>CM062083.1:14242098-15442098 GCA_031163375.1 Conogethes punctiferalis | reverse complement strand
TCAGGTTTAATATCCAAATCGTCGGTCTCCATGCTCTCTGTGGACGCGGTGTCGAAATCATCGCGATCTTTAGACAGATTAGTTTCGACGTCAGATTTGGTGTCTTCTTTGACGGCGGTCTTTGATTTGCCATCGAGGATAATGTTTGTCGGCCTCCAAGCGAACCTTTGATAGCATTGAGTGCTGCAAAAATATAGTTCTGAATCGCTGTCGCATAAGATCTCTTCGGCATTCCCTTTGTTGGCCGAGAGTAGTGGGAATTCGGAAGCCTTCGCTCGCACTACTGAATCTAAGATGACGACGTCGCAATGTCTGCAGAATTTAGCTGCACCGTTCAATATGCTTTGGATATCAATTGGAGTACCTTCTTTTCCATCTTTTCCTTTCGACCTGTACAATCCTAGTTTATGAGAAGGTGGTGTTGCGGTCCTTTCGATTATTTGATAGGACGTCGGTGGAGGTATGTGTAAAATACCGGCGAGTTCTTTTAGGACTCCTAGGATGTCTTCTGCAGCACCAGATGTTAATGTTAACGTTACAGTGACATTCTCATTGCTTTCCGTGCCTCCTGGCGAGTCCAACATTTTCGTTTTAGCTGGAGATTCGGAGTCAAGGCATTTAAGAGGCTTCTGGACATCTTCCTCGTCTTTGACTTGATATAGCGAAACAGGTTTCACCCTGATAGGAACAGGTGCAATAATAGGTATTATAGGTGACATGCGACCAGACGCTGAATCACTATCCTCATCCTCTTCTTCGTCCTCGATAAGTTTGAGTCCTGGGAATCTATTGGCTGGTTCGATGTCGAGGCACTCAGGACTAGAACAGCTGACAATACTGTCTGGTGTGTCAGTATCTCTTTCTTTACAAATGAAGTCCAACTTTTTATCTTCTGGATCGTCATCAAACATGATCGGTTGAAACTCTTGGTCATAGAAGCCTCTTTGCGTGGACGTAGGCGGCTTTTCAGGCAGTGGTTCTTCATCTCCGAAAGGCTTTGTGTTATAGTAATCTGCGACATTTGGTATTTTTGCGTTCCCGAAGTCTCCAGTCAGGTCTCCTTTTAGAATATCATAGTCTTTATTTTTAAGCTTTGTCAGATCACCAGAACCAAAAAGAAGGCATACTGCAAAGTTAGTAGTCAAAGCAGGTTCTTGGATTTGCATTTGAGGAAGCAATCGCAGCTGCCCCATCAAGTTATCAATAAAAGTGTCATAGTCTTCTTCATACCTGGAGCCTTTTCGAGGTCTCTTTTTGGCATTAGCAGCATTCAAATTATTTTCAGCCGCCGCTTTCATATTCATCATTTGTTTACGTTTCTTTTGTTGGTACTCCCTCCGCTTTCGTTTCTTTGCTTCGGAAGGTGTTTCCGGAGCGTTCACTTCAGATGAATGATCCATATTAACACTTTCTGGGAATTCCTCTTTCATGGGTTGATCTAATTTTCCTTGATCTGAAGCAGTTGACACACCGGAAGTTGCGGACTGCTGCGAACTCTCATCGAGAAGTTCTTTTTTCACATCCAAAGGAGTAAATGGCCTAACAGGGCTCTGTTGCGGGGGAGCAATCTCCTTCTTAATCGTATGTTGAAGTTGTTGGTTTTCAATGTTCATTGCGTACATTGGGATTGTTTTCATCGTGGGCGAACTCTCGGGCAGCGGAGTGGTCTCCTCCTTGGTCATCATTTTCATGGGCGGTTTCCGCACGTCCATTAATGATTGGGTCGAAGTTTGCGTCAACGGAGATATTGATGAAGTAGGTATAGAAGTTTGAATAGGTCGTGAAGTGAAAGGCGAGTTTACAGAAGAGACGATGTGTCTGGGTGAATTTTTCGGTATTTCGACCTCTTGACTCAAGGCTAACGTTGGCGGTGGAATAGGCGGCCTAGCTAGTTGGGCTTCGAGAGATGGGATCGTGCCCAATGCGGGCGCTGTCCTCTGTATGGTCATCGTACGTTGCGGTACAACGCTGGACGATGTAGTTGTAGTCTGTAGCAATTGTTTCAGTAATACGTTTTGTGATTCGTCATTCCTTTGGTTAGCAGAGTTTTGTTGCATCATTTTATTGGGGTCGTTGGGCGCAGCTGCATTTGGCTCATCTGTTTCCATAGGTTCAGACTTCACCACAACAGCTTCTACACTATGTCTCTTAGTAGGCTGTATGTGTCCAACTATAACTTCACTCTTAGGCTCGTCTGTCGACTTGGATCGTTTTAACGGCGATGTTAACTGAGTGTGTAATAATTTTGAGGACGTTATAAAATTTATGGAGCCTGCACTAGTTTTCGCTTGCATTTGTGCCATTCCAGGACTCACAATGCTATGTCTAACCGTGACGTTAGGAGGCGCACCCCCTTCTTTATTGCCTATAAGCGGTCTCGACGTCATGACTAGTGCAGGAGGTTGACTAGAACTAATACTTTGCTGATTGAAAGGTAAATTACTAGCATTTATTTGCCTGCTTGGCTGAAGCAATGTATGACCTAATATGCTGGTTGGCAAAGGCTGGCCTTTCTGGAATCCGCTTACACTTGTCGTTATTGTTGTGTTTTGGCTCGAATGTATCATGGAAAGTGGGGTACTGCTGTGTATTTTCGATAGAGCTGGCATTTGTATAATTTGGGAAGCCACAGACGTCACGTTAGCGTCGTCAGGCTGATTGTACGTTTGATTCGTAATTAAAGGCGATTGAGCTGGCGACTTCATCAACGTAGTTTGCATGCCAACCGGAGAGTTTATTGGCGATACTGTAGGTGATTTCCTGAGTTGGCCCATCGATGACAACGTGTTGACTCGGGAGCCGACGACTTGCGCAGCGCTCATGCTCATGGGCATCGGATCCGACGGCACTGATGTCACAGGCTTTTCGATCCTTTGAACGGGCGAGGGCCTCGAAGCGGCCACTTCCACTTTTGACGAAGGCAGTAAATTTTCAAAATTGACTTGCGTAGGTGTTGTCCCATCGCTGGCTTTCCTCATCAAGGACACCGTTTGAGATTCTACTTTGGAGTTGTTCGTGCTTAACGATGACATGATAGTGCGAAGTTGCTGCGATACATTAGCCATGTTGGAGGTCAACTCTTGAGGCTGAGATAACGGAGATAGCTGAGGTACTGTAGCCGACTGTAGATTCAATCTTTCGGGTTCCCTTTTAGGGAATGGCATTTGTTCCTGTGTTTCCTTATTGTCGCTCTTTACAGGCAAACTAACATTAGGATTCGGAGGTTTCTGGTTCGGCTGCTTCATGCCATAAGTTTTATTATCATCGCTTATATTTTCGAGCATGCAAAGCATATCCTCAAAAGTCTCCACATGTTTCTGATTACCTTCAACAGTTTCTTGATGCTCCTGCATCGTGATGTCATTCAGATATCTTTCTTGAGACGGAGTTGGTGAAGGTATGGATATTTGCACAGATTCCTGCGCCATGTCTGGTGTTATCTGCATATTAGAGTCTATCACTTGATTGGCTATAGCTTTGATAGTTTTTACAACATTTTCCTCAGTCTTACTCTCAGGCGCCGGCGGGTTCTGCGGCGGTTGCTCAGACATACTTTTACTATACGATAGCAATAAATTGTTTTGAATATTGTCTTCTGGCTTGTCCTCGTCATCGCCTTCCATAATATTGTCAGGTATCTTCTCCGGTATCGGATCCGGACTCTTTATATCAGCCTTTCCTAAAAGTAGAGGCGTTCGATCTGTAATACATAAAGTATGGGGAAGTTCCGTCTGCTGACTAATTTCAGTTTCTATGTCTATATCTTTATTCGACTCTTTTATAATAGGGGCGGGTCTTTGGTCGTGAGAGGAGCTCTGCGAAGCCATAGAGAGCAAATGATGAGTCGCAGAAGTAGACATGGAGCTCTGCATGTCCTTGTCAGCGTTACTGTCTGGAGGCACGGTACTATCCGGTGACGCCGCCTCGTCCTGGAATATTTTTGCTGGCAAAGTGGCGTCGTGTGTTACAGATAAACTAGATAATTTAGTATTAGAGAGCGAAAGCGCCATAGGCTTTTCAATGGTTTTGACAATCTTCTGTTTCACTTGATGTTGAGTCAGGATGGAGACCGGGACACGAGACGCGCCAGCCCCCGCATTCGAGGTGACTGTGATTACGGGATTCACTGAGGAGGCTTTGGCCACATTGGTCGATATTACACTAATGACCGGACTGATCGGCTTCGAGAGCGGAGGCGTCGACATGTTGATCGATAGCGGCGAGTTAGTTATATTCAGCGGCACCTTCTTGATTTGAGCCTTCGCGCCGCCGGAGTGGCCGGCTATCGGCACCGAGAGACTCTTCAGCACCGGGACCGATATCGTCTGGTTCGCGATCGACACCGAGGCGACGGTCGCCTGCGA
Source organism: Conogethes punctiferalis (assembly GCA_031163375.1). Taxonomy (NCBI): domain Eukaryota; kingdom Metazoa; phylum Arthropoda; class Insecta; order Lepidoptera; family Crambidae; genus Conogethes; species Conogethes punctiferalis. Next base: position 15,437,734 of record CM062083.1, on the reverse strand, counting down.
GACCTCGTTAAGGATCTTCGCGTTCGAGTGCGGCGACAGCATCGTCGCGCTGAGCACCGGCAGCCGCGAGAGCGTCGCGCCCTGCGCCGGGTTCACGATCTTGTACTGCTGCACGCTCGCCGACGGCTGCTTGCCGGTCGACAGGCTGATGACGGCGACCGTCTTGGTGGCCGTCTCGGTGCGCGTCGCCGGCGCGTCGTCGTCCGCATCGTCCTCGGGCTTGCCGCTGTCGATGAGCTCCTCGAAGTCCTCCTCGGTGGCGATGCGCTCCTCCGGCGAGACGGCGCCGGGCTCCACGATGACGATGTCGTCGTCGTCGAGGTGCTCGAGCGGCTCGTCGTCGTCGGGCGCGTCGCCGTAGTCGGGCGGGTCGGGCGCGTACAGCACGTAGTCGGGCGGGCCGAGCGCGTCGGGCGGCGCGGGCTCGGCGGGCGGCGCGGGCGGCCGCGGCCGCGGCGGCGTGCGGCGCTTGAGGATGGACACCTTGGTGAGGTGGTGCGGCCGGCGGTCGTCCTTGGCGGGCCACACGGGCGCGCCGCCCAGCAGCCCGGCGCGCCGGTAGCGGTAGCCGGGCGGGAAGGGCGCGGCGTGCATGTGGCCGCCGCCGCCGCCGTGCTCGTGCGCGTGCGGCGGCGCGGGCGAGGCGGCGGGCGACGCGTGCGGCGTGGGCGTGCGCGCCACGTGCGGCGACCGCGACAGCGACGGCGACGCGGGCGCGCCACCCATCGGGCTGTACTGCTGCCGTTGGAGCATTTGTTGGCGCTGGTGAAAAGGAAACATATGAAAATCGTTTCGGCCCAAACCAGATGGCACCACATAAAAGGTCCAGCTATAATGTGGTAGGTCAGTTATTATGTAAATGTCATTGCTATGTCAAAATGAACCAATTGAACCTGCGTTTTATGTGGTGCCAGCTGGTGGATTTCTTTTTTCAGAAAACCGTCATTGAATTAATAAATTTAGCTACCCTTTGAAAATTAACTTACTGCAATTTCGGAGGTGGGGTTTCCGGGCGACGGCAAGGGTTGCGGACTGCCCAGGGGCGACGTTTGTTGACGTCCTCCAAATGGTACTCCAACTCTCATTCCTACAAGCGATCAAACGATTTCAGTTAAATCTGAATAGCGTTATGGGATTTTTTTTTACTAATATGAAGTTAAAAGGAATAATACCTTGTTGATGGTGTGGCGGCCTGGCAAATCGCGTCGGTAACGGTGAACATCCAGGTGCTGGACGCGGAAATCTGCCCGATGCATAATCACTCTGTACAAATCAGAAACAAAATATGTATTAGGGTTATTCTTCTTTTTAACCTACAATAAACAGACATTTTCTTGGTATTTCAGATTTAACTTCTTAAAAATTATAAGGGAAATAAATATTTTAAATCATTATATAAATATGGGTTGATATAAGACTATTTAGTCTTTCTTTTTATCTCGTTTTCATATTTTTTCTGTGCAGTGGCATTCCACAAAATATAGTGACAGAGCGGCCCTTTTCATCGGAGACAGCATTTCGATTTACCGCTCTGTCACAGTATTTTATTAAAAACAATCAAATATAATTGTTAATCACTTATCGGAAAACCGATTAGTATTTTGCTATGATTTTAAGTATATAATAAGATAAACAATATTTTTGGACAATGGAAAGATTAAATAAGATGTTTACATCGACTAATCCAAACGAAGGACGGATTATTGTAGGTTAAAAAGAAGAATGACCCATTAGTCTATGGTCACGCAACAGTAAAAATTTAACCTTTCACATTTTTTTTTTGATACAACTTACATTTTGCATTTGAGGAGAGTGTGACGCAACGGGACTTTGTATTTGTGACTGTTGATATATCTAAAACAAATTAATAATTTTAATATAACCATAGGACCTCCTCAATCATATATAAATGACTACGATAGTCGGCCTTGTCATCATCATCAGACAAAGGAAGCAACGGAAGATTGGGCTTCTCTTTCGCTTTCCATCAGGCGTAGGGAAGCCATTATGTCGAGCTACTATAAAAAAAAGGTCTCTCTCACACTAAACCAGTGGTTCTTAACCGGTGGTCCCGCAGACCACTGGTGGTCCCTAGCAGCATCCCAAGTAGTCCGTAAAGACATCTTATATAGATAAATAAGAACAACCTTTCATTTATTTACACTTAGATAATGTATATTACTTCAATAGTAATAAACGAACCAGACCATACAGAAATTTTGACAAATGATCCCTTATGAATAAAAGGTTAAGAACCACTGTACTAAACAAATGATGATAACGAAGGCTTTACTACAGAATATAATACGAACCTGTGGGCTCCTGCTGGGTGTGGGCAGCTGCGGGCTCGTCCTCTGAGCCTGGAACTGCTGCAGGAAGTGTTGCGGGGACATGGACGACTGCATCGGCGACTGCTGCGTGTGCATCGGCGACTGCTGCAGGTGCAGCGGCGACTGCTGCGAGTGCATCGGCGACTGCTGCGGGTGCATCGGCGAGTGCTGCGTCGACATCTGCCCCTGCTGCGAGTGCAGCGGCGATTGGTGCATCGGCGACTGCTGCGGATGCATCGGTGATTGTTGCGGATGCATCGGTGATTGCTGCGGATGCATGGGTGACTGCTGCGGATGCATCGGCGACTGCTGAGGGTGCATCGGCGATTGTTGCGGCAAGTTAGTCTGCTGAACGTGCATAGGCGACTGCTGCGAGTGGAGCGGCGACTGCTGCGTATGCAGCGGCGATTGCGTAGACGAATGCAGCGGGGATTGCGACGTGTGGTGGAGGGGCGACTGCTGAGAGTGCAGCGGCGACTGCATCGGGGAGGTCAGGTGGTGGAGCGGAGACTGGGGCTGTAGAGAGTGGAGCGGGGACTGCGAGTGCGGCGACTGCACGTGGAGCGGCGACATAGCCGGCCGCGAGCCCGGGGGCCGCGGCGTCTGGTTGCCCGCCTGCATGGCGTTTCTGACTCCCGTGATCTGTTGCTGTCCAAACTGCACTATTCCCCCCACGGATTGTGGTCTCTCCTGCACCCCGGATAGTTGTCTAACTAGCTGCTGCTGCTGCCCACCGGGCTGCTCGATGACTAGAGTTCGACCGCTCTGAAGGATTCGTCCCTGCGCGTTAAGCGGCGACGTCACCAGGCCTATCCTCTGCTGAGTCATCGGCTGTCCGTCCGAGTTGAGCACGGTCTGCTGCGTGCGTATCAGCGTCTGCTGCTGCTGCAGCCCGGCGCCCTGGAGACCCAGCTGCATGGGTCTATTGATAGTCTGCTGTTGCATTTGCTGCGCCTGTCCGATGCTCTGGTTCTGAGCAAACACGGTCTGGTTGGCCGTAATCTGTTGCTGATTTATGACACTTTGCTGCGTCAACTGCGGGTTTTGCTGTCGTTGCTTGGTTTCGTACTCCTGGAAAATGTATTCAATTAGTGTAAGTTCTCATAGTGGTAGTAGTAAAAAGTGATCTCACTGTGATGGTAGCGACCTGTATGAGCATGGTGTGCTGGCGGGCCTGCTTGCGCGCCGCGTCGAGGTGCTTCTGCAGCGCCTGCTGCTCGGTGGAGACGCGCTGCAGCTCGGCCGCGTCGTTCGGCTGCAGCTCGTTGCCCGACTTGCGCAGCTGCCTCTGCTTGCTGTTCAGCGACTGCAAACCGACAAACGCATGGAGACCGGCGCGGGGAGGGACGGAGTGAGACGGAGGGGGTACCGCGCTACCGCTACAAGCCCACGAACACGAAAGCGCTACTGCGGCTCACCTTGCGGATCTTGCGCAGCTTCTGCACCTCGACCTCGTAGTAGGTCTGCTGGTCGGCGGCGTAGACGGCGAACTGCTTGAGCCACTGCTCGTAGGCGCGGCGCGCGAGGTGGTCGGCGTCGCCGCGCGCGCGGTCGGGCGGCGCGGGCGGCTGCGGCGGCGGCGCGGCGGCGTACAGCGGCAGGCTGGGCGCGGGCGGCGCGGGGGCGGGGGCGGGCGCGGCCCACTCGCCGCCGTCGCGCTCCTGCTCGCGCTTCTCCTGCTCCAGGAGCTCCTCCAGAAGCAACGGTTGCTCCTGGTTTACGTTCTGACGGTTAAATTTAGCTTTTTGACGTCGCTCGTCGGACTCGGGGCGCGAGCGACGTCGCCGCCGCCGACGAGCCGATCGGCCCGGCGCCGGGCCGGCCGATCGACGCGCCCGTGCGTCCCTAGCGTGCTACTTAACCGACGGATAGATGCTATCCGTGCCTGTCTCATCTTGGGGTGTTAAATTAGTTAAGTCTAATAGAATCTTGGAGAAATTTATTTCGAAAACGCTTCAGCGAGGAAACTTTTTGGATAAACATAGAAGGGTACGTCGTGAGATTAATTTTTTACAGTGACGACAACCTAATGTTGATGGGTAACACGACTGATAAATATGTGCAGTAACTATGAAAGTATTTATGTGAACAAAATTTATGACAAACTACAATAAAGGTGCCAAAATAAACTCTCTAATTACTAACATTGCTGCTGTTTTATTGTTCTATGGCAAAATAATTAACACTACGAGATTAGCTGGTAAAAGAAACTATCGACATGAAAAGAGTGTATGTATAGAGTGATATAGTAGGTAGATACTTTTATAGTGACGAAATTGTAAACAACGATTGACAATTTTAAAACTTTGTCGACATGATTAAGTTACTTAATAGGTATTATATCTAGGTGTGTACAATTTACATGTACTTAAAATGTATTATGATATAAAAAGGAGCCTATTTTTTATGATCAATCTATATTTTTATACATACGTATTATAGACGAGAGTCCTATCCTATAAAATATATATCTATTTGAAGAATGGCTTTAATGTATACTTAATAAACTGTATAATTGTAAATTTCAAACGAATGTAACTTAACCCACCACCATCTTGTAATTTCGTTGAAAATTAATTAAAATAGTGCAAGCTTAAAGCCATTCTTTAACATATGGTTACACTAAAAGATTAAGCTAACAGTTTGCAAGGGCCGAATGTACGCCATAACCGCTATGACTCCACCACCATGATGTTCCATGATGAGACAGGCCAAACTCTTATAAAATAAGGTAGAGAATAAAATAACAGTTCTTTATTACATTTATTTATCTTTTAGTGCTATTACAATGTTAGCTATAGTTAGTGTAGTGTTAGGAAGGATGCTGAAAAGGTCCAATGGTTAGTTAGTGGTCAGTAAGCATGCGTGCGCAAGCGGCAAAGTAAAAAGCGTAGTACAGACAAGTAAGGTTAGCAGTGACGAGGCCCTCTATCGATTACTGGTGAAGTTCCTCTAGGCTATGGAAGGAGTAAGGTCGTGATGCAGTCGACAGGATAGGAAGAAGGAACAGAAGAGGCGATGACCGAAACATATTTAAAGTTTGATTTAGATCGCTTTAGACTCTATGTAAAATTTCATTCTTAGAATAAATGCAACTTGACAATTTTATATATATATCATAACCTAGGATTTTTATAAAAGTAAAAACATCGTAAATTCAATTCTACGATATAATAATACTTTTCAATATTAGCTAATTTTACACATTAAGCTATCGGTTATAAGTGAAAAATTGACACAAATTAGTGAAAACCAAGGCATCAGTTGCATTACTAACGAAGAGGAAAGGTAAAACACATAAGGAAACTCTTATATTTATTAGGTAGGTATCCTGGTTAGGAACCAGTTGAGGAGTTCGGGTGCTAGCTTTCTATAGGTGACGTGCCGATGCCGACGTCATATCTTCAGTAAAGTCGTTAGGTTTTATTTTGACGTCATTTTACAATATGCTTTTCTTTTTATTTTCAAACAAATACATTTTACTAACGTGTCTAACTTTTACTTTTGATTTACTAGATATAGAGTCAAATCGAAATAGAATAGACAGTTTTCCACATTTAACGAAAATCTGGTATATTTTTTATGCCAATTCGGCACATCACCAATCTATAGTGGAGTGGCACTAGTAAGGATTAGGACATGGGTAAGGTCCGAGGAGAGGGGGGTTTGGGAGTGGAGGTGGGTCGGTTCTCGTCTGACCTGCAGCAGCAACGGGCGGCGGTGCAGCCAGTCGCCCCACGCGTCCGCCGGGTCAAACGCCTGCCCGCACAACCATCAATCACCGACATGCAAACAACACGCCGTCACTCGCCGTCAACCGGAGACATATAACCTACTTAGCAATCCGCACAGGCGCCAGTACGAGGTTTTGACAACACTTAAGTGTTCCAATTTCAAACATGTTTATCTAAATCTATTAATTTTTATACCCGTCACATGAGGTTTGGCATTTGTTTCAAAGTTATCAAACATAAATCTTACGGATAAATTTAAACTTACGATACTCGTACTTACGCATATACGGATCTCCATATACCCATGCAATATTAGTCTTCTTAGTTTCATTTTACATTGTACGACACGAATGTCTCAAATGTATCGTGTATTTACAGAGTCGAACCTCCACCAAATAGTATGAATTGAAATTAATATTGACATGGATACTGTTAGGTATATTAAACTCACATTGTCTCTGCGATGCGATAAAAAATTTAAGCAATATGAACGACGTTATTACTGGTTCGCGTTTAGGGACAAGTGTATCGTCTCAAAAATGTGAACCAAAGCTTATACGGCATACACTTAAAGCTGAATTTGCTTTGACATAGCCTCGGATGTCAACGCAAGTTCGTACAAAAACATGTAGATAAAAAAATTACTGCATGCACGACAATGTATCGAAAAATCCTCCAAGACAAATTAATAAGTAAAACTATAAGAATCAATTCGAAATGTTTCGTTACTAATTAGTATTACTGGCTTAGCGTCATTCAATTTCGTAAGTAGATTAAAATATTATCAAGACTATTGTAATTACTTGATTCGCTTGAAATGAGATTGAATACTTTTTTGGCGAGTCTATAATCAAAAACATATTTATGAATACAAATATGTAGTTAGTACTAGTAGCTTAACATGCTCTCAAATCAATGCTTAATTAGAAGTTTAAATAATGAAGGGAATGAGTATAAATTTACTTTATCACATAAGAGAGGTTAAGCTACTGTACTGAATAAAAATATATTTTGTGTAATGTGACAGGTATGAAATTAAATATATAGTTATTTTTCAATAGTTAACAATAGTTTACTAACTACGTAACTCAATTGTTACATAGTCAGTATGTAAATAATCTAAATAACAAGCCTGTCACATTACATATATTATGTGGTGTGTTAATCTGATTTATTTGTGGTAGAGTTTAAGTCCGTCCCAATTCAGTTCGTTCGGTGGAGGTTTTTTTGTAAATGAATCTTCGTTTCATATACACACCTACCAAATTGCTCGCGATTTCTCAGATAGTGAAATATTGTATAGAATATTTAGTTAAAAAGTTGCTAATGCTATAAAACTTCGTGAAATACAAAGGACCCACTATTTAAAAAGTATAATACACAATTTCATATTAATATTTTTTTATGCAAGAGGCGGCAGATGAGCAAATGTGATGCCTGATCCAGTCGACACCACCATGGACACCCGCGACACAAATCGAGTTCTGGGGTAGCTGGCCTTTTAAGTAGGAGTACGCTCGTTTCTTGAAGGCTCCCAAGTCGTAGCTGTTCGGGAAGACTGTTTATATTTATTTACACTGTAATTCGGATGGACTATACTGTGTGTGGTATGTGTGCGTGTGTGCGTGGTGTGAGGTGTGCCGTGCGGTGTACGCGGCGGTTACCTGCGGGTAGGGCGGCGGCGGCTGCGGCGGCTGCGGCGCGGGCGGGCGCGGCGCCTGCGCGCGCGGGCCGGGGTACGGCGGCGGCGGCGCCGAGCCGCGCCCCACTACACCCACTCCCCCCACGCCTTGGACGCCTACGCCCACTTCACCGAAGGGAAAACAACAACGTGTCAAGGTTTGGTGCACTAAAGTTTGATAAGTTTAGTTGAGCAACTTAACTGGTTCGGTGGCTCAATTGGTAGTGACCCCTACCTTCTGAACCAAGAGTCGTGGGTTCGATTCCCACCCGGGACAAACATTCGTGTGACGAACACTTGTGTTTGTTCCGTGTCTGGGTGTTAATATTTGCATTTAAGTATTTATTTGTGGTACCTTCGTTGTTCTGATACCCATAACACAAGTGCTTAAGCTACTTACTTCGGGATCGGAGCAATGTATGTGATGTTGTCTGATATTTGTCTGATATAAACAAGTCAAACATTTCGGGAACTTTTCCTCGACCTACTGACGATGCTAGTAAGTCCTTAATATAAGGATATGGACCACAGTCGTATTAGATTCCAAAATACCATATAATATCGGAACACCTTGGTTGATTAATAACTTACAATAACAATTTACACTTCAAACTTGATTGTCTTATTTTTTGGTAAACTTGAAACGATGAAAAAACAATTCACAAAAAGGGTCACATACAAAAGAAAATAAAATTAGAGATTAAAAAGTTACTAATTATAGATGTAGTGTCTTAAACGGCCCATCTATAATTCGGTAAATTATTTATTTTATAAAATAAAAAATAATTAAAGACATTAGGTAAAATTCGTCCAAGCTGCAGGCATCCGCCACCAAGCTTCTGGAGCCCTCTATGCGTTTATATACGTGGTTTTACAGTCATCATCATCAGCATATCGCAGTCCACTGCTGGATATTGGTCTCTCTAGAAGTTCGCCACTTCGGGCAAACATCTAGAGGTTATATATGTCGCAGTCATCTGGTTGAATCTCCTATTCAATTGAATCGCTAGCGCGTTCATTGAATGACGACCTTCAATTGAATGACTAGACCGAACGTTGACTAAACACGCGTCACTTAACGTCCAACTAGGTAGCGGATTGAAACATAGCCCTTTGAAAAGAGCGGACGTAAAAGCAGTCAAGTGATTGTAATTTAGTTCATTTTTTTCCCGCGCGGCGTTAGTAGTCACTAAAACAAATATGGCGTCGAACATGATCACCTGAGTGTTGATATTTTTTTGATTAGATTTACTTTAAACTGACTTAAACGTAATAAAATAGTGTGACAGCATGGATTTACCTATTAATACGCCGCCTCCGGATACTTTTAAAGAAAAATTAAAAACTTTTACCCATTCAACGACTGTGCTAAAATGACGTTCAGTCAAGACGTTGAACGTTTCATTCAATACCTTGACGATTTGTCCTTTAGGCATTCAATTAAATGTCGTCATTCAATGAACGCGCTAGTCATTCAATTGAATAGCAGATTCAACCAGATGACTGCGACATATACATAACCGGCATGCTGGGCAGGCGATAATTATGGTAGTAACTCACCATTTAGCGTCACCGGAGCAAGAAGCTACGCCCTGCGATCGCCAACCCGCCTGCCCAGCGTGGCGATTATGGGTATATCCTCCAGATATTTGCTCTAAGTGGCAAACAACTGGAGAGGCCTATGTCCAGCAGTGGACTGCGATATGCTGATGATGATGACTGTAAAACACGTATATAAACGCATAGAGGGCTCCAGAAGCTTAGTGACGAATGCCTGCAGCTATGACGAATTTCACCTAATGTCCTTAATATTTTTCTATGTCCAGCAGTGGACTGTAATAGGCTGATGATGATGATGCTGATGAGCTCACCATTGGCGTGATGCGGCTGCGCGGCCGAGTGCGGCATGGTGGCGAGCGCGACGGTGCGGTCGGGGCGCACCACGCCCACGGAGCCGTCCAGCCCCACCAGGCGCGTGCCCGGCGTGATGGTGCGCCCGGCCGCCAGCGCCGCGTTCACCTGCGCCGTCATGGCGTTCACTATGCTCTGCGTGTGCGCCGAGTTCGCGCCGCCCTGAAAATAAAACAATAAGTGTAGGCGCGCACTACGAGTTTTTTTTATGGAATAGTGGGCAAACGGTGGTAAGTGATGGTAAGTGACTCTAGTTTTTCGCCGCGCGGCAGAACTGAGCAGCGGCATAATGTCGCACTGTTATACTGTACCGTGTGCCGCGATATGCCGTCAAGTGCGCGCAATACAATTGGTTAAATATCACATCCGTATTCACCAACGTTACTATGCGTCGCGCGGACCCACTAATTCCCAAAAACGTATTCATAGAGTCCCAGTTACCATAGTTAATGTCTTACTTCGCAAGTGTTGATAGCTTTCATAGACAAGTATCATTTGTGAATACGGGCGTCAGACAACGTCACATGCATTGTTCCGATCCCAAAGTAAGCAGCTCGAGCACTTGGACGATGGATAATAAAACAAAGAAGGCTGGTTAAAAGGTTGCTGGAAGTTACCATCGTTGTTCTGATACCCGTCACAAATACTATTATAAAAATTTGACGAAAGATTTTCCTTTTCGAGATGATTGTGAATTGCTCTTGCACAGAGAATCAGAGCTTACAGCTTTAAATATGTTATTTCGTGGACAATTCAAATGGGTTCTTTGGTATGGTTGATATATGATGTCTGGCTCAATAACTAATTAGGTAGTGACCCCTGCTTTCTAAACCAAAGGTCGACGGTTCGGTTCCCACCCGCATCGAATTCTCTACGAGCTCAAAGTTCAGCAAAAACTTGACAATCGGATCAAATACTAGACGATTTGACGAAGGATTTTCCGAGAGTTTCTTACAAACACATAATAACACCATACAAATTCATCTTTTTTTTTATTGTGGCTCGACATAATGGCTTCCATACGCCTGATGGAAAGCGAAAGAGAAGCCCAAGTCGCTGTGACAACGGGCAAGTAACTGGTCAGTTACCTGTCAGTTGCCACCGCCATGCCGGCCCAACCCCAACCCCCCACGAGCTCCCGAAACCCTACTCACCGACAGAAACACGACCCAGAGGTCATTTGACTGCGGTATTTTATAGGTTGGAGGTCCTTCCCCGGACGGGCGGCTCAATTCGAGCGAAGATTCGCTATGCCCTACTTCTCTTTAAATCTTTATTGCTTAACGAACCTGAAAGTGCATTGGATGCTGCGCGGTGAACTGCACCTGCGGCCTTTGCACAGGTTGCGCCTGTTGTCCGACTTGGCCTAATTGTTGTTGCCCGTACGGCGCCCACTAGAACGAAGTATCAATAAATTAGCTTTCTCACTTCGATCATTAATATTTCCGTTAATCATGTTACAACAGTTATAAATAAATCACGCTTTTAGTGAAAACCAAACTAACCTCACCCCTGATATTTTGACTTTTACATTAACCAGTCAGTGTTGCCAATAAAGTAACGAAAAGGAATAAGTCATTGAGGACCTATTTCTTTGGTAATTTAAAAAAAGCAAACGTTTTCCTTTATGTAAAGTAAAAGAAGTCTCTACAAATAAACTGACTTACTTCTTTTCATCAATTTTGATGCAGTTTGTAGTCGAAGTGCATCAAAATTGTCATATCCGAAGAATGCTGACTTTTTTCCCTTAGGTAAATAACCAATTCAATTATGTATTATAATAATCTGAGTATGTACCTGAACTGGTATCTTAATCCGCTGTTGAGCAAACATCTGGGGCCGTTGCGCTGCCTGCACGCTTCGCAGGACGTCACCCTTATCATCACTTTCTAATTTCACTTCAGCCTTGATCGCTGGCATCGCGGACTATGGAATAAAAAAGAATTTGATTAAGACCAGCTGTAACCCAAGACATACTCTGCAAATCAGACCAGATCAGATCTGATGACCATCATGATGGTTGTAGTTGACCCAGGACTTAGTAATGCGGAATGACCGTACAAAAAGGTTATTCTGAAACCAAATGATACCTGAACCTATCAAGATAGGTACGCTCATTTATTTACATCAGCAGCCTCCTTAGTTTAGAGTCCCTCTAAGTAGATTTTAGGGAATGGTTGATTAATTGTTTCCTTAGTAACGTCACAGCGTGTCTGTAAATGAAGCTCTTATCTATTAAGATGAAAATGGGCATGTTCCGTAGTATAACCCTCTAGCCTACCCGGAACCGTGCTACCGAAGTTTTCCTTTACTCCACGTTCGTAACTGATCTTTGAATACCAGATACGAACAAGGATTTTTTTTCTTGTTTGATAACCAGCTACGAAAATTCCCTTTCCGGCAATTACGAAACTATTCAGATAACAACAGCTTATCCTACTCAAAATTTAATCAGGCTAGAGCTGGATCACACACACAAAAGTTTGACGGTTAACGGACCTCGAAACTTCGATAATAAACTTAGGAGTAGGTTTCGTTCTTGTGGTATTTACCTGTAGCGCCATCTGTTGATTAGGCGTGATGACCCTCTGTACGCCGTCGGAGAACATCTGAGTGACGCCGGGCGGGCCCCCGTCCGGCTTCACATCAGACGATTCCGCCTTAGCCTCGTCTATTTCGGATTTCACATCCGATTTAGTAGATTCAATATTCTTTACTGCCTTTTGCAGTTCCGTGTCCATTTTGGTGTCCTGTTTCGGTTCGTTTTCATCCCTGAAACAAACAGAACCAAATTGTAAAAAAATACAAAGAAACTTTTGTGCTGCTAATATTTACATAGAAGGACACACAGTTTCTGTTGCCTTTTTACATTTAATCGCTAAAACGCTTTGTAGGAAATTTTGAATAGGGCGCAAATAGTTTGAAAAAACAGGAGGGGAAGAGCAGAGGCTTCTTAGAACAGTATGATAGTCACCAACAGAAACAAAGTAATGAGGTGCAGTTAGTTAATATACTCACTCAGGATCTCTTTTAGCGTGCCGTTCGGGCATGCCGTCATCAGCCAACTCCAATCCATCAAGAATGTGTTCCGCATCATTCAGAGCGGCCAGCTCTGGGTCTGCATACTCAAGGATATTGAATTGTTCACCTAGGTCAGCCGTTAGGGATTCTAGAAGTTCTTCGTCGTCTTCGCCTCCTAGACCTGTTAGGATATCCACCTGAAGAGAGAAAAATGTATCAATGAACGATCCATACTAATTATTAGTACCTATATCTTCATAGTATGTAACAATTGTGTTCTATTGAGATATAGGTACTCTGTTATCTATTGAGATAGGCCATTAAAGCAAAGTAGGTATAACCCTACAGATGATCCCACTACGGACAAAAGATCCAGTTACATGCCATAAGCGTACAACACGTCCACTAATCGCTCACCTCTCCGATGTTTCCGGTATCCTGTTCCAGTTTGTCCATGTCTCCCATATCCATCTCATCGGTCCCTTGATCCTGTCCAGATTCTGACTTATTTTCACCTCCATGACCTACAAACACATTATTTATTTAAAACCATGAAACCGAAAAATTTCCAAATGGAATAAATTTATTATACATAATAATATACATAAATAAATGTCAAGAAACTCCTTGCATTATTAGTGCCACGAAATCGAGAGATACTCTCAATGGACTCTAATATTTGAATTCAGATCTTCCTTTATATTGTACTCCACACTAAAAACAAGGTGACGACATCTCAAAGCCACTTTGTAGAACGATTGTGGAGATAATTGAAGATGTTGTTTACATTTGAGATGTTCTTACCTCCTTGTTGGGCAATAACGCTTTGTTTCTGCTCCAACGCCTGATGCGCGGCGTTTGTGACGTTTTGTTGTAGTTGAGAGTTGTCTGTGGCCACCAAACGTTGCTGCATCAAAACTGTTGACAAACCATTTCCTATTTAACATCACCAAAGTCGACAATGTAAAATAGACTTTATGCCTTTAGTAATACAGACGCATTATAATTAACTGTACTGACTAGAGTATGACTTACTTTGATGATCGGGCCTTTGTCCAGGTTGCAGCGGAGTTCGAGGCCTCAGACCCACCGGCAACGGGTGTCTGAATTGCTGCCCTTCTATATTCATACTTTGAATGGTACCCTCTTCATTGTTTGGTTCTGAATAAAACATTAAAAACATTTAGTTCAGACGTTTTACGGAATTCAAAACTCAAAAGTACAAGTTAAGCAAATAAAATATTCCATCGACGTGATAACGAAGCGGTCAGACGACCTAATAGTAGCAAGATCGCATTGGACGCAGGCCGATAGCAGTACTAGCCAAAATTCAACTTTTATGACAAGATTAACGGGCCTCAGCCTTTCCTGATGTTATGATGATGAAATTAAACACAGATAGCAATTTGACATTTTCATAGTATGGCTCATCGCCCGGAGATTAAAGCCCTTGCAAAAACGACAATTTAGAAGTGCTAGCTGACGATGTTTAAGAACTTGCAAAGAGCTCGCTTAAAGAGTTTCAAGTCTTTAAAAATATAAAGGTTCGTATCGTCTAATAGTTAGTAATATTAGTTAACTAAGAATAAGTCATTTTTGCTAACTTTACAGAAGACGAAAGACACTATGCAGTGTTTGCCAACCAACTTGCGCGCTATCACTACTTTTCTATTAAATCTACATCATGTGACCAATGGTTAGACGCGCAAAGGCATATAATAGTGAAAACCGCCAATTTTCAACCTGTGTTGCAAGCTAAGGGATACTTACGCTACAGCTATACGCATTTCCAGCTTTATACAACCGTATTCTCAAATTCTGTGACATCAAATCTTCTACATTGAAACAGGCTCGCATTATCTTTATGGTTGCAGACTCTGGACTATCGGGCAACCGAATCTATTTTGCCACTTTAGAAACAAATGTGATTATCATACTTGCATACTATTTATACACATACACCTTCAACTCACCCGCGAAACTGGCACTGTTAGCTTTATAAGTTAGATTTTTTTTGTAGTATTTATTATTCTCTGTTACTACTATAACTATAATTATTTTTGGTTACCCAAGATACATGCTAAGCCTAGTTTGGGATCCCCTGTTCCATTCATTACTCCTTAGACTTGTGCAATTTATATAATTTTATGATTAAACTACCATCAACTGTATAGTCTAGGTATGTTTTTCTGATAGTAATAAAGGATTTTCATTTTTTATTTATTTATACTTACGAGGCGTCCACATCTTGTCCGGGTGCCGCTGCAGCAGGTCTCTGAGCTGGCGGTTGATGTCGTCGTTGTTGGTGTAGTGCAGCGGGAAGCGCTGCGCGGGGAAGGCGCTGCGCGGCGCCTCGGCGGCGGGCGCGCCGGCCGCGGGCGGCGCCGCGCTGCCGTCCGGCGCGCGGAGCCTCTGAATTGCTGCTTTCGAAAGGCAATTGCGCACTAGGTTAACACCTGGTATCAAATGTGTTTTATTATAGCACGACATAATGCCTTCCCTACGCCTGATGGAAAGCGAAAAAGGAGACAAAGTCGCTGCGACAACGGGAAAGTATATACGGCCGTATTCACAAACGTCGCGTGAACGCACAGGTAAAACCTATAGAATTTTGGGCACTGTGCGTCCGGGTGTCGTATAGTAACGTTTGTGAAAACGGCCGTTAGTCATCTACTATAGGGTTGGTCGATCTATTGCAAGAAATATCATGTTTAGCGTGATAAAACCATAACATGTAACTACATTTGCTTCTGTGTGAGGGACTATTTCCTAAGTATCTCCCGAATTACTGGAGAGATTATATGTAGCCCACATTAATATCCCGGGTTAACTATAAGTTTAAACCTTTTTTTTTATGCCGAGGAAAATGCTTTTAGGCATCCCCGTCACCCGGGGGGAGTGACGGGGTATGTGGGACTCACCCTGCCTCAAGGTGGAAAGGAGGCAGGGAATACCCACTAAAAACCCCGGCCCCCCCTGTCAAGCGCCTAAGTTTAAACCTACCTGAAATGTGTATTTCCTTCACATGCATCTACCTACGCTAAATCCAAACTTATACTAAACTTAAACGAGAATTCGATTAAACGTCTCTTCTATTGATTTTGTAAAAGCCTATAGCTCCCGTAGCATCAGCATGCTGTTGCGGCCTACAGAAATGCTCCCGCTCTTTTACGACACATACAACAAGGAGGTACCTTGCATCCTCTGGTCGTGTATGATCTGCTGCTGCTGCTGCGTCTGCTGCTGCCGCTGTTGCTGCAGGTGCTTCCACTGGCGCTCCTGCTCGGCCTCGCGCGCGCTCCGCTGCTGCCCGCAGGAGCGCTCCTGCTCCTATACGATGACACATACTTCAGAACGCTGTTTGACTAGTCGGTTTTTGACGATCCGATCGCTTAGCCCAAAATAGTGACAACAGTCTCTTTATCGACTGTTTGGGAATATTTGCACTGCATCCTAATAAATAAAGCGAGCTAAATTTTGTAGTAGTATCTTAATAAATATTTTTTGCCTATTTGTACAGACTTCTAAGATGTGTTTTAATTTTTGCGATCTTAATATATTCATCATTACTGGTTACGAATTTACTTCACTAAGAACCAAAGTGGTTCATTTTGATTCGATACTTGTTAAGAAATCCAACATCGAGAGTTTGAATAAGGGTAAGCTATCGGATCGCAAAGCTCATAGTACTGGCAAGAACGATGCTTTGACAAAGATATGACCCAATCGTAATATTATCTTGGAAATGAAAAATAATTAAGGGGATTGTCTAAGAATAATGTTTTTCTTTTTCAAATTAAATAAAAGGTTGTTTGATGGTTTGTGATTCTTGCTATCTTATATTGTCGTACTCTGCCATATATAAAATAGGTAAATACAGCTAATGGGGAGAATATAGGTGTCAGGTCTTAGCCAAAGTTTCGTTTTATTTTGAATTTTACGCATGCTGAGCTACGCATGCATTATTTATTCAATATACAGTATTTTAACTTGAGATTGTAATGTTAAAATCTACAGTGCCTGCGTATACTTCCGTGAACATATTTACATATTTGATTAGTAATCAACTGCTGCTGTGATTTCACATTAATAAAAATAGCAGGGATAGAGTATTTTACTGACTACATTTTAAAACATAAAATGAATTAAACTATTTCTTTATGTCATGATTTAGTTTTTTGTTATTATTTAAAATTTCATTTCAAATCATTTATTTTACATGGATAGAAAAACTACCGTACCGTACTGTTATGTCATCTGTATTGGACGTTTTTTATCTTGTGTCAATAAAATGAAGAACTTAATTTGTTACATAACATAAAAATCGTAATAGACGTCCACTATTCCAAGGTATTTTCTTGAAAAATATCTGCAATAAATATGTTTATCAAATAATGTTATTAGGAATGGTCAGAAGATTCAGATTTATAATTTTATTCTATAATTTTTATACGTTGTTAACAACGTTATTATTAGGTCTAGTCCATCTCTGCTATTTTTTGTGTGGAATAATTTTAGTATTCATTACCTAATATGCAGTCTGTACTTTTTCATTCATGAAACTTACCTACTCCATGCTTATTACTTTGTTTATAATATAAAATATATTAGGCCCTGCAGGCTATTATGAATTTGTATCAAATACCAATAAAATAACTTTCACATTAAAACAAATAAAGATAAATAAACTTAATGAATTCCTTAGTACGACAACTTGTTAATTTACATTGTTGTTAATATTTTTACATTTGGAATTAATTACATAGTACATTTCCTTGCTGATGTGAAAATATTATTAAAGTTAAAATTCCTCGTGTACAAAATAAATATTATACTATTAAGTGTTCAATATGTATATCACAATACCTGTAAACTTAAAAATAACATTAAAAAGCCTTTTTACACAGGAGCGGAACATCGCAAATGAA
This sequence comes from Conogethes punctiferalis, assembly GCA_031163375.1. Classification (NCBI taxonomy): domain Eukaryota; kingdom Metazoa; phylum Arthropoda; class Insecta; order Lepidoptera; family Crambidae; genus Conogethes; species Conogethes punctiferalis. Next base: position 15,420,129 of record CM062083.1, on the reverse strand, counting down.
CCAACTACACTGATATTGTTAGAATTGTTAGCACACCACAACCAGCCACCGATGCGTCGTTAAAGCCAACACTACCAAGGCGAAGCGAAAATAAAAAATAAACAACATTACGGAAACAGAGGACACGAGTCCGGGAGGCGCATTTGTACTTTGTTCGAGAGTCCTCGTCAAGAAAAAAAAAGCTAAAATAAAATTAAAAAATAATCACACAGCTTACAACGCCATCGAACAGCCAAAAAATAAGTCGGGTGACGTGAATTTTGAGCGAAGCCGACCGGAGGGAGCGCGCGGTCACCCGACTGCTATCGACGCGACTCGCGCACACACCACTGCGCGCGCGCTGAGATACGGGAAGACGGGGAGGCAACATACGAGGCGCAGGGAGAAATGGATATACGCATACTAAGTAACTTATAAAAATGGAATCGCAGCGAAGCTAGTGCAGATAACGCACAAATAAAAATGGGACGTACTCGATAGAGGTAAAAATTTTAAAGTCTCTGCAAAGGAACGGAAAGTGGAAATGTCGACAAATTCGATCTCGGTCGAGTCGACGCCACGAATGTGGCGGGGAGGGGAGGGGCGAGGGTGGGAGTAGCGCGGGACGGGCGGTGTGCAGGCGAGCTCGCAGCATCGCGTTACCGCGTCATCGCGTACCGCGGGTACCGTGTGGCGGTCGTGCGCGAGGCGCGGCAGCGTGCGCATGATCTCGGAGGGGGTGAGCACGCGGATGTGCGCGTCGGCCTCCAGGAGCCCGGCCGCCGTCACCGTCACGTTGGGCGCGCGCACCGCGGCGAGGGGCGCGGGCGGCGCGGGCGTGGGCGTGGGCGTGGGCGCGGGGGAGGCCGCGGGCGCGACGCTGGCGGCGGCCGCGCCGACGGCTGCAGCGCCGCTCGCCTCCGCCTCGCTCGAGCCGCCCGCAGCGCCCGCTGCGCCGGCGCCGGTACTCTGTCGCGCCGGAACCGATCGCTTAGTTGCGTCACTTGCGTCACTGCGCCTCCCGCATGCCGTATGCCCCGGCCGACCGCGCAACGAGATGCGGGACGCCGGACATATTTTATTGTACATGTATAGTGCGTTCATTGTATAAAACATCATTGACAGATCGGGGGGCTTATGAGTTTAAAGCATTATGACGTGTGAAAATCTCGTAGAAGGATATTCGTTCGAATTCAGTATTCGTCTTGAATTAAATATAAGTGAGGTAATTATATTTATATTAAGCAGCGATCTACTTTAGGAGATGTGATAAATTAATATAAAATAAATAAGAGCGAGATATATATTTTCAGCCATATATACATATTCTGACGCTATTATGTAAAGCATATTTTTTGCTATGGTGCTTGGTATTCAATCAAACTAAGTTACGGGCATGAAAATAAAATTTGAAGAACTCGATATTCCCACAAAAAAATCCATCTGTCAAGAAACGCTTTATAAGATGAACAGACTAGTTGCGCTACAGCGCCTCCGTCCAGGCCCAGGGTGCCGCGGAACGCGAATGCAAGACGCCAGACACATTTCATCACACATGTATTTTTCGTTCCACCCCTCTCTGTAGAGAGCCCAAGTACATCGAATACTTATGGACTTGAAAACAAAGTGCCGCCGAAGCAGTGGCTGCCTGTATCGAGTCAACGATGTTATTTACAGCTGTTCTAAATTCGGTGATACAATCTACGGCTTCTGTGCGATCTATGAGCACACGAGCACGATGACACTTGGGTACATAATATCGCTTGTAGCGCGGTGCATCTTCTGTACATCACTAGCGGGTAGTGAATCACAGCATCCCAGTAATTACAATAATGTGTGTGGATGAGCACAGATGTCGAGCGGGGAGGGGGGCCCGGGGCGTCCGTTCGCACCGTACCAGGACAGTGCGGGTGGCGGGACTCGTGCGTGAGCGTGTTATAATGGGCATGAGGCGATGCTGATATATCTTTGGAGGCAACCGTGATAGTCTAATATGTAATAATATTTGAAGTGGAAACTCAATCATTTAAGAAACTAAACTCTTGGTAAGTATTCTCAATTCGAGTCAGTATTATATTGTCCAATAAACGTTTCATTCCCTAGAGTGTTTTGAACTGTAACTTTTAAAAATAGATTGTATTGAACACAAGTACGTACATAATTATGACATTTATTGGACAATAAACATATTAATGTAGAGAAATTTTGAGTTAATAGCATCATAGCATTCACTCCAAAAAGAAAGGCCATAAATATTTTCGTGATTTCTGGACATATCATTGACATTAGTCGTCATAAGTGTGGTTACATCTAAACTTATTTGAAATATGGCAAAAAATCACTAACATTGAAGGCCTGATGTGAATGACACACAGTACACATTGCCCGGTCCCGCTTGACAGTCGCGTCGACCACGCACGCTTACGACACAAATTAGGCTATAGCGCCGACACTCGAACTTTTTTGGGCACAAAAACTCTTCTGGACCATGTAATAGCATGACAAAAAAGTGACGTCATATTTCTTTGACATACTTTGTAAATATATTTTTGATGACTTACTACTACCATAGCAAGTCTTCTCTCTTTCTTTAGCAATATCTTTTCTCTTTATTGCATCATCAATAAAAATTTTATTTATAACACCAGAAAGTTTCGTACGACATAATATGAAACTAAGTATGGTTAGTGTCTCCCAAAGTCGTGCACCAAAGGCACTGAACAGACTCTGCCATCGTTTTTGCGTCATAACTCTGTCGACGTCTGATTTCAAACGTGCGTGTATCGGGCGAGAAAGCAGGGCCGGGGTCGGAGAAACTAGAACTAGGATATACGCTTCATAGCCGTTGAACAAATATTATGTATCCTGGAACCCGACAGTACTATATAAGATGTATTCTTGTTATATGTTAATAGGGATATAAACACCAAATCAATAAAAAAGGTTACCTTTGTAACGAAGCCATAATGTAGCCTACACCTACGTAATATATTCCTAAATGTGTTTGTTTTGTAAAATCCATAAAGAACTAGAGGAAACAGCTGACCTAAAGCATATCAACAGGTGGTGTCCGATCTCTTATTTCCATACATTTCATTATATTCACGCGGCGATACGAAGCGTATTCCTTCTAGGCTCTCAAATAACACGTGAGGTGAGTCGGGTTAGCACACACTAAGCCATCAACTGACCTGTATCATTTACCAATATTACAACAAGTGACAAAGGACGAGCATTGCTAGTCCGTAGAACAGTCAGTGAACGTCTCGCCATTCAATCCACGATTTCTCTTTAACAGCGTCCTACGTAAGCGACAAGCGATGATAACTATTGAAACTTATGTAGCTGTCAGTGGTAAGATGCATTGATGGTGAAACACAAACTTAGAAAGTAATTTCATCAAGAACTGTACAAAATTGTTAAACATTCCAATGACTCATAGATACATTTATTTGTCAACCAGTAGACTGTAATATTGTAGAATGTTAACCCTTTTCCGAAAGTTCTATTCACCGAGAAACGTTTCACTAAATTATACATACTTCTTCAACGAAATGTGCCTTCTGTAAACGTATTACCGAGAAAAGGTTTATTATCTACCATTCTATCCTACAATGAGAGCCAAAGAGCTACAAGAATCTACACTGAATGTTTCATTTTCGTCGCATTTAGTCGTTGACGTAGGACGCCATGTGCCGAAGTGTTAGCTACGAGTGGCGCAGTGGAGTGACGCGTGCACGTACAGGTCAGTCTCGGCCTATAGACTAGCGGCTAGCGGCTATGCTCACCTGCTGAGCCTTCTTCATTCGGATGGCGCTGCGGTTGTCGCGCGCTCGCTGCAGATACGGCGCCTTCTGCTCGGAGGGCAAGGCGCGCCATTTCTTCAGAATTTGCTTGCACCGGTCCACCCAATTGGGGAATTCGGACTTCCATTCCGGATGGTTAGTGTTAGCGTAGAGGACTGCCGATATCGTCGCCGCCGATCCTAAGCCTGAAATTTTCTGATATTTGAGGAAATGGTTCAACTACCTAAATGGTTTATTTGTTCAAACGCGGATACACGGTATACAGAAGAGGTTGTTTTCAAGGCTTTTGACTGCTACGAAACACGAGTTATGAGCGGCGGTAACATCAGATGGGCCGCTTGCTCGTAAATAAGCGAATCGAAATCGTGAGGTGAAGTGCGCCTAAATAGGCAAAACCCCGCTGCGTTGAATAAATCATGTCTTGAAAAATTTACGATTTTTAGTTCGTATATTCGAACACGGAGGGGACAAATGGGAGGGATTTCAAAAAATAGTGCAAAAGTACGCGAGCCGTTCAACGAACGATAGTTTTCGATTTTGGTGGTAGGGGCCAAAACGTGTACTACAAAACAGAGTGGCATAAGTTAGTATACTGACTCTCATCAGCGCGCATCTTGTCGGCGCTGCGCTGGTTGTAGGACGGGGGCGGCGCAGGAGGGTGGTCCGCCCACGCCGCTCCTGCCGCCGGCGCCGCCGCCGTACCGCCGGCTGCCGCACCGCCCTCAGAGAACAGGGGGCTTAATGCGCTGTTACTGCTGGGGAGAAACAGTTGCTGTTGGAAACTTTGTCGGAAAACTATGGGTAATGTAAAGCAGTAGAAGATCCTATACTGGACATAGACCTACTCCGAAAACTTCCGCAGTGGCCGCTTGTAAGGGCTGTATCCGCATAGCAAAATAACGTAAACTAGTAATGGATTCTAGGGGATAATTATAAAACCTAATTTTATTATGTATCATAAATAATGAAATTGTGTTCGAAGGTAAAAACGTTTAATCTCTTTGTTACAATTTGTCTCTGAACAAAAAGCAACTGACAACTCAAAAAAAAAACAACTTTCAAATAAGTACAATATCAAACTCAATTTAGAGACAGACTTCAAACATAGATGGTTCAATATCCCACTATATTTTTTTACATACATGATACACAATACGAGTACTTGTCAAATATTCATTGCAAACTAAGAACAAGTCAAGGCACATACTTGCTACCATACTCTGTATGGTGATATGGCGAGGCGTATTCCATGGGACTCTGCAGCTGCTGCCTTTGCTGCGAGTAGGGCGTGCCGCTCATGGAGTTCACGTACGACACGGACGACTCTTGCGATTCCTGCAACAAAATATTATTTATTGAATTAAATTAAATTTTTACCTTGCCATTTCCTAAGCAATTAGACTGTATCAAAGGATAGAATTTTTGGAAAGAAACATAATGTCAAAGTATAGACGCATTCAAGAAGTATCCTATTTTGGTATGGTTCTTTCATTTGAAAAAGCTCGATGCATGGCGACACGCTAGACCCGCCACGTCACATCACGCCTTACGGGACGCAAGGTGCCCTGCGTCTCCTTAATAATCCTAGATATATGGACTTCGAACCATGTGATTTGTGAATCGTTTCCAGCTCTGCTCCGCTCCGCCTTAGTTGAATCGCTGCGCCGCCTAAGATGGGCCGCATACATTCTGAAATAATGCTCTACTTGCATACAAAGCGCTCCAGCATTTTATATGTAAGTAGAGCATTATTTTTGCACACTTACATTTCAATTCGGAATTCTGGATCGGACTTCCGAATGTGTTCGGCCCACCTTGGCGAGACCTAAAATGACTTCTGAATTCCGACTGGAAATTCGGCTTCTATAGTTCATTCGCGTTAAGAAAATAGTGACTCATCACCGACTGCCGGCCAAGCCACACCCCCTACCCCTAGCCAATTAAAACGCTAGAAATTATAATTTCTTCAAAATTAATTCAAAATGCTTTACTTTGGACCGAGGCTACAAAATGTTTTACCTGGGAATCATCGGTGAGTACACCCTTGAATATCTCGTCGACGTCGTTGCTGTCCATGTCGGGCAGCGAGTCGCGCACCATCGCGTCCAGGTTCACTCCCAGTAACGACAGGTCGTCTTTGGGAGATATGGTCGACGCTTGCGATGATCCGCCCGTTTCTACACAACAAATACAATGATAAATTAAAAGTAGAAATTAGAGTATAATTTCATGTTTGTAACATCTTGTATGCTTTGCCGGTAAAATTGTCATTTTCGCAAATCTCTTTATTAGAATATTCTCAGAATGTCTTCTTCGACTTAGATCATAGTGATTTACGACATGCAGACATTTGAGAAAAACAATTTTCGAATAACCAGTGCTGAGGCCCTTTTATTTTGTATGTTGCAGTTTCCGGTCTTTTAGTTTTAATTTTCTTTTTTTTTATTTTTACTAATATTTTTGCTGTGTGTTTTTGTTGATGTGTTGTTGTGATATCTAAATAAAAGATTTGTTTTGATTTCCTATCACTACATATTATACAAAGTCACTTTTTCTGTCCCTATATCCCTAAATCCTTAAGTGCGCTTAAATCTTTAAAAATCAAAAAAAAATTTTTTTTAGTAGATAGATTGATTCAAGAGGAAAGTTTATGTATAATGTAATACTCGAAGCGTAGGGCGGGTCGCTAGTTTCATAAAAAACAATTAATGGGCATGGGCGGCTTAACCTACCGCTGCTAATGGTCTCAGTGTTAGTGCTGTGCACGGCGGGGATGGTCTCGGCGGGCGCGGCCGGCGGCTCGTCGGGCTGCGGGCCTAGAATGGCGTTCTTGAGCGCCGTCGAGTCCTCCGTGTGCTTCAGGTTACCCTCCTCAGCCTCAGTCTTGATCTTTACGGTGCCGTCACCGGCGTTGGACTCGTCTTTCTCTTCCTTTGGTTTTAGCTGGTGAAGGAGCTCGATTTCATCCTGTTAAGTAATATGAGGAGTGTTTATTGTGGTCTCTTCTGCGAGATTATCTTGTTATTTGAATTCATACCATCAACGACTCTTGCCTAACTTGACAGTAATGCAAGTTTACCGTTAATGAAACAATAGAGTTATAAAGTGTTACGAGGTGAAAGACGTAGAAAAAAGAGGTTTCACGAAAATTTTGTGAGGAAACGGATCCTAACTTCCTGAATAGCTATCAGGTCCCGACCATCCTGACATCGGGACTACAAAGTCGAAATTTCAATTTCATAGCAATAACACATTTATATTTTGAAAAGGGAAACTTCATAATCTCAGTTATATAAAAATTACATCATTATTTTTCAAACTTACCGCATTGAGCATTATAACGACGGACTGGTCAAGGTCATTGACCGCATTGAGAGTGGATAAGAAATCTTCTTCGTCCGTATCAGAGTTCTCTAGGTCCAGCTTGAAGTCACGAAGTTCGCGGTATCCTTCAGGGGTGCCGCCTCGGACTGATCCACCGGGACTTTCCGATGGGTTTCCTGTACAAATGAGTGGTATGATCAGGTTTCTGAATGAGACAGTAATTGGATATAACAATGGATCTATTGCCCTTTGAACTCCGAAACTTTATAGGTACACAGGCCAGTTAACACGTTCAACACATTTACACTAGTATGTTTAAATAAGCGCCCGACGCCGTGACGTTCACTGCATGCGCATCATGAAAAGTCTGCCTGTCTCTCTCGCGCGCGGCCTAGCTTATGAGTGTGAAGGGGCCAGTTATAGTTTTACTTCTGCTACTGCTTAGTGAAATTGTATGTGATTTTAGTTAACTGATCTGTACCAGATTGTTTTGGATCAACCAACTTATTCAGAAGAACATACCTGTCGATGTAACCGTAGGCTTACTGGGCTCCAAGAGTTCTTTACCAAAAAAGGCTTCTTGCATGTATGACGGAAACTGCTCCATCAGCTTAGAGCGAGGCTTCCGTCGCGGCTTGCGCTTGTTACTAGGTGATTCTGAAATGAATATGGTCAGTTAAGTTACAAAATCGATTGAGGTCTGTAAACTTATTAACGCCTCAAAGTTAAAGTACAATTTCAGTTATACCTAGAGCAAGTTATTTAGCTAAAATAACTTTTAAACCGGCACCATTAATTTTCATTTATAACTTTCCACACGCGATGTGCCGCGTGATTACGCGGCGACCATTTAACTATGGAAAATATGCTGTACCACCCTTTTTTCGCGTAATATTTTTCCCTCGTCGTACTGAATAATATGTAATAGTAGAGCAGAGATGAGATGTGTGTTTGAGCAATATCATTAGTAAATTTCCATTAGATCCACATCGCCTCTATGGATACTCGTCCAAAAGACACATCTTCTCAAGCCATGCTCTCTTGTTAGCTCTCCATCCGGCGAAACAGGCCACTTTGTTGTGCCAAATCGAAATCACAACTACGTTACTCACCCCCAGACCCCTGAGTACCATCAGCCTCCTTCTCATCCTCAGCCTGCGCCTTGAGCGTGGCCTGCCTCTGCCGCACCACGAACCCGCCAATGCCCAACTTGTTCAGGTTCCTCTGGCGCTTCCTGCGCAGGATGGTGAGCCCAGCGTCGTTGGTGCATATCGTGAACCCTTCCGGCGGCGGCCCGTCTGTGGCCACGTTCCATATTATGCCTTCCTTTAGGTTGGCGTTTGTTAGCAGTCCTGGTAAGAAAAATGGAGAAAAATAGTGTTTTAATTTTAGACTAATGTAACAAAATGTTTTCTTCTAGCATTTCCTAGCAAAACATAATTTTCTCTATATTTCAAAAAACCAGTAAGCATGTCATGGATGGTAATGAAAATGGAAATGTCTGTAGAAAATTACTCTTTTGACAATTCATATAAAGTAATAGCATACAATCGTCAGTAAGTTTCGTGCCTAGTTGTAACACGGCTCTACACTAATCTTGTCCTGAATGATTGGAATCATCACTCGAGGTGGGGATTATATTAAAGGTTGAAATTTATACAGTACTTATACTGTGGTTTTTCTTATTTACTTGAACATGCCCCACATAGCAACATAAACTTTACGATCATTTCTTTCGTAGTGACGTTTCGTTAATTCAAGTAATACAATAAACAACTCACCAGGCTCCTCTTTGACTTCTGCAGTGCTGTCCGGCTTCGAGTCGTCGCCCATCTCGACGTCAGCGTTTGGAACCACTGTTTCAAAAAAAATTGTTGAGACTGTTAGCCCTCTAAGCAAAATAGGTGTTCAGAAGACGAATTACCAAAAATGGCCGTTCCGTTTTGCGATTTTACCATTTTGCTCTATCACCAAAGTGATCCTTTATCACTTTTGATGTTATGCTCTTTTACTCCTATACCATATTGAAATCTGTTACAAATCATTTTTTTACCGTTCCACGACTACCTAAATCTAACAAAAAATTCAATAACAGCAATTTTTAGCAAAAAAAAACCGACTCTTTTTTTTTAAGTCGGTTAAAATGCCGGACCAACCTGCATCCTTATCGGCGGGCTCGTTCTTGAAGCGCCTCTTGCGGCGCGTGTGCGTGATGCCGAGGTCGGCCTCCAGCTGCTTCATGTAGCCGGCGCCGTGCGCGGACAGGCACACGTCGTCCACGTAGTACTCGCCGCCCAGCGCCAGCGCGGCGGGCGCGCGCGGCGCGCGCGGCGGGCGCGGCGCGGGCGGCGGCAGCGGCGCGTGCGGCTCGGGCGCGGGCAGCGCGCGCGCCAGGTGCGGCGGCGGCACCTCGCGCCCGCGGCACACCACGCACTTGTACCTGCGGACGCACCGCGCTTACTAACTATAACTTATAACCTCTCGTGTAATAGTACTCTTAAAGAGATTTGAGGTTAAGGAAAATCTACACCGACATCTACAACAGTTACAATCTTAACTAATATTATAAAGCTGAAGAGTTTGTTTGTTTGTTTGTTTGAACGCGCTAATCTCAGGAACTACTGGGCCGAATTGAAAAATTCTTTTTGTGTTGAATAGACCATTTATCGAGGAAGGCTTTAGGCTATATAACATCACGCTGCTACTATTAGGAGCGAAGAAATAATGGAAAATGTAAAAAAAAACGGGGGAAAAATAACTATTCCACGCGGACGAAGTCGCGAGCACAGCTAGTTTGAAAATAAAAAAGAACTTTTAATAGGAATTATAACATTAATATTATCAAATGAAGGTCATGAGCCGTTTTGTCACTGACTCAAAAACAAAAAGGTCAATCAAATATCTCCTTTAAACCTACAGGTTTATTACTGAACTAAACTATCGTCCTGAAATGGTCTATGAAACCAAAAATTTTGAGTTTATAGGACCTAAACATAAATACCTAAATATAGACATAAACTCATTTTTCAAAAAATTTTGAGTATGGCCGTTATTTTATTATGAGCAAGATATGAAAGATACTAAACTCACCCCGCCCTACAGCAGGTCTCAGCATCACCCTCGCTCCGGATGGAATCGCAGGACGCGTGCAGCCACCGATTGCAGGACTCGCACTGGATGATCAGCTCTCCGTCCGAATACGGCTCCGAGCACACACAGCACATCACCAGCGACGCGCACGGCGCACATTCTGTAAGCAAGTTACGTAGTTAAAACCTATGTCTACTGTAGGGCATGATGCGCGGGCGCATTAGGTCGAAGAGAACAGTCTCTTCTCGTCCAGGGTATGGGATGAATTGTCATCGCATACCCTGAACGACATACGCATTGGCGTACATACTGCGTTGTAATGTAATGAACCTACCTTACGTTAATGTTTAATTAACTTCAAAAATACTAAACGTAAAATTATTCTACTGTTTAACAATTTGCTTTAAACCGATTTATACCAACTACATAGTCGACGAGACGCCGTCTAAAGAGAGCAAGATGACGTAGCGCTAGCGTGGTGGCGAGACATGGTCTAGGAGCGGCTCCGGCGCTGCGTTTGGTAGCTAGTTAACGCCGACGCAGTAGTCGAAGCGTCGACAGGGACATAGTTACTCGTAAAATCGCTAGTATGGGCACCAATGGTCTTCTCACTCACTCCAGCTGCAGTACGTGTGCCTCAGTACTGACCGGTGTAGTTGTCGCACCAGGCGAGCGTGTCCCTGGTCCCGCAGACGAGGCAGCGGCGACACCGCTCGCAGCGCCACGGGCCGCGCGGCACCTCGGCCAGCTGCAGTACGTGTGCCTCAGTACTGACCGGTGTAGTTGTCGCACCAGGCGAGCGTGTCCCTGGTCCCGCAGACGAGGCAGCGGCGACACCGCTCGCAGCGCCACGGGCCGCGCGGCACCTCGGCCAGCTGCAGTACGTGTGCCTCAGTACTGACCGGTGTAGTTGTCGCACCAGGCGAGCGTGTCCCTGGTCCCGCAGACGAGGCAGCGGCGACACCGCTCGCAGCGCCACGGGCCGCGCGGCACCTCGGCCAGCTGCAGTACGTGTGCCTCAGTACTGACCGGTGTAGTTGTCGCACCAGGCGAGCGTGTCCCTGGTCCCGCAGACGAGGCAGCGGCGACACCGCTCGCAGCGCCACGGGCCGCGCGGCACCTCGGCCAGCTGCAGTACGTGTGCCTCAGTACTGACCGGTGTAGTTGTCGCACCAGGCGAGCGTGTCCCTGGTCCCGCAGACGAGGCAGCGGCGACACCGCTCGCAGCGCCACGGGCCGCGCGGCACCTCGGCCAGCTGCAGTACGTGTGCCTCAGTACTGACCGGTGTAGTTGTCGCACCAGGCGAGCGTGTCCCTGGTCCCGCAGACGAGGCAGCGGCGACACCGCTCGCAGCGCCACGGGCCGCGCGGCACCTCGGCCAGCTGCAGTACGTGTGCCTCAGTACTGACCGGTGTAGTTGTCGCACCAGGCGAGCGTGTCCCTGGTCCCGCAGACGAGGCAGCGGCGACACCGCTCGCAGCGCCACGGGCCGCGCGGCACCTCGGCCAGCTGCGGCCGCGCGCAGTACGTGTGCCACGTGGTGTCGCAGTCGTCGCACAGCAGCAGCAGCGTCTCGTCGCCGCGGCTGCCGCAGCCCTCGCACACCGTGCAGTCCAGGCACCGCCAGCCGAGCGTCACTATCACTTGGGACACCTGCCAACAACATGATCAAATTACACACCGCACATAGTTCACACTCCCGAGTCAATTCTCATTGAAAGAACAGGCGGCCAGTAGCGACTGCTGGAACTTTGGCGAATCGATGTATCGCAATTAAGAGGGCCAGCGGCGATAGCCAGATAGACGCGGCATAAGTGCGGATTTAAAACTCTGCTAAAACATATTATAAAATCCATGCTAACAAAATATGTATATGTAGCCTAACTAACTAGCTAACATTTCCTTTTAGCACAGAATAAAATGCGCTCTAGTCCGGCTACCGGTCGGTTTGTAGCTAACTGTTTCTGTTCCTGAAAGGAAACTACCCCTTACACATAACATATGTAGTGTCAAAACGCCATACAAATATATAAGTACATTATACAAATAGGCATGTACGGACATAAACAACATAAAATCTTCCATAGTACCTACATAAATGTTCACTACATTTACCTTAATATTAACACAGTACGGATGGTACGTCTGCCCGCACTGCGCGCAGGCGATAAGGCACCCCTCGGAGTCAGTACCCACGGCGCCGCACATCACACAAACGTCTTGCGTGAGCACGAACTTGTCTTTACTTGAACACAATACTAGTTTATTCTCCAATCCTGAAACAAGTTTCATCGTGCATTACATGTCATTCAACGAACAGTAATTGGTAACCTATTTTCAAGTAAGAGGGTAATATGTGAGTCTCATCGTCGGTTAGCTCTTCTAATCAGGCATCCGATCCCTAATGGACTCGAAACTCAATGGACGCATCATATTGTGGGTTGTAAGCAAGTCATCTAGTTAAAGAAAACAGACCACTGCCTCTATACTAAAATGCTTCACCTCCCCGCAAAAACACACTATTAAAATTTCACATACCCAAGGGTAATGTCAAGTTAAAAAAGACATTAGTACAGTACCTGGATCGTCTTCTGAAGTTTTATTGTCAGGTGCCTGGGGCCTCTGCAGGCCCAGGCCGGGAACGCCGAACACACCCCTCATCTTTGGCTTGGACCCTCTCTTGCGGCCGAAGTCGAGAACCGACCGCTGCCTCTTGGAGAAGCCTAGTTTACCCGCGGGCGGGAACCCTCCTTTCAACTTGTATCCCCCTATTTTCTTCTTAGCTATTTTCGAAGAGACAGAAAAAGGCTTTCCTTTGCCTAGTCCCACATCAGGCTGAAAAAAAAATTAGGACACCACTAAAGTTACAGTATCATGTTAAAACGCACCAGGTATGCTGTTAAAAGAACTAAATTTAAGATATGAGGCAATAACAAAAGATATACCTTTGGTTCTATCGCAAGGGGATCTTGCTCCTGCTGTGAATTCTCATCTCCGAACGAGGAATCTTGAGACGTTGATGCTGCGTTCTCGTCCTCGAAAGCTGCAAACGAACATTGTATTAATATTCTAGTCCGAACCTTATATTAAATACGGTATATAAACACTTTATAAACTTACATCCAGACTTGATAGCAGGTAATGTTGGCATTTGTGTTTTGCAAATCGGGCAGTTGTATTCATAAGCTGGATTCTGTTCCTTCTTCTGTCTGTACTGTTGTGGATCAGCGTCGGGATCGCACATTCCATGAACGTACCTGGTTATGGATAAATCAATTTAAATGTCATACAAATAAAATGTTGTGGGCTTGTGCAATGGTATGCCAATTTGGATTAATAAAATAGTGTAGCGACCTAGATTTAGGTTTAGCAGTGCATGCAGTTTCGCGTTATTCGCTCCCAAACAGTCAGTCGATATTCGCCGCGCATCCGAATGCCCACCTCTAAACATGTAAAACTGTAGTTGGTGCACCAATGTTTCTCGAATATTTCTCAACACTTAGGATACACTGTTAAAACAAATCCATGGCTACATGGACAGATACAGAAAGCAAAATGCAGTGCAAAGTGTAGCGATATGAAGGTGTTATAAATTGTCCGTTACGCCTGTTTACACAACAATCCGTTCAATCTTTCGCGAACTTGTCTCTAATTTTATCTATTAAAACTGTGAATTTAGTATAGAAAAACTGTTGTCACTGACTATCATCAGTTTAAGTAACTTTGTAACGTAGTACCTACAAACTGAATTTTGTGCGTCCGAATATGGTGTAAAGTTTTGTCAAAGTTCTTTATAGTGGTGTTTATTCTAAACTTGTACTTATTAATTGTTATCGCACTAGGTAACTTGAGCGATCGTGCGGCCACGCAGCGCCAGCAAATTGCTCAGTACCGAGAATGCCCTTAACCCCGTCAGCATTTTACACTTGTCGCTAGTCGATTACAGTACAAGCAAGAAAGTAATGTAAGTCTGAACCACAGATATCTCCAATAGATACCGCACTTAAGATATCGCGCGAGAGGTAATACATACATGAATACATCAGTGCAATGCATACGCAATACGCATGCGCTTAAAGTGCGTCAGTACCACGGTCAGTACTGACCAGAAGTCAGACCCGTGTGTATCGGAGACACTTTTAATAGTTTGTAGAACATAAACGTATGAATCTTAGTATTGAACTCCTTGGCGCCGGAGCTCAAGTTACGATGGAAAATATTTGACAGATGTTAGCTCGCGTTGATGTCTTTTTTCATGATCCCTTTCTTTCATTACCAATTTCACTATTTTTATCCCTTTCTAGCATAGACACGTTTGACAATAGTGTTACAATGTATTACTTTCAAGTATATCGATAATGCAAGATGAGAAAAATTTTAGTGTTTCTACTTTAGATTTCCAAAGTGTCCTGAGAGAACATTAAAATGGACAAATGCCGCACCCTGCTGTTAGAGACATTTACATAGGATAGTTTTCAATGTATGAAGGATAGAAGACGAGTAAATGAAAACTGCTGTGATTACTTCACCTAACCATATTTATAACTATACTCATTTGAATTTTTTTTTTCCCAAGACATGCCACGCTGGGCCACACAGCGCCACCTAGCCCCAAACTAAGCCGAAGCTTGTACTATGGGTACTAGACAACTGATAAACTTACTTAGATACATTTAAATATACTTATAATGTCAAAACGGCAGTTGAAATGTATTATTTAACGTATGTATTTTAGTAAATTGATCATTTTACGGGATCTTACCGTAAAATCATCCGACGAAGGTGAGGTGAACGTTGATTGGTTCAATGGCTCACGTGGCGTTATCCCGGCAACCAATCAGGGAACAGTGTATTAAGTTACGGGTAATAGTGCACCGTTAAATAGTACATTGAGCAACGACTGGCCCATTTGAGGACGATTTTACTTGTGTCAAAATCGTAAATTTTTAAATGACTGTCAGGCTACCTTAAGTTGATTAACTAACTGAAATCCATTGCGTTAAATAATACATTTCCACTACCGTTTGTTATATTCCGAAAGATAATCAACTACCTAGGAAATTGATCAACTTACGATTCTTGCTATTTTCCGGTGACATATATAAACATATATTTATATACATACATAGATAAATATCCAGTATTGCACAAAATACTGAAAAGGTGATACAGACATAATCTAGTCTAATATACCTGATTGGTAATTTTTCGATAAAATTATCGACATTGCACAATACAAATGTACATCACTTGAGAAATGAGTTACGTCCCCCGCACACCCTTCCATACCACCTGAAATTGACTCGCGAAACTCAAAGCAAAATGCCGAACATGCGGTATCTATTGGGGGTAATCTGTGGTCTGAACTGCATAATTATTTTGTACCTTTTTTTTTGTGTATGCATATTTCTTTCTTTAATGATGTAGCTAGTGGCCTTGTCTCCTAAACCTAGTGCGTGGGTTACGTTCGCCACCCGAAACAAACATTCAAGTATGAAAATTTGTATTTATTCTGTGTATTACATTTATTACCTTTCGTTGATTTCGATTTTATATTGATGATGTTACCTGTCTATATTTATTCATCTCAGAACCCTTGGTCAGACTTTACACACAGTATTTAATTTTAATACAGTTTAAAAATGAAGACATTGCTATTATTTAGTGAGGCGTCCCCTCAGTGTCAACTGTTATGTCAACTTGTCGCGCAATATAAATACCTCTTTAGTGGAATGGGTTTCCTCTACATAAATAAATTAAATAATTTTTTATTTTGTAATTTGTTTTTGTTCTTTGTTTGTAATTTGTGTTCCTGTGTTAATATCTGTGTTTGTTTTTAACCGACTTCAAAACAGAGGAGGAGGTCCTCAATGAGGGTTTTCTAAAAACCAGATGGCACCACATAAAAAGGCAGGTCCACCTATTATGTGATTTGTCAGTTGCTATGTAAATGTCAGTGCTATGTCAAAATGCACCAATCATGTTACAGTCGGACCTCCTTTTATGTGGTGCCATCTGGTGGTTTTTTTTTTCAGAAAACCCTCATTCGACTGTTTTATTTTATGTTTGTTACCACATATCTCCCGAGAATTTGCGAACAGATTTGAAAAAATCTTTTTTTGTTCGAAAGGTTGTTCTTCCTAGTCACATTGTCGCCATATTGAAGTCGGTTTTTTTTTTGCTAAGAAATGTGTTATGCAAGAAGCGGCAGATGAGCAAATGTGATGCCTGATGGTAAGCAATCAACACTGCTCATAGACACCTGCGCGACACACAATCGAGTTTTGGGGTCGCTGTAATTGTGAAATAAAGAGTTTATAAGTGCGTACCTCTTGCAGAGCGTGCAGCGGATCATGTCGCGGTAGGCGGCGGCGCGGTAGGCGCGGCGGCAGAGCGGGCAGCACGAGCCCTTGTTGCGCTGCTGTATGTATGTAAGTGCGTACCTCTTGCAGAGCGTGCAGCGGATCATGTCGCGGTAGGCGGCAGCGCGGTAGGCACGGCGGCAGAGCGGGCAGCACGAGCCTTTGTTACGCTGCTGGTAGCACGAGTCGCACACCGTGTAGTGTGCGTGCCAGCGCGACGATGGACCCGCACCCGGTGAGCGCGCGCCGCAGTCCGAGCACACGCGGCAGCACTGCGCACAATAACAGACGCTATAGCTGTAGCTTTAGGAGTCAATTTTCAAATTCACAATTCCCGGCGAAGGCGCGCCTCAGTCCGAGCATACGCGGCAGCACTGCGCACGAGAACAGACGTTATAGCTGTAACTTTATGGGTCAATCTCTACTGAAGGAGCAGCGGCGGGCCTCGTTCATTACGCAAAGCTGCAAGTATTCTGGCGACTAGACAATAGAGGCGCCATGCGGCCGATAGCGGGGTTACCAACGTTCACGCAGCGGCGCCGTTTATTTTCAACGAGTAACACTCTTTCGTGTCACACTCTGGTTTGAGATAAATATTCGCATTGAGTGACAGTAACACAAATTTTTAATGGTTAACACCATTTATCGATAAAACAATTCTCAATGAGTAACGGTGGGACTTGATACGAGTTTTATTCTCATCTAGTAAGACTGGAGTGTGTATTTTAGCAGCTCAGACAAATATCCTGCTCCCGGCCAGTATAAGCCTATATTGTTCAGTAATAATTGATCCTAAACATAAAATGCGTCACCCAAAAACAAAACCTTCATCACAATCGTGAGTTGGTTAACATTTGGCCTATGATGATTACTGAATCACTCGCGGGTGGTAGATTTGAAAGGAGGCAAAAAGTACAGAGACATATAGCATTTATAGGTAGACAGAATGTGTATGAAACAATTTTTGCTTTTTATACACAAGTTATCCAGCGTTACTATATCCGACTTCTCATCATTCATGATCTAGGGGTTATGAGCGATTGCTTATAATGATGGTGAATTATACGAACGCCCATAGCTTCACAACATTGACAGTGATGTGAAGCCAGTCTTACAGTCGTTAGACTGGTGATTTGTGTTTGTTCCGCGTCTTGTATTTAAGTGTATATCTGTGGTATCTTCGTTGTTCCGATATCCATAACACAAGTGCTTAAGCTACTTGCTTTGGGATCGGAGTAATGTATGTGATGTAGTCTAATTAAAAAAAAGTCACATCCGCGTCATCCACCAACTCACCTTGCACTTCCACCCGTACTTGGGCACAGTAGCCATAATGGGCCGCAGGCAGGTGGCGTGGTACAGCTTGTCGCAGTGCTCGCAGGCCACGGCGCGCGCGTCGGCCGGCGAGGCCTCGCCGCGGCACACCTGGCACACGCGGCACACGCGGCACGACCAGCCCGACCGGACGCCTGCCCGAGTGACGGGAGATTTAAATAAAAATAATAAATAAATAACCCAAGACACGCCACGCTGGGCCACACAGCGCCACCTAGCCCCAAACTAAGCCGAAATTGTACTATGAGTACTAGACAACTGATAAACTTACTGACGATACATTTTTTTTTTGTAAATAAATACATATTATAGAAAACACCCAGACCAGTACAAACAGACATGTCCATGAACACAAATGTTTGAACTGTGCGGGAATCGAACCCACGACCCTTGACTCAGAGGGCAGAGGTCACTACCAAAAGAGCCATCGAGCCAGTCTTTATTTAGAAATTCCGAATGTCCTTTTTTGAAATTTAGAAGTAATCATCATTATCATCAGCAGAGCACTGCTGGACATAAGCCTCTCCAGTTGTTTGCCACTTAGGGCAAACATCTGGAGGATATACCCATAATCGCCACGGGATATAAGCGAGCGGCCTATTATCTTTTCGCTCCAAGCCTGCCCGTGGTGCATCCTGCCGAATACAATAACAAACGAGGCGCTGGCAGCCGACTGGTGGCGGTATAACCATCACAATTGAAGGCATACCTAAATACCACAGACCGCCCGGGACCGTACTCCGCCCTGCGATCGCCAACCCGCTTGCCCATCATCATCATCATCAGCCTGTATCCATCCACTGCTGGACATAGGACTCTCCCAAGGATTATAAATTTGCGTCTGAACAGTCCACATGAGCAACACCGAACCGACGAGGCGTCAGTATAATGTTTGACTGTAGCAAATGTTTTTAGTCAATCTACATATAACAATATGTCACATACCCGGTAATTGGGCCAGCCCAACACAGGTCCCGTGGTAGTGGGCGCCGCAGGTGACACAAGTCATAAGATTGGCCAAATCTCCGATCGTCCTGCATGTTCTACATTCAATGTCTGCTGAACCTAAAACAAACATACATAGATGAAATATACATGATAGATACATGAAAAATATATATTTTTTATTTATTCTGATCTCTATTACCAATATCTCGACATGACACGGGTTCAGCTTGGGTTATATGCACTAAAAATCTCCAGTAACATTAGTGCTAAGTGCATTAGAAATCAGTATTAACGATAACTTTGAGATATCACAGAATATCGAGAATGCACTTGGGAGTACTACAGGTCATGCACCAGATTAAAATCCATATGTAATATACTTACAAATAAGTGGTATCTGATATAAATGGTCCTTGCAGATTGATGATTTCATCTGAAAGTCCATGTAACCTCCAGAAGCGAGAACGCATGGTAGATGGTAGTATTTACTGCAGCTCATCTAGAAAAGTATAGTTATTTTCAATTAAACCAAGATATGATACATTGAAAAGACTTTATAAGAGTCTTTACTTAGTTCGGTAATGTAATTATTTCTTGTTTTATTTTTTTACTCACCTTACAAGGGATACTAGCACCATGTCGCAAACAGAAGGCACATTTCTTTGACAGGGCAGCCATAACTATCCCCTTTACCCTTGCTTCCTCCAACTGTTCCTTGTCCTCCTCAGAGTTGGAAGCTACCGCTACTTGGTCTTGGAATGGCGGAGTGAACTCCAGGCAGTTTCGGTGGATATAGAAAGCACCTGAAGATACCACTCCGGGTAGCTCCAAGACTTCCACATGTCCTATTATTGACAGTTCATCAGTGTGCTCCATGTTGTATAAGGGGGTCCTGAAATAACATTAGGTATACAATTATAGG
This sequence comes from Conogethes punctiferalis, assembly GCA_031163375.1. Lineage (NCBI taxonomy): Eukaryota > Metazoa > Arthropoda > Insecta > Lepidoptera > Crambidae > Conogethes > Conogethes punctiferalis. The sequence continues at coordinate 15,400,362 of CM062083.1, read as the reverse complement.
GAACAACAAACAATATTGAATGACAATGTTGACATTGTAGTGCTTAGATAGTAGCCATCCATCCATGTATATAAAATTAACAACAATGAAATACTGTTTATCATCTCATCAATTAGTATTTAGGGTGATGATGTATTTAATAAGAGTTGGTTTCGTTTCGGCGCAAGCGGAGCTCGAAGCTAAGCAGAGACTAATAGAATTTCAATCAATGGCGTAACTTAAATCGAACATGCCACCTCTGCTCGACTTTGATGGAAAGAGAAATCAGTACACAGCCCCGCTAGTGTCGAAACGCACCTTGACGTTAAATGGCAGTCCCTCAGCATCGTTACCCTAGCTGATTGTGGCGGCCATTATAACAAACACCTTTAGAATCTAAGCATCACAGGCAGCCCCCTGTGCACACACCCTGCTGGAATGCCCCAAAGTGGCAGTATACCAGCTGAAACATCTCAGCCAGCCCGGCACTCTCCAGGATATTTTCGGCAGGCTAAAAAGCCTGCTGAGATTTTTAGACGCGATGGGGTGGTGAGAATAAGCACCATACTGAGATGTTTAAACAAATTCGGCCCACCCCACGCAAAATAGGGGCTCAGACGTCAAGTTGCGGAAATCGGCCCGTTTCAAACTAACTATCGTTACCCTGGTAACACTCACTTGCATTTATTGAACGCCTTCTGGCGTCTGCTGAGCGGTAAGGCCGTCTGCTGCTGGGCGGCGTCCACCAGGTCGGGCGGCGGCGAGGCCAGGCCGGGCGGCACGGGCGTGGCGGGCGTGGTGGGCGTGGCGGGCGCGGCGGCGGGCGGGGCGGCGGTGTCCGCGTCGCCGACGCTGCACGGGAACTGCCTCATCTCGCCCTGGCCCAGTTGGCTGCGCTCGCTCAGGTTGCACAGAGCACAAAGTTTGCCGGGCCTGTTAGAATATAATGTTACATTAGGCATAGTTTCAAAAGTTTCGATTAATAGTCTATTTAATATTATTTAAAAATAGTTGCGGACTCCAGTTTGGTCCTAAACTTGCGAAATTCGCAAATCCAATCCTCATAAACTCTCATTCAATGAGAGACCCATAATAATGTATAAACCTACCAATTTTGTTGCCCGATTCATACTCATGGTTTGATATTTTAGTCTAATAGCTATTACAAAATCTAATATAATTTATCTTTTATAAGCAAATCTAGTATATTCCCCTCTATTATATAAGTGTATGCAATGTAGCAAACACAAACTTGATTTCTTACCATTTTTCAGGCATGAAAGGTGGTTCCTCCGGAGCTGGCATGGTAAAGTCGTCCTCGTCCATGGCGTCGTCAAGGACATCGTCGCGGCTGCCACGATGCCTCTTCGCACCTCTAACGGAACCAGGGTTACGATACCTACGAAAAGCACAACAGGTACAGGTAGGAAATAATATCATATAAGGGATGTACAATACATTTTATATATAGAGATGAAAGAATGTGGGATGTGTAAATACATGCATCACTTCTTTAGATTCTGAGAAAGATCATGTTTACAATATTATACTTTTAGACCAAAATCTAAACATATTGTTACAGCAATCATAAAAGTAATGTTTTGAATTTTCAAAGTAAAATCAAAAGTCAGCAATCAAACAACCTATGCAAATTCAGGAAATAAAACACTACAAGCGGACAATAAAAAAAATTATGATTGCTAATGAATTCTGGGGAAGCTAAATAAGTACCTTCTCACTATCTTTCCTTCCTTGACGAGTTTGGGGCCTTCTTTGCGTGGCCTGCCCGGGCCCCGCCTGGCCGAGGTGAAGAAGGGCCGAGCGTAGGGCTGGTGGTGGAAGAAGGGGGGCTGCGCAACTACACCGTGAGGAGAGGCGGGTTCCTCCCCGCGCGGTGAGGAAGCACATGATGTTGGTGTGGATCCTGGCCCTGTGTAGAAGTCTGACACAAAAATTAATGGTTACTTTTACTGATCACCCGATCAATTTGTTGTGGATTGTGAGTTTTCCAAAGAATATAAGGTCATTCAGATCTGTGTATTTGTCTCTGATTAATGATTCACAAGCACAACCTTTCAAAGGACCCTATAATATAGCATGCATTGAAATATATAAGTTTTGGTACAACATATCCTATCCTCCACTACTGCTCTGAAATTATAATAATTATTACATTGAACAAATAGAGTTCATCTAAATGCCTGTATTTTTATTTTCTTCTTAATTAAGGTATTTTGCCCAGTGTCTCCCAATGCCCATCATCATCATCATCGTCAGCCCACATCAGTCCACAGCTGGACATGCCCACACATTTATTCAGCCCAAATATTATGAGGTAATAGTATTTGTACAGTATATGCCAGTTATGCCACATCTCCTTGCACACTATGGTATCACTTTTAAGTCATGTATTACATGCTATCAAGAATCTTGGTCCATTGGTCCATAATTATTTATGTACATTGTCATGTGGTGTTTACTATGCAAACAACGTTACTAACCAATTAATCAAATAAATAACAAAAGTTAGCGTTTTCACGTAACATTTTTATAAAAATACTAGCTGTGGCGGCGGCGTCGCACGCGTGGATATCGGGTTTAAAAAATAACGGACTTCTATGAACCAATACCTAAATTTTAAGTTAGACCTCTAGCTATACATTGGTTATACCGGCATTATCTTCGTGCAGTAGTAATCGTGTGATGCGCGATCAAACATGCAGATAAAAATTTCTCCCGTTTTCCCAATGCTTCCTCCCGTTTTTCTGCTCCTATTGATTGTAGAGTGATGAAAGTATACTATAACCGGCCCGGTATGAAGAATAATCATACCAAGTTTCGTTAAAATCTGTCCAGTAGGTTATTTTTCTATAAAGAACATACAGACAGACAGACAAAAATTTTACTGATTGCATTTTTGGCATCAGTATCAATCACTAATCACCCGCTGATAGTTATTCTGAAAATATATTTCATGTATAGAATTGACTTCTCTAGATTTATTATAAGTACATATAGATAGATTGGGAAGAGACCAATTTCATTGTGTACCCATTTGATTCAAGCCATATTTGTTAAGAATACAATTATAAATAGCTAATTGTGTTATGATAAGATGGTATTGCTTGTAAACTTTCACAAATGATTAATGCAAAAATTATAATTCTTAAGTTATGTTTTACAAACAGCAACACTTGAATATTTTCACAGGTTGAGATTTAGTAATAAATGACAAACATCACTTGATAAAAATGTATGTAAACAAAACTTAGACATTATATTTTTCAGTCACACCTCTGGTAGTTCAGTGGGCATTGGTCATAAAAACAGTCAAGTGGGCTATTTGTCAAAGCTCCACTCTAGCGTACCTGAAGACGGCGGGGCTTCGCCTTCGTCCTCAGACCCGTCCTCGCCTAGTAACTCCACGTCCAGAACCCCCTCGTCCGCTACGTCCATCTACAAATTGCGCACAACCAAACAATACATTAAAACCTTTCCAAAACACCAACTTTTTGGTTATGACGAAATTATTCACAACAGCATCGAAGTAATGTAAATGAAGACCGCCATAGTGAATCCAAACTAAACTTTGTAACTTACCGCAAGAGCTTGCGATGGACTCCAATCGAGTTAACTTCACGAAAATAAACTTGTTACACAATTTAAACGCATTCTTTAAATTTATTTTACATTACAACACAAAAACTTAGGAAAATAACGCGACATTCACTGATCGCGAACGAAGCACACAACGAATAGTGATGTTCATCAATGATTCGATTTACCACTGCGAAGTTATCTTATAATCGATTTGATGCGATTTCAATGGATGTTTGACTTTCCAATAAATTATTGGTAATAAAAATACTTATGACATCGTACATATTATAGAGCAATGAATTAAATATTGTAAAATTTCAGGTATTTTCTTTTGCTTATCGTAATATATTAGAGCATTTTAATGACATTTACACAGCGTTTGAAACGGAACGTAGGATATCGCTTCGCTGACGTGTTCATAGAAGTATTTGGATCTATGGTAGTAAACTAAAAACAACAAGACAACAAGTTAAGTTAGGCTATTCAAGGAAGAAAGACAGGTGGACTATAAAGCTTTATTGAGAAATCGCCGTTTATAAAACGTGTCGATTAATAATATAATCTATTAGTGTAACTGTTTTCAACATGAAGTATTTTTTAGCTACAACTATATTATTACTATCAGTCACCACATATACTAAATCGTCATTATTCGAAAGTGACTCCTGTTATTCTTTTGGTAGTGGAAATGTTTTTCCCGGTGGTGCACGAAAAATTGATCATAAACTTCAATTTACAAAAGCTATGAGTAAGTTTTAGTAATATGAGCACTATAAACCTATTTAAAGATTATTATTTTAGATACTGTAACTAACAAAACAAATTTTAGTTTCCAAGCCGGCACCAGATTGGGAGGCGACTGCAGTCATAAATGGGGAAATTAAGCAACTTTCTCTGTCTAGCTACAAAGGAAAATACCTAGTATTTTTCTTTTATCCCTTAGACTTGTAAGTACCTCCATTAAATTATATTTGTTAACATACATTATATATTCAGTATATTATTTATTTAAGTAGAAATATGAATGAAATAGCATGAAGTTTAAATGAATGTACATCCATGAATACTGCATTTATCATTTACATCATGAACTGGTTTTAATATAATGTCCTTATCTAATTACTGGCTTATCTTAATGAGAGGTATCAATAGTAAGCTTAATTATATCATTTGTAATTTATGTATTTTTAGATAACAATGAATTTTTTTATCTTTTCAGCACATTTGTATGCCCCACGGAAATATTAGCATTTTCTGAAAGAGTTGAGGAATTCAAAAAAATAAACACAGAAGTTGTTGCCTGCTCCGTTGATTCTCACTTCACTCATCTTGCTTGGATTAATACTCCTAGAAAAGAAGGTGGTCTAGGAAAAATTAAGATACCACTCATAAGTGATCTTACTCATTCAATTTCAAAAGATTATGGCGTTTATTTAGAAGATTTGGGTCACACATTAAGAGGGTTATTTATAATTGATGATAAAGGTATTCTAAGACAAATAACAATGAATGACTTACCTGTTGGTCGCTCCGTTGATGAAACTCTCAGATTAGTGCAAGCATTTCAGTATACTGATAATCATGGTGAAGTGTGTCCAGCAGGATGGAAGCCTGGGCAAGATACGGTAATTCGTTTTTTCTACCTATCAATACATAGATATTCTATTTGATGCATTGACAACTTTGATCTACAATCTAATTAGCAATTTCTCAATATTTTCCTGTTTCTTTAAGCATTTAAGCATTCTTTAATACATTATTATAATGGTGATAAAATATTAATTCGATTTCTTTTGTTGCAGATTATTCCTAACCCTGACGAAAAGAAGAAATATTTTGAGAAAGTCGCAAAAAATTAGAAATGCTTAATATCATAGGGAGTTAAAGTGTGTGATTTCAGGCTCTATAGGTTTTTACTTAAAATTGGTACAATGTACACCTAAGTAAGAAATATTCCCGAAAATATGTAATTTAAAAATAACATGGCTAAAAAATACTCTTAAATGAACATTATGTATATAGAATTTAAAAAATATTTTTAGGATTGTGAGCTTATAGTAGGTATCGCACAATTCTTTACAAACCAGTGTTAAGTACAGTTTAAATTAAAATATTGGTATTTATTAGTTTTTAAGGTCATCTAAAGTTACTATATTCTTAAGAAAAATAATCTAAACATCACCATTTTTACATATATGAAATTTAGTACTACCTGAAATGATAATGTGACTGATTTCAAGAAGAACTGAATTTATTTAAAAAACACAAACCATAATATACTGACTATTATTTTTTATTAATATGCAGACTATAACATTCTTACCACTTTTTATAATCTAATGCCGTTCATGCATCATTTTAACACGTTAACAGCAGCCGATATATATTCTAAACAAAAATCTAACATTTACAGGAATAGGTAGATTTTTTTATAGTAGCTATATGGGTTCCCTACGCCTGAAGGAAAGCCAAAGAGAAGCCCAAGTCGCTGTGACAACTGGCAAGTAACTGGCCTGTCAGTTGCCACTGCCATGTCGGCCCAACCCTAACCCCCACGAGCTCCGGAGACCCTACTCACCAGCAGAAACACGACCCGAAGGTCTTTTAGAAAACATATTGCAATAAAATGTAGTCGTTGGTCTGATCTGGTACATGGCGGCGATGTCTTCCAGACAACCTTCAGGTAGAAGACATTTATATGGTCTAATTTAGTCTAATCTATTGGTATAAAAACGTTTTATACTTCATGCTCAGCATCCAATTTGACATTTTAACAATTACTGTTATAATAAAATCTAAGCACGAAAAACTAAATAAAAATATATTTGTATAGAAACATTAATAAAATTTAATTTACATGTAGTGAAAACTTAGGCATCTACCTACTTTTTTATTTCTTAGTTATTATCAAAATTATTCTATTCACAGTATTAAGACCAATTTTATGTTCTAATTATGATTTTTTAATTAATTTTTGTGATGAAAAACGACATAATAAATGTTAAATCGAGTAGAAGAATCGATTATTTCTCAATTAAGAGTATCAAGACATCCCTATGACATATCATGTCATTATGATCCATAGACTATTTCTAGAGAAAGTTGCACAGATACACAAACACAGCTCACACTACGATTGGTTGGTTGGGTCCAGTTGGGTCAAACCCTGCGGACTTGGACAGGGCAGGACAGCTGGGCCAGGTCAGGTGTATGACGGTTTTCGTTCATGTTATGCTAAGAATATTAGAAGAATGAAAGAAAAAAACGTTATCTTTATTAGCATTCTTATCAACATCCACTGAAACGCTTGTTACACCACCCGGTTTCCCTTTTGTTTCCCGGAAATAAAAGGTCATCCTTCTAAAAATTATTAATCTGACACAGAGAAGCCAAAACAACTATGCTATTCTCACGTCACGTAACAAATCCAAGGCAACATGGTCTGTTATTAACCAAAAGAAAGATAACTTCCCTCCAGTCACAATTAATAAAATTATGAATGAAGACAAAATTGAAAGAAATCCTTCCAATATAGCTAATATATTTAATAATTATTTTATAGATCAAATTACTACGACATCCAAACTGACTACTAATATTAAAAAACCTGACATCAAAACTCAATCTAATCCAAATTCAATATTTATGACTCCAACTTCTGGTACTGATGTATTTAAAATTTTAAAATCTTTAAAAAATACTAACAGTGTAGGCTATGATGATATTTGCACTCAGGTACTAAAGAGTAGTGCACTGTATCTTGCTTCACCTTTATCACATATCATAAATTTATCACTGAGCCAGGGAGTTTACCCAGATGCGCTAAAATTGTCAATAATAAGACCCATTCTTAAAAAAGGTGACACTACAGATTTGAAAAACTATAGACCCATTGCTCTTATACCTGTATTATCGAAAGTTTTTGAAAGAGTTATATATACGACTCTTTACTCATTTTTTGAAAAATGTAATGTTTTTACTCATGTTCAATATGGCTTTCGACGGAACAAATCCACGAATATGGCTATATTTGATTTATTAAAGCTTGTGACTGACTCTATGGACAAAAGAAACAACATATGTGCTCTATTTATGGATATGTCAAAAGCATTCGATTACGTCAACCATAGTATGCTTTTACACAAGCTCTACCATTATGGTATACGTGGAATTGCATTAAATCTGTTAGAGTCCTATCTTAGCAATAGAACGCAGCAAACTGCTATAAAAAACATTTCAAAACAGTTCTTACTCGAGAAAGACTATCTGTCAGAATGTAGAGATGTAGAGTTCGGCGTTCCACAAGGAACAATACTAGGGCCTCTCCTATTTATTATCTATATAAACGATTTACCAGCGAACATTAAATATCCTATGACATTATTTGCCGATGACAGTACAATTATAATTAAATGCAATAATAACATGACATATGAAAAAGAAATTAATTTGACATTAAATACTATAATAGAATGGTTAGAAGGAAATAATCTGGTAATTAATGTAGACAAAACTAAAATAATGCATTTTAAACAATATACACAAACACCTAACTTGACTATACAATACAAAAATGAGATCATAGAACCTGTTACATTTACTAAGTTCCTAGGGTTAAATATAGATCAACAAACAAACTGGACAATACACACAGAACAGCTCTGCACACGACTTAATAAATTTGTATTTGCGCTAAAATCTCTATCAAGAATTTCAAACATAGACACAGTTCTGGCAGCATATAACGGATATGTCGCGTCTATCCTACGTTATGGCATAATATTTTGGGGTAATTGTTCTAATAAATTGCAAGTTTTCCGCGCACAAAAAAAGTGTATTAGAGCCATTATGGCATTAAAGAGCCAGGATAGTTGTAAGGTACACTTTAAGAACTTAAAGATATTAACGGTACCATCATTGTACATTTACGAAACTGCAATGTTTGTCAAGAGAAATCCACATCTGTTTCCCACTATATCAGAAGGTCAGTTGAAAAAGAGCAGACGCCATGGTCACAAATTAAGCGCACCCCTTACTAAGACTGCATTGAAAGGAAAAAGCCTGTTCTGCATGGCTCCAAGGATCTATAATAAACTACCACAAAAATTAAAAGACGCTAATATTCATATATTTCGTAAGCAATTAATAAATATTTTGACTAATAAAGCTTATTATACCTTGACGGAGTTCTTGACTGACCAATTTTAATCTTTATTTTAATTTTGATTTTAATTACACTTATAATAATTTTATTAATTAATTACAAATTGTTTCACATTTGACTGAATAATATCAATGTAATAAATAAATTAAAAATTTGTACGCCTAAATGTGGCAAAACATAGAGATACTTACCTTATGTACACTATATCTGTATTTTACCTATGTTTACAAATAAATTATTTGATTTGATTTGATTTGATTTGATTTGATTTGATTTCTAGGGAAACCGTTGAGGTTTTGCTCCGTTTGGTCATATTTATACAATATGGGAGGTAAAACGGATTCGGGAGTTTTGGACGAAATCCGGGATATTGACTAAAACCCTGAACATGCACGACCACTCTACCTACGCCCTGGTCGGCGCGACACTGAGCTCCCTAACCGCCCTAAGTGTTATTATTACACTACACGGTCGGCAGAGCGGTTAGGGAGCAAGGCAGACCGGGTCGACCCGGTCGCCCTAAATCGGGACACTTCCTCCCTGAATCCTATTACACCACCCTAATTCAGGGTCAGGGTCCCTGAATTTAGGGTGGTGTAATAAGTGCTAAAACACTGAGCTTTTTTAAAAAGACAAGTTCCTTTGTTGGCACGTAGCTGTCAAACGAAACGAAACGTTACAATAACAGCTAACATTGACATTACATGTTTCACCTTGTTTGAATTTTGTTACTTTCAGCTTGTTTGCTTTCGTCGAGTCCTTGTAAACTTTTATGATCTCTAACCCGTTATCTTCTTCTGTTATTCTTCAATTCACTCTGGTATTTCTCGCTTTTTTATTATACAGAAGTGTAAGTCGTATCCAGCGACTATATAATAAAAGTAATAATGTTAAAATACTTCATGTCTGTGATTATGGCCCGCCCAACAAGTTTTTCTACGCGAACTCCTATATTCAACAGAGTGTTGAGCTCAGCAAAAGCGCCCATGTTATTTCGAAGTATTTCCTTTCCTTTTATTTTTAAAATGTTTTGTAACTAACACCATCAACACAAGTTTGGTTAATGTTGTAAATAATATAATGCACAATCATTGATATAAACACTGAATACATTAACGTGGTGTGCACAATGATAGTTATTAATTTGAGTATTAGTAATTTAGTAACCTAAGAAGTAGACTGTAACAAAACAGGGTTGTATAACATTTAACCATGACAATCAAAAATTTATAGACTCTGGTCTCAACAAACTAAAACAATGTTCGTCTTATAATACACTCTTTGTAGTGATTATCAATTCAAATTCTTATACAGTACTTTTAGGGAAATAACACAAAACTTCCTTTAACTTTTTAATATATTGTGTTGACCTTGAAATGTTGGTTTAATCAGTAAGTAAATTTGATTTCCTAGTTTTGTTTTACAGATACCAGAACACTATCTGTGGGTAGTCAGCAATTGAGCAAGATGGTTGATCCAAAAAGAGTAGTTAGCTATGAGGATATGCTCAAAGTCATTCACCAGCCAGAGAAAGTGATTATTGATGTCAGGAATCCGGATGAAGTCAATGTTACTGGGAAAATACCTTCTAGTATCAACATTCCTTGTAATTATTTAAGTGTATATTGAAAAATATTTAATGTTTTATCTCAATGAGGATGACAGTTCAGATACTGTTCATATTTTTTTTTCATTTATTTTGTAGTAAACACTGTTCAAGATGTGCTAACATCCATGTCTAATGAAGAGTTCATGAACCAATATCAGCGCAACAAGCCTTCATCGTCAGATGAGCTTATATTCTACTGTCAGTCTGGCCGTAGATCTTCTGAAGCTTTAGATAAGGCTCTCAAACTGGGATATTCTAAGTAAGTATTTTATTTATCAACTTATTTAAAAAGCTTATTATTGCTTTTTTTTGTATGAAATGAAATTCTAAGTAAGATTCTTTTATTACAGCTCTAAAACATATTTGGGAAGTTGGAATGACTGGTCAAGTAGACAGAAGTAAAAACAAATCAGAGTTGTAATGTAATATATGTACATTCACACTATGCATAATATAAATATACCTAAGGATCATTGCTTTTATGTTTACTTGAAAGTATCTTTATTTATACACTATACCTGAGTAATATGATAGGCATTCATAAAATGATAGGCATGTTTATTAAAATAGGCAAACATTAAAACATATTTATTATATAATTTAAACAAAACATAATTTACATTTTTTTACTAATAAATTATTATTGCAAATCACTACACATTAGTGACAAAAACATTTGCACTTAACTTTGTGATTTAGTAGCCCATTCTGTCCAACTGCCAAGGTAATTCTTTACACTGAAAATATTACAATAACTTTTAAATACATCAAATTATATGAAAAAGTAAACAATAAACAATAATAATATTAGATTATTACTAGACAAGTACCACAAAATAAGGCTTACTTTTTATATCCAACATTGATAGCATTCTGCTGAGCCATGCCTGATCGCTTCCCAATCATACAGTAGAAGATTATCTGAGTCTCTTCAGAAGGTTTTGGTCTACTGTATGTTTGCTGAAACTCTTTATCAGGCATTGTGCTCAATACAGTTGAAATATCTCCCACTGAAAATATTTTTAATCATATTAGTTTCTTTACAATTCAGTTTATGAGTAAAGACTTGGAGCATAAATGACACGTTAGCTTTTATACTTACATGGAATATTGATACTGTTAGGGATTTTGCCATGCTCTTTTATTTCATCAGGTTCTCTCACATCCACAATTAAAATATTATTATCAGAAGTAGCATTTTTTACATATTCGTAATCTACTGTTAATGCTTCTGGTTGTGACGGTGTGGAGTACACTCGATGGGGAACAGTAGGTTTAACAGCCAATACAGCATTTTCTAAAAGAAATAAATGCAATACATAGAAATATTCATACATTATAGATGGTTAAAAAACACTTTAAAGATTATAAATATTACTATTTGTAGTCCTAATATGTTTTGATCGTGTAGCAACAGTCACCGATAACCTCAGGGTGGCACAGGGTTTCCTTATCAGGAACCTCGTAAACATGTTGGGATGAAAAAGATAGATTACTGAAAATAAGAAAATGTAATTGACAGTAAGTTGTATTATAGAAAATATAAAAAACGAGAGGAACTAAGTCAACTAATCACCTAATTAATTTGCACCAAATTGGAAAAAAGTTTAAAATTTTTTGACGATGTTTTTTAGATTTTGTTCATTGTCTGACAGATGGATGACAGATTCTGTTTTGCTCATTCATGTCAATGTCACCCCACCATGTTGGTCTGTAGCATGGCCAAAGCATTATTACCGCTTTTACCCAAGTGTAGAAGTCCCTTGCGTAATTAAAATTAACAATAAAAAAAGTTTGTACTGTCATGTCATGTCATTCATCCTATCAAAGCACCCAAAATAATTTTAGTAATTTTTTCATCTATTTTCATTACGAATGTAGGTAACTTATTTGTTTTAAGGAATAATCACTCTTAGCTCATAAACGTTGTAAGTTAGACTATGATATTTTGATGTTGTGGTGTCAATGTGGTTAGTAAAAATTATTGTATCTATAAAATGTGCTTTAAAATCAAGCAAACCAGGTCGATTATTTGATCGTAAATATAATGTTAATCCGAGGCTTATTCGTAGATGCCTCGATCGTGAATTATCATAAGGCACATGTGGATTACTATTTCAGATGAATGCAACGTAGAGCATGCGAATCGGAGCGTTCTGATGCACTGAAATGATTCCATGTTGAAATATCTATAATCGGATACATATCATAATGGGGTCCATGCGACCGACAGGACGGTTCTTATCCTTCACTAACAATATCCAGAGAACACAAAAACAATCTGGTAAGAGTTGCACATGCATTCTTAATATTAAAACAAACTGCATTCCAGCATAATGAATCATTTTGCAATATTGTGTATGCCCTTGTAATACATCCTTTTAACTTAGTGCAAGCAATACATTGGAATTTTTATTGCATTTGATAACCATAATTGTTAAAATCACATGCAGCATAATTTCACAATGCCAATAATGGAGAGTAGGTAGATATGCATACAATATTTTAAAAAATCCATATTATTCTTTGTGCTTGACATCACTTTCTAAGTTTTGTAGGGGCTTCCATATTTTTTCTATAATATTGGTTTTATTCACCAAATAAAGCCACATCTATTGAGCCATTCTAATATAACATTTAGTCATATCTGTGGTGTTATGTTATTGTTTTGTATGTAAACAAATACAACTACAATATTTCATACATTTGTAATTCACTAGTAAAATGAAGCTACCAAATCTTTTACTGTAATTTTGGTCCCAAAAACTCTTTGGTGTTATAGATCTTATCTCAAATGATATCTAGTAAATAGTCTAACTATTTATTATGATGTAAATTTTAAGAATTGCCTTACCTAATATAAACAGTGTCACATCTCAGATTGCATTGTTTGGTGATTATGTTATAAATGTCATATTATGTGTGCATTCCTTATTACCTTACTTATGTTTAAAAAAAGAATGTTAACTTCATGTAAAAACCTTGCATAGTATGTGATAGTAAAAATGTATTTTCAATGTATTAACTATTAACCTGTTGAATGATTCTCAAACACCTGGGTGTGCATAAAGATCATAGCACATTATTACTGCACTGCTCCCTCCCAGCAAAGAGAATAAAATTCAAATATGGGCTTATTGCTCTTTAGACATATTTGACATTGGCACCGAGTAGTCTGACGGTTGGTGCTGCTCGCTGACAGTAAGCGGTCTGCAAATTTTTGATGACAATGTAAAATATGTCTATAGGGCAATATTTAAAGTCCAAAACCTTAACATTTTGCAGCTGTATATTAACGTAGGTGTGAGAGAATTGGTTCGAGAATCATTTGATAGGTAAAGCTTTATTTTAAAACACTCAATTGTTATTATGTCTTGATTGTTTGTTCTAGTGCCAAGTGGTTTTCCACAAAGTCTATCTGGAAGTGAGACAGATGTGTCCACTTCAAATGAGAACCTGTCCAGGGAAGAACGCTATGTCGTACGCCACACTGCTCGTGTGGAGCCCCAGGGGCAAGAGAACCACAGTGAATCAAACAATAATAATAACAACAGAAATTCACTAAAGGTAAATGTTAAGAGTAGAAGGCTATTCAGAAGATACTTTTTTAACCAACTTCACAAGAGGGAGGTTCTCATATTTAACTGAATAATTTTTTTTGTTGTATGTTTGTTACCACATATCTCTGAGAATGTTAACGATTTGAAAAATTCTTTTTTTGTTCGAAAGGGTGTACTTCCTAGTTGGTCCCATTATTGAAGTCGGTTTTTTTGCTATAAAATGCAGTTATTTTTATATTAGAAGCATAGTGGCCTTACATCCCCTGTTAGAAAATGACAAGACAGTTGCCACTTATTGACAGAAAAGAACGCAAATTCTACAAAACTAATACAAATTCTGTTCATGTCACTCATTAGAAATTTAATTTTGTATTATTGACTGTTTTCCAGGAAAGTGTACCAGGTAGCAATAGAAATTCCTTAAAAGACTCAGTTGGTGGAGGAAATAGTAACCGGAGCTCTCTAGATGTCTCATCATCATCATACAACACACTCATTATACACAATCAGGATGATTCCTGGCCTCCCCGACCTACCCCAATTCGGTTAGTATGTCTCTTTAGTTATCTAGAGAGGTATGTTGCTTTAACACTTAAATAAAAGGTTAAAATTAAACACTTAATTAGGTTAACCATCATTATTTAGATACAACTTTTATTCAAGATTATTTGTGCTTTCAGAGAACACGAACGAACCAGTAGTGAAGTAAAACATCCCACCACTCAGTCTTCCCCATACCACACATTGAAGAAGAGTGAAGTTGGGAAGAAACCTAGTGGCATTCCATTGCCTAAAGTGCATAAGGAGCAAGCGGTGACGACCACAGCAAATTATATAGATATTGGGGGCCAGCGCATCTACACCAGCCCCCCAGATCATGGGGTACAGGTGAGTCGTCAATACACCTGATGAAAAAAGAATAAAAACTGTAAAGGGCCAGTATTTCTATACAATTTAATTAATGTCCCGTGTGGAGCTTCGCCCAGTGACGCAGCAGCAGGGAGTATCACCGGTCTTTGAGCACGTTCAGGAGACTAATGGAGCTAGAGCAGCGACCCAGCCTTTCTAGTGGCTTCGGTCATCATTCGCATGAAGTGCCTTTATATAAGCGCATGCAGATCCTCTGCCATTACCTTCAGTATTTTGATGTCACTTACCCGTACACGATTCATTAATGACGCTGCCTTTATTCGCATGAGCGTCTGAAAACCATTGGTATCTCAGACGCACTGCAAAAGCGGTTCACAATCATAATCTAACAGTATTTACAACTTTACGGTGACATATTTTAATTGTACAAAAAAAACAAAGCATAGAGACTAGGGATCCAAAATATTTTCCCCGATTAACTGAAAGTCAATGTATGGACATCCTTAGGAGATCACGGAGATCCCGGACGACTTCCTGAACCAGTCGTCGGTGCTGAAGCACCTGGCCAAGGAGGTGGCGCAGTCGCCCAGCCCGCGCACGCGCACGCCCGCGCCGCCCGCGCGCCGCACGCGCCCCGCCGCCGACAAGCTCAGCCTGTCGCGCTCGCAGCCCGACCTCACCAGGTCAGACCTTGTTGTGTGTGTGTCTGTGTAGGTGGCGCAGTCGCCCAGCCCGCGCGCCGCACGCGCCCCGCCGCCGACAAGCTCAGCCTGTCGCGCTCGCAGCCCGACCTCACCAGGTCAGACCTTGTTGTGTGTGTGTCTGTGTAGGTGGCGCAGTCGCCCAGCCCGCGCGCCGCACGCGCCCCGCCGCCGACAAGCTCAGCCTGTCGCGCTCGCAGCCCGACCTCACCAGGTCAGACCTTGTTGTGTGTGTGTCTGTGTAGGTGGCGCAGTCGCCCAGCCCGCGCGCCGCACGCGCCCCGCCGCCGACAAGCTCAGCCTGTCGCGCTCGCAGCCCGACCTCACCAGGTCAGACCTTGTTGTGTGTGTGTCTGTGTAGGTGGCGCAGTCGCCCAGCCCGCGCGCCGCACGCGCCCCGCCGCCGACAAGCTCAGCCTGTCGCGCTCGCAGCCCGACCTCACCAGGTCAGACCTTGTTGTGTGTGTGTCTGTGTAGGTGGCGCAGTCGCCCAGCCCGCGCGCCGCACGCGCCCCGCCGCCGACAAGCTCAGCCTGTCGCGCTCGCAGCCCGACCTCACCAGGTCAGACCTTGTTGTGTGTGTGTCTGTGTAGGTGGCGCAGTCGCCCAGCCCGCGCGCCGCACGCGCCCCGCCGCCGACAAGCTCAGCCTGTCGCGCTCGCAGCCCGACCTCACCAGGTCAGACCTTGTTGTGTGTGTGTCTGTGTAGGTGGCGCAGTCGCCCAGCCCGCGCGCCGCACGCGCCCCGCCGCCGACAAGCTCAGCCTGTCGCGCTCGCAGCCCGACCTCACCAGGTCAGACCTTGTTGTGTGTGTGTCTGTGTAGGTGGCGCAGTCGCCCAGCCCGCGCGCCGCACGCGCCCCGCCGCCGACAAGCTCAGCCTGTCGCGCTCGCAGCCCGACCTCACCAGGTCAGACCTTGTTGTGTGTGTGTCTGTGTAGGTGGCGCAGTCGCCCAGCCCGCGCGCCGCACGCGCCCCGCCGCCGACAAGCTCAGCCTGTCGCGCTCGCAGCCCGACCTCACCAGGTCAGACCTTGTTGTGTGTGTGTCTGTGTAGGTGGCGCAGTCGCCCAGCCCGCGCGCCGCACGCGCCCCGCCGCCGACAAGCTCAGCCTGTCGCGCTCGCAGCCCGACCTCACCAGGTCAGACCTTGTTGTGTGTGTGTCTGTGTAGGTGGCGCAGTCGCCCAGCCCGCGCGCCGCACGCGCCCCGCCGCCGACAAGCTCAGCCTGTCGCGCTCGCAGCCCGACCTCACCAGGTCAGACCTTGTTGTGTGTGTGTCTGTGTAGGTGGCGCAGTCGCCCAGCCCGCGCGCCGCACGCGCCCCGCCGCCGACAAGCTCAGCCTGTCGCGCTCGCAGCCCGACCTCACCAGGTCAGACCTTGTTGTGTGTGTGTCTGTGTAGGTGGCGCAGTCGCCCAGCCCGCGCGCCGCACGCGCCCCGCCGCCGACAAGCTCAGCCTGTCGCGCTCGCAGCCCGACCTCACCAGGTCAGACCTTGTTGTGTGTGTGTCTGTGTAGGTGGCGCAGTCGCCCAGCCCGCGCGCCGCACGCGCCCCGCCGCCGACAAGCTCAGCCTGTCGCGCTCGCAGCCCGACCTCACCAGGTCAGACCTTGTTGTGTGTGTGTCTGTGTAGGTGGCGCAGTCGCCCAGCCCGCGCGCCGCACGCGCCCCGCCGCCGACAAGCTCAGCCTGTCGCGCTCGCAGCCCGACCTCACCAGGTCAGACCTTGTTGTGTGTGTGTCTGTGTAGGTGGCGCAGTCGCCCAGCCCGCGCGCCGCACGCGCCCCGCCGCCGACAAGCTCAGCCTGTCGCGCTCGCAGCCCGACCTCACCAGGTCAGACCTTGTTGTGTGTGTGTCTGTGTAGGTGGCGCAGTCGCCCAGCCCGCGCGCCGCACGCGCCCCGCCGCCGACAAGCTCAGCCTGTCGCGCTCGCAGCCCGACCTCACCAGGTCAGACCTTGTTGTGTGTGTGTCTGTGTAGGTGGCGCAGTCGCCCAGCCCGCGCGCCGCACGCGCCCCGCCGCCGACAAGCTCAGCCTGTCGCGCTCGCAGCCCGACCTCACCAGGTCAGACCTTGTTGTGTGTGTGTCTGTGTAGGTGGCGCAGTCGCCCAGCCCGCGCGCCGCACGCGCCCCGCCGCCGACAAGCTCAGCCTGTCGCGCTCGCAGCCCGACCTCACCAGGTCAGACCTTGTTGTGTGTGTGTCTGTGTAGGTGGCGCAGTCGCCCAGCCCGCGCGCCGCACGCGCCCCGCCGCCGACAAGCTCAGCCTGTCGCGCTCGCAGCCCGACCTCACCAGGTCAGACCTTGTTGTGTGTGTGTCTGTGTAGGTGGCGCAGTCGCCCAGCCCGCGCGCCGCACGCGCCCCGCCGCCGACAAGCTCAGCCTGTCGCGCTCGCAGCCCGACCTCACCAGGTCAGACCTTGTTGTGTGTGTGTCTGTGTAGGTGGCGCAGTCGCCCAGCCCGCGCGCCGCACGCGCCCCGCCGCCGACAAGCTCAGCCTGTCGCGCTCGCAGCCCGACCTCACCAGGTCAGACCTTGTTGTGTGTGTGTCTGTGTAGGTGGCGCAGTCGCCCAGCCCGCGCGCCGCACGCGCCCCGCCGCCGACAAGCTCAGCCTGTCGCGCTCGCAGCCCGACCTCACCAGGTCAGACCTTGTTGTGTGTGTGTCTGTGTAGGTGGCGCAGTCGCCCAGCCCGCGCGCCGCACGCGCCCCGCCGCCGACAAGCTCAGCCTGTCGCGCTCGCAGCCCGACCTCACCAGGTCAGACCTTGTTGTGTGTGTGTCTGTGTAGGTGGCGCAGTCGCCCAGCCCGCGCGCCGCACGCGCCCCGCCGCCGACAAGCTCAGCCTGTCGCGCTCGCAGCCCGACCTCACCAGGTCAGACCTTGTTGTGTGTGTGTCTGTGTAGGTGGCGCAGTCGCCCAGCCCGCGCGCCGCACGCGCCCCGCCGCCGACAAGCTCAGCCTGTCGCGCTCGCAGCCCGACCTCACCAGGTCAGACCTTGTTGTGTGTGTGTCTGTGTAGGTGGCGCAGTCGCCCAGCCCGCGCGCCGCACGCGCCCCGCCGCCGACAAGCTCAGCCTGTCGCGCTCGCAGCCCGACCTCACCAGGTCAGACCTTGTTGTGTGTGTGTCTGTGTAGGTGGCGCAGTCGCCCAGCCCGCGCGCCGCACGCGCCCCGCCGCCGACAAGCTCAGCCTGTCGCGCTCGCAGCCCGACCTCACCAGGTCAGACCTTGTTGTGTGTGTGTCTGTGTAGGTGGCGCAGTCGCCCAGCCCGCGCGCCGCACGCGCCCCGCCGCCGACAAGCTCAGCCTGTCGCGCTCGCAGCCCGACCTCACCAGGTCAGACCTTGTTGTGTGTGTGTCTGTGTAGGTGGCGCAGTCGCCCAGCCCGCGCGCCGCACGCGCCCCGCCGCCGACAAGCTCAGCCTGTCGCGCTCGCAGCCCGACCTCACCAGGTCAGACCTTGTTGTGTGTGTGTCTGTGTAGGTGGCGCAGTCGCCCAGCCCGCGCGCCGCACGCGCCCCGCCGCCGACAAGCTCAGCCTGTCGCGCTCGCAGCCCGACCTCACCAGGTCAGACCTTGTTGTGTGTGTGTCTGTGTAGGTGGCGCAGTCGCCCAGCCCGCGCGCCGCACGCGCCCCGCCGCCGACAAGCTCAGCCTGTCGCGCTCGCAGCCCGACCTCACCAGGTCAGACCTTGTTGTGTGTGTGTCTGTGTAGGTGGCGCAGTCGCCCAGCCCGCGCGCCGCACGCGCCCCGCCGCCGACAAGCTCAGCCTGTCGCGCTCGCAGCCCGACCTCTAATATTTATTATTATTTATTAATTACTAAGCTGGTTTAGCAGTATCTCATGATTAAGGCATATGTCTTATGTTGTGGAATTAAAGCAAAATTGTTATTCGTTCAGTTTTGAATAGACGCTTCGATGCGCTTCAACTCTGCGTTAGTATAAATGGACCTTAAACTGACGGTAGACTACGAGCGCTGATTTGAGGAGTGTCGAGATGCCCGTCGGAAGTCGACACAACTCTTGCGCCGTACGGAGAATAGCCGACTCAACTTTCTTTGTAAATTTATGATTGTAACCGATCCGACATTACTCAGTTCTGTCAAGCTTGTTATATAGTCTTCTTCGATAATAACTTCGTCCACACGCGGAATTAAGCATTGTTGGCATGATGGGCCTAACAACCCTACTAGACTTTATGATGAGTCTAGGTCAGACTCCAGTCTCTCACAATGTTATATTTATTTCTCATAGTCGGTTAATGGTAATGTTTTTTTATATATTGTGTAGCGTGGGAGTGCGCGCGGTTCCGGGCGGTTCAGAATCCAGTGGTTGGTGCAGCGGCGGCGAGGGGTCAGTGGAGGAGCCGGACGACGCCTTCGCGGCCGTGCTGGACGCGCTCGCCGCCGAGAACCACCAGCTCAAGCGGCAGCTGGCCGACGCGTGCGAGCGCGTCGCCAAGACGAACAAGGTACGCGCCTGCTGCCGGCGCCTGTGGCGGCTGACGAACTAGGTACGTGCCTGCTGCCGACGCCTGTGGCGGCTGACGAACTAGGTACGTGCCTGCTACAGACGCCAGGGGCGCCTTAAGCGTGTGTCGTAGAAGACGAGGCACGGGATGAGATGGCGTGGTCCCATTCTAAATCCATAAACCACACACCCTGCTTTCGGGTTTTGGAACGGGTCTTTAACGGCTTCTTAAGTCGATCTTGCATGAACGCGACATGCCATAACCTGTATACTTGAGCACTGCCAACCGAGTTCCTCCAGGAAACCTACCACGTTTTTAAAGTACAAGTGTGTGCGTCGGTCAAAGCACTATAGCTAAAAACTTTCACGAGCGATGAAGATTGGTATATAGTTTATGTTAGTTTAAAATCCTATATAAATGTATGTAAGCGCATGAATGGTCAGTAGTCGCCAATACAAGCCCAAAGGAGTCGCACGCGTGTGTTTGTCATTGTTCCCCAAAACCACTCACAACCTTATCTCTAGCTATCGAAGGAACATAATGGCCTATCGAGCCGGATCGCCAGTTATTGAGGTCAAGCGATAAGCGAACAAAAGACGATATTTTTTTGCTGCATCGGAATGCAAGTTAGGTACATCTCATTAGTGCGAAATATTGCAATAACAAATATCGGGACTTATAACATCGAAATTTATCGGACATTTTGCGAATTTTGAGTGGTTTTTAATCGGAATTTAAATTCATGAGTGTTTAAAACGTGTTGTTGGACATTTAAGCTACACAGTGAATAAACTTTTACGCATAAGGATTCATAAATAACCATGGAAATCGTCGAACAATTATTGGGCCAGTTAGAAGATTTATTTCACATCATCAACAAAACATATGAGAATTTTAAGAAAAGCTCTAAGGTGCGATTGACACGTGGTTATGTGACGGTGAAGTTTGAAGAATATTGGAGCCAGTTTCGTAATACACATAATGAACTTTTAAAGAATGTGAAGAAAGATCAACGTAAATTACTACCTTATTTTACGCAAGATCAGTATTTCGTTTGTGAAGAAGTGGCTATGCAGGCGAAAACCGACATGAATGACGCGTTGTTTACATTGATGGAATCTCAGCAAAAAGCTACGGAAAGGAAATCGCTACAAGGATCTTCAATCACACAGCAACCACAAGTTCAACAAGTGAAGTTACCACGTATTGAAATACCTAAATTTTGCGGTAATTATGAAGCATGGCCCACGTTTCAAGATTTGTTTATTTCGCTGGTGGATCGAAACAATACTATCAGTGATGTGCAGAAATTACACTATTTAAAGACTAGCGTCGGCGGTGAAGCGGAATTATTATTACGGCATATTCAAATTAATGAAGCAAATTACAAGCAAGCTTGGGAGGCGCTCAAAAGGCGGTATAGTAATAAACGTCTTATTGTTACATCTTTATTAAAACGCATGTTCAGTCAACGAAAATTAAGTAATCAAAATTCCAATAACATAAAATGTCTAATAGATACGACATCTGAATGCTTGAATAGTCTAAAAAACATGAACATAAAAACCGATGATTGGGATCCGCTCATCAATTTTATTTTGGTACAAAAATTAGACACCGACACTCACAAGGAGTGGGAAGAACATGTGAGCCACCGAGAAGGTGACGAGTTACCTTCATTTGAAACTCTCAAGACATTTTTGGAATCCAAGTTTAGAACACTCGAGCTTGTGCAGCAGCCAGCTATGCCGAGAGAAAAGTTAGTGAGATCTTATCACATTTCTGACACATCAGCTGATATAAAATGTCCAATGTGCAATGAAAACCACGCGCTTTATCACTGTAAGGACTTCGGGAAAATACAACCAGAACAAAGAACCGAGTTTGTGAAATCGAGATACATTTGTTACAACTGCTTGGTTCCTGGTCACAGAGTAGGAGCATGTCGGCTACTCACCACGTGTAGATTATGCAAGCGACGTCACCACACTCTTCTGCATGTAAAAAGAAGCGACGCCTTTGGCCCACACGAGAAGAATGAGATAAAACAGCCAAAGGTATTATACACAAATGTAGAAGAACGAGAAACAGATGAAGAAATAAACCTAACAGTAATGACGTCACAAACACAAACAGCTCATAGTACAGCTGTTGCTTTACTAGCAACGGCCCTGGTGGAATGCAAGAGTGAAGATGGTCACACCACAGTTCTACGAGCCCTTATAGATCCTGGATCACAAGGATGTTTCATAAGCCAAAGAGCGGCACAAGCAATTAGAGCGAAGCGGTATCCAGTTAGAGGAAACATTGTCGGAATAGGCGATGTAAAATCAAGATTAAATCAAGTAGTTCAACTCGAGGTCGCGTCAAGGAGTGAGAAATTCAGCCTCAAAGTGAAAGCATATGTTATATCTAAACAGTTGACTACTCAGATACCGACACAAATAATAACAACAAGCAATTGGAGTTACTTGGAAGGGTTAAAGCTTGCTGACCCTACATTCAACCAACCAGCTAATATTGATTTACTCCTAGGTGTAAACGAGTATGCTCAAATCATACAAAATGACGTCATCAAGGGTCCACCCGGTTCTCCTAGTGCACAAAAGACAACACTGGGTTGGATCTTATTCGGTGAAGTAAACATTTACACTGAAGAGACAGAAGAGTCAATATTGGTCATGCATCATCAAGTAGAAGTAGATGATATGTTAAAAACATTATGGGAAATTGATACAGACACGAATAGAAAACTAACAAAAGAGGAAGAAAATTGTGAGAACATGTATAAGGAAAATTACACTAGAACTGAAGAAGGAAGATACAGAGTTAAATTACCTTTTAAAACAGAAACACCTAAGTCACTAGAAGGAAATACACAGAACATAGCGATGAAACGATTACAAATGCTTGAAAGAAGATTTGAGAGGCAACCAGATCTGAAAAGAAATTACACGGAAGTTATAGATGAATACATAAGATTGAATCACATGCAAGAAGTACCACAAGAAGATATAGATAAGAAAGCTGTTTACTTGCCTCACCATGCAGTCGTGCGAGCTGAAAAGGAAACCACAAAAACTCGTGTAGTTTTTGACGCATCGTGCAAGGGTACGAACGGGATATCACTGAATGATGAATTAATGATTGGACCTGTCCTGCAAGAAGATCTCAGAAGTATCATAATGAGGTGGAGAATGCACAAGATCTGTTTTGTAAGCGACATTGAGAAGATGTACAGAATGATTCTTGTTAATGAAGAAGACACCGACTTTCAGAGAGTATTATGGACACAAAATACTTCAATATCTGACGAAGTCAAACATTACCGGCTAATGACAGTTACCTTTGGGACCGCGTCGGCACCGTATCTTGCCGTAAAAACATTGATGCAACTAGCTGAAGATGAAGGCCAAGATTATCCACTTGCTAGAAAAATGATACGCGAAGATTTTTACGTCGATGATCTGATGTCCGGATGTGACACTGTCCAAGAAGCCATTGAAGCTAGCAAACAACTGAAAACTGTACTAAACAAGGGCCAATTTAGATTGCAAAAGTGGTGTTCCAATAATTCAGAATTTTTAAAATCCCTTGACAAAGAAGATCGTTCGTCAAAGGCACACATAGATATGAAACTAGACGGAACAGTTAAAGCTCTTGGTGTATCATGGGATTTAGGTGACGATAAATTCATTTACAAGCTTGACTTACCTCCGCAACCAATTGACACGACTAAAAGAGAAGTACTGTCTGATTTACAAAAACTATCTGAGCTGAACATAACAATCTTTGGTGGCATGGACCACATTGGTTATCAGAAAGAGAAATTACATTTACAAAATTACAAATATTACCAACAAACATTGAGCAGAGAAAAAAATAAAATAATAAGCATGAACATAATTGAGAATAAAACAAACGAAGACAAGGGAATTTTTAATTTTGAAAACTATGATAATTTGGAAGAATTACTAAAGATTATAATTTACATGAAAAGATTTCTAAATTACAAACGTTCAAATGAAAACAAAGGAGCTATAACTACAACAGAAATTGACAAAGCATTGAAAATATGTATACGAAAGGCACAAAGAGAAGATTTTGGGAATGAGATAGAAGACATAGAGAAATACAAGAGAGTTAAGGGAAACAGTAAACTAAAATCATTAAATCCTTACCTGGACGAAGAACAGATCCTCATGGTGGGCGGCAGAGTGCGGCATGCTAACCTAGAAGAAGATGCCAAGCATCCAATGATACTCAGCAACAAGAATCCACTTACCTTATTGATTGTCGCAGATGCACAACAGAAGACGCTGCACGGTGGTCTTCAGCTGATGTTATGTCACCTGCGCTCACGGTTCTGGATCTTGAGAGCTAAAAATGTTGTGAAGAAACATATCCACAAGTGCATAATTTGTGCTAGACCAAACACCCTGGACTCGACGGTGCTACGCGAGTGTACAGTGTTAAATCTGGTGATAGTGTTACCAAACGATGTGTTACCAAATTGTGTCCTTTGATTAGTGCTAACGATGACTAAATTAGTGTGTTATGTGAGTGATATGTTGAGTGATATAATGACTGTTTAATGACTTTAAGTGATTTTCAACAATGTGTGCAAAGGCAATGGCCTTTTGGTGGGCGGTATATGTTAGTTTAAAATCCTATATAAATGTATGTAAGCGCATGAATGGTCAGTAGTCGCCAATACAAGCCCAAAGGAGTCGCACGCGTGTGTTTGTCATTGTTCCCCAAAACCACTCACAACCTTATCTCTAGCTATCGAAGGAACAGTTTATAAGATATGTTATTTTGTTATAGCTCGAAGAGGAGGTGGAGAAAGTCCGTAGCGCACATGAAGAGTTGGTTGGGTCGTGCGAGAGGCGCGAGAGGCTGGAGAGGGCGGCGCGTGTGAGGCTGCAGGCCGACTGCCGCCGCCTGCAGGACCTCAACCGCGCGCTCAAGCAGCAGGTCAGTCTGCCAACTAATGGCACCTGTCATTGTCAGTTTGCCAACTATTGGCACCTGCCAGCGCCAGTCTGCGCCAGCGGCGGTGAAGGAAAACAAGATTCACGCAGTAAATGGACTTGTTTAGACTGTGGCGTGCAATACAGCTGTCGCCCTGTTATTTAATTAACCTCTGAATCGAACATAGAATCTGAGCGATAGGGACTTCGTAACATATCGATTGTCACTCATCCCATTCCTGTCATTACGATGTGGCGTACCGCCAAAATGTACTTACCACAACATGTTTTGACATATTGTTATCTGTTTCACGTTAAAGCCTTCATGTCAATGTCGCCCACACTTGTCGGTCTACATATATTTGCTTAAACCGAATTGGTTCTCATACTGTCAAGCTTAATTCTCATCGAGACTATTTCCCCCAGGTGGACTTGTTGACGCAAGGAGTGCGCGCGGAGGGCGACAACGGCGCGGAGGCGCTCCGCAAGGAGCTACAGAACCGCGAGATGCTTATAGCCCAGCTCATCACGCAAAGTAAGACAATAGGCCTGTTGCAGTAAAAAATGTAATTAGTCCGTCTTTAAAATTGCTCAAAAATAAAAGACACGTGGTTTTTCATTCGTAAATTAGACCAAAAATGACAACTAATACAAACACTTTATCTGTCGCATATTAGGTGCCACTCAGTTGATATAAAATCGTCATTAATGATGAATGTGTTAGACAAAGAGCTGGCGTGCGCCAAGGAGCGGCAGGAGATCGAGATGGCGGCGCAGCGCGCGACGCTGCAGGAGCAGCGCACGCACATCGACATCCTGGACACCGCGCTCACCAACGCGCAGGCCAACCGCGTGCGCCTCGAGGAGGAGGTCAGTTAAATGACAACATACTTAGTTACTGCGCTTGCCCAGCGATCCGAAGTGGATCTTGGTCTCCGACACGAAAGTGCGCCAATTCTTCAGGTCTTTTTTATAGTACCACGACATAATGGCTTCTCTACGCCTGATGGAAAGCGAACGAGAAGCTCAAGTTGCTGTGACAACGAGCAAGTAACTGGTCAGTTACCTGTCAGTTGCCACCGCCATCCCGTATCAACCCTAACCTCCGGCAACCAAACTCATCCCACTATTCCGCTAATAATAATTATGATGTTATACCGCCACCAGTCGGTAGCAGGGTCTCGTTTATTATTCGGCAGGATGCGCCACGGGCTGGTAAGTTGCTCCTTTACAAAATATACAGCTCATAACGCCGGTTTTATTAAATCGGCACATTCTTACGGCCGTATTCTTAAACGTTACTAAGCGTCAAAATCCTATAGTAACGTTTGTGAATACGGCCCTTAATCTCAGTCTCCTTGCAGTGCCGGCACGCCAGCGGCTACGTGGAGCGCGTGATGGGCCTGCAGCGCGCGCTGGCCTCGCTGCAGCAGGCCTCCGACCGCCGCGAGCACACCGAGCGCAAGCTGCGCGCGCAGCTCGAGAAGGAGCTGCAGACGCTCAGGTGCGCAAGGGAAGCAGCTGTCCGGCTCGAAGGACCACGTGTACACTTAGCCTGCTCGAAGGACCACGTCTTTACTTATCCGGCTCGAAGGATCACCTGTTCACTTATCCGCCTCAAAGGACCACGTCTTTACTTTTCCGGCTCGAAGGACCATGTGTTCACTTATCCGGCTCGAAGGACCACGATATGCGACTTCGATGACAATCTCGTATGGAGGTTATGTTTACAATACCACGGCAACAGAGGGTTTTGTTTGACTTTAGGAATCTATGGCATTAAGAATAACTTTAATCAGATCGAATGAATTTAAAAATTATATTCGTGTAAATTTAAGCGACCCTAGATCGCCCTAGATCGTATTTAATTTAATATTAAACAGTGTCCTGTTTGCTACATTGGCATTATGGAATTTATTGCAACTCTTGACAATATCCTTATTAATTAATGGCTTTTATTATGACCAGGAAGCGCGAATGCAACTGCGGCGGATCGGTGGAGGGCGGCAGCTGCGGCGGAGGCGCGGCCGGCGGCGAGGCTGAGCTGCGGCGGCAGCTGCGCGAGCGAGACGAGCGGCTGCTGGCGCTGGAGGGCGAGTGCGCCAAGTGGGAGCAGCGGTACCTGGAGGAGGCCGCGCTGCGGCAGGCCGCCGTGTCCGCCGCCTCGATACCCAAGTGAGTGTGGCACTGCCGCTAGCGACAGCTGCGCGAGCGAGACGAGAAAAAATAAAGTAGAAAAAATTCCACTATGGTATTACGTCATACGACTATGTACTTATGTTCTTATGTACTTATGCCCTGTTATATTCTCTTAACATATCTCCATCGGTGGTTGACTGGTTTCGTAGTTATCTTTATGGTCGCCGGCAACAGATTCGTGTTGATGAGTCACTTTCTGCTTGGTGCGAACTCGGTGCCGGTGTACCTCAGGGTGGTGTCTTGTCTCCTCTGCTTTTTTCCGTCTTCATAAATTCAATCACTCATATTATTTCTTCATCCTACCATCTCTATGCAGACGACCTTCAACTTTATGCCCAGAGTAGCCTAGACGATCTTCCGAGCGCCGTGTCACTTCTTAACATGGACCTGGAGCGTATCTCGGAGTGGAGTAAGTCGTTTGGCCTCAAGGTTAATCCCAGTAAAACGCAGGTCATTATAGTAGGTGGAAAGCGTATGATTTCCCGGGTGAATTGGGATTCTCTTCCACCTATTATATTTGACGGAGTCCAAATTCCTTATAGCCAGGTGGTTAGAAACTTGGGGATATATTTAGACAGTTCATTGACCTGGGATGCTCATATCAGGGAGGTCAGCAGAAGATTGTTTGCGTCTGCTGCATCTTTAAGCAGGTTGCGCAATTTTCTTCCCATACCCACCAAAATTGCTCTTGTACAGTCCCTTTTACTGCCCATTCTCGACTGCGTAGTCGAGAATAGGATAGGATAGTTGCTATCTAGACCTGAATGAAATATTTCTTGACAAGCTTGAACGTCTCCAAAATTACTGTATTAGAATCATCTTCGGTCTACGTAAGTATGACCATGTGTCTGAATATCGTTCTCAGCTCAATTGGCTTCCCATCCGTCGTCGCCGCGAACTCCATATTCTATCACTTTTATATACTGTGCTTTTCAATCCTCTTTCACCTCCCTATCTGAAAGAGCGTTTCAATTTCTTGCAACCCACCGCCGATCATGGTATGCGTTCCTGCCGTGAACTCCACTTATCGTTTCCATCTCATCTCTCTAAATCCTACTCCCAGTCTTTCACTGTCCAATCCATCCGTCTGTGGAATTCCCTTCCCCTTTCCATCAGACGTTCCCAATCCCTCCCAGTTTTTAAGCTTAGGCTTAAATCACATCTCCTGTCTCTTTAATTTCTACATTCTTTCTCTTCTATCATATCTAAGTACTTAAATTCATACTCAAATAATATTAAATAATAATAAGTATCTATGTATACTAATAATAAAGTATCTTATTAAACTATGTACCTATGTATGTAATATGTTATTATTATGTATATTTTATTTAAGTGTATTTAAATATATTTATATGTATATGTGTATGTCTATGGAATATATACTTCTTGGTATATTTATGTAATAATTTTACGTATTTAATATAAAATAGTTAGATAGTTTTGCACTGGGTTACCCATTTCCTTAGTCAATCTGGTTTCCTCTACCTGAAGGTTGTCTGGAAGAGATCGCTATAAGCGATAAGACCGCCTAGATTGTACTTTCTGTTGTTTGTAATATGTTTCCTGTAATGTCTGTGTTTTTGTGCAATAAAGAGTATCTATCTATCTATCTATGTATACTATGTAGGCCTAAGGATATTAGGAGCTTTAAAAAGAAAATGCCTAGAACAAATTTAATTCTTTTTAAATACAAGTGCAAGCGAACAATGTCTATATTGTGTCTATGTTACTTACTCAGGGACGCGAAGATAGCGGCTTTGGAAAAGACTTCCGCAGAATCCGAGCGGTTGATGGCGGAGGCGCGCAGCGAGAAGATCCGGCACATGGACGAGCTGCACTCCGCGCAGAAGAAAGTCGCCGACCTCGAGAGCCGGTACGATGGAACTAGTGTTGTCGAACTATCGATAGTTTCCAGCTGAATAAGACGACCGTATCGATAAGACTAGATAGAATCGCTGCCATAGATAGTTCAGAAACAATTAGCCTATCGATATTCGTCAACTATCGATAGACTATCGATACCTAGCCTAATAGTCGGCTCCCAAACGGAGACACTACTAAGAACCACGGAGCAAATACAAAGTGGAGATAACCTAAGCAACTGTGCACTGTGATCCCCGACAAGGTCGTGACGTGATCACTTCAACATCATTTGTGGGCGTAGCCTATTAGTCTGCTCTTGTAGCTGCCCAAGTTCAGATGCCTGCACAGGAACTATGGAGATTTAGAGCTAAAGTATGAAGTATGAACACGTGGTCCTTCGAGCCGGATAAATGATGTTAAAATGATAACGTCAGGATCTAGTTCAGAATCACAGTGCACAGTCCTCTTTGTATTTGCTTCGTGGTATCCTGTCCATATGAATAGGCTCAAATTGTGATAGTAAATTACATACTCACACCATGGTTTAGGTTCAAGAAGTATTTGACGATGGAATGTTCTAATTTGCAGGGTGAAAGAATTGGAGTCTAAGGTAGCGGAGCGCGACGCCATGATCAAGGTACTGCAGAAGCACACCAGCGCCGCCTACGACAGCGGCGCCTCGCTGAGGAACAACTCCAGCCGCGAGGAACTGGGTAAGCGCAGACTCATATTGAGAAGTTCACCTTTAGTGAGTGGGGGAAAGGAGAGGGGGAAGAAAATTTTTAAAGATGGTTAATTTTCTATAGGGACAAAATGGAAGTAAAATTTTTGTAAATGAAATATGAAAGTTCGTTTTATTTGGGATAGGTAATGGGAATGGGGACAGCAAGGAAGCGCGAACGGGAAATGAGACCGAATATTTTGCAAAAATGTATTTAGAGACGTAAAGAAACAGTAATAGAGCAAGAATACAAAAAAAAAAAAATGTCTGCTGTCTTTGTACACACTAATCTCCAAAACACTTGACGGATTTGAATGAAACTTTTTTGGTTTTTATTGAATGGTCCGTTTATGTGTCAGTGTGTCAACACTGGATGTCTTTGTAGACACCTTTGTTGAATCGTTATTATTAACTAGCTGTGCTCGCGACTTCGTCCGCGTGGAATAGTTATTTTTTCCCCGTTTTTTTTTTTACATTTTCCATTATTTCTTCGCTCCTAATAGTTGCAGCTTGATGTTAGATAGCCTAAAGCCTTCCTCGATAAATGGTCTATTCAACACAAAAACAAACAAACAAACTCTTCATGAGTTTACAGTTTTTTTAAAAAATGAAATGTTACTAACTGATCTGATCTGATTATAAGTCTGGGTACCAAGGTGTTGTAAATGGGGGATTGTTGGTATAAGTTTAGCTTTCGCGTGAGCGGCATATGTGATTTGTTTCTGCCCGTGTGTGTCCGCAGTGGGCCTGTCGGTGGGCGCGTCGTTCTCGAGCGCGGAGGGCGGCGCGCGCTACCGCCACCTGGCGCGCCGCAACTGCAACTACTCGCCGCACAACGACAACTCCAGCGGTCAGTATGCACGAAGCGTTAACTAATGTAAAGACTAAGGGAATATCGGGAAACGGGCAGCAGCGTTCACCTGTGCAAATAAAATCTACTGCGGTCACCAAGCACGGTCACTAAAGCAAATCCCCAAATAATGGCCAAATGAACAATAATTGTTGTCATTAGGAGAGGCCCTTGTACAGCAGTGAACGTTTACAATTTGATGATGATGATAATTCTATTTACATATTTACTATGTCCAAATGTGTTAATTTTTATACTTTTACTTTGATTACGGTACCCATGTGTGGTCAGTGCGAACTGCGAAGCAATGCCTTTCCTTTGGTTAGATATCCTCTACCCGAAGGTAGTCTGTAAGAGATCGCTTAAAGGAGTCTGCCCACTACACCGTACCATACCATGGCCGTGCTATGAACGTGTCAAGCACGGAAGGTAATACGATACGGCTTGCTTTGCCCACTGAAACGAGTCGACGGCGTTTAATGCCCGTATGATGCCCGTATGATGCCGGTATGGTGTCCGTATGCAACCCGTATGTTGTCCACCCGTAATTTGTGTGACTATTCATAGGAAGCCGTTTCATTATCGCATGTGTATCGGTAATGCCTGGACGTCTGGGGAGTGGTTTTAAGAATAGGTATGGCTATGAAAAGATTAACTGTACAATTTGTACTAAGATTGTTTAGGCTGGACTAAACTCAGAGAAGGCATTTGAGACGCGTTTATAACGGTCCTGATACGCGGTTATAACCCGTATTATCACCGTGCGCGGAGCGTACCGGCACCGGCAAAATATTCTCGCCGACAATTCTGAACTGTCCGTGCATGGCACGCGACGGTGCTGGTCGGTGACGGAACGGTCTAATGGGCATCGTCTCATAGTTTTCAATACAAAGAATACTTTTTTGTCTGACACGTTCATAGCCCGGCCATGGTATGATACGGTGTAGTGGGCAGACTCCTTAAAGACCACGTAACTTGTACCTATATCTTTGTATCTAGTTATAAGTCAAATGTTTGGTGTGCAATAAAGTATATTCAATCTATCAAAGCAAGAAATAAATGTATTAAATATTTCTTTTCCCCTCCGCAGGCTGCGGCTTCGACAGTACATCTCTGCGGCTGGACGAGCAGCTGGCGGCGCTGGAGTCGCGCCTGGAGCGGCCCGTGCCCGCCGTGAGTTACCGCGCGACCGACCCGCGCGACCCACGCGACCCCCGCGACCCACGCGACCCGCGCGACCCCCGCCCGCATGCCAACTACTACTGAACACGACACGAGACACTTCTCCTTCCCGTTCGAACCTCTAACGGCCAGGCCACGGGAACGCGCAAGGCCCTGGACATTATTAAGATTATGACTATTTTGTTAGATCTGACAGGAATTTAGGGTTTGATCTGAGGGGGGAGCTATTGATCGCGTGGGGCACTTGAACAAGATGTCCACTGGGAAAGAGGGGTCTAAATCTAAACGTGATAACACAGCACGTTTAGACAGACGCTGTCAGCACCTACCAAGCTGTCGGGCTGCCTACAGCGAACTGTTGACACGTTCTACTTGTCGACAGCTCGCCGGCGACAAAATCGCTACTACAGCTTAACGAGAGTTAGCGTTTAGAAGGCACGCGGAACGTGCGGACTTCAGTTCATATATTTTTGACTATTTTCTACTTATTTAATTAGTCAAAATTTTATATGGTATTAGCAGTCGCCGTATTCGCATATAGATATATAAATACCTACACCCGAATCTATATTTGCATTATGTTTACTCAGAATGTAAACAAACATTCCTTAACTATTCCGTTTCTCCTTAACATTCCTTCATCGATGTACAAACGAACAATCACAATAACGCTTCGTTTTTGTGTTTTGTGTGATTTTTAGTATGTTTGAAGTGAATTTTGCCTAACCACAAAGCTTTCTAACCGAAACAGTGTATGTTGTATGCGTAATACAACAATTGAATATATTATATTATGTTGTATAAGTGAATAACGTTACAAATGTTACATATACGAAATATATCAGATAAACTTTAATTTGAACGATACTATGATAAATTACTGAAGGAGTGCCTTAAAGGTGTCTTAAATATATATACAAATACATATATAACCTTAAAAAGTAATGGTGCCAATAAATAGATAAATAAGTTATTTTTTACGAATCTCTTTATATTGATATTCGCGTTCTCCACTAGTAAAGAACCTAGTCTGCGAAGTGTAGTGGAACTATTGTAATCCAAGTTTATTATATTAGGTACGTATTTAATGGGTAGGCCATACTACATAA
This sequence comes from Conogethes punctiferalis, assembly GCA_031163375.1. Lineage (NCBI taxonomy): Eukaryota > Metazoa > Arthropoda > Insecta > Lepidoptera > Crambidae > Conogethes > Conogethes punctiferalis. The sequence continues at coordinate 15,367,497 of CM062083.1, read as the reverse complement.
TAATAACTACATGATAAAGCTGTCTTAGAAACAGAAAATTAGTGCGATCATTAGCAAGGACCTTTTAACCAATAGACGCATTTTATTTATCACTTTTAAGTGATGTTTCTAAACCAATTAACTTGATAAGTAATGCAATGTTTTTAACAGTAACATTATAGTGCGATCCAGAGTCTGGTGGTTAAAACGTTCTTGCTGTAAACTGATAAAAATAGTGACGTGATTTGTTCAAATAATATACTACTAATACTACTTTGTAGCCGCTTCATAAACGTCCTGATATCCTGTGCGATATTATGGTTCCTTTTTTTTATCAACAATGCAATTTTTACTAAATTAGGTATGCTATTTTGTTGGCATAAATTTGTTGCCAATTCACATGATGTTGTACACGCGCAGTTCTGATCTCATTCATCATTTGTTAACTTTCATGGGATTCGTTACAAAATTTTTATTAGTTACATTCGTAACAGGTTTTCAGTAGGTAATACGGATTATCTCGTTTGATATAGAGTTTGCGATCGGAATAGCTGTTGCGCGGGCTCAGACGTTTACGGTATTCATCATAAACAGCTCTTGCCGAAATTGGAAGCGTCTGATAAATCTACAGAGGCATGTGTCACAAAAATATGCCAAAGTTAGAATTAACAATATCAGATTAGTAACGTTGTAATTTATTAAACACGGTCTTTTATTGTAAAAAGTGTAGTTTTCATTTGTGTGTATCATTCGATTATTTTTGCTATTTATTTTTTGTATAAACCATATGCTTACGGCATTGAAAATCGATAATTATAAAAAAAATATTGATTTCGGTAGGTACATATATAGTACAGTCCCTGGAATTGCGAAAATATTTTGTTATTTGCCTAATTTACCTTTAAATAATGTTAAAGTTAAAATTATGGTGCCTTAACAGAATCTGTGTATAGTTTGACATAAGCAAAAACTTACATAACGAGGCTTAGATTAAAATAAGAATGTTAGTGAATATGAATAATATTTTTGTAACATTTGTATTCTGTGTACTATTTTTAGAAGCATGTTTAGAATAAAAACAATGTTTTGTTTGTTGTAGTTTTACTGCTTACCTAACCCGCCCAGTGCTTTATCGTATTTATATTTTACCGATGTGAAGTATAACATTTAATTGTGAGTAAATTAAATAATTAAGTAGAACGTTGTCCTTAAAATTGTTTCGGGCACATTAACATAGTTTTATTCGCTTTTGTTTTCGAGTGTCACGACGATAGCCTACTTACATTTGCTGTTAATTAAAATCACTCTAAAACTAGCACCTTGCGTACTATGGAATATTGCCTTATTTTTCATGAAGTTGTAAATCTGAAATTAAAAATCTATCTACCTTTACAAGATTATTGTTCATTACCTAAGCATTTCTTAAAAAACGTTTTTGAATAATATTTTTAATCAAAAATCCAGGTAATTATTGAATTGTGGAGTGCTTGTGTTAGAGTGGTCACGTTATAACTTTCTTCGGAGCGACGAGCCGTGCTCTTCCGCGCAGATATCGCGATCGAGGTAAGTACGGAAACTAATATATTTGCGTTTGTGGTATTGTTCATTGTGCCAGTTCATTAACTCTATAACAAAGTAGACGTTGCTCAACACCTGTTTTACATAAACTACATAATGTGATTGTTTTTATAGCTGTGTATTGAAATGTAGGACACGGTTTGCTAGTTTACAGCGAAGTGAATACCTAACTACATTAATGTTTTTGTGTGGACATGTTTAAACAGAGGTTAGGTATCTTCTCATCAAATATATAATAATAGCCGTTTGAATCATTGAGTCATCAACTCTGAAAGGTCACTGCGATTAACTATTAGACTCGACTGTCTGGTTTGAGCATTGGCAAAAAATGATATCATGTCAAAGGTTACCGGTAACATTCTCTTTTTGTTATTCGATCGTTATGTAAAACGTCTTCCTTTACCCACGTAAGAATCGGCATTTGATGCCTTATACGAGTAGGAATACTCACAAATCACGATTAATTTTGATATGAAAGTTTTCAAACTGTCAAAGTCTCGCTGTGCATTTATTCCTATTTGCCCTCCATGACATGGCATGCCATCGGATGCGAGAAATGCCGACTTGCGTGTCAACGGATACCTAACAATAAAGTCTCGTAATAAAATCAGTTTTTTACATAGTCAAAATTAAATATCGACAAAGCGTTGAATGTTAGATACCTACCTATGTACCTAAAGTAAGGTGAATGAGAGATTACCTATAGGTGCAGCGCAGACGGCACACTTTTTGTGCGATAGAGTCTGCGTCTGAGACATCTAAAAAGAGCATCTAGGTCCCTACAGCTCTGCCGACAGATCGAAGATGTGTGTTGAGTCTGTGGAATATCCGCGACAGATTTTTGCGCGTCGTGTGCAGGTTCTATTTTCACAGACTAAAACACAGTGCGTCACGGATAGTCTGTCGTCTGCGCTGCCCCATATCGTGGAGAGGCAACTTCCAATAAACGCCGCTGAATGAATCTTAACTAATATTATAAAGCTGAAGAGTTTGTTTGTTTGTTTGAACGCGCTAATCTCAGGAACTACTGGTCCGAATTGAAAAATTCTTTTTGTGTTGAATAGACCACTTATCGAGGAAGGCTTTAGGCTATATAACATCACGCTGCAACTATTAGGAGCGAAGAAATAATGGAAAATATAAAAAAAAACGGGAAAAAAATAACTATTCCACGCGGACGAAGTCGCGAGCACAGCTAGTTTTCTATAAATGCATTCAGTACGCCAGCCTTAGATGAGCAGAAGTGAATTTCCAGCGCGGCCTGTGCTGCTTCCCCGGGCTGTCGGGCGTGGGCGCGCGCGGCGGGCGCGGCGAGGAGGCGCTGCTGCTGGAGCGCCAGGGCCGCGCCTCGCAGCAGACGCGCTCCTCCAGCCTGCCGCCGCCGCCCTCCGCGCTGCCGCGCCCGCCGCGCAAGCCCTCCGCCAGGAACACCCGCTACGACCGGCTGGAGCATAGGGATGCTAGAAAGGTGAGATGAGACTGCTGCAACAGGTACTTACTACAGAACTGGTTGAAATACAGTGGCGGCGAGGAGGCAATGTTTCTCGTGTGTCAAATTTTCAAGCTATTTTGATAGATTTGGGTACCTAAGTAACTTCATTTGTGGCCGGTATAGATACTATTTTAACCAATGTGGGTAGGTATATAAGACTCCCTCCCTCATGTAGTATCCCACCCCACGTTACGTGGGAATAGTATTCTAGTAGACTGTAGTGACTGTTGAATCAAGCACATCGCACTAGGTACCAGATAAGAGCTAATAGTGATGTGATAATATATTTAGGCATTCTATAAACACATCAACTCGAAATCGATTTACATTTTTTTTTGTGCCACCAAGAAACTGCTGGATTTGCAAGATTAAATATTATGTAGATTAACTACTGCCGAGAGCATGCGCTCGTTTTTTGCAACCAACATTACCAGGAAATAAAGTAGATATTTCAAAATACTTCTCCACGATTAACAACCAAGCTACAACCTATATTTAGAACCTACCTAGCCTAGTCTAGCCTGTTTACGACTTGTCAGATCTGGTAATTAAAAAATTATAAAAAAGAATTACTTAATTTGTTAATTAACCCTATACTCGTACCTATATAATGGCTAAAGAGGAGTAGGTAGGCAAAATTATAAGTTACGTTCCATCTGACATTATCCTTCCGTTTCCTTACAGGACTCGGACGGTTCGGGGTCTATAGCATCGACGGCATCCCGCAGCTCTCCTCTGCCGTACGACACTGTCCGCAAGCTGCCCTCGGTGCCCACTTCGGCCTCGTTGCCGGCGGCCGAGTCGCGCGAGTCGCTGGTCAGACCCCGCGACTCCAGCCTGCCGTCGCCGTCCAAGCTCGCCGTGTACGCTGCGGCTAGGCGCCGCTCAGCAGAGTCTGCGAAGGACAACAAGAGAGGACACCACTATCGCATACAGTTTTAAATTGTTGTTTTGAGGCTTTTACTAAACCTGAAGTCCTGAAGTGAAGAAGTTTAAGAGCTGTGGATTTTGTAATAAAAATAAAATAAGTCCGACGTCCGAATGATTGCTCTAGAGTTGATTTAAGCTTCTCCAAATCTGAACGCGGATACTCAATGTGTACGAGCCCCGCATGGCTCTATTGGGAAGCGGTGGTGTTCGGTGGTAACTCCCGAAGTCTGTGAATGATTCAGTCATAATATTGTTGTTCTAAGGCTTTGGCCAAATCAAATATCAAGAAAGCGACTCTTGTTATTGAGGATCAGGAAAAGTAGCACTTATTTTGGAACAAGTAAAGCTTCGGGTTGCTGACCCATTGTAGTAGTTCGGTATTAGGAGTTACGATGACGTAGAACACGTGCGACATTAAATTTTATAGAGTACCTAGGTACTTATAATAAAAATGTAAGCGTGATTCGTCTCGGTTCCAATACCTAGTGATGATGATGACAGACAGGATAGGCAAATCGGACTTGTTTTTGAAAATCGGGAAATAAACTAAGAAATTCAATCGATAGATAATAATCGAAATATTTCAGAACGTGTATTTATTTATTAATTTTTTTTCTGTTTAGGTTCCTTAAAAAGTTAACAAAAATCTAGTTACTTAATGTTTCATTCAGTGTTTGTCTGTCATCAAATTAAATTGTTTGTGCGAAGATACGAAGCTACCCTTGCGATAATAATACTGTTAACCAACCGCCTCAAATCTATATCCATACATAAGTATTATCTTTCATTTCATAATTTTAGTTAAAATATACTATAACAATTACATAATAATTACATCGAAAAACGAACGATAAAATAATTTTCATCACGAAAATATGACCATTGGTCGCCATTATTTTAAATGAAAAATGCTAACGACTTTTTTGTAGGTATCCTTCGAAAGTTAGTGGTGATAAATAATTGATTTAGCTGTTTGTACCTATCTACTGTTTTATACATTAGGTTTAAAAAAACGAAGTTTGAAACCACGTGCGTGTGTGTTCAAAAGTCCTGGAACCGTAACTGTGTAATACTCGTAAGAGAAATTAAATGTAAGTACGATATAAATAATTAATCGTGCAATTAGGGTAACTTTGAATAGGTAATTTACTTACCTACTCACAGATCTGAAGAACAGTCAAAAGTCTAGTCATACAAACGTCCATATTTAGTTATCAAAATGTACAAAGTATAAACTTTTCTTGGCTATTGTAATTAGGAAATAGTGAATAGATAGGTAGGTATGTAATTAAATTCATAGTTACCCTGACCACGAAATACGAAATAAGTGTTATAGTATTGTAAATCATTAAGTTGGTATCTAATGTTTAAATGTAGGTACCATTTCATAATCTAGGTTGGTAAGTACTCATGAATGCATTGACAGCAGGTAAATCTAAATAAAATGGATGCTCTCAAACTACCCAAGATTACACTTGTAAGCGCCTAAAATAATAATTAAAATAACTACGTAACCTGCCTAATATATGCAGAACACACCTTTGCAAATATACAATACAACCCATTTTGGGGATGCTACTAGCCCCCCTAAGAGTTAACAAAACATTTTTTTTTCAAGTATCTAAATGATTTGAATGATCTTTACTTGACATGACGAGGCTCAACATAGAATAACTTAAAGCTACTCAAGAATTCACCGCAGGGCTCGAAGATCGTTGCATCTATTTCTGGATGAAATTGCATGTATCACGATGATATCGAGATGGCATAATGACTTATCTGTATTCGCACGTGTAAGTTGTGTTTAATAGAATATGACAACAAAATTACAGCTGCATTTGCGTCTATAGATAATGTCCTGAGATGGTAGAGGCTCTATCTCATCTGTGAACGAAGTAGGTAGGTACCTATCTAAATATGTACTTAGTTATTATTATGTTTTTCCGTCACTTTCAATCGTTACGACTCGAGCTGTAACACAAAAGCTCCCATACATATGTTTTCTGTATTCGGTCCTATTTATGTTCTATAGTCTTACGACATAGGTGCATATATACTTACTACTGATCAGCAACCAAGGACGTTTAAGATTTAATGTCCTTGTCAGCAACAGGCCTCCTACTATGCTTGACGGCCGAGCTCACTGCTCTCTAGCACTGGCTGACACGTTTATATCAATTTAGAGCAAGCCTAAAACTTCGTTTGCATGAGTAGAGCCTCTGTATCGGGGTTTTAATTAAAAATAGCTACTGTAGCGTTTCTTCTGTTCAGATATAAGATAACTATTACATTTTGTTACATACAAATGTCGGTTGTAATACTCATGTATCTTTGCCAACGTTGTATTTCATAATTTTGTATATGGTATTAATAGCGTTAGAAAGTTATTTAACACAATTAAAATTAGAGATTATCTGGTATCTACCTACTCGTACTTAATAGGTGTGTAAGAGTGGATCTAGAACCAATATAGACCAAAAATTTTAAAGTAAAGTACCTAATATTCTACCGTGTGTAAGTTTGCAATTTTTGTATTACAGTGAACTAAATTGTTTCCCATTCCACCTTTTGTGAGTGACGACAATGAACAAGGTACCCTAAGGGGCAGCGCAGAGGGCACACTTTTTGTGCGATAGACTGCGTCTGAAACATTTAAAAAGAGCATCTAGGTCCCTACAGCTCTGCCGACAGAATGATCGAAGATGTGCGTTGAGTCTGTGAAATATCCGCGACAGATTTTTGCCCGTCGAGGGCGTTACTGCATATAATTGCATCACAGACTAAAAAGTGCGTCACGGATAGTCTGTCGTCAGCGCTGCCCCTAAATTGTTTGTTTCTTTGTGAGCCTAGTGTATTGTATAATAGTGCGTCATTTTGATCTAAGTATTACGAAGTGTTCAATAATAAAATTAGAATGGCTGGATAAAGATATTTCATTTCCGTATTTTTTCGCTACCAAATCATATCAATCAACACGATATGCTGACGACAATGATTGTAGACACAATGGATCCAAATGACGATTTGTCATAGATATAAAATAGGTCCTATCATCGTCTTGGAGATAAGTTTATACCTACGAGTATATTAATTTTAAAGAACAACTTTAGTTCGATCCACTATAGATCGATTTTGAGAACCTGGAGGGCTGCGAGAGTCCTATTTCTGGATCCGGATCCACGTACTAAAGTTTTGGGCCGTTACATAGCTGCTCCGGCATCTCATAGGCGCTACTGAAAATTTCTCTAATGAATACTCTCTTCCGCGTTGTTTAGGTACATACTGCGACGTCTGTGAGATACCCCAAAACGTATGAAACTACCTTGGAAATAGGTCCTAAGAGTCTGAAAGACTCCGCTATGACATTGTGCGTCGATTAAGACTATAAAGTTCCTAACCTTGATCCTGACATTAGAGCGAGCACCGCGGCCTCGCGTTGCACAACCGGCCTTTATTGCACACTCATTCTTTGCGCGTGTACTGCTCATGGCAATTTGCTGCCTACGGATTCGGGGGCGGTATGAACCTTACGAGTCACCTTCAACGACGACTTTAGTTTAAAAAAACTTGACCTTTTTGGATAAGAAGGTTGGTTCAAATCCGGCACATTGGTAGAGTTTTATAGAATTACACGTGCTGGTTTGAAGCCATCAACTATTTGGATGTCCTAATGCTACGACATATGGGACTCTGTTGCCATATTTCTATAATGAGTCCATTGAATGGGCGTTTTATGCATGCTGTCATGGTGTAGGTATGCGATCTTCATTGCACTAAATTGTGTGATGTAGGCCATAGCTATCGCATTTGTCGTCGTGTAGTTAACTTTCGATGGGTACGCCCATACATCAAATCTGATGTAAATGAAAATCAAGTTGTAGCTATACTCGTAGTAGCGGATTTTGGGCTCTGAAGCGTAACGTCGATAATGAAGCTAACAAATCTAAAGAATTAGATTTCTAATCGTTAATCATTTACCTTGACCATGACCATCAAGTAGGTACATAATGATGATAAAATGGTTCAAATTGTATTTTTATTGTTTCTGAATTGTTTGGTATTTGCTCAAAGGAGATACTGTTGAAAAAAAAATCCAGAAATAGAGGATGTAAATTCCGCTAAAATAACTGCCATTCAACTTGTGAAGGCAAAACGGGCAGAGTGTGAAGTTGCATTATAGGCGAACATTACTATCGAAAAGAGACTGGCAAAAATGTATGTAGGATTCATGGTAAAGTTTTAATAAATAGAAAAAAAATTATGCTTTTACTTCAGCTTGGCGCACTGAACCATTTTTAGATGTTCACCTCATTTAAACAGAGAACTGACAACTATTTCATTCACATATTTCACCATAAGCAGATGTTAGCTATGTAGCTATTCTATGTGATAGTAAGTATACTAGTACACCTACTATTTACAACATTGTGTAATCTCGTGCTGACCGGGCGCCTACTGAGGTGATAACTCGATAAGTGGCTCTACATCGCCACTGTGTGAACGCTGCTCTGATAACAATGCCACTCGTATGCAAGTGCAATGGTTTATAATTTTATATTAATAACCATAACATTGTTTTAGCGCTCACTGCGATAAGGTACACCCACCCGCAACATAAATACTATTATGATTAAGTATAACATAAAATGATAATTGTAACTCTATGTAAAACTGAGTTAATTCCACGAATATTGATTCAGTCTATATTTTTTGCTCTAAACAGAGATTCCCGTACAATGTTCTTTATAAAAATAAACGCAAAAGATAGATACAAGTAGGTACATATCTGTCTAGTTGGTAACAGTTTCATAACGTTGGTTTTCAATGTTTCTTTAACATTTGGGGATTGTACATGATTTTTGAGGATCCAATACCTAGTTCGGCAATGTAACAAGCGCTATCAAGAAAGAAATGTCGAAGTCACATAAATAACTACTTAGTTTGAATACTCTATACTCTAGCAATACATTGGTGAAAACCGCATTCAATTCCATGCAGTAGTTTTCGCGTAATGCGCGTTCAAACATAGAGATAAAATTTCTCCCGTTTTCCCAACATTTACCTTCACTGCTCTGGTCCTTTTGATTGTAGCGTGATGAAAAGTATACTGTAACCTGCCCAGGAGTATGAAGAATAATTGTACCAAGTTTCGTTAAAATCCGTTCAGTAGTTTTTGTTTCTATAGCGAACATACAGACAGGCAGGCGGACAGACAGACGGACAGACAAACAAAAATTTTACTGATTGCATATATTTATACCCCTGATAGTTATTTTGAAAAAATATTTCATGTACGTACAGAATTGACCTCTCTACAGATTTATTATAAGTAGGTATACTCGTACATATATTAATATAGATACAAGAAGCTAGATATAGATAGATAGATAATGTGATGATTATGATTGTTACCTATATGAAAATAAACTACAGATATTTCGCCCTTACGAGGCATCACATGACTGGAACAGCTAGAGTAGTGCAGTAATAAGAAATTTGCAAGCAAAGCAGTCTGAGCAGCGTAAATACATCGTCTTTCTATTAGCAGGCAATTTCAAAACACACAAACAAGTTAAAAGCCCGATAATTTCCGGAGTAGCGATGGGGGAAATTACAACGACGGTAATGACAGGGCACAAGTAGGAGGAGATGGCTACGCTAGAGAATGGGTTATGGGCGTTGCTCGGTAAGTAAAGCTATTATAAACTACCTACCTATGCATTTCGAATATCGACATTCTGATTGAATCATGAAAATCGCAAACTTGAATTCACGCCGCTTCCGACAAACATTCGAGTCAGCTTTTTTTTTGTACTCGACATAATGGCTTCCCTACGCCTGATGGAAGCCCAAATCTCTGTGACAACGGGCAAGTAACTGGACAGTTACGTGCTTAGTCTTCTTTGACATTCTGTTAAATTGATAAGCTGTGCCATGATTATAGTTAACGATGTGAAATTTTTGTACCCATAGTACAAGCTTCGGCTTAGTTTGGGGCTAAATGGTGCTGTGTAGCCCAGCGTAGCTTATCTTATTAAATGAAAGTCCTGTGTGCAAGTCGTGATAATTATGTTCGCTAATGTCAACCAATAGTAGGCCTACACAATAGAAGCGGAAAGGCCACCGGGCGCGCCCTTGGCATTGCAGATATCTATAGAGATGGCAATGACAGCTTTAGCATAAGGTAAACCGTTTGCCTTCCTTGTTAAAAAACCGTGTAGCATTAATGGCTAGATACGAGTAGATACCGGGAAATATTAATGTCTCTATTTTGACAAGCTTGCTATGTTCGATAATATCTTGGAACTTAATTTTGAAGCAGCTAATAATACTTATCTTCAATTAATTAACCTGAAATGCCCCTATTATTTCTACTTATTAGTACTTCTAAGTCAGGGTGTGCGATTCACAAGGAGACGCGCACACGTCACAAGGATTGAGTGGGTTGAAATCGTGCGAAAGTGGAACTTCCCTTTGTGTGTGTTCCCTGTGTAACATCTTTGATACTATTTGTTAACTCTATTTGAAATTTTAAAAATCATATTTTCTTTTACTGGTATGTAGTTTATTTTATTTGGGGTTAGGGGTTCACGATCGTTAGAGAACTTAAACAAGGGTACGTGGGGCAACAAGTTTGAGTAACCCTGCTCTACGTGTTTATATGGCAGAATTCTCTGTGCGCGATTAGGGAGATTTTAATCGTCACTTTTTTGCGAGACAGATAAAATCGACACAGGAATTAGAATTAAATTAAAATTTTCAATTGAATGTATTTCGCACATTTCGAGACTTGTAAGGTAGGTGACTAACGCTATTTAAAGAGCTGTGTAGTAGACGGCGACTTTATAGAGTCCTTATTTTCAATAAAGTATGGATTTTTTAACAGTTTCATACATTTGCCGCGTGTTCAATGGGCCGACAAAGTATGTCGACACCGCACTCGACACTGGCCAGCCTACGATTGCTTCGGGAACCGGTTATAACCGGTTTTGCGATTCGCAAATGACAGCATCGAATGCCCAGTTAAGCTAAGTAAACACACGTAACCTCACTCACGCACGAGATTTAAACTGTGGACATCTTTTCGATTTTCTAAATGGATCGATACAATGTCGATTCTGCTTTCATTTAATCCATCTGACTTTTTTTTCTTCTTATCTGATGCGTGACAAATAAATAACTCATTTCAAGAAATCAGTTGTTATGTAACCATCTAGGGAAACGGAGAGACAGATGTCTTAGATAAAAGCGTACTGAAAAGAACTTCACACTGTTATAGGTAACGTAAGTGGGACTTTTCTCGTATCTTTTGGAACTATGGGATTGAAGATTTTGCCTTTAGTTAACTATGGGAAGTATCATTGTGAGTACCGTGAACATGTTATTTATTTCTTAGTTTGCTACGTTCGTAGCACGCTCTCCGGTCAGTGCAACTTACAAAGTGCCGATCGACCTTACCATATCCTTCAATCTCTATGATATACCAGAAGTATAAAGACTCAAACTTTTTATCTCAGTTAATTAAAATTGTTGTTGTCTTGATCGCTATCATCGATGAGAATTAAGTTTTGGTTGGTATGCAATGCAGAGGACAAGTGAAATATCATTGATGTGGCCATGTTGGTTGCAATATTCCAAGGTCATTTATTTTTAGTTTCCACATCACGAGTACAAAGGAGTACTTAATGGCTAAGTTATTTTCTCACCAGTTAACCTTCGAATTGTGCAATTATTTTAACTGGGTGTGGCGGTGAATGTTGAAGCAAGGAAAAGAAAGCTTGATAAAAGGTATCGAAAGCTTTCGATAATTATTTAAACTGGGTGAATTTTGTAACTGGTAAGGTAGGAACATAAGCACTTCAGGTGACTTTAATTATATACCTGCCTATATATCCTTTAATTAATTTTATATATTTGGGGCAGCTTAACGATTAAAGAAGTTATTCAGAATAACTACAGTAGGTACCAAGACGAATAATCAATAAAAATCACCATTTCCTCCTTTGCGTCCGTAGCATTTGGGTTCATCTTACGAGAGGAAGCTCTTGAGATTGCAACATCTCCTTAGCTGGTGGGGTGTACCCGTCATACCAATGCCATGAAGTGGATTCTTATGTGTTTCGGGATCAGTCGATGTGGCTGAGCCATCTTGCAGGCCAGCATTGCCGTGGTGACAACTGAGTCATTTATTTGTACTAGGTATTTCTCTACGGCATGGGCTGTATCTAATCCATCTATATCTCTATTGTTCTATTAAAGAAAACATAAAGTTTAATTAGTGCTTTATGAATTGCAAGTACCTACGTTTTTATAACGTGTGTGACTAGTGCAGGTACCTATCATTTTACTAATCATTTTAACACTTTTGTCATCATTTCATTTTAGATTAACTCCATTTTCTGATAATTGTAATTTTCTTATTATTCTATTATGTTCAGAATAAATGTAATTTAATAAGATTAATTGAATATCAGCAAGAGTTGCAGTATCACGGTAAGTACTGCAAACCGCATCGTTCTACATCGACTTACTCCGCGTTTTCGTAAAGAAATTGATACCTATATTTTCTTATGAAGAAGACGATAAAGGGCAACTAGGCCTATGTATCAGAAGTTTCTTACCTATCTAATGATAAATAGTGACAAACGTCTATAAATGGGTTAGTGTGATAAGCATTTCTGTTCCGTACGCAGATAACGGCGCGTCTGCGCAGACCAGTTTCTCTGGCCAACTTTCACTCGCCGATGACGCGCCGATTCCGGGCCCGACTGCGCCCGCGCACCGACAGAATCGTATCTTGCAGTCACCTTTTACTTCCTTGTTCATTAAGATATTAAAAGAATCAGTTTCTAGGGAAAAGAGTCACTTTCTTAAGGAGTTTTTGACGGTTTCACAAACGCGTGATCGAAAGAAAATGTCCCTATTTTAGATACTCTACATATTATCATCGTTGTAATCGTATTTTTACTCCGTCTGTCAATTGGATTATTTATACATTGACACATGGTGCATCGTGTAAACCGTTCATCTAAATCGCGGAAGATTTTCAAAGGTTCCGGTTTTGATTTCCGGTCGTATCAATTTAGGAAACGATCTTATATAAAGGTGGGTTACTCATACATAATCATAGTAAATGTCAGGCGTATGCGCATTCTAGAAGAATTTTGATCATGCTAAGATTGAATTCCGATGAAAGTGCTAATTAACTTAAGTCTCGTTAACGAGGTTTTAAAAGCTACCTTGTCAGGTGTTATTTAAAGGATCGGAAATTTAAGCTTTAACAAGAGAGGGGCATCAAAATATGGTCATTACGACATGAATGGTTAGGTACCTGTACCTCAGTTTCCTCTTTGATGACCGCTGTACCTAATGAAGAACAAATTTACTTACTTATATCTACGTATCTATCATCTCAACAACATTAAAATACATGTGTAGGTAACTAGCTACCTATGATTGAGATTTAACTAGTTTAGACAGAATATGGTCAGAAAGCTAGAATAGCCAGTGTCATTAAATTATATGTTGTGGCTCGTCTGCGGACAACCACATTTAATGAATGTATGTATGATAGGTAGGTAGGTCTTCCAACCACTGGAAATGCTTCATCACCTAAAAAATGATACGAATCAGCTCTCCAAATCGCATTCTATTGATGAAGGTGCAACGAGCAAAATATGTCTAAAATGTAATATTACCTAATAGAGAGATCGAGCCACTATGACTCAGGTCAGATCAAATGCTCTTCAAACCCCGTTCCAGGGAGGGGTATTGAAAAATGCTGAATATTAAGAAAGAAGAATATCGTATGCAACAATGTTAATGTATTTCAGGTATTTCATTTTAATTGTATAAATCTCGAATCGATATTGAAGTCAACTAGCAATATCAACACAGTAAACCAGCCCCGCATTTTAAATCCTTCGGATACGTTTCCGATACGGGGAGTCTGGGCTTTATTACGTTTCGGTTATAAAAAAAGACAAAGTTTTTTCCTTGCCGAATTCTAATTTATTTCGATTGGCTGTCAAAACAGGCAAGCGAACGTAGATGGTGTTAATGTTCGCTGGTCCCCTCTATTTACCCATAAGTTTTGTTTACAGATACCCCGCGTCCTAGTTCACCTACCTGCTCTTGTATAATTGAGCGGACGGCGAACGTGTGATAAATCGATTCCTCTTGACCCAAATCCGCGGGTCAAAGCCATGTCGCGTCTGCCGGCCACCGGCATAACAATGATGCCTCTCAGCCTTTCAGCATATAATGAGTGGCTTGTTACTAGTATTAACATCTGTTACGAACAGCGGTTGTCGTGTTGTGTAATCTCCTCAGTACATACCTTATTTGGATTTATGCAATTATCATTTTAGCTTTCTCAAATCTCATTCTATCTTTCATCAAGCCATAAACGATGACGTGGCTGATTGATCCTAGATACACGTGTGTTTTAGTTTAGTACATATACATACAAAGCGTTCACTCTGAAATGCTGGTTTCTTCACGTACGATGTAGATGAACAACACCCTTATCACCATCATTTAATTCATAGTCAGGATGTAACAATTGCAAAGTTCTGGATTTCCTTTTATTTAGGTAGAGGACTAAGTACGGGACTGCACTACGCCAGGCCGCTGATCGTAGCTGGTCCATCCTGAAATATTGCAATTCGTTTTGATCTCTGGGAAAATAAAGGTAAACCTATGCACCTTATACTTAATTTATAAATTCCGAAAATATCTGTATATGTTAAGAGTTTTTTTTTTTTTTTTTTTTTATTGCAATGGGTGGCAGACGAGCAAGCGGCCCATCTGATGTTAAACGGTTACCGCCGCTCATAGACTCTGCAATGCCAGGGGCACAGCTTAGCCGCTGCCTACCGTGAGGAAAGAGTTCTCTTTAGGCCACGTTTGAAGAAGGACAAGTCGTAGCGATCAGGAAACACCGCGGCTGGGAGCTCATTCCAGAGCTTTGTACATTCAAAGAGTATGTACTAATAACATTTTATTACTATTGTAAAAATAGATTAAGAACAGATATGGCTCTTAATCAGAGTAATTATTACTATACATACCTACAGCGTGATAGTTGGATGGTAGGTATTGAGAGATAAAGGAATGTTGAAGTTATAGATTCCACTTTGACCTCAACCCTACTTCCGATAAGGACCGTAATCATTATTACGCAAATATTCATAAGTAGGTATGAAATTAAACTGTGGGGATGCATTTAAGCTCGTAGAATAGAAAGAGCATCGTTAAAAAGCAGTGGAGATGAGTATATTACGTACGAACTCTATATGACTTTGTAATAGTGGTAGGATCTCTGAAAGACCATAGTAGCATATCCTTGAAAATCTTGTTTCAAGTTCTTGAGTCGAAGAGACCACGGAGTGGAGGACTCAAATACTTACAGGACAGCTCCTCAGGTGCAGGTAAGAAGATAAGAGAATAGAATTTAATTTTTATTGGTTAACGAAAAATTTCTTTTCACAGTATCTATTCGACTATCATTAATCACGCGTCGCGCGTCGATAGAATTCGAGAAAACCTTGAAATCGTTTTCACTAGAGAAAGATGACAGTTTCATGAGGAATGTATGTATGTCCAAAAACGGATAACCACACGGACATAAACAGTAGATGCTCAGCTCAGATAGTGTGGAGCGAGTTGCGCGTGGTCCGAGACACGTCGACTCACGCGCAGCCTAACCCAATTCCAGCGGTATCAGCTTTCACAACGCGTTGCATCACGAGCGAACGGTACAATGGCGTACTACGCGTGCGTACAAGACGAACTGGCGAGTTGCTGTGCTGGTGTTGGTATTAGTTTAAGTAAATTCGTCGCATACATCGTATCAATGAAGAATACGCGCGAGAGTTACAAGAAGCTCGGCAACACTTTCCTTGACCTCTCTTTTTCGGGTCTATGGCCACGGTCCATGTTCCAATAAAATACCCTTTTTTTAGAGGGAAACGCATTAGGCACCTTCATGTCGTAACCAAGGAGGGTCGGCGTGTTAAAGTCGACCTGAAGGCCGAGGAGCTCACTCATTCGCGAAACTAGTGTGCAGGTTTTAGAGATCAAATCGTTAGGCAGTTGACGTTGAACAGCTGGGTCTGGACTTATCTCCTTTTTAGGGTGTTAATTCACTTCTAAAGCTTCGTAGATCTCCGCATTAGAGATGAACCAAGGTGATTTACCTATACCGTTTTGTAGGCGCAAGAAATAATAAAGTATCCTCGTATTTACAGTTACTCAACGATTATACGAATGTGATGAGTATTCTCTTTAGTTATGTTTGCATACCTACTCGGACTGGGTTATACGACTGTAAGTAAGGTACCTGGGTCGAATATGGCCACCTTAAGGTTTGTCATACTTTTTCAACAATAATAAACCTAAAACAAACAAGTTTTAGCACTTATTCATGAAGAGTGGCTATTTATCTTCACAACAGAAGCAAAAAAATACAAAGACTTTAAACGATAAATTGTATTTTAAGCAGTTTAAAAAAAAATAGAAATTGGCCATATTTCCGACGGGAGGGGTAAATATGCCCATATATGTGGCCATATTTACTGTATGAATTTACTAGTTTAAAAAACTTCTGATTAAACTGAAATAAAAATGAATATTAGGTTTCAATAAAGCTTTTATTTAAAATATATTCTTTGGACGACTATTAGTACAAATAAAGAATTATCTTTACAAGTAATATTTAAACATATCAAAATTAACAATGAGATAGAAAAAGTTTTCCTTAATTTAAATTTAAGTTTAACCAAAAATATAGAAAATCAACAAAATTATCAAATAAAAAACGTAACTTTTGAGATCGTTCGTAATATGTAAATCACAATGATATTACAAACTAGAAAAGAAAGAGGTAAACTTAATGAAGTATAATTAGTCATGACTGCACCGAGTGCAAATAAATTTATCAGTGTCTTCTTTCGTTAACCCAACACAGTCTTCATGGACGAAATCCTTTAGTTTTATAGCGTGCCATGGTCTAAAAAGAAAAAAAATAAGTTTCAGTAATTTAGTACCGTAAATATGGCCAATCGGTGGCGGTGGTGGTTTGTTTTTATATTCGCGAATTAAAAACACATTATTACTTTCATAAATAAACAAAGAAATATCAAATTACAATCGTCACACAATATCGTAATGTGATTAACAAAGATTTTTATTCGAAAAATAACAGAATACAGGACAATACTTACTTAATGTTTTTATAACCTCAAACGCACGTTTCACTTTAATGGACGTTGGGAGACTAGCGGGTGCGCGGGAAGGGTAACAGTACGGCCGTTCGGATACATGCGACACTAGCGACAATTTATGGTCGCGTTCAATTTTTTTTAAACTATCGTACTTAGAATAGTGGTATGTGGCCATATTTATCGTCTGGCCATATTCGACCCAGGTACCTTAGATATCTTTTTGCAAGGGTACTGATACGAGTAAGTATGCTAATGACATTAGCCTACGAGGTTAAGATGCCTAAAACAATTTCAATAACATCTAAGAGTTAAATTAATACGATAATGTGTAGCTAAATGTCAAGAATAAATAAAATATTGTAACAATGTCACTAAGCTCGAAGAAAACACAACACGAGTACAACTGAGTACAGATATTTAATTGTGTGGTCACGTGCGGACCTATATGTAAGTACATATCTAGAGACTAGTAGGTAAGGAGAATATACCTACAAATTATCTACTCAGTTGGTTTGTTTAGCTAGTTGAATCACTTACAGCGAACCCAAGCGAATTTACAATCATTGTTCTTTTGATCGAAATAGAAGCTTGTGGAGTTATGGTACGTATTGCGTCGTAACTATTCATTTTATCGATATACGTAGGTATATCATGCTATGCTACTTATAGTATAGTGACGTTGATGGTATCAAGCAAACATGTAGCAATAAACGTCAATGGAATTTTAAACACCCTTAACTGACCTATCCACTTTAAAATTGACATAGAAACTCACATTTATGGAAATTAGTTATTGTGGTGTGGCACTGCTAGCGAACGCTCCTTTTATACCTACCTACATAACATACACACATAATTGGCGGCACATGTATCACCACGCTGAGAAATATAGATACGAACACTGTTGTAGTGACAATATCGCTGATAGCGAAAGATAAACGTAACTTGTCGTAGGACTCACTGCGAAATGGTCTTATCTTATCTTGAGATTAAAAATAAATATTACCTATTATTTTTGTATATTACGAACGAACGACCTTATGCACTCCGGAGTACATTCGTAGCCACGGTGTACTTATAAACCTAGTTTCTCATTTGCCCAAAAAACTAGATGTCTAACGATCTCACAAATTATGTACTCTCCTTTAAATTATGCAGACAGTGTGATGGTTCATCGTACGAATGGAAGAAAGCGCACTGCGTCGGTCCCAGATGATCTAAGCCTATTCTCAGAATCTGAATCTGAGAATGCTCTTAGATCATCTGGGAATGAACTAATTTATACTATTACTACGGTACCCGTTCGACACAATTCAAAAATGTTTCAAAAAGTCATTATACTTAACACTAAGGTTCCTTAATACTCGTAGTAAATTCATAACCGAATATTCCAAGTATTAAATGAACTTCCAGAAATTTTTATATCAAATCGACCGATCTATAAAATTAAGGTGGCAAGAAAGTGTAGGCGGAAGATTCTCAAAGCGATGGGTGAGATGTCGAGTCTTTGGAAAATTATATGGAAACACGGAACAAAAACCGTTGTTTCCCACGTGCGTGCGCGCCGAGACAATCGTCGGAAAGTTGTGTTGTGCGAGCGCGAGATCGCGAAGAAAGTCCGGCGCATCTGCGAGCTGTTAAGGGTTGGCTCGATTCTGCCAAACATTGCCACTTTCTCAGATTTATTCATCATCATCATCATTAGCCTCCAAACGTCCACTGCTGGACATAGGCCTACTCCAATGACAATTGCCATTTGGGGATTTATCGTACTTAGTCACAGTAGGTTTTATATTCCTGGGCGTCTTCTACGACACCTACGAGATAAGATTTGATACAAGTTTTATTTACATTATTAGACTGATTATATTATTATTTACCTTAGTCCAAAATTGGCTGAAATGTCCTTCCGCTATTCGGAAAGCTAGCGCCTCGCGATTGGTCATTTTATAGTATTATGAGAGTAAAAAATCATAGAGAGAAAGAGAGACACATCTTTGTTTAGGTACATACTTTTAAAATTTAAAAAAAAGAACCAGTTTTTTTAAATGTTTTGTTGCACGAGTACGATAAAGCTCGCGAGGAAAAACGGGCATCGGGCAATTTTTGTTTTATGCCATTCAACAAGTAGGTATGTAGTAAGTAGTGTACAGTAAAGTTAGTAACGTCTAAGTCCGGCTCGCAGATTTAATTTAATATCGAGGAAAATGTTGTAGCTACATGTTTTAAAGTGAGAAATTGATAATTTTTATGTATTTTCCAATTAGAACCCAAATGAAAAACTGAATCCAATTCGAACCGTAATGAATACTTATACATTTCGTATAGGTACACCATGTAATGATTACTTATACATTTCGTATAGGTACACCATGTAATGAATACTTATACATTTCGTATAGGTACACCATGTAATGAATACTTATACATTTCGTATAGGTACACCATGATGATGACAAAGACGACTATGGCTGCCTTCTCTTGATCATAACACTGATGATGACAAAACACAATGCTTTGATCCCTCATAATGTTGGGTCTGATAGATCTCTATCAACCCTTAGACTTTCTGAAGAGCAGCGTCGCGATGCAGCACAGGTGAATCTATCCTTCTCTAATGTAGGATAACGAATTGAAACAGTGTAATATCCCTATGCGGAACGCGAATCAACCGTGACCTGCGCATGAGCAAAAAGTGCGCGGAGAAATTTGCGCCGTGCGTTGCGTTTTTGTTGCGTGCGAGCGAATGCGTCGTAACGGATTCGTTTTTGCTGCAACCTCTTGATCGGTGTTAGTGAACATTAAAATTATTATTTGTAGGAAAAACTTAGTTTTCATATTAAAATTCCTCCTTTTTTTGTCCAAATCGACAAATCCTATGAAATGTTTTCGGATTTTATTAAAAGTTTGTGTGTTCCTCAACTTGAATAATGCTGAAACAACAGATTTTCTTCTGTGTGTGCCAAAAGTCCGACACGAAAGATATAAAATTTTGGTATTACCTAGGTATATCTTAATTTATTAAACATATTCTCAATTTTGAGCGCAAAATGTTTTAGTGATTTATTTGCATACCCTTTAAAAACCTTCGTAAAAAATATCTTTCGGAAGTTTCCGAAGTACCTATGTAGATTGTCTACTTCGGATATTTCAAATGGCTAAATTATTGGTTTGCTTACGAAATTATCTCGGTTGTACCGCCGATCGTACCCATGTTATAGGAAAATGTGTCCACTAGTTTATATCTCGAGAGTTAACCTTGACAGCGTTGAATAGGGAAGTTCTCCATTATATTTAAATTCGTTTATCTTTGAATAAGAAAATGGTACGCTAACGTGAAGCAACAGTCAAGGCTAAGACTAACGTAAATAATAGGTAGTCCACTGTTTTGTTTAGCTTAGCTAAGATGCCGAAGATCAAGGTCAAGGTGAAAAGCCGATGGAGTTAGTGGCATCGCGTATCGGCCCGGGACGTCCCGCAGGCTGCACGCGCCGCGACGTGCACCGATCCCCGACGACCGATCCTGTGATACCGTAGCGTGATAGCGGGATTAGCGCGCGGCGCTCGGGCGCGCTCGGCGCCGCTCGGCCCTCCCCGCGTCCCGCGAGAGCGAACGAGACCTCGCCCCCCTCCATTGGCCGGGGCCAGACAAGACTGACTCGACAGTCTACTTCGAGCTGTCGTAGGTGCTCACGTCGCCGGACGACAGCGCGATTTGATCCGTCTTCTAATTCGTGTGCTTCTCGAATTAAGCTCCTTATCTCCCGGATATTTATACGAAAATTGGACCGTACCAACAAGCCTCCAGTCCTGGACGCGACTGGAGCCAGTGAGTGACCGATCGGTGATAGTGAAGTGGGGCTGGTCGCGCTACGTCGTCGTGCCTGAGTTGGCGTCGTCCCTCCGATTCTCGCGAGGTAAATGCCGAGACTCCTACGATACGACGAGAGCGATCGCATACGTGGACAAAAACCGGATTGCGGTGTAGTGCTTATAATGCAATCTATTTTCTAATAACTGTGGAAACTAATTTAATTTGTCGACAACGGCCCTCGTGCTGAGCGGAGTTGGAAAGAATTGCAAGTAGGTACCGTTAGCTGACGTCGCGGTCGGTGCTTGCTCGCGAATACCTAAGAGTTATTTTCTGGAACGACACGATCAGTTTGACGCCACTGTTTAATTTAAAAGCATGTTTATAACTGTACAAAATTACGGAAATCTCGACGTGTTAGCGAGTTTCATTGCCACAATCTTGATAAAAGCGGTTACGTATGCGGAAGTAGCGATGCGCAACTAGGTATATTGTTCAATAATCACCGAGGGCTGGACATCTGGCCTTTGTTTCAAAACTTTGAATGAGTAGGTAGTAAGTTTACTTTTTGCCAGGTGAGTATCTCATTTGAATTAGCGGTATCTGGGTGTCCAACAAGAATCGTTAAGGCTAAAATGGTCTTACTAATTTATCGGGAAGTGAATTTTTATGATGGCGATATGTTGTTTAAAGTCGCTCCAGGTTGTCTGCATGGGGCGTGGCAAGTGGCCAAGTGCCTCAAGGCCCACGGGGACTGCTTTTTAAATCGTGCTCTACGAGTGTGCCCACTTGACAAATTTCGACATCACTAGCGAGCTCGGGTCACAGACGGGTACTCGCCGCCCGATTCGAACTTGGAGTTCAATATGTTAGACATTATATTCAATAGGTAGGCTGTTGAAGAGCTGTAAAAGGTTCCAGATGTTGTGTACACTTGGGTTTGCTAATTCTGTTCGACGTTATTTAGTAGGTGTCCTACCTACTTGGTGTTTTACACGTGACAAATATAAGATTAAGAATTTCCAAGTAGGTACTTAGTTAAATACGAGGAAAATAAATGACAATGCCCGAGGCAGAATAAATAAATAATAATATTTATATGTTCGTAACTTGTTGCATTTGGGATTTGAAATCTTAGAATGTTCCATCCGGCTTACATTATGATTAACTAGCTGCTGCTCGCGGCTCTGCCCGCGTGAATAATTGTATAAAACATAGCCTATGTGTTAATCTGATGTACAAACTATATACCTGTAAAGTTTCATTAAAATCCGTTCAGTAGTTTTTGCGTGAAAGTGGAACAAACATCCATCCATCTATCCAAACAAACTTTCGCGTTTATAATATTAGTAGGATGAAGACGCAGAGCGTTACAAGATATGTTTTATTGGAGTGTTTTTTTTTTATTTTTTTTCTCTTCTCGTAATCTAAGCAGAATTAATTATGCCGTCGCTCATGCTTTCCCAATACAGTGTGTATTTTTAGCGAGGCGACGTGGCGCGCGGTGCGGGGGCGGCCGGCCACAAAGTAGGTCGCCGCGATTTTGCGCGCATTACCTGAGGATGCGCGAGAGATGCTAGCTTCAATGCCACCACCGAAGGACATGATAAACACGACATTGATCCCCTTTAAGAGACAAAATACAACATTCTAGCGAGAAAATTCGAAGCGCAAACGGCAATCGCAGACGCGGGAAACACTAGAAACGCGAGTATTTGTTTTGATAATGTATAGGTGTCGGATTTCGAGGAATTCAACGAACGGGTCATTACCCAGAATAACATGACTCAAAGTGATTCACTCTTTATAAATAAGGTGCAGGAGTTTTACTTGAAATTAGCTGATGTTGTTTATTTACACGTCCGATTTTGCTGCTTGCTAGCTTTCTTGAAATTAAATCGGTCTACGGTTGAACCCTGAAAAAATTCGCTTGGGGCAATAAACGCGCCGCGAAGCCGCTCGTGGAGGCCCTTAACTCCGTGACGAAGGAAGGACGTAGTCAGTGAACGACCGAAATATGGCGTGAAAGATAATTTCCCCGCAGTTGGGCCGATGTCGTCAGCTGATAGTCGAGGTCAACGGCCGCGACTTTGTCTCGATGCCCGCGTACTTATCGTCCTATGCTAGGTCGAAGGGTTATCGGTACATATTTTTTCAGATTAGATTTTGCTCCTCATGGCTTATTGGCGAAATAAAATATTTTTCCGCGACAATGACGACAGTAGACAGTACATAACCGATTCCACTTGTTTGTGGAACGATATTGAGCGATTTGATAGCTAGGTAAGTACGTAAATATTACAATCAAATAACAAGACAAGGTAAGTATCAAAGGTTACCTACATTGAATTTCAAGATGTTTATTATTATTTAAGCCGAATGAACACCATGACTCTACAAGTCTACAAAGAACACAGACTTTTAATAGATTAAAAATGTTGACAGTAAAAGACCACATATTCACCTTTTGATCTGCAATAACCCTATAGTACCTATTAATTAGATCATTCAGAATTTTTCAATAATTATTATTGTATTTTCGTTTAACAAACTGATTCCAGTAGGTACGTGATACCCAAAAGGACAAGTTGTATTAAGAATTCTTAAAATAAGTACAATACGAATGATCAATGCACATTATAAGAAAAAGAGCAAAGCAAGCACAAATTGGTAATAAAGAAGTAAAGTACCTATATACACCTATAGATAATGTAGTGAATATCACCATATACCTACGCTACATGAAAGATATATCCCATCAATAACATTCTGTAAAAAACTAGCCAAGTCTCGATGGAGCTGCTTGTTTATCTCTAAAAAGTAATGAAATCTAGACAAAGATGTGCCAAGTCTAGGGTTCCTTACTGCGATTTCTTTATCGGCTTGGCACGAAATGGTTCCGGTAAAGGGTGGTACGGCAGTGTTTGCTTCGCGCTCGCCTTGGCGGGGGCACTGCCGTGCCCCCTGATGAGGGAACGTTTTTCTTAACCTGCTAAGTTAGCCATTGGACAGTAATTGAGCAAGATTGGCGCAGCGTCCGTGCTTCATAACTCACGGCCGTCGGCTGATTTACGAGCGTTAATTCACGTCTTGTGGCACTGGGTATTGTCTCGCGATTCTCATGAAAACTAACTGCGTGTTAATATTGTTTTAAGAATACTAAAAGGTAACTTGAACGCGCCATGTGGACTGTAAGCAGATCTTATTTATATTTTTGCTACTGCGTAGTAGGTAAACTGCTCTCCTTACAACTATGTACTTGGCTTTTAACTATTGTCCCTAGGTCCTGGGAGCCCTTGAACATGATTTTTCATCGTTTTCTCTCTGTTCCCAAACTCTGCAAGTCATGGCAACGGTAATCGGGTATATTTCTTTTGTATAACTTTAATTCCCTTCGACGGCTTCTTGCAACTGTAGGATTTAAGTTTGCGTGTTTCAAAATATCATCCTGTAATTTTTTTATAGTAATACACGATAGTGGCCTCCCATGGCTACGTTTTGGGAACAACGTAGCCAACATTACCGCTATATGCAGTAATAAGCTTGATATCTTGAACGAATGAAAAATGTATATGGAACATAATATAATTTTCATAACCGTAACCAATGTGTTTATAGTTTCCTCATCGGCTCGGTTCCATAGTGATACATATAATGGTAACTGCCTGTGCGTTAAAATATGAATTCTTTTTGTATAATATGGACCCTATCTCGCTTAAAGAGAATATGAATTCTAAAAAGTCTTGCTTTTGACACCAACACTCAACACAACAATCACAAATTGACTTCAAGTTAAAATGAAAACATTTTCTGTCTGCCAAGGGAACGTTCCTCAGCTTGGCAACATAATATTATCGCAGGAAATTGTGTTACCGCTCTTTGATATTTAGGTTCGGGCCTGCCCTGCCTCTCCATTCCGTCGGTAAACTAATTAGTCTCGGAACTAAACGATGTTTGTATTTTACATTACAGTTTAAACATCAGCTCTTTTATGTTTATGCTGTTTGAAATTATCAACTAATTCTTGTCTTTAAATTCTTACAAATTGCTTGCAATAGACATCAATTATAAAGGTCTAAGCTCTCTTTGTCATATTTTTAAACGTTCATTGAATTAATCTTTCACGAATATCACTATTCTTCGTATTACAATCAACTTTAAGAAGTTTTAAGCCAAGTTCAAATAAAATCTTTCTCGAAATCAGTGTAAACTCGCGCAGAGCCCAATGAGAGTAGTCCAATGAAGTGACGCTGTAAATGTCACCAGCGGCCAACAGCGTTTAACATTTCGAAGCATGTTGACCTTATCCAGTCTGGTCCTTTGTGTGCTGTAATCTGACAGACATAAGTAATACACAAACATCGTACGCATTATAGTCACAGTAAGAGTTAATACACATGCGGAAGTGCATGCAACCACTGTTTCTGTTACAATAGGATGTAATGCAGTGATTACCGCACATGCGGCCGCCATGATACTTCCGGATGCGCTTGCGCACGGCCAAACATCGACCTTGATTTGGTCAGGGTCACTGATTTGAATTAGGTCCGATTTATCGGAT
This sequence comes from Conogethes punctiferalis, assembly GCA_031163375.1. Classification (NCBI taxonomy): domain Eukaryota; kingdom Metazoa; phylum Arthropoda; class Insecta; order Lepidoptera; family Crambidae; genus Conogethes; species Conogethes punctiferalis. The sequence goes on along the minus strand of CM062083.1, from coordinate 15,341,920 downwards.
GATAACATCTGTATTGTTGCAAATTTTTAAAGGTTTATTCCTTTTCCTTCTTTGTATTTTACTGTATTATTTGTACCAAAATGTGACTCCCCGAAATAATTTCACAACTCTATTAGATTTAAGAAATCTTAGATCATTAGTAATTATAATTAACTAGTCTTCTGAATGTTATATTTTTAACAATATTTAAATATAGGTATAACATAAACGAAATTCAAGCCTTCATCCGTAAATGGATTTAGCTCCTTGATATTCTCTTTTATTAGTTTGTAAAAATAAATTTTGTACTGTTTATGTAGGGCAGCAATTATTATTTGAGTTTACCCTTTTTCATTTATCAACGTTAACAACGATTTCTCTGTCTGTAAGTATCCCTACACATTCTAGTGATTTGATACATTTACCTTAATGAAGACTTCTAAGCCTGCTGTTTTTAAGGTTAGTACATAAATTACGAGAAATGTTAGGAAGTTTCCAAGAGTAGATATTTCCGAGTATAATAAATCTGAAAGGCTGTACCGTGAGAAAGAAATTCTGGCTTCATCAATTGGAATTATGTCTGTTGAGACTCTAGTGGGAAGTTATATAATCATAGTTACGCGGATTATGCAACATCATGCCAGCAGGTGGGCGCAGACATTGTCATGCATTCACAGCGAGTGAACGTCCATACAAAGCTCTCCTTTACTTGGTTACATTTGATTTTAGGGCCATGTAAAATTATTGATAAATTGATTATTTTCCTGCAGGTAGATTTTAAATCTTTAGTTTATTTAAATCCAACGTTAAATCGAAATAAGACTTCAATTGGCGTAAGAGTTATTGCTCAGGATTTCAAGGGGATAAAAAAAGTTTATCGGTTATTTTCCATTAAAGGTACCTATGATGTTTGATCATCATCATCATCATCATCAGCCTATCTACCATCATCGCCTATCTATGGTGAACAACTGGAGAGGCCTATGTCCAGCAGTCCACTGCTGGACATAGGCCTCTCCAGTTGTTACAGCAAACATCTGGAGGATATACCCATAATCGCCACGCTGGGCAGGCGGGTTGGCGATCGCAGGGCGTAGCTTCTCGCTCCGGTGACGCTGCTGCCCGTCATCGGTCTGTGGTTTTTAGCTACGCCTTCAATTGTGATGGTTATACCGCCACCAGTCGGTTGCCAGCGCCTCGTTTGTTATTCGGCAGGATGCACCACGTGCAGGTGAGGTTGGCTTGGAGCGAAAAGATGATGGGTCGCTCCCTTACATTCCTGATGATGTTTGATGAGTTTGACTAAATTTAAAAGTATTTTGTTTTCAAATGAAAAGCTTTACCTATGTGATTCTACAATTTTGTTGTCAATGTCTTGGTCCTCCTGAACCTGTGCCATTTTCACTTACGCCAATATTTGTTGTCAAGCCATCAATATTATGAAAGATCGATCTCTTTGTGGTTAATAGCTTGTGCTTAATAAAAATGTCCGTTACATTGGACAATTACAACAGGTTGTGCAAAGATTTACCTCGACGGAGTACCTTCGGCCACCGTCCACTTTCACCGGCCGCCATGTTGTCGGCGCGGCCATGTCGTGTGCGCTCGCGCCGCTCATTGAGGAATTGGCACGCCTATTGTTACGCATCGGTTCGTGTGACGTCATCAAATGTCTCTTCACAACCACAGTCATTTGTCAACTTTGGCACAGACAAGTGATGTGGACGACCTAATTTGTTTCTTTTTCCGAAGACTTGTCCCTAAACTTTCACGTTGTAGGACTTTGCTCCAAAGAAATATGATTTGTTTGATGTGGCTGGTCTGATTACGTCGATAAGTAGGTATCATATCCCCAAGACATGCCACGCTGGGTCACACAGCGCCATCTAGTCCCAAACTAAGCAGAAGCTTGTACTGTGGGTACTAGACAACTAATAAACGACGTATCGTCATTCGTCATATAAGACGTTTATCAGTTGTGACGACATAGTGTGGACATGTTAACGATAAATTGACTTTCGTATTCCGCTGGAAAGAACTAGAGTGGCTCCAAAGGGACATCCACGGTAATTAACAGGCACCACCAAACGGAGATTGCTCTCGGTCAGTGATTTTAATTACACAATCACAGAAAAAATCCCTCTATGCCCTCTAAATTGTACCTAATTAAGTCAACGATAAAGTTCACGCACAAGACGAGGTTTTGTTTTCTATGATCGTAAATAGTTTTTATATACAAAATAATTAACTCACCTGGCTAGCTTTGGTTAGGTACATGACTATAGTCCATTATCCATAGAGATTTTCTTCTTATAATGCAGTAGGATATTATTACACTAGCTGTGCCAGCGGCGCCGCACACGTGGATATCGAGTTTTAAAAATAACGGATTTCCATAAAATTGTGCTTAAATTTTAAGTTACACTTCTAGCAATACATTGGTGAACACCGCATTCAATCCCATGCAGTAGTTTTTGCGAGATGCGCGTTCAAACATACAGATAAAAATTTCTCCTGTTTTCCCAACATTTCCCTTCACTGCTCTGCTCCTATTGATCGTAGCGTGATGAAAAGTATACTATAACCTGCCCAGGAGTATGAAGAATAAATTGTACCAAGTTTCGTTGAAATCCGTTGAGTAGGTTTTGTTTCTATAACGAACATACAGACAGACAGCCAAAAATTTTACTGATTGCATTTTTGGCATCAGTATCGATTACTTATCACCCCCTGATAGTTATTTCGAAAATATATTCAATGTACAGAATTGACCTCTGTACAGATTTATTATAAGTATAGATAATAGCACGATTTATCACGATCTCTTTTCAAAAGTGTCGATTGAAATTTTTATGTAAGATTATTATAAGTATAGATAAAAAAAAAATATGCCTTTACTTACATTAAAGAAAAAAAGTACACATTACTTATATACCTACTGTCAATACCGTTTCACAAATAGGTATAGGTGTACAGTTGCCTGAGTAGGTTGCGAGCAGGCAAGGCCGATGGCGACATAGATTTCTTTACGTTCATGTTATTCTCATGCAGTTAGCATCTATTGTCTAGTCCGACCAAGGACGTTCGGTTTGCTGCCGATTAACTGAAAATAGTTTTAATTCAATTACTCTTAAGTTTTTTAATAAGCATAGCATAAATTACGTGTTAATAGGAACGATGTTATTCACTATTAAAAACCGCAAGGACTTATAAACTAACTATTATTACAATCTTCAAATTATTAGACGGATTCGAATAGGTGGTTCAAAATACATTTCTTATAGATATAATTTTATGAGTGATGTGTCAACTGCCTTTAGCAAATTGAGTGTAATGTTCTGGCCCCTACGCTACGCCCAAGGCATCATTTATGAGGCTGTTTACCGATCTCGTATTTGCAGTTCGACGAACTATTCTCACGATATTATTTTATTATTAACATAAGTCGTTTTTAATTTTATTGAGCACGACAGAATTTGAATTACTCGCTACGGAAGCAGAAACATCTTCCACCTGAAAGATATAACCTTATTTCTCAAATTACACTACCATTAAAAAGTTGCTTTACAGGTGCTATGTAGGACCCTTGTACAATAGAGATCACATCGCTGATAGAATAATGTTGCCGACAATTATAATAATCCTACTAACCGCTAATCTTAGATTAGTTAAGCACTTTAGGCTTCTTTGTTTCAAAGACTCAACATGACTGTCAAAATTACGAAACTTCGTGATTAAGTAAATTTTTATTGACATTTACGTGAGTGTTGACCTTGCATAATCCCTATATTTTTCTACTTAATGTGGAAGTGACCGTAAAAGTGTTCTTAACAGTTTCATTTGAACTAACAAAGTATCTGTTCTGTTGCAGGAAATGCGATCGACCGCATAAAACTCGGCTGCTAACCACAATAACGTGAGTATTTATTTGTAGTGAGCCAGTCCCACTGTGTTGGCTAAGTGCCAAAACGGTTCCATAGTTTTCGGTACTAGGTAGGTGCCCATATATCTCCATATATTTAATGTCTTATCTACGGCCGTCTGTCCGTCTGAATAAGATAAACTCAAAAAGTGTCCAACGGTTTTACTAATAGACGAAATGTTGTTAGAGGATTAACAATGTTAATTAACATGCTAAGTTTTGTTGTTAAAAATAAGATTAACAACAAAACTTAGCATGATTGTCAACGATGTCAAAAAAGAAATTGAGCCATCTGGCAGCTGTTTCATACATTGATTAAGTATATTAACTTTAAAATACAACATAATTACAGAATCACAGGCTAGTTAGTATAAAATCATAATTCTACTGCAATGAGGAGAACGCATGAAGATTACTTAGGTATATTTTATTTCGATACAGGTACGAATTATGTACCTACATTTATAGAGACAAAAAATGTACCTAATTGATATCTAGTCACCAGTTAACCTCCTTAGATCTAAGATGTTCATTGTTCTATGATAATCTGTTTGTGTGCAAATTAGTTTAGCGGTGAAAAATGCGAGGTCATAGTTCGATGAACGGTGTATGTTACATCTGAGACGGAAATAAACCGAACACGGGATTGATAAACTTGTACCTTACATTATGGCCTACCTACTATAAAGGCTACTTTATTTAAAACCAATAAGCTAATGCATTAATGTAATGACACTAGGAGATAATTCTATTGTTAGGTCTCATGTAGGTACCTAGTACATAATTGTACAAGCAGCCTCCTTCTCCAAACATAGAACTTCTATTTCATAGAAACAGTGGTACCTAGTAGACTTTCTGTACAGGAAACGACCAGTACCTACCATAGTATACTCCCACAGAATGAATCTATGTACTTTCGTGTAAACGTTCGACCTAGGACTTCAAAGAACCCTAACCTTGAGTCATGGTAAAAGCTTCTACTGTTCAACTGTGTTATTCATTTTTTTTGTGTCGAAACCATAAGGTTTAAACCCCGCACAAAAGGTTTGCTTTGACGATATTATTAGGTTTCCCTGGGTCATTATTCTCTCAATACAAGTGAATGAACGAGAAGCATTTTAACTACGAGTATGTATTCAATTTAAGGTAGGTAATTCTATTAATTGAAATAATGCATTTACAATTTTCTTTCGGCAATGAAAATATATTTAATAATATTCTTCTTTACGTACAGACTCAAGCGCCTATGAATCGTCAGGAATAAAAAAGACTTTACTGCCACTGACTCTACTACTACCACTACTACAATATTTCGATAGTACTAAAATAGATCGACAGATTTATCAGTGCAGTATTCATCAATGACGTATTTATGGATCAATTTAATTAGTCTTTGTTTTGTTTAACGATAACCCAGGACATTAATATGCAAGCTGTGTGCGCCTACCATTAGTTAGTGGAATTACGGCGAAGACGGGTTTGATGCGCGGCAGATGTTCGGATCAGATTAGAGTCTCGGTCTAGCTCGCCAGGTGAACGTTTTTATGCATCTCTTTACGTATCTCTTTGGTTTTATTACTTTCCCACATTTACTAATATTATTATTGTTTTCGTTACATATTTCTTTTAAATATTTACAAGATATCTGATTATTCAATAATTTCTTGTAGACAAAAAGAGTACCTTAATTTCTATCTAAATATTATAATGAAGATGATTTTACTTGGAAACTGTTCCTACATAATGTATACTACTTGTAAAGTTCCTATGTCTGCTAGAGACTATGATGTCTGACTATTATCACTATTAATGAACTAATCGCAGATCCAAAGTGCCCAGATGCTACCGGTCATCCTGTCATTGTGAGACACGATGTTTTGATGAGAATAGAAAAAGTTTGAATTAATTCAATTAATAAGGTTTGTTTATTGGGTTCCATTCAGTATCAAAACGCCCCAGTGCCAAAAATAATAAGCGACTACTAACTGAATAACACAGTTTGCTCAAATGAAGCTAGGTAGTATATGAACTTTAGCAGAATATACATTCGTTAACCTTTTAACAGCTTCCTACGTTAGTGTAATGTTGAATTTTGAGTGGTAGACGCGTTGGCGAGTTTTTCTTGAGCCGCGTCGACGCCTACGTACAAATCATCCCACGTGTATTGGTATTGACACGAGACGGTTCGCAGTTTATTATGATAGCAAGGTTGCTGAAATAAAGATGGACTGTTATTTTTATTCTATTCACATTTAACTGACACATGATGAAAATAAAATCTACGATTATGTATAAATATAAAGAGACCAAATGTAATAAGGTAGGTAGCAGAATAAAGTCCTATACGTATTGCTTTGGTCACATACAACAATATCAATAGGTGAGCGAATGGTATATACTGAAAATTTCGGAAAAGCTCGCGTTGATCATGAAACTTTTTTTCATGCTTCAGTTAGATAGTCTATTAACCCGTTCAAAGAGCTGGTGTAATATTATTCTGACTGGAACTAGGCTGACACGCTCCCGGGAGTGTAGAGCAGATTCCAAGAAGTATACAAGATTCGCTCTCCATAAATCAAAACGTTATTTTTCAATCACCTTTTCATTTCACTTCATAGTTTTTAAACTTAATTCAATGAAGGTATTGTCCGAGCAAAATCGTCATGGTTAAATAACAAAACGAGACCAGTTTAGAGCTTTTTTTACATTTGGCTACCAAATCTCAAAACCGCCCCAAACCCTCGGAACGCGCTATTCATTTCCCAATAATGAACTTGACCCACCGACTCGGCTGGCCGAAAACGTGATCGCCTCCGACCTTCGGGAAACTTTTGTTTCACTTGCCTCACTTTTTCATCGGTCCGTTTTTGCCCCGTTCGTATTGTCCTACATCTGTCTGCCTCTTTTTATATTTAGAAGTGTAATAGATGTTTGTCAGTTGGCATTTGACAACCTTTATCATTGCCAGCTCGAATCACTTTCTTGCACACAGTAAAATTCAATGTGTTGCCCGTTGTCCCTGATATTGAACTAGATACGTACTGATTGGTTGAATAGGGTCTTGTAAGCTTTGCAATGTCATTAGGAGTTACGAACTAGTAATTTCGACTTAGATTGGGGACGACGCTGATATATAAACAAGTGAGCACAGATTTTCTCATAGATGACTACTTAGGAGTTCGTATTGGTCTTTACCTAAAAGGATTCTTACGTACAGTCGGAGCAAGTCCGTCTCCGCTACTCCAAATTTGATTCGCAGTGCAGCAGCAATACAATGGAGTTACGGTTCGCGCGGCGTCGCGCCGAGGCGGGGCGGGGCGGGGGCGCAGGTCAATGACGTCCCTCGTCTGGGGCCTGCCTCGCGCCCCCCGCCCCCGCCCATAGGGCTGCCAAATTTTTCACGTTAGAACGCACAAAGACGTAATAGGATGGCTAAAAATAAACAGGACTTTTTTTTACATAAGCAAACATATTGAAACTAATTTAAATCACAGGAACGGTATCTAGCCTGTTGTACTACGTTAACGACAAACTCAGCACGCGATGCGACGCGAGGCGAAAATATCAAGTAGTCTTTGTAAGAAATAATGGCATACATGGTCTCGTTAGTCAGTACCGAGTGAGTATTCGTCGCATTATATCGCATCGCATGTAACCTGTCGCTTAGCAACGAGTTAGGTCTTCTTCAGACATTACACCGTTTTGACAAAATACGCTTCCAAGTTGAGCTATCCACTCGCTATCAGAGAGTTGTCGATTACTCGATGAACACGCGTCAGTGAGAGGACAAGGCGTGTCCAATTGGGAAACACGTCAACCACCAGATCTGTCAGTCGTTATACACGCATCGTATACTTTCAGTTCACATGTCCAAAAATTAACTCTTATCTTCTTAAGTAACACGACATTGCAGCTTACATTTCAATGCCATACAATCAGTTGAGTTGGAGTGTAGTAGGTGTTGAATCGGTGCAATGTGCGAACACATTTAATCTGCAAGCTTTGTAATATTTTTCATTTCAAGCTTGACTTATTTACTTGTTCTGATTTCTCATAATAGCTTCAAACTTCTATATTGTCCTAGTTAGTTACCTAAGTTGAAGGACGCTGGTCACTCTTAAGCAGGTAACATTAAATTGAAGTTGCTAAAGTAATCTTACTCAGTCAAATAACTTGCTATAGTGTGCGGCCTAGTAAAGACTTTAAAAAACCTATGGTTGTAGGCTCAGCGAAGCAATTGTTACGCTCTCTGTCGGTCGCGTGATTATTTTTAATGAGCGGCACCAAGGCCAATATTACTAATGAATGAGTATAAATGGATTCTTATTAGACGATGTTTCAAAGGACTATTTTTGTTACCGATCTGAAAGTAATTTAAAACAGACTCTAAAAATCTTTCATCATGCCTATCTGCCTATCGAATAGTATTGACTATTGATATAATAATTGTTACCTTGACCATTACTATGTACTGAAATTATTTAACAAGCTTTTTGCCAGCCCTATGACGCGATTCCCCTTTCGCTGAACCAGTTCCTAGTCTAGCCTGTAGTTCACCATCTTTGGTCAGTTTGCATATTTTAGTTATTTACCTGACGAATTTTTTAGTGTTTTTGTAATTTCAAAATAAACTATTCAAGATAGATTCAATTGTAGACTTTGGATTCGATACTGTCCTCGAGCGTAAATGCGGTAAATTTATTAATTCAGATATTAATTTCGATATTGTCCTCGAGTGGAAATGTGGTAAATTTACCAATTCAGCTATTAATATTTGATACATAGCATTTATCAGGAATTTAAGAAAATTAGATGAACTTGAATCGTTTGTTAAATTCTTAATCGTATGGTTTAAGTCGATTCCCTGGTTTGTGGGCAATTAAAGACTTATAAAGTATACATACAGTTTGTCAACCCTACTGGTGGGTTTCATTCGTCGAACCAGTTCCAAGCAAGCCTGTAGCTCACCGCGAGCCCTCGTCTAGTTTACACTGGGCCACAACACAACACTCACCTTCTGAACATTCTGGCTACGGAAAACTTCCATAGTTTGACCTAGGCGAGCTCATTAGAACTTTGACATACACAATAGCGCACTTGCAGTGTTTATGTAGGTATTACTCGACTTCTGATTTGCGACCCAAAGACTTGCTTAAAATGTAACTATATAATATGAATCTATGAATAAGAATAAGAGTCATTTACTTATTGTCATAATCACACCGCAAGAAAAGGCACAAAAGAAACTAAGGCGCAGAAGAACAGATCAATTCCTCATAAACATGACATGATAATCTTGGAATAGAAAATAATATCTATAAATGTCTTTAGAGTTTCCAACAAATAGATGGGGAAAATGGGAGCATTATAAATGACGTAGGATACGGGAATAGGTATATAAATCGCAATATTTTTACTCTAATTATTATTGTCAGAAATATGATATTTGCGGAATATTCGTGGGTATTATGGATAGCAAGCGAATACGATTTATAAACACTAACTGTACGAATAATTAGATATCTATTAGTTGGTTCCATCAATTTATTTCAATCCATATATAAAATAGTATGTTCATTAACAACTTATTTTATTTATCTGGTATTTAGGTATGTAGGGCGACGTGTCACGTTACTGTGTTCGGCTAGACTTGATAGTTGGTTCTACTTTGGAAGTCTCGAGGCTAACGGTCGAATTTACTAGGGCAGAGCATCATCATCATCCTATAATATCCGGCCCGGACGCCACATGTTTTGGATTTACCAAATGTCTATTCAGTTTAAATCACTATTTTATTTCGATTTATTACGAGTTTTTTTAGATGAACGACGAACGCGTCTCTATTAGAAGGAAATCATTGAAACTAATGAGAGAACGAGATGACTTATGTAGTTGTTAACGTTTTTCAAAAGACTTATCACCAAAGATGTAACGTACCTACATGTTTCGTATCTTTAGATGTAGTAGTGCCTGTTCTTTCTCATAAAAAATATATTTTATCATATTTTAATTGCCAAAAGCTGATACTTACTAAAAAAAGTTTAATTGTATGATATAAGTTCTGATTTCAAATCGTACTCATCTCCTAAGGCTTTAGCTTTTGTCTCTTAGGGCGAACACCAACGCCTGCTAAACCACGGATAAAGAAACCAATTAAAGATTTAACTCGTCCCAGTAGGTAGGTACGCGCAGTCAGAGTACGTGTTAATAAAGATAGGTAGTATCTATTAGTATTTTAGTTACACTAGCGCGGAAAGATCAAGGTCAGATCACTACGATAACTCTTCGCACTTGCTCCGTCATACGATTCCGTGTTCGTTACATCATTCGTGCATGTTTCATATGATCGTGTATTACGTCCTCGGGAACTGCAGCCGCTATCTGTCAAAAATACACGTGGGAAGCCTCGCACTGTCGCGAATGAGGAAATCATTGTATTCAATCAACTGTCTGCTTCCTTATTTACTCATTTTCTATGAGGTAAAAAAGGGAATTATTTAGCGTAGTTGTTGACGAATCTCACGGAATAACCTTTTCAAGGTTGATCCCGGGGATTTATTCAGTAATTTTATCTATGCTCTTTGAATAATAATAATATCGGTCTTAAGGTTTGGAAATGGTATGCGTTGGCAATGACCGCAATGACGCCAGAGCAGCCCTATCTAACATTATCCTTCTGTCATCTTGACATTTGAACATCACGGCTCTGTTCGAATACTTTGGGGTAGCTTATCGACATCAGTAATTCGCGCCAATTGGAAATTTCATCCATATTATTTTGATTGTTAGACTTGTTGACGATCCACCATATTGCGTTTATGTGCAATTTCCGAATTATATGGCCGAAACATATAATTTTGGTCGGAAATTTACCCTTAAGAAATGTAATGCACCTCAAATCTATAGGCTACGATGACCCTAATATTATAAAAGTCTCTTACATTACCAAAAAGGTAATCCAATAAAACACTAAAAAAGTTAACATCCTGTAACATTTGTACAAGACATATTAGGTAGTCACAGAAATTCAAGAATACCTGCAAGAATCTTTCAGTAAACACACAGTTTTCCCCTGACCTATAATTTTCCCACCATCAATGTAGATTGTCAGTTATGAGAGGCGTTAGAAGGCCACGCTCGGTATCAGAGCCGGCGCATCATTACGCGCGCGCGCAACACCAGCTTTCGCAAACGGTTTCGTAACAACACTGCCAAAAGTAGTCGAAAGTTCTAAGAAACGTTTTTTGTCCACGCATGACTCACCAGTCAACTTGCAATTTAAGAAATCAATAGCTTTAACCATGCTGCAAGCAAACTTATTGTTTAAAATCACTGTTTTTAGGAAAACGACAGAAATAATGACGAAAAACATTATAGGTACGTCAATAGTTCCAAAACAACAGAAGAGTATTTAAAACTGTATGAAATTTAGTCTGCATTCGGTTTTCATTAACGGAGTATTCATGTAAATTATACATTCTGGCTTGCCTTCAGACCTTGGTTCTTAGAAGAACAAGGAAGGAAAGATTCTGTACATATATTTTACAGATTTAGATAACTTCACTGACTTTAAATTCTTCTATTATATCTATTATCATATGTATCTTCTTTGACCTTAGATATGTCCTGTAACAATCCGAATAGCACTTGACACTAAAGTATCAGATTCCCATTAGGGACCATAGCATATTATAAATCATCAAAACCACTGGTTAACGTGTAATGGTTTATTGGTACAGTTAATTAGAATTAGATAATCAAGGTCAAATCAGGTTTACACAGGTTTGTCAAGTTTTTGCTCTAACTAGTGCCAATAATAACTTGAATTTATTTTATACACATAATAATAAATACAGCTTCAAATGATTTAAGCCTGTGTCTGAATTTTATCTTTGTTTATAATCTGTAAGGACAAGCAAGTTTAGCTGAATATGATTTTGTAGATTTCGCCAAGTATGTATAAGGTGGAGTATTTTCCAATCGTTGACCGCATTGATGACACCGAGGCGCAGCTGTCGCATGTAGGAGAAAATTTATAATCACAGTGCTTGCAGTGTTCACCTAAATTGCTGTGGAACAGTCTATTAATCACTTATATCCAGGAAATCTAACTAGGCTAGGCTATGACTGTAATAATAAAGTCAAAATAAATGAACAATCCACTCACTTTAAGGTAAACCACTTATGATGATTTATTCGGCTCGAGTTTTGTTGTGACATCATCGTTTTTAAGGAACACGTTTCATTAAAATATCATGCATGCTTAAAACATGTTTTCATTTTAAAATCAAATGACGATCATGCATGTATAAATAGTATTAATTAATTTTCTATAAAGTATCCTTAAAATACATATTATCCATTTTATCACCGTGAAATAGTCAGTTTTATTGACAGACATAACGTTATGTTTCCGGTCATTTAAAATTCCAAATTGCGATGGTTAGGTTAATGTTTACTTCAGCTACTATAAGAAACGCTGCGTAAAAGAATACAAACGCTCGCGGGGCTTATTAAGCGTGGTAATTAATATCAAGATAATATTTACGAGTTTCCGCGGTCTCGTTGCGTACGGCGTGTCCCCTGAGCGCCTCAAGTGGGCACGCGGATGTGATCGGGGGTCAACGGTTCTCCTTGGCGGGGTGTTCAACTTGCCGACCTCATTCACTCACCGCACACCAACACCACAATGGAACAAATAACAGCGAGCTATGTACTCCTTGGCCTTGAAACTACGCGGAATGTTGCGTCAGCGCAACGCTTGCGCTGTCGCGTGGCCGGGTCCGCCTAAAACTCGACTGGTTTGCAAAAGGAGAAATTTAGATCCACAGTCAGCTTAAAACTGTTACTTGGTTCTACCGTCGATCGTAACCAAGAGTCAGGGTTGGCAGTGACACAACTCCATACACCAGGAAGCCCGTTGTCTATAGTATTTTTAGAAGTTTTACTACATTTTCTGCTTATTTTATTTCTTAAAGACGACTGTTCTCGGTCAAGAGAGCATATTTTTAGATATTGAAAAATATAATTTATACGTTATACGAGTATAGGTACTACTGACGTATACGCCGACCCCAGATAATGGGAACGGGGCAGGCAAATGATACGAGTATGTATACTACTCTTGGTATGGGTTTTCTTATGAAAACACCTCTTCTTTTTATCATTTATTATTATTTTAATGGAGTTACCTACTTACTTAATTAGAAATTATAAATGGCATGTGCTTGCGGTTTTTCCATTGAAACCATCCATCATATCACGCTCTTGTTCCATCCGAGTGAAGGATGAGCACAAACAAGGACCCTTGTGTTCATCCCTTGATAAGCTCATGAATTATTTACATCGTTGGATACTGAGCGAGCTGAATATACCTATGGAGTCTATGTATTATCGACTCGATACAGAAAAAAGAAGCAAATGCCATTCTAACCGTTAAAAATCTGTGCTTTGAATGTGTGAGTGGTCACCTCGCGTGCTGCTGCTATTTTACTGTTATGGTATATATTGTGCCGCCATCAAGCCCAGTGCGATACGCTAAAACGACTGAACGCGTGTTCCGAATCGGAATAATCGTCACACCTTTTAATAGCCCGCTGATTCAGTTCAGCTCCCTATTCTCATAGTCATAAATAATTTCTCGATGTGGGATTTTCTTAAAAACTGCAAGCTATTATTGCAGCAATAATGCAAGGAAATATTTACTTATTGGATCCGATTTCAAGGATGTCGTGTCGACAGTGACAAGACAAAACAATAGTAAATAAAATGAACAGCTCAAAGAAACAAAGAATAAATCAGAATCCGTCCCGTTTGTCAGTCACAGTTGATCAATTAAATGAAGCGTGTTAGATGATGATTCGCATTGCCATCAATGTTCAAACCACATCAGTTCATTCAACAAATCAATCATTCTTATTAACTACTTTGCACACCAAATTTTCCGGTAAAATTTATAAAGGAATCTCTCTGGTACTATGACTTGGAAATCTGCCTCCAGTTACGAAAATATGCAAAATAATTGGTATTAGTTTTTGGGATTGGAAAGAGAATAGATCAAACTTCTCAATCATCTAAATATTACTTTTCCCCTCACATAAGCACATTTAATCGTATCATGTACTGTCTATTTCCAGTTCCAACTGTCTCTAATGGCATTTTTTTGGATCTTTTATGATAAGTACTGAAATGCTTTCGCAGTTTTCATCGAGAAATTTATGTTTCCCAAATTCGCAGCATTACTATCGCCATCTTTATTCTATGGTATTAGTTTGTTTTTCTTTGTTTATAAACTTGCAACATATCATGTAGCGTGTAATTGGTTTGACATGACGGACGATATAGCCGTAACTGTAATGTACCTGGCACGGGTCCGAAGCCTGTGATTATATCTTGTCGCGGGCCGGGGGTTTCTGTTCAGATGTTTAAACAGGAAAATTGTCTGTTGTCACGGTGCGGTGGCTCGCTCCATGGCGGCTCCCGCGAATAAAACTAAACAAAAAGGGCGGGACCACGTGCGCTCAGATCGAAGACACATTTGTTTGGTAAACTCCGGCCCTTGTTTATACGATTGGGAAAAGCCTTGGCGCGGGTGCGATTTAGATGGATTGTTGTCACAAGATGATGACTACTTAGTAGTGTGTTTTAGTATCTGCTGTAGGTACCATAGTTTGTGTAGTAATAGGCAATATTTATATGAATATCACAGGCTCACTTAGAGGTCACAGTGAATCATGGGCATTGAGAATTTTGAACAATTTCTAGACTAGACAATAATAAAATAATTGATCCAAAAATACATAGGGATATAAAGTTGCAAGAATTAATAAAATATCTATCTACAGTCTGTGGGTATTAATAGGTAACTGATATCAAACCAGTTAACAACTTTTATAAAACAATTCCAAAATAAGAACCAATTCACCTCATGAATAATGTTATTTCCGCGACAGATACAAGTACATAGGCCAGTACTCACCTTCATAGTTTATTGACAATATCAGGTATTGCAGCAAAATAAATTTTCCGAGTTGATTAAACTTGATCACTTTGGCCATACTTTTGACGTTGAGCGCCTTGAGTAAACAATTCCGCCAATAAAGGTCATTGAGCGAAAACATGGTTTAAATACGACCTGAGTTTGAAGGTATAACGACCTGGAGTGAGATAAACAATATCGGACAAGAGCGAATGTACGATAACGCCGTGCAGCTAACGGCTGTATGTACAAACAGTGTTAAATAATTTAAGACAATTAATAAAGGTTTTACCTTACTGATAGCTATATTGAAGGCATGTCAAGCTAACATAAATTGATGGAACGCTTATAATAATATCGACAGTCGAGCATCGTGGTTCCTTGCGGTGCGGTGTGGCGAGGCAGGCAACCTTGCGCGCGGCGCGCAGGTCAGATATTTCGAAGGTCGATGACTCGACCGTAATCGCTACAACTTATTATTATTTGCCGCGCACCCCGCGCTCGCGCTCCAATACGAAAACTTCGAAATACGAATCGGTCCGACAGTTTCGATGCGCACGATTACCCGCTGACAGTTTCTCGTGTGGGCGCAGCTGCAACAAGTGGATTCACTTGTTTTTTTAGTTGTAATGTCATCGTTTTTAGTTGTCTACGATTTTATTGCGAGGACCTGAGGTTGTAGAAACATTAATGGTTATCATTGCTAAAAATTTACACAAGAAAACGAAGACGGTCTAGAATAATAAATACAAGGAATATTGATTTTTTACTTAACAAAATCCACAGTTCATGAGATAACTTAAAATCAACCAACGAAAAACTTAGTGATTCCGATTAGTTGTCGTTTTTAGGGTGTCACATTGTGTGTGTGATGCCTTACCCCAGTCAGTCGGCTGGCGGCAATAACCCAAACACATGTAGCAAGTGTCAAATAAATTCACCAGCAACAATGAGCGCACTGTGGCCGCGTCGGCAGAAACGTGGCGCGTACGACATTGTACGGGCGCGGGCGCTGCGCGTTGCGCAACATCTGGGCCGGCGGACGACGACAAAAAATTAAGATGAATAGCCCAATGAACGGGTCCACAAAAGATTGGTTGCGAGGGTTGTCAATAGATCGTTAAGCGGCGGCTCAACGCGTTTTGGTAGGTAATTGTAGTGTTAGAAATATTTTTTTATAGAGAAATGCCAGTTTGATCAGTTTTTCAAATACCATGGTGAAATAATTACACTAAAGTTTTTGTTTTAATTTAAATTTTGTGTACTTTCTTCGTTTAAACAAAATTAAAACTAAAGAATAACTGTGTGCGAGTGATTTTATCGTTCTGTAGACTTGACGCGTACCTCCCTGTAGTTATATAAATGTTAGTTATACAAGACAGAATCAACGTTAATAATTTACACTCTATTGGAAAATAGCTATCTAATAAATCTATGGAGATGTATTATGAAAATAAAATTAACAAGCAAATAATAGAAATGCAGCCCTATCGTAATGGAATGGAACGTGGACAAGCCGATTCGAACTTCTGCCGGGGTTATTAAATTCTGTGTAACTACCTAACCTACGTTCATAGGCTAACCTACGAAATAATAGAGGATATGAAACAAAAACGGAATCAATAAATAAAATACAATTATCGGATTGATATTTCATTAATAATGATTAATAGTACCTACCATTGCGACGCTTACCTGATATCAAACATGAGGCAGCACTTAGCATGTACGACGTAGACGAATAAATAAAGACATCTACTGACAGATAGACTACTGAGCATCCAACAAAGTGATCAAGTACAATAATCATTCCTATTCAACCATAAAGTTGCTCCGTCACCGTTAAAAATGCCAACAACCTTTTGGGCAAATAATAAGTGTCACTGTAGTCACGTACTACATATCTCTAGAGACAAAAAACTAATAGTAAGTATGATTTCTATAAAATCGTCTAAAAATCTAGCATTAACAGAAAAAAGCAATGCAATTAAAACGAATTTGCAGTTATTATGAGAGATTTCGAAAAACCTCCCACAGCTGATGCTTCTACTTCATAATCGTTAACTAATAAATTAAATTAAAAATATTACGCGTAAGTAACTTACGTAATAATTCTCCTCCTGTACTCTATGGCAGGTTTTAACGAACGATACCTCTATATTTATGACGGCAATAATACTCGTTATTAATGGTTACGGACTAGCATCAACTCACTTCTAGTGTCAGCTGTGAGTAACAAGATGATTGGGTTTTGGAGATCTTTCTTTTATAAAGTTTACAACGTTCTAAACTTTTGATTTCAATACTATTGATTGAATTGATAATATCTATTTGAAATATACATGTATGAGACTTCCACTAACGAATTTACAGTCAAAACTGTTATGATTCATCATTCCTGTTCACAGCCCTTTCTTTACGAAGATTTTGGGATATTATTACAAAAACCGGACGGAAACTACCTGCACTTGTGCATTACCATTTCGAAAACCTTTTTAAATAGATAATTCCCTTTCACTGGTATTTACTATTAAGTTCTAATAAGAATAAATTCCTAAATGTTGATGGTATCAAGTTTAGTATTGCCTTTCCTTTACACAAGTCAAAAGGATAAGGGTTTCAATAGAATTTGTCACTGTAAAAAATGACCCCTATCTTTTGACTGGGGAGAATCACTACCTGCGATCAAAAATAATAGTCGACCCTGCCACACCGATGTGAAGGAGACCCTTTTCTTGTCTAGTATATAAATCTTTTAAATTGTTTGTAATGTCTAATGATCAAGAATATTTTCAGATAGTTTTCTGTTGAGAAATTGGCTAATCCTTTCACGCGCGCGAATTGATTCGTCAGGCATTCATGCCTTATGAGTATTTACCAATGTCCATTAAAAATCGTTTTAAGGTCAATGCGTTTGTGAAGATTCAAATAAAAAATTCGAGAGTCTGTAGCGAAAAAGTGCAAAATGAATGACCCACTGACCCAATTGTTGGAGTCGAGCGCAAGGTCAGGCCAGTGCCGCGCTAGGCTAGCTCGCACTCGAACATGTGCCACCCACTTACACAATAACTAGCTTTATAATCAACTGTTCTACTATGTTTATAATAATAGTATCTACTTCCCCTTTACTCATCAGGTTTTAGTTACCTGCCCGCGTTGACACTACACTTACTTATTATTTGCGATTTTAAGTACACGTCCACTTAAGAAACAGCTGATGATTCAGTAATTTGAATTGATATGGTTGGAATTTGGCCAGATGGAGAACATACATATCTCTAGGTACAACATACGTCTTATAAATTATTTATTTACCATAATAATCATTATCGAATATGTGCTTTTGAACTCAACCCGTTTACTGATGCCCGTCAGGGTATATCTCAGCCAAGTTCTACATTTCCGGAGTCTACCATTAGTATTTATAATAGAATCGATGATAGTGGTAAATAACAATCTATCACCGATTCTACTACAGTATTTACCAGTATTTACTATGTCTGACTATGTTCACTAATACATTTCCTGACGATAAAGACAGTTGGTTGGGTGCCTGCTCAGTGTTGCGAATATCTATTAGATCCATGAAGGCATAATAAAATATGCTATTTATTCCGAGACCTAATATTTCCTATACATTATTGAAGTAAAGACAAATTTAACTATACCTTACCTTCCAATACTTTATGATTTGGTATCATTAGATTAATGAGGGCTTTTAAACGTGACTTCGTTGAAATTAAATATTCACTAGTTTTGACAAAATGCATGTCGATTAGCGTACCTACTGCAAGGCTATCCGCGTTAATTGTTATTCAGTCATCAGTATCAAATTAACGAATGAGATAAGGTAATGTCATAATATAATATAGGATAACTTGATCGATTATGTTTGTGTGTGCCTTCGTCATTTATTTAAATAGGCTGGCTAAGTATTTTGGTTATTGACTTAGATTGGATGGTACTTAGATAAAATCAAATCAAACAATCTTATCACTACAATGCAAAATTAATGACAAACACGAGTTTAGACTAAGACGTAAGCAAGGGTTGGGTAGTATTTCCTAGAGAGTAAAAATTTTTGATAAGCCTTATAGCATTACATATTATGCCTACATAGTGGCTAAGTAAACATCTAAGCTCGTGCTTACGTTATGCTTATATTAGTTAATACTATCAGTTTGAATTGTTATTATTTTTCTTTCAGTTTGTGCAAATTGGAAAGTAAAATTTGTCCACCTTGTTGTAGCAACTTATTATAATAACACGTTAACAATTTTGACATTTCTTCATTTTTACATTCAGCAACTTTAACTGCACAATTAATTAAATCAATTAGGTTACGTTACGATTTATTAATTATGTACCTACTATACGATACGAAATGGCATAGATATATGTTATTTATACTGTCAAATAGCAGCGAACAGCAAGCATACATAACAAGTGTACCTACCTAAATACATAGTAAAATTATTTCTTTAACATTTTGCAAATTTTTTACCACTGCATAGTAGTAAAGGGATTCCTATTTGCTTATTCAAGTCATTTATTTTACCCATCTTTTATCTACCGAACTATTTCACATAAATAAGAGTTACTTTACCAATTTGGATAGAGTCCAATGCAGAAACATACTACCTATTGATTTCAATTGGAAACACGGATTCAATGGAGCAATGTTTACATTGAATGTTATTTCCAAAGGAAGCAAACTTAGTCAAGCCCATAAATTATATTCTTGCTTGAATTCCAGTTAACACGCAAAATAAAAGTAATTGCAATATTTTAAGCGGATTTTCAATTCAGAAAACCTATTTCCGTTGTGATTTACAAGCTGCAAACTTGTTTTTTTCCCAGCTCAACTGGGGTAATTATAAAGAAGAAATTTTCTTTTACGATTTTACTCGTATTATTTGGTGTAGGTCTGTATGTATGTTTGGTGAATCTCTACCTACTTTCAATAATAATTATTGTATTTATGACAGCCAAAAGGTATTCTAAGGTTCATGGTTATTAAAATATGTAATTAAAATGACTAACTATTATTTTGAGGTCACAAGTCACAGGATTTTGTTTCGTATGATTTAAGAGAGGAGAGGAGGGCATAGCGAATCTTCGCTCGTATTGAGCTGCCCGTCCGGGGAAGGACCTCCACCCTATACAATACCGCAGCCAAATGACCTCCGGGTCGTGTTTCTGCTGGTGAGTAGGGTCGTGGGGGGTTAGGGTTGGGCCGGCATGGCAGTGGCAACTGACAGGCTAACCAGTTACTTGCCAGTTGTCACAGCGATTTGGGCTTTTCTTTGACTTTCCATCAGGCGTAGGGAAGCCATTATGTCGAGCTACTATACTATAAAAATCTTAAGCAAAAATGTCGACAATATTGGTAACAGTTGTATAAATGTAATGGTTGCACGCTGTAGTTAAGTTCGTTACAGTTTGAATGATGTGAACACTGTGCAACATGACCAGCGGACGCGGGAGCACGCGGCGGGGCCGACCACTTATAACGGGCCACGGAGTGGTCATCGTTCCGAAGCTGCTTTTTTACATTTAAAAAACCATTTAAACTACCTACTTAGGAAATACCGATCGTTTCTTTTTAAATGTTTGGTATTTAGACTAATTAATTTTTTAAATCATTGTAGAAGTTGAAATAATGGAATGTCAACGTCATAGAACTTATGTAAAATTATTATCCTTCCATTCAAAAGAATCCTATTATCCATATATTCCATGTATCTTCCTTATCAACCTTATGGGGAATCAGTTCTTTACTCCACTCATTATCTATCTTCGCAAATATATATAGAAAATAATAATTTTGGATATTTGGAATGAAGAATATTTATTGGGCTACAAATGGTACACTTGTATATTCCAATATAAATACATGAGCACATAATATTAAACGCAATATACAGCTATGAACGTTATTTTGCTTTTGTCCGTATCTAATATGTACCTACATAAACAAGGGAAGTATTTACGTCTCGTTTTGTACATACGATCTTGCAAAAATATCAAATGTTGCCTGAAGGCTCACAATTAGAAAAGTAATAACAAACTCCAGCTCGAAATAGAATAACTACTTGGAATCTTCGTAGAAAATAAAATCCTCTTAACGATAATTGGCAGTATCCTTAACGATAATGAACCCATTGGCATTTGTACCCACGCGGGCGTTTCGCCTTGCACTGCGAGCTAGGAAACTTGTTCTACAAGTATATACAATATACTAATGATATTAATACTACAAAGGCACATACCTACTAACAAGCTTTTATGTTGTATGATCTATGTTTCTACCTATATTTAACTAAACATTTTATTACCACAAGTAGTTAAATTAAGAATAGTACTATTCTTAGCGAGTCTAAACACATTTCAGGTCCATATTTTGATGGGAATCTGTGTAAATATTAGGTATTGTTTAAAGTATTTGTAAGCTAGAGTATGAACCTAACTGTAAGTACCTACAGGAAGTTTAACACGATTTTATAGACAGAATCATGTTAAGACATCCTGTAGGCAGATTGGTTAAATTAAAAATCTCATAGGTACGTAGTAAATTTAGATTTCCCGGAATTCGAGCTGATGTTACAGGTATTTCTTACTTACTCTTCTTTTTGCTTTTGGCAAAGCTGACGTGGGTATCATAGGCAGATAGGGGCTAAGTTTAGTAGAAATCGAATTTCTTAAGACGACTAAAATGGTTTCGATTAATGCAACCAGTGCATTTATACTACGAGTTACCTACCGAAGATTTAATCTGATCGATTCATCGCATGTGCGACCTGTCACGAGATATTTTAGGCTTCTAAAAAGTATTCACGCTTAGACAATATCAAAACAATGAAACTGGCTTAGACTAGTTTCCAAACGAATTGACAATAAATAGAGTTAGCGCAACATAAAGTTTGACTCTGTTCGCTTTACCGCCTCTTAACTAATATAAGGGTGTGCAAGTTGTATCATATTGATTACCACCCCATTCTGAGAGCAGACAGGCAGACGGTATTAGATGTATTCCCTCAGAGGGAAGGCGAAGGCCGCCCTATCCCTGCGTGACGTGACCTACAATGGGTCTGCCACGCAACGGCCCTTCTTTGAGCTCTAAAACTCCCCAACCTTGCTCTAAATTGTATCCTTAATATTGCCGACTAGCCTTGTTGCGAAGGAATTTTATTAAACGAAGGTTGTCGAGGAAACTACACGTCTAGTTTAAACGATTAGGCGCGTACCTTCCTACGCGAAACTTGTTAAATGTCAAAAAAATTAAAAGATTGTAAAGAAATTTGACGTAGGATTTCGAGAAATTATTTTGGTCCTCTTTGACTTTGTGAACGTTAAATTAGACTAAGTAATTAGTCGATATTGCTCGCTATGGGTATCTTTTAGAACTCGTGGATTTGTTGACATTGCGTAATAATTTATTAGCATTGGATGGATAATAAAGTAATCAGTAGGTAAGTAATCACCAAGTTTTGCTAATGACAGCATTATCGAAGTCGCACAATATATTACACGATTTACAAGGTATTTACATAACCGTTTGGAACTAGTGAAAACTGTTGCTAAACAGGCGAATGATGAACTTTATTCGCGGCCTCGTTGCGCAAAAACGGGGTAACGGTAGTTAGTCCCTGGTCGCAGGCAGACCCCGCGCAGTCCAGCGCTCGACGACTGCTTGGAAAGTAATCGCTTGGAAACTGGCACTTTCTCTCGAACAGGTCTCAGTCTCGGCGGCCGCGACAGAACGTGCGCACACGCGCGCTCAATCGCGAATATATTGCAAATAACACAGAAAAAAACAAGCTTGGTACGTGACCCGAAGCTGCCTGTTCAGATGCTAACGACTTGATCAAAGTGCTTACATGGCAACTTGAGCTCACCTTGTGTTTCATTTAACCTTCAGATCAACAGTTTTGCAATCAGTGAACATCGCCGATTTCATTTGTCGATGCATCGACTCGTCTACGTACGTGAGTTTTATAACGATAAATGTATAATCTTGTTAAATGGCCAAAATCGTGATGAATAGACCAATTATACAATTTGCAATAATGTTGCTGTATTGACGGTCATCCAGTGAAAGGTTCGGCAGTTTTGCCACGAGTTGTATGGCGGCCATTAAAAATAAAGAACTGGCAAGGCGATGACTTGGCGTAGGAATGAAAAAAAAACTGAACAAGCGCGTGTAAGCGAGACAGACTGAGAACCAAACAAGTGCGTTACCCCCACGAAGATTATCCACATCTTTATTTTTATTTATCTCCGATACATAGCGGTTCGTACGTGCAATATGGCATTGTGATACATCATGTATGTAAAGGAGAATGACCATTGTAGTATGGGCTTTGGTTTCCGATTTTATCACGTTGTACCTCCATGAAATCTATCTCATTGGATAGAGTATTAAACATAGAATACATTATAAAAAACAATAAACATCTAATTCGCCGGAGTTGCGAGCAACAGGTTCATGAAGTTCATTATTTTAGGTTATTTTTCACAACGTTAAACACCTTTCCGAACGGCAGCTGGGCGCCCTGCGTCAATCATAACGAACAGTTGCTAAAACGGCGATTATCTAATTTCAATTTCTACAGTTACGGAGAAAAAAGGCGCTCAACTCAACGTAAAAATAAATCAAAACGAATAAATCGTCAGTGCTAAAACAAAACAATAACATCTAATGTCAATGTCATGTCACTTTCATTTTTTTTTTCATCACTCTTGGTGTTGCCCGTCGCAATATAAATGCGAATCGATATTCATTGGATCAATCGATATTTATTCACTTAAGGTTTGTTGTCATTAATTGGAAGGTAAAGTAACTGAATATTCTCGAAGATATTCTTTTCTATGAGAAAAAGATTTTGTTTTGTAAATATCCTTAATATTTTCTTTTTAACCCTCTTTCATCCTTCCGAGTTGTGTATCAGAAATCGATTATTGTGAATTAATATTTTAAATATTGGCAACCCTGCAACCCCAAAAAGTATAGTTCTTTGGTAGAGGAAGTACTTTGGTATAAAAATTACTTTTAAATTAGCACTTTTTTCCCCGGCGAAGTTTTGACTTGTTTTTGTAGAAGGTCTTGTGAAAATGAAAAACAGTTTTTTTTCAGGTTAATTTCGTTCATGTACAAAACGAAACCATATTTGGGCATTCTCCTTTATCTGTGATGTTTTATCGGTTCATTCGAAATCATATTGTGATTTATTAATTCAGGAAATATAGAACTTAAAATAAAAAACAATATTACTGATATTCGTTTTTAAAAATATTGATTTCTGTGCTTTTTACACAGTGAACCCTTTGTTGTTCCTTTTATGCTATTTACTTTAACCGCCAAACGAGCGAATTCGGTCACGAAATAATTATTCTGAAATAAGGTTATTTTGTTATGAAGAACTAATATTGTTTGGCACTGGAGCTAGGTAGGCAGGTAATGGTTTATTTAACGAACGAGTTAATTAAGAGGGCACCGGGCATTAGTCGTGACTAATGACTATTGTTATCTGATACGCTATACCAATAATAATACGCTATTATCAGTAAAGAGTATTTCAACGGTCCTTGGACCATTGAGTTTATCTTGTTGTCACTTCCTGAATATTTATATTTGTTTTTATCTCTATATAAATATTTAAAACGTCTGTAAGTACAGATCAAAAAACTCTTCGTACATTATTCTTTTACTCACCTTGCTTGCCATTTCAATAAATAATTTATTCATCGACATTGTCTGACATTCGTTTACCGTAAATAATGCAAATATCTAGTTGAACACGACCTAACGCAAGTCCCAGATATATGCTTCACTAATAACTATAAAAATTAACGGAGAACACCTTGAATGAGAAATCAGGAATCTCAGATAACCGCACAAGACGTATTACCCAGAGCACTGTTTATTGCAAAAACAGACGTTTAAGTTATTGTTAAGCTCCAACATTGGTTTATTGGACGCATAATCTTTTATCAGCAAACATGGTTTATCTGACGGTTCACGGTTGGTTCTGTTCACAACAGTATGAAATACATAATAATCATTCTTGTACATATTTTCTAGTTCCAAATTAAGGTCCGCCTGTAGATCAAAAGTCATGCGCAATTCGACAAGCATTGTTGCTCGTTGTAGCAACGGAATGACCTTTACGCTCGAGCGAGTGGCCATGAGAACTCCTGAAGGTTGTGTCTACTTCTTGGATGCTGGTTCTACACCGATCTGCGAACGAAAAGATTAATCACCCGCCTTGTCAGTGTTCAATAGCATTATTATTTTCAAAAACGAATAAAAATACTTTAACGATTACACAAAAAAACTTCTGGCGATGGCATAGTCAAACTTTGTAAATTCACGTCGCACAAAAACTGCCTACAATCTTCTGATAATGCGATTGTGTGAGTGCCAAGCCAATAGGTCGACCAACCAGTCGACCAGACGCTCTCCCTCCCTCTGTCCTCCGTCTACGCTCCCCGCCCGGCGGTTTCCCCCCATTGCGCCAGCTAGTTCGCGTTTGGTCGGCGAGGCATTCGTACGTCTATCACATCTGTCATTAAATACTTCTTTACGTCATACTTCATTTTGTGCTCATTTCTCAACTCAAATGAGTTTCCTCGTTGTTAAGTAGGTAATGTTCAGTTTTATATTCGTCTGATTTATTGTTATTTATCTGATATTATGTTGTGTTCGTAGAAGTCGTAAAACTTACTACCGCTTTGTCTTGTTACAGGTACCTAGTTGGAACTGGGTGTGAACCCAGATACGGTGTGTGGAGTTTTATGTAATCGGAATTATATTATATTGAAGAAACTTTTAGTGAATGTATGCTACTTTGTGTGTGAACATAATTGATATTAAACAGTGATTCTTATATTGATAAAAGTGTAGTGTCGACCTAAACATTTAATATTTAACTGTTATGACCTGAAGTTCAGTGATAGTGCTATTATTGGATTGTTTGGAAATTGGATCACAACTAAATGGCTACCGTAAGTACTTATTCTTATTTATTATAAACCGAAACAGAAATTAAAATATCTATGTAAAAGAAAACAATATGAAATGATTGCCGAAGTGCTACATTGTAGATTAATAGGAAACTAATAAGTATACCAAGAATCCAATAGTTACATTAGACGTCCATAATGAATACTTTAAAAATAGTGTGATTTAGTTTGATTTCAAAATTTCAAACCAAAAGCCAAAGTCAAACGTTAAAGTACTTTATTTTGTAGCATCCAGTAAACTTGATAATGATAACCGATGATACAGTAACCAGAACATGATTAAGCAGGTGCTTTTGAAAATTCTTAAAATTCCCACGTCGGCTAAAGAATGTGTACGCGACAAGGCCTTCTGATTATTTGCTTCGTGTGGACATAAATTGCTCATTGTGAATTGTTGAGCAAGGTTGTAAAACTAATGAAACAACGAGTTTGCGATCATACGGGCGCCATCTTTACGAATTGACTGACGCGCATCTCGACCTCGTGTGCAAGTTCACTAAATTTAGAACACGGTTGACATTTTGTGCTGTGTTTATTTAAATATTTGATCGGTGCTCGGGCATCGAGATCTATCACCACTCGAATGTTTCCTCTTGTCGTTAAAACGGATTCTTTGTTCAAAATTTTAAGAGATCTTTTTAAATCCTTTACTTTTATTATTATAATCTGTAAGTTTTGTAGTTGTTACGTGTCGTATTGTTACGAAAACAATGAGTGCATGTAACAATTAAGCAATTTCGTTCTAAAATTAAGTTGACTTCGTAACTGTTCACAAATTCTTCCGTAAGCAGGTTTTGATTCGTAATTTCGAGCCTGTGGTCGTTCGGAGCGATTGCATCGCGAACTTGTGGTTGCGAGAGCGCTCGCGGTGGTACTGCTAAGTGGGTCAAGGCACGCTCGCGGGCGGACCATGTTTCCTATTCGCGCCGGCACCGACCGACGATATAAGGAAGACACTCGTTACTCATACTTTAGATCAAACTCTATTAAACCAAAGTGGATTTTAAAGGGTTAAGCACTGTAATCTCCGGTTATGGATTCCACTAATTCAGGTCCCCTTTTCTAATACTATTTCTTCCGAGATAGTTTCTGAGCAGATGGGATCCGACAAATGAATCTTTTCGGAAAGCACTCTAATCAGATTAATCATATCAAAATTGTACCCAATCTCCCAGATTTTAATTAGATTAAGTGCAACGCCTACCTTAGTAGGTAACTTCCGAGTTCTAATGACAAGAATCGTGTAACATATTAGCTACTAGTATTTGAGCGATTACATTACGTACTCGTAGGTGCGTCTTGTACAAATTGATGTAGATCCACATAATGTAGGCCACTTCGCATTATCTATTCCAATATTGGGTCAAGGATCTAACTTGATAAATAAAATTACGATTCTGAGCCTCTTGGCGACGGGGATATCAGTTCTTTTAATTGTTTCAATCGTTAATGGAATGAAATTACCAAATTCACGAATATTTGCTAAATCCTCCGTCGTCTCGAAGTAAATCGAGTCGATTCGTCGCTTCAGGGCCGACTATTCTAGACGAATATCCACGTTTTCAAGTTACGTTACTAGACAATTTGATGGCCAAATTATCTGACAAAGTGAAAAAAGCATTTTATAGCAATACAGAGTCATCTTCCGCGTATCGGCCACGATGTGGAATGTAAACAATCAAAACAAAGCTAAATACGCACACAGATAACGCCAGTTTGCTCTAGTTGTATTGTGCTGAACCGACCCACATAGATAGGACTATCACAAACACAGTTACGATAACGTCCGACCACTTTCTCTAGCCTACGACCCATTTCGTGAAATTCTCCGTCGCGTTTTATAACTTTGCTTCGATCAAAATGTCTGTAAGTCATTGTACCTAGCTGCCCTCGATATTATTGACGAAAATGTTGTTCGTAAAATCTGCTTCGATCGCTATAAATGCATTCTTTGAATGAGTAACTGGAATGTTTGAAGATGATTCATAACTGTCTCTACATTGTTTCACTCGTGAGTTGGAATTTGAGACACGGTACTGTGTTTGGGACACCGGGTGACTGTAAGTATTCGAATAGGCAATAAAATAATAATGAAAGGCTAATATTTTTAGTAAAAGCTACCACCACCTGCAAGTTCACTTTGGTATTGGGCAAAATAAATATCACTCGGAACACACTAACCTTACATTCTACTAATGATTAATCTCTCTTGAATTTTCTCTCTAAATCTCTACTTGGTAGTCGCTTGAACTTGGGAAATTGGTGTTTAGAATCTCTTTCTCTGGTAAATGGTCGCAGTCGCAAAATCTCTTACGAGATTAATACTGTGTTGATAACTTAAAAATCTAATGGTAATCAATAATTACGTTAATTACCATCATTGTTACGTAACGCATCTAAGTCTAGTATGTTGTTTTGACCTAATTATTGAAGTGCAACGGTTGAGTTGCTGAATACCATAGCAATATTATGTGTAAGTGAGTTGCAAACGTCACAATCATCGAATATAACATTGACTTTCACATTTGTGCCGTTGGGTCGCTGATGTAACCGGCGCTGCTGCATGGCGGCCGCCCGCGCTGCGCCCGCGCCGCGATTAGGTAAACGTTGCGCGCGCCGCTTTCACCCCACTTTCACCTCCATTTCCGCGTTGCTTCTAACTCATTCGAGCTCATTTGCAAAAAATATTCCATGTTGCAATAATAATATGTATTTTCGAGTTTACAACAATGCCTACTGGTATTTTCTAGGTGGTAATTAGCAGACTTTGTGTTTAATCAAACCGATTCAGCAAAACACTCAAATTCACCGTACAAAAGGTACATGCAATGACCTGTGAGCTAAAGAGGCTATTCACCGATAGTTACAGACACATTATGAGTAAGTTTTTTACAGTTCATATGTGTCCCCGATTTACTAGTAGAATGTAGCATAAATATAGGTACGCAACTAATTTACATGACATCACTTCAGGGTCAAATGTCATAAAAGTTATCTCATTGTGATAACATTGCTTGACATAGCTTCCGTAAGTACAAAGTCATGAATTTTATACGTTCCTGAGTTATAGATACGAGTATTATGTACCTACAAACCCGTCATAAGTACCTACTGAAGATCAGTTATCAGGTACTGATTTTTTTCAAAGTGTTTGGCATTTGTATTTTTTTCTTATGGTCCAGTTTGATAATTTTGTTTCCTTAAGTTCTTATCCTTAACAAATATTTTCCACCATTATAATTTCTCGGAACACCAAACGTTGGGTTCGATTCCAGCAACTATGTAGAGTGTGCTCACTGCTCGTGAATCATCATTTTTTGCTGCGAACCTTTACAAGAAATTTCGTTGTTGACTCGGCCTATTCAATAACTCAATCACTGATAGCGGAAGGTTACGATTAGCCATACATTGAGTTTGAAATGTATTACATAGTGGTCACGGTGGACTGCTGACAATTGTGGATTGCGCACAAAAAGTTTTTATCCGTAACAAAGACTCAAAATTGCAATTTTACTGATGCTCTGAACTTCGTGTTACTCATTACGAAACTCGTACCGGATCCCGCGTAAAGTTCGAAAGAGAGAAGGTCGGTAGTGAGCGTTGACATTGCCCTACTGACCCGATATTATTGTAGCCTGTGTCGTCTCGTTTGCCACCCGTTTGTACTATTGCACATGTACTGTATTTAAATACGAATGTATTTAAACAAATTCGTCCTACGTATCACTACAAATGATGATAATTTTGCGAGCACGCTCTAATTTACAAGCTATCGTTACAGATCTATTTTTAGCGGTTTGCCATTGGATGTGTCATGCCGATTATAATGCCGCTGATGGTAGGTACCTTAGTGGTTCGTTGTTACATAAAACATTATACATTGCAAATACCCCACAAATATGGATGGCGAAAAATAAGGGATGCGCTTTTGAAGTTGCGATCAAAGTTTAAGGGTTAATTTATAAAAATGAATAAATACAGTTAAATCAAAACCAAGTACTTGTAAATTTGTACATTACTATTACAGTACTTGTTAAGTACGTACCATGAGCATCAATAGATTTTTTAAAAATAGGTAAGTTAATATCCTCTTTCTATTCGAACTTTTGTTTTTTTGTTTAGGAAGGGATAACAAAGCAGGGGTTTTGCCCTGAAATATAACCAGACGTAAATTTCTACTATACATGGTAACTTTTTAACAAATAACCTTTAAAACTCGTAGGTATGTTGTAAATGCTCCCGCGATATTATAAAGTTTTTATCATTGCAACCGGTCCGAGAGTTGTTTGCAAATTGGCGGTTCGCATCAGCTATTGACCCACTGACACAGAAACAGCTGCCGAAGGAAAACAACATAAGATTGCGTGTCACAAACATCTACCAGATAAAGATTACTTTCGTTCGTCCCTACAAATTAGAATTACCCATTAACCATATTTTCTGTAGAATATGAAATGATAATGAAGTTTTCTGATGATAGTCTACTTTCAGACACTTTTAAAATAATACGTATGTATAGAAAAACAATTCGATTTAGACGTCAGATATAATAATACATAAACCAAGCTAATTATAATTTGACATCACTTTCGCAACAAATGACCCACTAACGATATTTTCTGTATATATAAAGTTTACATTATTTACATACCGATTATGTCTCTCATAATAATATTATGTCTACCAAAACAATTAGATTAAACGTCAGAAATGATAACAAACAAAGCTAATTCATCAGCATCACCCTTCCATTAATGTCGAAAAATTAAGTAGGTAGGTATCGTACCTATTTTATTATGTACCTACATAAATATAATCTTCGATCTGTTTATTTTTTGACAAATGGCTTTCATAACCGGAAATTTGCAAACTGCCTTGGTACCTATTTTGGGTAAAGTTTTTTTCTCTGTTATTACCTAGAGTTTTAATTCACTAGGCTAGGGAGTAGCGTTCATTACTTATTATATAAGACCATAAAGATAATTAATTAGTCTAATGAGTTAATACGGTTTACTTACTATTAGCTTTTGTGTACTATTATTATTTATAGAGTCATCACCAGATAACAAAGGGGGCAACTAGTTTAAATTCTTAAGTAAACGTTGGAGATATTCCAAATGAACGATCTCTAGTTGTTACAAGTCTTAAAATAGATCCTAGAAGATATATTATCACAGTCTATTTGAGCACAGCTGTTGAGCGCTCAACAAATCAAGGAATCAGTTGATATTTCAATGGAATAGGGCAATAATATGATATAAATCAACACTTACATACAAGGTACCTCGTTTTTATCATTCATACATTTGGGTATTTTATTGTGCATGTTAATCCAAATAAATTATTCATTGTAAAAAGCTTGCACTATAAATGACCTAAATAAAAAGTTGCTAACACATTAAAAAGAAAAAAGAGGATGTCTGTGTTAAAATACTTTTACTACAAAAGGTAGGTAAGGATACGTAATCACTGGTTGTCACAACACGCCTGTAGTAAGTTTCCCTTTAACTAGGTACTTCTTTGTATACCAAAAAATGTGACATTCAATATCACGAGTAGGTAAATTAGCACAACGTAGATCGATCACACTAAACCATAGTCAGTGATAAGAATTTAAGTTTGCACATTAATCCCTTCCAGGGATAGGCTATCCCCTAATCATATGCGATAGGATATCGTAGAACAAATACAGGAAGTTACCAGTATGATGTTAGTCGGTCGTCGGCCATAAACAATGCGGATCTAATTATAGAGGGCGCTAGCGGGCGATAGAAAATAGAACGCGAAATGTGGGCCACAGCCGCGCCCGCGCATCCACTCATGTAGCTGGAATGAACGGACGGACAGACGGTTCGGTGCGTTCGGGATCAATTATAAACAAATGGTGGGCAATATGGTCATCGAAATATGCAACAAATAAAATTATCACACAAATAAACCATCAGAATCATAATAATGTAGGTACCTACTTCATAGTATTTACATCGGAAACACATTGATTTATTCGACGGAATGATGCATAACTTCGGAATACTTGTTATTTTATTTTGCATTGTCTTATGTGATGCTCTGATGTGATGAGGTTCTGTCGTAATCATGGCACAGGCAAAAGTGCCGAAATATACTCCTGTCCTCTTGTGTCGAAGGAACCTCACGATTCAAGTACACGGTAATAATCCCGTTAGCTAAATATGATATGTAGTGTAGTTATTATATTTAACAAAATTACTTTGAGGTTTCCTTCAACTTAATTTAAAATAGAGACGAGGCACATATAAATCGGTGTTAATTCTACATTTACGATAATGCCTTCCCATAGATTTGTGTACTTTATAATAAATCAATTAGCATGCCCCACAGGTGCATTTGCTCGGAAGTGCGAGGGTGACGCGATATAATTTGGTTCCCTGCGCGCCCTGTGGCACGCAGCGCGAAGGGTCGACCCGGCACATTATTGTTGTGGTCCTGTAGAGCTTTTAAAAAAAATACTAGGTATTGTAAGTTGAACAATTTTTTTTAATCATGTTGTAAATCGAAATTTAAAAAGAATGTTGGTACCTTAGGAATATTGCTTTTGTTGATATTTTCGCAAATATTTTTTAATCGATTTCATGGTTTGGCCATCCCTGCAGTGCATGTTTGCTAAGTATTGAGCCGAGGGGAAGATTAATCGACTTTGGAATTGGTTTGGGAATATTTCGATGCGGACACATTGTTGAACACGCTTGTCTTGCGAATACGCATCTCATTATATTTGTATTGCAACGTTTCGCCTTTCAATAATGCCAGTTCTGATCATGAAATCCGTTTGAAAACTTTCCTTTGTGTTCTCGTAGATATGTACTTATACCAAAGGGTCACCGCTTGCAGAATGAATCGCCCACTATAACTAAATAATCTCCTATCAGCTTATTAACTCCAGGAACTCCCTAAGCAATTACACTAATTCCTTGTGTGATATCGAGTAACATGCACATAATATTTACTATGACTAATGAATATTCTAGTAGGGAGTAGGCATGTAGGTAAGCATTATTGGAAATATGTACACTCTTACGTGCCACAGCGCCAAGCGTAGTCGCCCGATTAGTAACAGTAATTATTAGTTCACATGAAATATGCCAAGTAAAGTCTTTACGACGTAGTCTGATAACGTAGTGCCACCAAAAATAAAGAAAGATTTTTTTGTATTTATACCTACCAAGGTAAGATAGATGTCATTCTCCGACAGAAATGATGTCATACATAATTATTAATAGAGCTTACGAAATAAAAATATGAACTCGTGTTACAATGGTGACGGAGACAAAAAAGTAGGTACGAACATTACGATTCACCTTGTTTCGCGCGAGTCGCGGGGGCAATGACCTGCGCCAGCTGTGCGCGCCTGTGTGCGTAAATAGTTTGCACACACGTCAGCGCTCTGTGGGTGTGTGCTAACGAAAAATTGACCTCTTGTTCCTGCGTAAATACCTACGAGTTGACGACTTTACTCACTTGCGTATATTTGCAATATAAAACATACGTGTATAGTTACTTGTTTGTTATGTAACTGACTATGCTGTATAAACTTCCGCGAGTCTTGTCGATCCGCTTAGGAATTACAATTATTTGCGATAAAGCAATATTATTATTTTATAAAGTAAGTGTTACTCTGAGCGAATAGGCATATAAGTCGTAATTATGACAACAGCTGGGTACTTAGGTACCTAAGTATAAAGTAGCAAGTACCTATTACACTAAATTTCCATTGCTAAAGCCACGTGCAGGCAATAACGATAAATGACAAAAAAGTTCCTTGTCGTTCTCAAGAAATAATATATGTACCTACAAACTGAAGAAATAACTTTGTTCATATATCAAAAATATACTCAATTTCGAAGACATTTTATCTTGGATAAGATTATTGTTATACAATCGTGTTTTAATAGAGTAGTTTAGTAATTCAATTGATTTTGTTTGACTCGAAAATGACGACTGGTTTGTTTGTGAGATTGTGATTGTGACTCATGAAATCACAAAGCGGACAAATCAAGTTACCTACTTGTAGGCAAACGATACAATTTACAATTACAATCAGTTTTATTTACGTTCAATCAATGCCTGCAGCGTTTATGTAATCCAAAACAAAACGGTGTGCGTCAACAGCGCAAAGCGCCTATTTTGTATTTATTTTTATTCATCAACCGCAATTTCCAAGTCAATTCGCATGATGTAGTGAATCGTTTGTCAACGGATGTCGAATCTGGGTCAATGTCCAAGCCGAGTGCATCTGTTACTGGGGAATATAAAATTCGTGGTATAATAATTCGATTGTCTTATCATCTGTTGAAAATAAATTTACTTTTAGCGATGCTGTAATGTTATCTTCTAAGCTTGATTTTTCTTCATCGATAATGGGTTTGATTGCAATTCGCCTGATTACTACGATGGAACGCGTTCACCCAGTAAAGGACCCCAGCAAAGAGATCCATAGTTTAATATCTATTTAATTATCAAAAAGGACATTGACAACAGCAAGTCCAAAATTCAATGTGACTTTTGTGCTCTTTTTCATTTGCTCATAATGTTTGTTTTCTTTCCAGGTGGCTCACAGAGTAAAACCGGAGTCATGAACGCGAATACAGGTTGTCATTCGCATCAAGCAGGGTAGCCGATGTCCGAAGTAAGTATTACGTACCTACCTACCATTATTAAAATCCATAATTTACAATATTATATTATAATATTAATTTAAAATACCTATTAAGTTTTACCGATGTGAATATATTTATTAAGGAACAGAATGTGATCCTCTACATTAGAGTTCTTTTAAGGAATCCTACAATCCAACGTCAGTAAGTAGGCACTGATGACTTGTAATACAGGTTTAAACCTACATTAGGCACCAGCCTCTCACAATGTTATGGCAGCGGATCCTAATTGAATTGTACCTTAGCTTGTAATGTAAAGCAAATTGTGGAGATAAACAAATTATGTTAAAAAGAAATATTCTCAACAAAATCAAAAAGGCGTAGCCCGCAAACGCGTTATCAAACGCGCAAAAGCCAGTAAAACTTTGAGAGCGTTCGCGTATTACATCGCTAAGTAAATCGAACGAGGGAACTAGTCTCATAACGGCATCCACACAAGTGCACCACGGGTAATTGCATATTGCAACGCATCGATGCGCACTGGCAGCTATTTCATAAAAAAGATGCAGGATTACGCTTGGGCACGTAGAGTGCACACGCAGTATCGCGTAGACGGCTACGCAGTTCATGAACGGTTTGACGGATAGTAGTTTGCTTTGCAAAAAAATATATGTTAAGTTTTTCTCTCCTTTTTAAACTTCAATGGTTTTTTGTAAGATGAATTATTTGTTTTAATTTAGCTTTCGCTACTTTAACGACATCGATCAATCAACAGCCCCGTCCACTGCTGTCTGCCCCCTTTAATTTACGCCACAATTCTCTACACCGGGCTTCTTTAGTCCAGACAATGCCAGAACTTTTTCTAAGGTTATCAGTAGGTAGGTAGGAGATCGAAGGGATGTACTAACGTAAACCTGAAACAATTACTTGCACATTTCGTACGAGTAAGTATAATCTTGTTTTACATTCACTTACAAGAATACTACATAGATGACAAAATAACCGATAAACAAATATGCATCTACTAGATAAAGTCTAATTTTACCTTAAGAGATCTGTTTTTACCTCGGCCGACACAAATAGATGGACTGTTATTGATTTAAACTTGAATGCTCCCTTTATCATGTTAATATACCATTGACCTTTAAATAGAAAGTGGACTTGATATTTTGTGAGTTTTTAATAGACGAAAACGAAAATATAGAAATAATACAGGAAAAAACGGCAGGTAGGTAGGTAGGTATACAACACGACTGCGTGAAAGGATAAAACTTTTTTTATTGCTTTATTTTTTTAGTGAGTTTACTACACGATTATAATCTTAGCTTATTAAGCTCAAATACTTATCTAAGAGCCATAAGTATTATAAAAAAATCATTAAATAAACGAATTATATGCTAGTGTTTTTGTTTACGTGATCGAATATGTATGTTGAATTATTATTATATTATTGTATTCATATTCGTGTAAACATATTAAACGGTGGAATAAATTGAGGCATTATTTATGCGGACTTGGTGATAATTTAGTGTATATTTTCTCGTAACTTAATAAATCGTTTTTAGTAGTCGACTCTAAAAGAAAATTCTAAAATGAGAATTATATTTTGTTCGAAATTCCAATTCTGTGGTTAAATTCGTCGCCGGTTGCTGCACATGACTATAATCTATTAATGATACAAGGTCATTTTAATGATAGCGGCAGGAAATTCTTTAGTTGCGTACCTATTTACGTTGTCCCGATGCACCTGTAATGTCATAGTGTGGCAGGTTAATAGGACATGGTTACATTGTGATTTAACAGTTTTATAAGTTCTTTATTAGAAAAGATGCTAATGTGATCAGAAATGTCTGATTCGTGTACGGAAACGTTGAAGTACATTTGTAGACAACAATAAGATTTCTAATTAAGGAAGTTGTAACCTTCCTAAAGAATTAGTCAGAACTTCGGGCTAAGTAACGTGACTAAAAGCGGTCGTTCACTTCTCTGTAAGATAGGTAGGTACGTACATGTAGGTCTGTATATAATACGCAATCTCATTTGTTCCTAATGCGCAATATTAGTGTCATTATTATGGGCGTGGCATTTTCAGGTTCAAATGGCTTACCGAGAGATCGACAAAAGAAGAATAGTATGGTAATAGAATCAGTTGTGAAGAATTATTTTTATTATTGTTTACACAAAGCCCAGACCAGAGGCAAAACGAGCAGATAGCAGGTGTGAATGACTGCTTTTGTTATGTGTCCGATAAGATTAGACCTTACATTAAAATGTGACAGAGCATGTATACAATGTATTACCTTTAGTTAGGCGCATAGGTAGGTAGGTAATTGTAGGCTTTTATTCTGCGGAGTTATTCACAATCGCGTTCGGAAAGATCTCTCTCAGAAACCTCCTCGACGTCCATTCGGATTTGATATTAGTGTAGTACAACCTGTACGACTTACGTAGGTATATCAAATTTGAATAACGTTCGTTAAGTTTCGGAATCCGAGTGGAAGTAAACATTGTGAATAGCCCCACCGCGACATATCATAACTAATATTATAAAGCTGAAGAGTTTGTTTGTTTGTTTGAACGCGCTAATCTCAGAAACTACTGGTCCGAATTGAAAAATTCTTTTTGTGTTGAATAGACCATTTATCGAGGAAGGCTTTAGGCTATATAACATCACGCTGCAACTATTAGGAGCGAAGAAATAATGGAAAATGTAAAAAAAAACGGGGAAAAAATAACTATTACACGCGGACGTAGTCGCGGGCACAGCTAGTTTATTATAAATCGTCTTAATTGGTTAATTTATATCGATTCAAATGCTATATTAACAAGATATAAATAGAACGTGTTGCGAATTTCCCGCGAGTCGTCGTTTCGTATTTACGTTGGCAGTGGCCCAGCTAAACAAGAGTATTGTATTCGCGAGCATGCCGCTATCTGCTACCCGGCGCGTGTAAACATCTTACATTGTTGATGCACTTATCTTATGAGCACAAAACTACTTGTAGGGTTCTCGTTTCGAATTGTCTATTAGTTTCAAGAACATTTCGAATTGGATCAAACTGAGAACGATTTTGGGTGTTTATAAGAAGCGCGTGTAGGAACCGACCGAGAGATGTTTCGTACACGAACATGCAAAAGACGCGGAGTAAATAAGTATACGGGTGCCTTCGAATTAGATGTCTTCCTACCTACCTTATTATAATGGCTACTGAGGTTTCCGATAGTTATTATAAATTAAATTTAACATAATATACTTAGTAGTAACACAAACCTAACATTCGTTATCGGAAATTTGACAGTCCGCATCGGAAACTTTACAAAAGATGCGGAAAGAAATCCTTTCGACTACTTATGTGCATCCGTGGCCCTTTGATTTAGCAAAATTTCTGTTTCCCCAAAAAATCTCTCTGAAAACTAAGTATGTACCTAGGTACTAAAAATTTGGTCTTTGAATCTTATTTGCTCGTCCCAAATTCTCTGGTAGGGTCATAAGTTCTTCGAACTTACTATACCAACACGTGTCTACCCAAAGAACAATAGCTCCATTATGATCACAACATAACTTAATAAGCGCAATAACAACTCTTAGTGAATCGTCCGTGATCCGCGAAATAAATATAAATATCAGTTACGCGTCTGGATATAGCACTAAATTGAATGGTGATGGGTGGTGCAGGGCACGAATCGATAACAGGAGAGCGCCCGTTGCTCCGGAGACGTCCCGGGCCCTCCCACTAGTTGCATCCAGACTCGCACGTGGGACGCTGTATCGTAGGAATTATCGTTATGTGGTCAATATTACTTATAGTAGGTACGGTATGATTGATAATGTAGAAATAATGCCACGATGCAGTGATAAATGTATTTTAATACTTCGATGTCAAAAAGTAAATAGAATATCTGCGTAAAAACAAATCGCTTAGACTATTTCTCTACCTGATTATAAGATCCACGAGTGCTGAGCGACCAACACTCATAACAACAAGTACATAGTATACCAATATCTAAATTATGTATGTACCTAGTTCTAAATTGTTTTTAGAAATTTGACAAATTAAGGAAAAGTGGCCAATATATACGTCGATATGGTACTTATCAGCCGTGCCAGAATATGTAAATATATAGGTATCATGTGGGTGTAAAAATAAATCAATTTCGATGTAATGTAAATTGACTAGTGTACCTAACCAATAAGAGTAGAATTCAAATAAATCGAGGTCGTTCAATAAACCAAATCGCTGAAAGGTTTTTGACATTCAATCAATCGAAGGTCAGCAAACTTTTTGGTAATGTTTGTTGTACGGAATGTCACGCGGAAGCCCCTTTGTTGCGTGCGTGCGTCGGTGTGAGCGGGGGGCGAGGCACGCTCAAGGGCATCCGCCGGGTAACGACCCCACCACGCACCTTCGGCAGTCCATGCTCTCTGTACGAGTACGATGTCGCTTTAAGTAGACACATAAGATTGAAACGATGGAGGCCATTATGCTTTGTCATTTCCAACACATTTGACAAAAGTGTTGGTGGGGTTTCTATTATTAATTTTTTTTCACGTGATTTATTGTTCTATTTTTTATTATTTATTTCGATTATTATAAACGTATGGTTATCTTTATTGTTTCAGGCGGTGACCGCAGACGGGAATCGTAGTATGGATGTCACTTTCAACAATGTACTGGAAGGTACACGACAGTACTTCTTGGGAGTGCCAAAACAGGCTCAGGCAGAGGGCTCTGGACAGCCGGTCTGGCCTGCGGGCGCTCCGCCGCCCGAGGAGGGAACACCGGCGCAGTCGGGCGCACCCGCGCCCTCTTCACGACCTCCCTCCGCTGCCGCCGCACCACCGACGGCGACTCCAACTGTAATGGCCGTTGCCGTTCCACCTAGACCACCTTCGGAACCTCTCGAGCCGGAACCTCACATCATACATAAAGCGACGGTAATGCGTGAGGCAGCTGAGAAGCGACGTGAATTGCCCGAAGTTGAAGATGAAGAGGAACCGATAGGAACTCTTTCACCACCTTCACATATTATACGAAAACCACCGCGGGCTCTGCCCTCCCCGGCGCCGGCTCCGGCTGCTCCGTGTCCGTCTCCTGCTCGACCCCCTTCCGCAGCGCCTCTGCCACCTCCGCCTCTCAATCCTCCCGAATCTCAGTTGGAGCCTCCGTCGCAATACCGTCCACCTGTGCATCGTGTACCGACACCGACGGCTCGACCTCCAGATCACTTTGCTCCGGGACGACCTCCTGATCCGTATTCGGCATCGAGGCCACCAGAATCATACATGCGGTATCATTATGAGGCGAATCTCCAGGATGCTGGAAGAAGTTCACACGGACCTCCTATTGCTTCTCCACAGCCATCGCTGCCTGCTCGTCACAGCCCTCAGACATATGCGAGAATATCAAGCTCGTTGCCGCAACATTCGACCTCAAGATTGCGGGAAACCGCCGTTCAGAGTCCGCCTGCGCAACGCTACGTGATGCCTGCTGCGCAACCGCCGCCACCGCACAATGATCGGGTTCCTCCTATACACCATCCACAAGCGGCTCCTCCACCGCAGCGGTTGGACGTCCGTTCGACACAGGCCTATTCGCCGTTGCAGCATCGTCGAGATTCGTCACCTTATGGGCGCGTACCAACACATTTTGAGAGGCACTCAACTGTGCCCACACGAAAATACGATCCACAACAAGCGTATCCAGGATACAGACCTTCACCGAGCACATCACAACCATTACAGAATCATCGAATTGAGACCCATCACCCTACTTCATATAAGCATGCTGCGGTAGAAATGATGAGTGCGCATTACACTACGAGGCCTCCAGATCGTGCGCCTTCATCATCACAATTGCTTTCGCAAGACGCTGCGCGCTTGCCATCTCGGGTCGAATACCCAAGTATGAGCCGGACAGTAGATGCCAGAAGTGGTTACCACTATCCGACACCATCTACATCTACAGCTAGATATCCAACAAATGCCCAGGTACCTGTACAAAATACAGCACTACCCACAAGGCATGCGTATCGAACTCCTGCAGCTCCGAAGACAAATTATGAATATTCACCTTCAAACTCCGTCCAAACTTCGCCTGCTCGTTCGACAGTCAAACCCGGATATGCTAACCAGCAGTCGCGTATGACAGTCTCAGTCACTTCACTTGTAAATCAAATGAATCAAACTAAACAAAAACGAGAGTCACCTATTTCGGCTTCCACAAATTCAAGTCAAGCCATTCAACCTAAAAAACGGGAATCTCCTCTTGATTTATCCGTTAAGACTGTGAAGAATTCTGCGGATTCATCTACTACACAAGATGACGCTATTGATTCAGCCACCATGGAAACTAAAACATTACCATTACAATCAAGGTCTTCTTCTGGCAGCCGACAAATTGCCGCACCAGGTGCTGGCTGCGCTACGTCTCATAAAGTAGATTTTGCACCAAATTTTTCACAGTATAGGGAAAGAAGTCTTAGCCATTCAAATATCAATATGGTACCACAAAGTAGCCATCCAGTACGATATAATGGAACCTACGAAACAAGGCGTCCAGTTCCCGAACAGTACGCAGTAGAATCTCCGCACCACACTTACCCTGAACGTAATAAATACACTGTTCCTGTAGCTAGAGCCGAGTATGTTCCTAGAATAGACCTTACTAGGCCTGTAAGTGATCAACGTCATGATGCCAGAATGCGTGATGACCGGGCTTACATAGACGAAAGAAAACGGTCAGCAGGTCCTATTGTAAACAACATTCCTGAAAAGATTGTTCGATATGAGACATGGACTTCCGATAGTCGGATAGAGCATAACATGAATCAACTAGCACGAGAACAAAATGAATTGATTAGCCGTCCCGTTTATAGTTATAGTAGTCATAAACAATTCGAAGCCTATCAAAAAGAACAGAAAAGACCTTCTGCTTCTAATTATCATGACCATCATTCTCATGTAAACCATAGGTATTCTTATCCACCTGAGCTGATGCGTAGAGATTCTAACGATTACCATCCTCACTATCACGACAGAAATATGCCTAGCAATAATCGTCAACATGTTATACAAAAACTGCCGAACCATAGAGACGTGCATGCCCATCATCATGTAGATTCTCATAGTGGTGTGCCAGCAGATAAAAGAGTTTTGAGTATACTCAGAAATAGCTTAGAAACCAAGCAAACTGGACATGCGGAACCAGCTCGGCCACCTAGACAAATACCTGATCTCATCGTTATAGATGACGTAGACGATTCTGTGATAGAAATAACTGATCTTACAAAAGATACTGATAATGATACAAATACAAAAAATATTACTAAACCAAGTCAAAGTCAAATGGTTCCAAGTCTAGGTAGTCATATTCAAATGCCTAAAGCAGTGGATTCCCTCATACGTGATTCAGATTACAATAAATATGAAAATGTTGAATCAAAGAGCAAATCACCAGAAAATGATGTTGCATCCAGAATAAGAACAAAAGCAGAACTTAAAGTTATGCCTCCTTCACAAGATAATAATGTACGGCAATCATCTACACTTCCTGAAAATGACAGAATTAAATTGCAACCTAAATCACAAAAGCAACATCTGTTTAATCAAATTCGGGAAGATAACCTGAGATTAGAATCTGTCATAAAAAGTGAAAAGCCAATAGAATCTATGCTACCAGAAGTAAAATCAGAACCAATGAATATCGATGAAATCGAAAAAGATGCGCAAATACCCATAAAAACAGAAAGCATTCTCCAAGATTTTGAGCCGGAAAAAGGAGCAGAGACTGGAATTGAAGCACCTGAAGAAGATTTGGATTGGGCTAGTGCTTGTGATAGTTTCATGGAACAATTAAAAGTTGGATGTCATAAAAAGAAGGCTAAAAAACGAAGAGACACAGACCTGGAAAGTGACCAAAAGAATGATATCCATCAAAAACAAGCGTCCGCAGATCATATTTCTGACAAATCTGAAGAAATTATACCCGATGTTGTTATCAAACAAGAACCTATGGACGAAGAGGAAACGGAGGCTCTTATTTCTGTCGCACAAAGTTCAATAAACGTGGATATTAGTCAAAATGAAGTCGTAAATAGTAAATCAGCAGAGATTGATGTAAAAGCCAAGAATATAGACCATACCAATGACAACAAATCAGATAGTATAGCAAAAGATACAAAACCAGATCAATTAGTAAAGGATAAAAAACAGGACTCTAAGGCAGAAGAGAAAAGCGAGGAGAAGAATTCAGACTCTTCAGTAAAACATAAGAAACAGGACGCAGACACAAACGATAAAAAGCAAGATAACAACGCAAAAGATAAAAAGCAAGACTCTGCCGTCAAAAACAAAAAACAAGATAAAAAGCCAGATCCTGCGAAAGTGCAGGATAAAGAAAAACCATCTGACTCTAGTTTACAAGAAAAGCTTCAGATTTCTAATACTAAAAATAAAAAACTAGATAATATATCAAAAGAACGGTCCGATACTAAGACGGAAAAGTCAAAAACTGATAAGAAAAATACTAAGGACAGTGAAAAGAGCATCAAAAAACCTAAAAACAAAATTAAGCCCGATAAATTAGAGACCTCATCGGCTTCAACCTCAATATCGGTAAAGAAAGAAGTTAGCGATACAGAGCGAGTTGTAATAAAGGAAGAGGCAGAATCTACGGATGATGACGAGCCTCTGATAAAAAGTAAGCTCCTCAAGGAAAAAGAACGTAGTGAACAACTGAAATATCAATTATTAAAAGATTTATCTGAGAAGTCTGCTTATGTTAA
Source organism: Conogethes punctiferalis (assembly GCA_031163375.1). Taxonomy (NCBI): domain Eukaryota; kingdom Metazoa; phylum Arthropoda; class Insecta; order Lepidoptera; family Crambidae; genus Conogethes; species Conogethes punctiferalis. The sequence goes on along the minus strand of CM062083.1, from coordinate 15,298,599 downwards.
ATTAGAATGTTGCGACGTAGATATGAATAAAAATACTAGGAAATCACTAGATTCTTCAATTAAAGAGAAAGAAGACAAGCAAGGCAAAGGAAAAATAACAAAGTTGACGTCAAGATCAAAAGGAAAGTCTACTTCAGTAAGTGAAAATAATAAAATTGAAAACGACAATGACGATTTAAGTTCAGATAGTGACGACGAGCTTAGTGTAGCACGGAGATTAAGGATGCGAAAGACCATAAAATCAGAAGATGGTAAGCCAAATACTATGGCTAAAACACCTTTAAAATCATGTCCATCGAAAAAGCAAGAAAATAATAACAATAACGCTGGTACTTCTACACCTCTTCGAAAACCAGGCTTCGGAGATGGTTCTGATTTTCACCCAGGTTGGGAAGAAGAATTATATCGATATAAACGGTCTCTTCGTATGCCAAGCAGGCTTATAGCAATCCCAAGGGGACGTTCTGGAGGACCATTTCCTAGAGGATCTGGTGCTTTCTACACTCGAGGGTCTACTTCTTTGCCAGACCTTGATCCAGCTCCGCTGTCGCCAGCACCATCATCGGCTCCATCAGCTGCAACTGACGATCTATACGCAAGGCGTCCGGATAAGCTGACACTTGATAGTGATCTTGAATCAAACTCTAGTTCGTCAGCTGTGAATAGATTACACTATGATTCGGAGGCATCAACATCTACAGTATTTTCTTCCTCTGCAGCCAAAAAGAAAAGCTCTATCGTTGACGTTTTGATACAAAAATGTGGCAGAAAAGAAGATTCAAAAAAGAAATCAAAAGATAAAGACGACAGGGATAAAACGCCTAAACTAATACCCAAAAATACCAATCCAAATGAATTATTACCAACACCCAGTTTAGGTCTTGTTAAAAACGGTAATAAAGGTAGTTTAAGCGCAAAGAAAGAGAAATTAATGGAAGATATTTTTTATCTAGGTGCTTTTAGAAAAGAGACTGTAACAGCTTTTAGAAACGCTTTTATAAAAAATACTGATGGCCTTATTGGTGCTACAGAAGAATTTGCACCGGTAGTTTTGAAATCTAGAACACGAACTGAGAGCAGAGTATTGAAGCAGCGAGCTACAATTAAAGAAGTATTCGGCGATGAAAGGCCTGCATCGGCCCCACCAACATCATGCCGCGAAGACGAACAACAAGAAGTTGAAGAAGCAGAAACAGTGGAGATAAAAAAGGAACCGGAGAGCAAGCCCAAGTTTAGACCTAAAAAGATTGTTAAAGAGAAACTGAAAAGGAGATCTAGCTCAATACGAGACGGGCTAAGAAGTACGAAATCATTGAAAAGGAATGACGCAAAGGGTCGACTACTTCGCTTGAAAAAAAGGAATAGCTTAATGAAATCTTTAGCTTCCAAAAGACTTAAAGATGGATCAGGAACCAAACATAAAAAAGAAAGTAGTCCCAATTTAGAGGGAAAAGACAGCACAAAAGATGAAAGTACTTCGCCATCAAATGCTGAGGGAAATACGAAACGACGTTTAAAGCGTCTTTTTGGTAGAAGAAAATTTAGTTCTGGTTTTGATTATATACGCAAGAAGAAAAAGATCATTCGCAAAGAAGATACTAGCAATTCTAATAACAAGATTCGCCGCCCTGCGGCGAAACCAAGTCCTGAGTCAATTCAAGATATTCATAAAGAGATAAAAAGTTGGTTCATCAATAAGAGCATAGGCGAAACACATCTCCACCGGGCTGCTAGACTTGGTTACACGGTGAGTGGACACTATTACTTGTCGTGACCACTAAATAAATTAGCGGGTTTTCTGAAGATAAATAACCACTATATTACGTGACGTATGCGAAAGATCCACTATTTAATGATTGAACAATGTTGATATCAAATCATAATGCATTAATTCGGTGGACTGCGCCTATGTGATGTCATCTAGCAGATATATTATTCAGAAAATCCCACATTTGAAACAATATGCCTATGCTTTACGAAAAATTACTTTTCCAGGATTGCGTTGCATATTGTTTAGAAAAATTGGAATCAGACCCGTGTGCAAAGGATAACGCTGGATTTACGCCACTGCACGTCGCCGCTGCTAAAGGCCATGTCAGAATAGCACGTCTCTTACTGCAATACGGAGCTAACGTGTCAGCGGCTGCCCAAGGAGGCATACGGTAATTATTAACATCATTTAAATTATTAAGAAATAATTCCAAGACATGCCTCACTGGGCAACACAGCACCATTTAATCCAACTAAGCCGAGGCTTGAACTATGCGATGCGTACTAGACAACTGATAAACTTACTAATAGAAACAGACATATTGATACACAAATATTTGTACTGAGCGAATCCGCGACTTCTGATTCAGAGGCAGCGTTCACTTCCACTGAACCAAACTAGTCGTAAATTTGTATGTTAATGAATGAATGAAATAACGTTTATTGTTAATTGAGTAAATAATCAATAACTTAACATACGTACTTTACAACTAGCAAAGGGAGATAGCTCAGTTTGTGCTGTCCGAGGAACCATGTCCCGTATAGCGCTGATTATTTAGCTATTCCCATTATCTCTTCAGGTGTCCAATGAGATAGTATGCTATGGGGCTAGTTCGGAATTACAATTATCATTCTTTTCAAACATGGTTGGTATCTAACAAAACTTTGTTGTCGGTGTTTCAGCCCTCTGCATGAAGCCTGTGAGAACGCCCACGTGGAAGTGATACGCTTGTTGCTATCCTATGGGGCAGACCCTTTGCTGGGAACCTACGCCGGCCAGACCCCGGAGGAGTTGGCGGAGGGAGCGGCAGCTAGACTGATACACTTGCACATATCCGACGTCCAAGGGCAAGCTGTGGAGCCTTGGAAGTTCCCACACCCTGCTGAGATCATTGGTAAGACTATGGTTTATATAATTTAGCGCGCTTTAACTAGTTACATAATCAAATCATTTACTAATGATTTATTTAATGACGTACTAAAGTCAATATTGAGTACGAAAGAGAGTACCTACATCTGAACATTAAGTTTCGGCACTATTCCTAATATCTCCTATATACGTACACAAAATATATACCTAGCTAATCTTCGAGGAGAGAGAGTAGGTAGTGGAAATTAGATCAAAGAATAATTATTATTATAAGACAACCTTCTGAGACAATACTAATACCCCAAAATTACACGTACCAAATTGTTGTTCTGTTTCATATTATTATAAATCATAATTATAACATAAGAAACAATTATCGTAAGTGAAAATATTATTTGTTACCTGTTATAATTCTTCTGTTACAGTTCTGTGGATCAGTATCCATTCAACTATAACAGTTTCACTGGTTCCTTATATTTTATCTTTTTTACGTAGATCGTGAGGAGAACGGCTGCGATCCTCTGGCTTCTCCCCCGCCCGGCTCGCCGCCGCCTCCCCCCGACTCCATGATCGAGATCCAGACCACAGACGCCCCATTACCGCCCTTCTACACGCTGAGGACGGTGCCTGGTCAGCCTTCGGATGGCCTATGGTGTTTGTTGCAGGACATCACTAATTTATTACAGGTAATCATCATTCACCCAAATTCTAAATTGAAATATCGGTACCTACCTACTTACATAAAGGTATTTATTAAAAAATATGTAGAGATATCGTGTTTTTAGGGTTCCGTAGCCAAATGGCAAAACGGGACCCTTATAGATTCGTTTGTCTGTCCGTCCGTCCGTCCGTATGTCACAGCCAGTTTATTCCGAAACTACATTATTTAAATTTGGTGCGTAGATGTATTCTGTAAACCGCATTAAGATTTTAAAATAAAATCAGAAAAAAATCCATAATTTTTAGGGTTTCCCATACAAAGTATCTATGGATAGGTATTTTAAAATGATGTTGAGGTTTCTAACATGATTTTTTTCTAAACTGAATAGTTTGCGCGAGAGATCTTCCAAAGTCGTAAAATGTGCTCCCCCAGTAACTTTAGACTTATCCTACTCGAGCGGAAATGCGAAAATCGAACTTCAAGTCCTTTGTATGTACGTGCAAAGCGCGACTGGGCTTGATAAATTTCTTTTTATTTCCGTATTCTCATGAGAACTTCTCACATTTCCAGATAAAATCGAAAGAAAGCTTACTCAAGCAGATCCACTGCGGTTCCGGCTCGCCCAAGGAGCTGCTTCGCGAGATCCGCACCCAGGAGTTCCTTGAGCGCGCTCAGTGCCACCAGCTGCTCTGCGCCGGCGAGAAGGTCAACGTGCGCGCTTCGAAGGTCGCGCTCATCCGCGTCACCGACAAGCTGCGACAGCTGCTCAAGATAGAGACCGTCCTCGTTAGCTGACATTAAACCTATAAGGTGCAACACGCTCCCCTGTCGGCTTTCACTTTGAACAAAACAATGTACAGATCAGCAGGGCTATTCACAATTACGGTCGGAAAGATCTTTCACGGAAACATTCTCGATCGTTCATTCAAATTTTCGATCAAATTGTCAAAGTTTTCGCCAGCCTAACAGGTCTCGGAGAAGTTTTCGATGAGACTGTCTAATTTGATTGAACGATCGAGAATGTTGCGCCTTGAATCTTTGGCGCATTTGTGAAAATGTTGCGCCTCCAATCTTTGGCGCATTTGTGAATAGACCTGCTGACCAGAATCAATTTAAAGGATATTTTGGCGTACGGGTAATATTGACACGATAGCGCCGTTAGTGTGAAACGAAAATCTTCTACTCGGTCTATCCAGTATCCGGATTTAGGTCCGCCAAAAGAACCTTGTAGGTCTGTAACGCAACGAAGTCTTTTATTAATTACTTGACAAAATGCTTTTAGACCATTTGATACGTCTAAATCAAGAATGGCCTAAGTCAATAAAATGATGATTATTTATTTAGCGTCGTAAAAGACGTATAAGAAAGGAGAACTATGAGACAATTTTAGTGGTTATGATGATGATGAGAAAAGATGTATACGGCAAATCGACGACGGCTCAACAACGAGATCTTATTACCTAGTTCGACTGATTATTGTAATCTAAACAAAGATGTATCTCATTAAGAACAATGTAATAATAAATATTCGTTTTATGAGACTGTATAAGATAAGGCAGCCATTACATAATCAATTAATCTTTCGCCTGGTCGTTAAGTCCGGGCGAATGTTATGTATCAATTCTTTACGTACCTATTTCTTGTATGAACAACTAATGTAAATATTGTAAATAGTTTATTAATGAGCGTATTTTTGCGTACATTTCGCTTTAAGTGTATTATATTCTCATGGGTGCTATTTAACGTTGGTGTATGGTAAATTGGGTTAGATAGTTAGTCGAAGTGCTGAGGCAAACATGTTCGATAGATTAATGTTATCATTAGGAAGTTAATTTACGAGACATAGTTACCACAATGTAATATAAGGAGTTAGTGTAATCGTAAATTGTGTGTGCAATAGTATATGTGAATGTATTGTGAAATGTATGTGTGTGTAGTTGAATTTGTACGTCTTGCGGGTGAAGGTATCAGACACAGGGTTGGACGATGCCTTATGCACACGATTCCTGTACTTAAGTCATCCAAAAATGAATAAGTGCACCACGTCTCGTATGCAAGTAGATGTATAAAAGTGCTCCTCATTGATTTAAAGAAAACTTTTTCTTCTTAGTAACATATCCATCACAATAATTGTTTAAAACAATTACAAACCCTGCGACATGCATGGCTCTGATGCCTATACTTTTGAGATTATGCTAGTAAATTCATATTTTCACTCTTTTAAGCATATTTTTGTTTATTGTTATGTTTGCTGATTTCTGCCCAAAATATTAAGTTTAATATTGTACAATAATTATTTTGCTTATATGTAAAACAAGTTATGTTTTTATTTATACACAACTACAACTGTATGAAATTAGGAAAATTTATTAAATCTTATTAAGCACATCGCAAATTTTAATAAATTGTTGTACATAAGTATGTAACAAATTATTTTTTAAATTATTTCAAGTTCTATCTTGTCTGAATGCCATTAGCTATTTTATAAAGACAGGCATTATTAATTTCTAGGTACATGGCATATCTGTGAATATATTTCAACATTTTGTATGGTTGGCAGCCACTTTATACATACTCTGTAATTTAGTCACGTTCCGCCCGATCTATTACTTTGTGTAAACAAGTAACAAAGAAGTACATGATAAATCTGTGATGACATATTATTAGATGAATAATCTTGCTCGCGGAGTAGTGTGAAAATTTTTATGAATTGAAGGTGTAAATGGAACTGACAATTATACAGCATGTATACTTTCTGAATGGAAAATCTTGTAATACCTACCTGTTATTAGCAGTACCTACAATTAAGTATTATAATAATAAATTAATTAATTATTGACACATTTCTTGTTGATAACGATGGAAAATAAAAAAAATGTGAACAATTATTTTGAGATCTTTCATTTTACCCTTTTTCCTTAATACCAGTCATAATATGACTGGTAATTATTATAACAGAGAAAATTATCAACCCTTGTGTTGAAATCTGGTATCTAGGATCCCTGCACTGATACCAAGTATAGTGGCGATACAGGGATGAGGTGTCTCTATGTAGCCACCACCATGTTTGTTCAAGTACAGAATCAGGAAACAAAGCCTATTCCGTTGCATCAAGGAGTTAGACAAGGGGATCAATTCCCTGAAACGGTTATACTAGGGAAGGATGTGGCATCAAGCTAAGTAGTGAACAAATCTCTCAATTGCGATTCACAGATGACATCGTCATAATGGTAGAAACGTGGTCAGTTACGATATGGCTGGTCTACAAGCTAAAAATTGCTCAGCAAGCTATTAAAAGGATTATATGATCAGCGTCTTTGGTGATACGACAGAGAACTAAAGTCATTGATAGAGCTCGCCGGATTAGTACGCAAAGAGAGCAGTAGACTGGCGCAGAACCGATAACCGTTGAAATACACGAGAGTTCATACCGTTTTTCGGAAACGTTGTGTAGGACGCCCTCATGCTAGATGTAGCGACAATTTGCGCAAGATAGATGGAAAGTGCTGGATGCGAGAAGCCTAGGATCGAGCAAAGTGCGAACAAATTTATATGTAAATGCAAAGGCCTATGTCCAGCCAGATTATAGCAAAAAATGTAACTGTATAGAATATACCCTCACGGACCGGACTCCGGTGTCACTTTATGTTCACAGCGTGCGTTTTAACAAAGTACTCGACACTTACTATAAAATAATATATAATAAAAGATAATGTACTAACCAGCGAATAAATATTTCTTCAAATATTATTCAAAACTATTAATTACACATCGAGACCCCATAAAGTTTTCGTTTTTTGCGCGCCGAGCGAACTGTCAACTGTCAATGACAATAAACGTTGAAATGTCAAATGCTTTGACACCATTAATTCTGATCTGAGCATCCCCCACCCCACCCTATCGAAAATTCTGATTTAGATGCAAATACAAATGCAATCCCCCACCCTACCGAAAATTCTGATTTAGATGCAAATACAAATTTCTTTCTGGCCTCTTCTTCTTCTTTGTTATTGCTAAGTAACAAGGACGTTTAGAAAGTCCTTGCTAAGTAATAGTTCGGATGTACTTTTGAGAAGAAGCAAACATTTCGAAATAAATAGTCTATTAATTACCGTAGCATTATAATAATTTATAATGTGAAATTTGTTTTTGAACGAAACGTCATTGTCATAGAATTTTACCACAGAGTATCCACGTACCTGTTTGGTATGGAAAGAGTTGGGGCGAGGCTTCCCCATTGTTGTTTGAAATGAAACGAAATTATTTATAAATTAGAAATAGTATTATTGAGTGATTTTGCAAGTATATTCGCATGTCATTTCACATATTACATTCAGTTTTAGTGACGTTTATGTGTAATATAGGTTTTTCATGTCTTTTTACGTAGTATAACATAAAATGAAATACTACTTGTTACTGTTAGCGGTAACGAGTTTCGCACAAACTCAGGATCCGAATCAGTTCAATCCGAACTATCCTAAACCACCTTTTCAACCGGACAACAGCCAGAATGCTTCTCAATATCGCCCCAACTCGCAGGTCCCTTACGGCAGTTTCGCCGTAGGCAACGATTATCAGACGCAGTCCCAAAGCTCGTTCTATCAATCATCAGACGCTTACGACTCTCGGAATTACGATAATGAGAACGATGTAGACCCTGACAACCCTGGTAGTTACAATTACGAATATGAGGAGAGGCATAAATGCCCTCGCAATTGGATTCGTTATAGAGAATCATGCTACCGTTTCACAAAATCGCCCAATCGCCCTCGAAATGAAGCACGTAAAATTTGCCAGGCCTATGAAGCAGATTTAGCGGCTATCAGCAGCCCTGAGGAACATGGATTTATCATAACCAGCCTGATGAGATTAGATCCTCAAAAAGGATCCTGGTATGTATCTGGTCACCAACAGTCCCCAGGTTATTGGACAAATGATGTTGATGGATCCCAACTATCTGGATTAGAGAATGCATTCTTTGAAGATGACCGTCAATCTATTTATAACAATTACAACATACTTCCAAGGGATTATTTGACTTATAAATTTTCAAGAACTGATGGCCGCTGGGGCTTGTCTGCTGTTGAAGGTACAGAATATTTTCATTTTATTTGTGAAGGTCAAATTCAGAGATTGCAATATTTACATGAGGAAGAGAGGTCTTTCACATATGGGCTTGACACCTATGACCCTGAGAGGATACCACGCGGGCCCTATTTTATCAGAGAGCCGGTCGATACCATCTACGACTCAACCAAACATCATTATGTGCAGTTAACTTGCATTGCTTCTGGCTTCCCAGCGCCAGTGTACAAATGGTACAGGGAAGATTATCAAGTAGATAATCCTGTTTATATTGAAATAGACCCACTGACAGATACAAGGTTCATTATAAGTGGTGGTACTTTGATGATTTACAATCCAGACGCAGATAAAGATAATGCTAAGTATCACTGCACAGCTGCAAACAAATATGGTTTAATTAGGTCGGAATCTGTGCGACTGTCCTTTGGATTTATTAGAGAATTCAACCAAAAAAGGCCTGTTGAAACTGGAAATGAATATTGGGGAAAAGTCATGTTCTGTGACCCACCTTCTTACTACCCCGCTGTAAATTTCTTATGGGCCCGCAACTATTTCCCCAATCTTGTAGAAGAAGACAAGCGAGTATTTGTGTCTTATGATGGTGGCCTTTATTTCTCAGCCTTAGAAACTATTGATAGAGGCAATTACAGTTGTAACGTCATGAGTAGGGTGTCTGATGTTGGCCGCAATGGCCCCTTTTTCCCTCTTTCTGTCTATCCTCATTCTGATTATCAGCAACTGAAATTTCCTAACAATTTCCCAAAAGTGTTTCCTGAGGCTCCTATTGTAGGTCAAGAAGTAAGGTTAGAATGTGTCTCTTTTGGATATCCGGTACCATCATACAACTGGACTAGAAAAAATGGAAATATTCCAAGGAAAGCTTTCTTGAGTAATTTTGATCGGGTTCTGACTATTCCTAATGTTGGAGTTGAAGATGAGGGAGAATATGTTTGTGATGTCCGAAATGATAGAGCACGCATCAACAACAGAGTATATTTGAAAGTCCAGGCAGAGCCTAACTTTACTATACCACTGTCAGACAAGCATGTTGATAACAGAGGGGAACTGCATTGGAACTGTGAAGCATATGGCATCCCAGATGTTAATTACACCTGGTGGAAAAATGGACAGAAGTTGTCAATGGCCACATTGGAGCCTGAAGATAGGGATCGATACATTATTCAAGATAATGTACTAAAAATAAAGTACCTCAATCCAGAGAGGGATCCAGGCATGTATCAATGTGAGGCGAAAAATCAACTAAGAGCAAGATATGCTACAGGACAATTGCGTGTTTTGTCTTTGAAACCATCATTCAAAAAACGTCCTCTAGAATCTGAGACTTATGGATCTGAAGGTGGCAATGTGACTCTAAGATGTAATCCCGAAGCAGCTCCCAAACCAACTTTTACCTGGAAAAAAGATAATATTGTCATTGGAGCTGGTGGCAAAAGATTTATCTCTGAAACTGGAAATCTCATTATTAGACAACTATCCAGAGATGATGAGGGAGTTTATACCTGTGTTGCTAAAAATCAATATGGAACTGACGAGAGCCGCGGTCGTTTAATCGTGCTGCGTACTCCGCGGTTTATAGAGCGCCTCCCGCCGCGTATTACGACCCAAGTAAATGAGGTGGTGTTCTTGCATTGCAATGCTGAAATTGATCCGATTTTAGACACTGCATATCTATGGAATCATAATGGCATGAGAATCAAGGACGCTTCTGACTTTTATGCAGATAGAAGGATTAAGATGGATGGAGGTGAACTCACAATTTTCAATGTGAGCTTATCAGATGTTGGTGAATACGAATGCGTGGTCAAGTCGGCCATTGGACGTATTTCTTCACACACTCAGCTGCGTATCGAAGGACCACCTGGTCCGCCTGGTGGTTTACAGGTCCTAAACATACTGAGGACGTCTGTGACTCTGGAATGGACAGATAGTAATTCTAATGGGCGTCCTATTACAGGATACGTTATTACAGGGCGAACCAATTGGAATTCGACCTGGGTTGTCATAAGTGAAAATGTGCCGAATGTCGTAGAAATCGATAGGTATAACGGCCGCAAACGCGCTACCGTGACCTCAAACCTTATGCCCTACTCCGTGTATGAGTTTAGAGTTCAAGCGGTTAATATACTAGGAGTAGGAAACCCTTCAGCGCCGAGCCCACAATTCTCAACATTGCCCGATAAACCTTACCGAGCGCCCGCAAACGTAGGCGGTGGTGGAGGCAAAATTGGCGATCTCACTATTACTTGGAATCCGTTGCCTCCGTCTCTGCAGAATGGGCCAGGAGTTTACTATAAAATATTTTGGCGACGAAACGGAACGGAGGTCGAGTTTCAATCGCTTGTTCTCAAAGAATACGGGAACGTGGGCATGTATGTCGTGCACATATCGCTGTCTTATTTCTTTACGGCTTACGAAGTAAAAGTTCAAGCGTTCAACGATATAGGTGCTGGGCCTGAGAGTCAGGTTGTGTCGATCTATTCCGCCGAGGACATGCCTCAAGTGGCACCACAGCAGGTGTCAGCTCGTTCTTTCAACTCTACGTCGTTGAATGTGACATGGAATGCGATAGATCAGTCTCGTGAAAGACTTCGCGGCAAGCTGATCGGACACAGGCTCAAATATTGGAAGCAAGCGAACAAGGAGGAGGAATGCATATACTATTTGTCAAGAACGACGCGTAACTGGGCGCTCATCGTGGGCTTGCAGCCTGATACATATTACTTCGTCAAGGTGAGGGTTTGATTACTAAATTGATACGCCTACCTTCGTCATTTAACCTACATAATATGAGACTACTAAAGCATTTTATGTTGTTTGATGTAAAATAAGGATCTAACGTTAGAGGCACTGATATTTTTAATCTGCTGTTAAACGTCCACTGCTGGACACACTTATTTGTGTCCAGGTAAATGTTTCTGCCTGTTTCCTGATATTCCGTTGGGCGCCTTTTACGACACCTACAGTATGAGATGGGGTGGTCTAACTAAATCTGGAAATCTCGCAGACGGAGCTTATTCATCACTATAGAATACCAGCTATATCACCTCCAGGTCGTGTTTCTGCTGGTGTGTAAGGTATTGGGTAAGGGTGGGCAACGCGCGGGTGATACCCCGTTGCATGCGTCCATAGGCCGCTGTAACCGCTTAACATCAGGCTGGCCATAGGCTTGTTGCCACCTTAGTAGGGGTGGGAGCCTTCCGCTCCCCTAAAAGTCCGGTTATTATGACAAGGCCGCCCTGGCCATCATTTTATTTGGCAGTCATTTAGGAAAAAAAAGCCGCCTTATTTGTCTATCTATCCTAAGTGCGCCTAGAGCTAAACCACACGGTGTGGTGCGGTGCCGCAGCGGTTCCACTGATTGATATTACATTGCCGCTTCCACACTACCAGTAGACACGGAATGTGCAACCGTGTGGCTTCTCCCTAAGCTATCTCCATCGTGTCGCAGGTAATGGCCTTCAACTCCGCCGGAGAGGGTCCGGAGAGCGAGCGCTACCTCGAGCGGACGTTCCGCAAGGCGCCGCAGAAGCCGCCTGCCTCCGTCAACGTGTGGTCCGTGAACCCCAGCACAGTGCGCGTGGTCTGGCGCTACGTGCAGCCTTCTGATGAAGAGGAGCCGCTCATTGGTTATAAGGTCAGTCTTCAGTTTTGTAATTACAGGGTGGCATGTCGGGCCCCCAGCCGTTAGGAGCCTCCGCTCAGAGGAGAATCCAAACTACCACATATTTATTAAAAATCCAATGAATTTACCACGGGCTTCGAATGTAGTTACGGCATGCACTGTCAGTCTTACTTTAATTCAAAGTTTCCAATTCGTCCAATTGGACGTGAGGGCGCGATTGAAGCAGACGAGGTGTTTTTATGTCTTCTTCCTTTTTTTATAGTAGCGCAGCATAATGGCCTTCCGTCACCTAAAGTAAAGCGAAAGAAAAGCAACAGATTAGTAATGAAATTAATAATAATCTGTCAGTTGCCAATCGCTATGTTGACCTGTCGATAGCTCTGTCTATACTTGGTGCTTCGAGTGCATCGGCTAAAAACTTCTGTCGAAAGCAATGTAAACCTCGCGGGCCGGACGTGTGTACGACTAATAATAAGGAAGTAGATGATTGTTCGTGCTGTACACACGTGTCTGTGAAGCGAACAGTGCTCGCCTTGCATGCGGCACGACTTGCAAACCGTAACCTCTTGGACTTGATTGCTTCGTTGAAAGCAGTCGAGGCAGAGACGCACGTACGAAGTCTCACACTTTGGTGAAGTAGATTTGAGTATCAAATCAAACGTCTCGATTACAGGTAAGAGTATGGGAAACGGATCAAGACATGAGCACCGCTAACGACACGATAGTGCCCGTGGAGCACAACCTCGAGGCGTACGTGAACAACCTGACGCCCGGCAAGACGTACAACCTGCGCGTGCTCGCGTACTCCAACGGCGGCGACGGGCGCATGTCCTCGCCCGCCTTCACCTTCCAGATGGGCGACTACCACAGTGACTCCTACGGGTACTACGTCAGAGGCTCCGCAGCCAAAGGAATGGCCTCTCAGCTCTTAATGCTACTAGCCATCACACTCTATTTGCAAATTTCGTGATATTTATAACGACATATCTTTATTTTTAATCTATATTTTTTTACAGTATTTTATACACACGCTTCTTAATTTCACAATTTTTATACAATCGTTTATGTATTTTATAGTCTCATTTTTATTAAGATTCATGGTTAGGTTGTGATCATATCCGGCCACTTTTATTTCCTGCAATTTATTATATATTTTACGTCGTGTAGTTTTTGTATGACAACTTTTATAAGCACAAAAACTTTTTTATACTTTTCTTATTTTAAAAATAAGTGTAATATTGCTGTTAAAATGTAGCTTTATTGCTGTTCTACTGATAGATTTTATTAACTATTTTTATAATGTAATATTACGTACCTACATAAATGTCAAATTTTGTTGACAATAAATTAATTAGGTGCATTGACATTCACATAACAATATTGATGTAATATTTTAAGGAATTATTTTTCTCGTCCAGTTCTCAGAATCTTGTAGACATAAGAGTGTATTTTACTGTTTGCTTATTTGTATATTTGGATATACTTACTCGTACCTAAAATCCGAGCCATTTTCATGATCTAATTAGATTAAGTCATAATTTTACATTACAATATGTGGGCATGTTAATAAGTAGAGTACAAAGCAGGAAGATAGCGTTACATACAACATTATTGGATATTGCCTTATAAATGTTGATATCTTTGTACGTATCTTAGTATGTAATGTTATGAATAAAGCGACCCACAAAAGATTTATATTTTCATTCTGGACCTAGGTACCTCTATTTAAAATGAGTAGTAAAGCTGCTTTTTTAGTAGAATTTCAAACCCAAAAAATATTATCTATATTCCTAGGTACTGGACCGTGCTGCATACGCACGGGAAAATTATATCTCCCTCTGTTCCCTGGAGAATACCTTTACCTATCTGCTTACAAGTTCGAATTCCACCTAAGGCAAAAAAGCTGCGATTACCATCGTACAGTGGCAGAATTATTGCATATTCCTTTGTTGTTCGGCTATGGTCAAGTTTTGGGATCGATATCAATGTAAAGTGAGGCCTGAAATTTCTTTATATTATGTAAACCCTCAATTGAAAGGATCTGCGTGAGCTCCGTGCGGACAGCTGGCAGGAGGTTGCGCAAGACAGGCCTAGATGGAGGCTCTTATTATTGGAGGCCAAGACTCGGCTTGGGTCACTGCGCCGATCTAGTTAGTTAGTTAGTTCAATTGAAATTAATAAACAATTATTTTCAATAGAGAATTTATTATAATTAGCATAATAATTAATTTCATCACACTTTTTTATATTTCACTTTACGTTTTAGACACTTTGCGTCTACGTTATCTAACAAGTCATCATCTATAGATTTTTTTCTCTTCAGTAGACTAGCGTCTTCTGCAGTTTGCCTATCTTTTTTTAAAGGTAGCAGGCCCACTGCGTACGGTATGTCATCGTCTAAAGTAGAATTTATATTACTGTCACTAGGTTGATTCTCTTTATCTTCATTTTCATTCATCATGCACTCCCATTTTTCTTTGATGGAATCTGTAAGATCTATGACGGATTCTCTAAACTGATCTTCAGACACGATTGAGCCAACATGATCTGCATGATTTTGCTGATTTTGGGTATTCCCGGCATCACAATTTTCTTTATTAGGATTGATGTCCACGTTATCCCACTGTAACCCAGTGGAATCAATTTCGGCTGATAGATCTTCTCGGCTGTCCTTCATTGCACTATCGCCAGTTTCATTATCAATTCTTATATCTTTTAAAGAATCAACATTAAAATTTTGAACGTTAGAATTAGAGTTAATAGGATCGGTATCGTCATCGTTAGGATCAGCGTGCGCCATATTCATTCTGTCCTCTATATTCATCAGATCCTTGATTATTTCATCTCGCTCTCTACTATTCTTGTCTAGTATATTGTTGTCTTCATATCTGTTATTGTCGTCATCGGTTTGTTTGGGCGTTGCCATTAAACAATCTAAGTCAGAGCTTTGGGGTAGCTGGAGGCAGAAATCATTTTCGGGGTTCAGTGGGTTGTACTGTTGATTGAGATTCTCGCTCATATGAGACGTTTTAGTGTCTAGTAATGACATGCTGAAATTAGTGTCCAAGGAAGCGCTTACAGGACATAGTTGCTCCATTACTCTGGCGTCATTCAGTTGTTGCTCTTCGTAATATTTTTTAACATCGTCGCTCATGGACTTGGTGAAAAATTGCATGTCGCTGTCTATACCAGAGAAGTCGTGTGAATTCGAATGGTCCATCGTACTGCTACCTTCTTGAAGACGAGGGTCAAGCACTACGTAGTTTTGTTGCTCGCCAAAGGACTCCAGAGTATCCGGCAGAATAGCATTCAAACTGTTAATAGCTTCTTCTTGTTGGCTGTACTGGTTTGCATCTTTCACAAAGTCGGAAGCTGATGAGTAACTTTTCGTGCCGAGCATCATTTCACCTCTCTCTATAGATTTGGACAGATCATCGATGCTCTTAATTTCACTAGGGTCTGCTACTTTTTCAATAATGTTCGGCTGCTCTATGACTTCATATTGTATCTCACTGCTTTGGACCATATCTAGAAGAACTTGTTCGTTCACATTTATGTAAGATCCATCGCCAGATTCGAAAAGTATTGGAAGATCCGTTGGAAGGCCAGCACTTTTAAGAGCATTCACATATTGGGACATGGCGGTGCCGATGCCACCGTTTGAAGCATCATTCGCGGAGCTACAAATTGGCGTATTGGAGTAGCTGGATGTTATTGTTTCGCTACCCATTGAGTGTTCTTTGCTGTACGAGATAGTGGGATCGAGCACGTTAGATGAAACCGTTTGATCCATGTACATAAGGTCGTTGTCCATGTTCATGTAGCTGTTGGAGGTGTCCGGGCCGCAGATACTGTTCACAGCCTGGGACAATGTTACCCTGTCCATGTAATCCTGCAAGAAGACAACTTTTACATTTAGGTTTTTTATAACTGTAATCTTTTCCATCTTTTTACGCTCTAGTGTCCGTTACGATGCATTAATATAGATAATTCTAAAAATATAAAACAAATGAAAACAAGTTTCTACTTCTTTTCGTTTGATTTATATTGCTGCTAAAGATTTTCTGCTGAAGTGGACACCTTAGCAAAGATAAGGATATAAGTCAAGGATTAGGACTCGTGGTCGCCATGGCGGAGATCGGTCGGAGATCATCGTCATCAATCAATGATTATATTGATTATAATCGTGGTCTTTAGGTAAAAGATTACTATCAGTATGGTTTGCATTGTATGCGTTATTTGATTGCAATTTGTTGTCCTGGTGTTTAAGGCAAGTCCAATTTACCTGCATGTGTCGAGTCTGCAGGTGTTTGAGTTGATGGATGGCTTTACGCGAGTCCTGCTCGCGTCGCAGGAGCGCGCGCTCCGCAGCTCGTCCAAGGACGCCGGTGGTTTCCCATCCACCGGGCCGCTACATAAAAACAAGATTAATTCGGCAATCTTTTCTTTTTGAATGCATCGAGCGGATGACAATCTCGCTTTTATTTCTGGGGACAGATTTTTCTGCTTCCTTGCCTGTTCGGTGATGATGATGTCATCATTGAATCATAAAACTATAATTATCGTAAGTCGTAAGATTTGTTTAGTAACGTTTTTGTGGTTGCAATATTGGGAACGTCGTAATGTAGGTACCTAACATCCTTGATAAGTACGTAGGTATGATCCGCACAGGCAGCTAGAGAAGTTAGTAGGTATAATCTAATTCAGAATTCAGAAATTATTATAATTATTATGAAAAGGAACACCTACTCCTTTCGAAAGCAACTTAGGTAATGAAGGTTAAAGATCTAAGGTAGGTATTCCGCGAATCTTACTTACCTTTGGAGTATGAAATTATTATTGCACAGATGTGATTGTAATCTGGAATTAGTTATGATGTACTAGGTAATAAGTAGGTAATTTAAGTATCTACCACCTTCATAAATGGGGTGTCATCTCTAGGACTTAGTGGCAGAATCTAATTCCTGTCAACCCTTCAAGGAAGTCCTGAATACCAATATAGTACATAGAGTACCTATTTATGTATACCTACGTTAAAGTGACCTACCCTTACACTGGGGCGGCCGCGCCTCGGCTTGACGACACGCGGGCCGTCGGCGTAGTCCACCCCGCCAGCCGGATTGCCGCCGTTCTCAATGTCGAACGGTATGCGAACCACGGTATCCTAAACGAAAGACTTAGTTGTGTATGATGTTCCGGTTACAAAGTGTTTAGTTTTCGTTATTAGTCAGCTATGATTATGGACGGTGAAAGGGTAGAAAACGTTTCGAGTTCTTAACCCCGTTTCCTCCAGCTCACGAGCTCCAACTGGCAGGAGCACAATGGCATGTACAACGTCAACGAAAATCTTTTCTATGTATATCTTGTAGCTATCGGTCAATCAGCCCATTGCCGTCCACTGCTGAACGTAGGCCTCCCCCAGAGCTATAGTACCTACGACTAAAGTACAATATAAGTATCTACTATCTACCTAAATAATATAAATATGTAACTAGGTATTAATCGTCATTGCGTAGGCGTGACGATTTTTTAATTCAAAAATCAAGTTCCATTAATAGGTACAATAATGTTAAATTGGAAGTTCCGAATTCCGAAAGTTTCCTTGAGCTCCGTCCTAGGTGAGCGCCGGCACCGGACGCAATGCTATGTAATGCGACCAATACTTCACGCGGTACTGACTAAAACGTCTACGTAGGCTACTATTTCATACAAATACTACCTACTTGATATTTTCGCTTTGCGTTAGGGGCCATCCACAAATTACGTCACGCCAATTTCGTGACTTTTACCTTCCTCCCCCTCCTTGTCACAGCTGGTCCCTTTTATAGGACTCTTCTTCCTTCATGGACCCTCTCCCCCCTTAAGTGTGACATAAGTTATGGATGGCCCCTTAGTGTTGTATTTTACCTTGTTGGTGCGAGCTAAGCCATCGACCGGCGCGTTGGCGCTGGTCGGAGGGGGCAGCTGTAGCGGCGGTGGCGGGGCTTTTGGTTCTTCCTTTAAAATTGTCAAATACGTAGATACATTTTAAATTTAAGGTGTTACCAGATCAATCGATTCTTCCATCGATCTACAATCGATCGAGTGGTTTGTAGCACTCTAATAAGTTATGATAGGATACACGCCTAAGTAAGACTGCGATACCTGGTCAATATTCGTAGTCAATTTTTGAAAATGTTCTCGGGTCTGGGTGTTTTGGGACATGGTCTCTATGAAAGCCAACTTCTGGCAGCTACCAAATTCATAATCATAACACCACAAGTTATAGTCTTCATATTTGACGGCAAACGGTATGTAGTTTTTGAGTACCTAGTTTCTATTCCAAAAATGACACCCGTATTCATAAACGATACCCACTTATCTATGAAAACTAACAACACTATGCGAAGTAGCCTTACTTCGTTGTATTATGCCTATATACAATAGCGACCGGCACTCAAGTGTTGTCTATGAATAGGTTTTTGGATACCTGTACGTCCGCGTATCGCATAGTAACGTTTTTGAATACGGGTGTTATTGAACGTAAGTAGGTACCTACCCCTAACTAACAAGGTATGTAACATATATTACTACGTACCTGTGTATGCAAGTCAATAAGTGATTGCGGCGGTCTATTTATCACTACAGGAGGCGTAAAGACCGGTAACTCACCTATAAGATTAATTTTAAATCAATATTGCTTTAAAGGTATATTTTAAATCAATAGGTCTTTAACATCTTCTAATTTCATCTTTGAGTTATAGTTTTGATAGCTTCAGGAAATTTCCAGCTTAAAAAATATATTTAAACACTCACTATGATTAGTTATTCCGAGTCCTTCTTTAGTTACTTTTGATAATCCCTTGATTTTCAGAAATTGTGCTGCTGAAACTAACTCGTCCAAATTCTCTTCCAAGCATTGCGTTTTACCACAGTACATGAACTCAACAAGGCATTTCAAAACACTAAATCGCATTTTCAGTATAATCAAAGGTTCACCCGTCTGTTTTTGGAGCACTTCCTGTTTAATAAAAGCAATAATGAATACGTATTAAATACGTCAAAAATAATTCTGAACAAGAAGAGATGAAAGTACCTACGACTCACCTGAAAATAAGCACTGCTTGCAGCTAAAACCGCTTTGTGGACACGCAAAGTATGCGAGCTACACATAAGTGTCATGTCAACCAACGATTGCATTTGCAATAATTTGCCAAACCTGGACATTAGATGTTCTGAATAATCTTCATAGTGCAAACTATACCGTATCGGTGCCATAACACAGTAAATATCTACCTCTAGATATTTACCTAACAGCTAAAACAAAATATCTTTGTCGACAATGTGATATTGACAGCCAAGCGCTTTGACGCAGTTTTAAAAACAAAAGAGCAATTAAATTACTATGAATGTCATTTTAAAACAAAAATAGAATTAATGTGATTTACGAAAAAAGTATTTTTTCGCTGTCTATCTATCTATGGTATGTACTTAGGCAACATACCAAAAATTCACCAATTTAGGTAGGTAGGTATTTTATACGGTTCAATCAAAATTAGTTTATTTTATTATGTGGTATCGCAAAAAAGTTATATAAAATAGCCGATGCCTCATTTTACCACATTACCTTCTACAAAAATCTCAAATACCATATCAACCTGTCGTGTACTAGGTGTACCTACCTACCTTTCTCCTCTCTCTATGTATCTTCTCTCTATATAAAATACCCGTGTCGTCGTTAGGGTAAATACTACCGAAAATGAAAAAAACATTGTATTGGAATCTTTTAATTCTTTAAAAATGCAGAAAAAAAGTAAAACGTTAGAAAATGAATTCATTACAAATTTGTATTCATGGTAAATACATAATTAGATTAATATTAGGGTTCATTTTAGCGTAGTAAAGTATGAAGACGATGATACAACAGATATAGACTGTGAAAACATATTCTATCACAGCTAACGATTTTTAGGATTTATTTAATTAAATATTGCTAAAAGCAAAGATACAACATAATCATTATTATGCATTACAAATGAAGTTTATAAAATTAACGATTGGAATGTAAGTAAGTAGGAATGCGATGAATTGTTCATAAGGCACTTGGAACAAATAGAATGAGATCATAGTCACATCATGTTTTGTTTAATCAGATAACATTGGAGCTTACTCAAATAAACATTGATAGATAGCACTGAGAATAAATAGTTATAATAATAATGTAATCAATGACCTGTTTTTTTACTAAGTAAGTTAATATAATTTACAATAACTATACAAAACCATTAAATAGTTCCATAGAATCTAACCACTCTTAATTTAGAAATTCATAATTAACATTTATTTGAATTAATTGTTTGAGGAAGAATATTTATAGAATACATTTAGCTTCCAACAAATGAAGTAAGTTACGTTTCCAAGAGTAGGCATGACAGTTTTAAAAATACAAATTTGTAACATTTCCAATACTTTTAGTATCGTCTTAGAAGTCAGTTTCTATACAATAGCTTTACGTTTTACCCTTCTTACCTCCCTACGACAAAGCTCATATACGCTGTGCCACAGCCGCGACGCCTACGCGACACTCTCGCACGATTCTTAAATACTGGAACACATTCTGAAAAATATCTGAGATAGAAATGCTATGTACTTATGTAGGTACAAGTACCTCAGTGCTGTACATACTCGTATATGTACTGGTCATAAAAAACTATTTATCCTTCTCGATTTTTTAAAGAAATAATATTTGATCATAGACAAAATAATTAAAAAATAATTTAGGCGGGAACTTATTACATTTTTGTACCTAACAACTACACAGCGTTAATTAACAATTATTACTTTATTATATATTAATTTATTACATGCACTACAATATTGTCATACTAATAATATTGCATTATAAAATAATTCCATCCCAGATATTACAGAACAAAACTTTCGTAAAAACAACAAAAATTACGGCCATTGTCTGCTTAAAAATTACGTACAGATATTTCATATCAATGTGAAGTTAGTTTTTGTTAATTCCAATATTTATAGAAAAATATTCATCAGTGAGACAGTTAGGTATGTAAGTTGGTTTTTTTACAAAATTATATTGAAATTTAAGCAAGAAGGTTTTCATAGGATTCCATAGCATTAGGTATGTTTCGTTCGTACAAAAGAAACGTTGGGCGAAGTCAGAGTTGCAGAACATAATTACTTATTTGAGGAAAACCAGAAGCCATTTTTTATAAAATAATTATCCATATTTATTAAAAGCTTTTATTTACACAACAACGAGGACATTGGCAAAAGCTTCATAATTGTGTATCAACAGTGACAGTGGTTTTTGCAAGGATTTTATTGCCTGCCTACTAGCTGTTATTTTTATTACTTGTACGAGTTCGTAGTACATACCTATCCTGTTCCATTAGAATCCTATGAAATACCCTAATTATTGTTAACATTCTTGTTACCTACACAATTTTGTATTTTGAGTAGTTTGGTGTATTTGATAGTTAGTTACTTTATGTTATTATAATATTGACACGTTAATTGACAACTATCCAACATAAGTTTAAGAAAATATTACAATTATAATAAAATATTTATGTATTTTGTTCGTTTTTCAATAAAAAGATGAAAGAGGTACATACTTAGTCATTAAATAGAAAAAAATATGTAAAAAAAAATTAAACTATCAAAGTAAAATATCAAAGTAATCATACTTGAACACTTTACATAGGTATGAGTAATTTTGTACA
The DNA here is from genome assembly GCA_031163375.1 of Conogethes punctiferalis. Lineage (NCBI taxonomy): Eukaryota > Metazoa > Arthropoda > Insecta > Lepidoptera > Crambidae > Conogethes > Conogethes punctiferalis. Next base: position 15,276,622 of record CM062083.1, on the reverse strand, counting down.
ATACATAGCATGTAGAAAAAATAGAGATTCATTTATAGAGATCGTTCAGTGAAACGAGACCATTGCCAGTCGGTGCGCTTGTGCGGCCTCGCCGGTGCGATACCAACATCTCTCCCGTTCCTCAATCAGCTACCGTTTACCCCCTTTTTGTTTAATTTCGATACATACTTTTATATTTAGCGAATTTAATAATTCCATAATCGATATAAGTTTATACCACAAAAATATTGAACATATCAATCATAAGATTAAATTCCCAATAATACATAAATCACATAAATGGAGACTGAGGAATGGTCTGTTTCAGTGGCAGGTTACATTAGTCTTAATATCAAAAAGCAAATTACAATATTTACACTAATCGATATAGTTACAACTCGCGTATATTATCATTTACACATCAATTTTATTCGTTCGTATTACTATTTAAATTAATTGTACCACTCACTCTCACCGTCCACTGTCAATTGTCGATTATGTTCAAGAACTCCTCGGGGGATATGTGGGCGTCGTCGGGCGGCGCGTGCGGGGAGTGGGGGGCGTGGGCGTGTGGCGCCAGCGGCGAGGGCTCGGCGGCGCACGGCACGCTGTGCTTGAGGTCGCCGAAGGTGTAGGCGGGGCGCTTGCGCGGCGCGGGCTCGGCCCAGCAGAAGGGCTGGCGCGGCTCCGCGCCCGCCGACATCGGCATCGCCAGCTGCACGCGCGACTTGCACAGCTCGTTGTCGCTCAGCTGCCGCTTCAGCTTGCCCTTGCCGACGACGAGCTGGAAGCCCCTCACGCCGCTGTCGTTCGCCGGCCTGCCGAGCTCGACCTCGCTGAGCTGCCTGCGCAGCTTGCCGCCCGGCTCGACGGGGCTCGCCCGCGGCCGGTCGACGAGGCTGCTCTGGCGCGAGGCGGCGCCGCGTCTGGAGGCGGAGTTGCGCTTCACGAGCGGCCCGTCCGGGCGGCTGCTCCCGGACGAGCTGCTCGTGTTCGTGTTGCTCGCGGCCGGCTGACCGTTGGTCCTTCTGAGCGACTCTATGACGTTGTAGAAGTGTTCGATGTCCGATGTGCTGTTGTTTCGGGACCGGTTCACGTTGTTCGTGCTGTGTCTGTGCGGGCGGATTTGAGCGCGAGGCAGGTGACCGTAGCTGCTCTGCCTCGAGATGCCGACGGCGGTCTGCCGGCGAGGCATGTTGCAGCTCTTCGGGACGAACGCCTCCTGGGACATTAGTATGTTTTCGTACACGTGTGCGTTCTCCGAGTCGTCTTGCGTGATGAGGTTCTGTCGGCTCTCTGTGGTCTCCTTCTTCTGGCCGACCGAGTTGCTCTTTTTGTGGCCGCTTCGAATTTTAACTTCTGGTAGTTTCTTCGTCAGTTTGCAGTCGCTGGCGCTCCTGGGTAGCAAGTTGGCGTAGCTATGGTCTCCGCTTTCTTGCTTTTGGCTTATCTCTACTTTCGGGGCACTGGGAGCCGTATTGTCTAGTCTAGTAGAATTAGAGTGCTTAGGTAGTTTGTTACTGGATGGATTGGCTTTGGCTAGTTCAGTGGAAGTGGTCTGTAGTGGCGATGTTTCGTGACGTTTTCTGTCCACGTCGGGCTTGGAAGATTTGTCTAGGACCACTTTAGTTTTATCACTTTTACAGATTTTGACACTAAATCGGAAGGGCGGTTTGAACACGACTTGCAGTCTTGCTTTTTCTCCTGTTAGAAGATTCGTAGCACTCTTGGATGGTCTAGTTTTTCTAGTACTCTTTTGAACTTGCCTATGTGTTCGATCGTTTAGACCGACGGGGATAGACTTAGACTTAGGTATAACTGTTGGCTGGGGGGAGCTCAGTAACCATTTTTGCACCTTGGTCAGAGCCTCGGTATCTTTAGTGGGGGAGGAGGGGTGTTTTTGCATCGAGCTATAGTCGATAGTTTCTTTTTTCATTTTCGTTTTTCGCTTTTTAACTTTGCCTTTGTGCTTCGATAGTATGACGTGTTTCGGAGACTTGCCGTCGGCGTTCGTTACGATCGCAGTGCTTTCTTTCGTAACCTTATGGCTCTCCTCGGGCTTAGATTGCGAGATTGGTTTCTGGAACAATATTTTTTATTGTATAAATTTACATATTAGAGGCACAGCATAGTGGATTCCCCTTGCCTGATGGAAAGCAAAAGAGAAGCAAAATTCACTCCGGCAATGGACAAGTAACCAAATCAACTAGGTACTTGTCAGTTACCACCGTCATTTCGGCTTGTGAGATAACTTAAGTCACTTTACGGGTAAACTCTACCATCAACTGAGAAGCTCTCAATCTCAAGGATTCTCTTAATTTACTTACTTACTACTTTTAGCACAACGAACCTAGATAAAGGTTAAATACTTACTCTCTTTTTATTGGCACTATGAGACGGAGACGCCTTGTCCCCAAGTTTCTTGTGATCCTTCTTGTTGCGATACGCGCGTGTGCGTAGAGCCACCTTCTTTTTCAGAGGAACCTTCGACCTAGAATAATAAATTGATTATCTACTTGAAGTATCATTATGAATTTTAAGTAAGTTTTTAGTTTATTATTATAATCTAAAAATGTATCATCATCATTATCAGCCTATCGCAGTCCACTGCTGGACATAGGCCTCTCCAGTTGTTCGCTACAAAGGCAAACACCTGGAGGATTTACTAACAATGGCCACGCTGGGCAGACGGGTGCCAACCCGTCCCCGATGGCAGCGCGTAGTACCTCGCTACGATTACGCTGTTGCTCGTCAATGTATACCTTTCATCAGATATTTGACTTACCTAACAGCAGTATGTACAATTAGCCCTTGGTCGGTAGGGTCTGGCAATCGGACGGTTTCAGTGGTGGACGAATGAATGATGGTGACAGACTTGAGCTTCTTGCCGTGCCGCCCGAAGAACCGGGTGCTGGCCACCTGTAAATGAACAGATCACAATTAATTTGGTTCAGGAAAGACTTATGGAGATCGATTCATAATCGACGAAGAAAAAATTTCGAGCATTGCCATTACTAGTTGCCAATATTGATCAATAAAGATCGAGACTTCTAGCTTACAAAAACATTTTTGATGCATGGTATCTTGAAACTTTAAGTGATAGATCTACGTAGTCCTAGTATGGTTAACAACTTTATGTAGGTAGTTGTAATACATTTCTTCTCAGTAGGTTGCTGACCTTAAGGTGAATAGATCTAGCAAATAAGTGATAAGGTTTTACAGGGAAAAAGGTAAAATACGTTTGGGTATAAGTAGACAATGTGGCAACTAGCTAAAATATTGGCTACTATCAACTTTGTCGGCAATGCTATTAGTCCATTCATGGTCACACTCTCAAGCTTCTGGTATATTCACCTGTCTCACAGATACTTGTAAAGACACTAATTTTTAGTGTCAAGTTCTATTGCTGTATCTAGGATTCTACAGCAGCGCTATAGAAGAAAAATAAAAAGTTTTATATTTAACAGGTGCAATGTCTTTGACTTGTGTCAGTAGATATGAGTAGGTAGGTACATGTATTTAATTGGTTGTTTCAATGATAAAAAGCTTATAGTTAGTTGCTACAATATTTTTTATTATTACCTACATGTGCCATTATTTAATCAGCTCTAGTTTCCAATCTATTATTGTTTACGTCTTCTTCCCTAAGGAAATAAGTAGTTATGCCATGTAAAGTCAAGCTCTCGTTCTAACGTAATCCTTTGTTTCAGTACAAAGGTATTAAATTCTATTGGTCACCATTATATCCGAGTAGACCAGACTGCGATCCGACTAGTTGATCTTATTAACCTTGGGAATGCTAGTGTCGCATTTATGCGACGACAACAATAGATGTTCTATTGTGTCTCATATTTCGACAGTCAAGGGATTAATCTGAAGCACTTACCAACAAAGCGATGACAGCCAGCAGTATCAGCAGCACCGCGTACCAGTGCTTCAGCATCCAGCGCTTGAAGCCGGCGATGCTCTCGTCTGACAGCAGCAGCTTGCGCAGCGTGGCCAGCGGCCCGGACGGGTCTACCTCGCGGCAGCGTTGGAACACGTCGCAGTATCTGAAACGTTTCAAATAGAGTCTTTTTAAGGTGAATCTTTATTCAATTTCACTTTTTCTAAAATCAGAACCTATATCGGCAGTTTTTTAGCTGGAATGGTTAAAAAAGTAGCAATGTTCTGAACTGAGTATTTAAACATTTTGGCATTTTTAGCGCTGTTAAACAATCCCTCAGCGGAATACACAGACACAACATTATGTTATACACTACGATGACCGAATTTCGGCCTAACGAAAGAAAACAAAAAGCACCCGAACCGGCTTTCGGCCCTGGGATCTCTGTTGACAAGTGGCACTTGCGACAGTCTAGTGGTTGCAGGTGCCACTAAAGAATTAATCACACAACATAATACGGGTAATTGGGTAGTTTAAAATACCTAATAATAACGCAATATATGATAGTAATTAACATACCTAGGTATGTGTCGTACATCATGTATGTTTTTTGTATACTCATTCAATGGTAATCCCCGCAATTGACAAACAAATACATAGACAAAAACATTGCGTCTGAAATTCCTGGTCGAGATTTTCTATGGTGGTCTACTGACGACTACGTATGACATAGCTTGTGAGGGGAAGCAATATCGCTACCATAGTTATATACTGACCCGTTGTAATCGTTGCATGGCGTGCCCGGCTTGGCATACATGTCGGGCACGTCATAGGGCGGCGCGTTCCACTGGAAGGAGGAGAGGCACGGCCCGCCCGGCTTGCGGCAGCACAGCTCGCAAGCGGAACGCGCGTCGTCCTTGCGCGGCGCGCACTGGCATGACTCCAATCCAAATGCCAGGCAGATGGAACCGGTGCACTCCTGCAAGGAAGGTACTAGTAGAGTAGGTATACTTAAAGAACGGATTTTGATATTTTAAGTTATGTCTCTAGTTTAAAATTCAATTTATAATAACAATCAACTCAAAAGCAGCTTTACGTAACATATTTTTATAAGATGCTTAAAGCATTTGAATTTCGAATTTTGTAGACCTTTTATAATAAAAACTTGCATTTGTTGAAAGATAGAAGATGATGATGATTAGATGTTTTTTCATGTCAGGGACTTTTAAGGCACGGTACTAAGAGCGTTGCCACAAGTGTTGCGTTCCATATGCGGTGAGTGGAGGCTGCTAGGACCATACCTACGTTATGAGCGACAAGGGTGTTTCAAAATCAAATTCCCGATAGATGGTGTTATGTAGCCTGCGGTTCAGTTATCAGTTGGTCAATAGCTATAGCGTAAACGTCAGTGCCATATCAAAATGAACCAATCACTTAACAGCTGGACCTGCCGCTTATATGGTGCCGTTTGGTGGCTTCCTTTTTTCAGAAAACCCTCATTAAACGACGTCATTGACTTACTCCCATATAGCAGACGAGTTCTTTGTCGCACTGTGTCCTGTTGGGCTTGTGGCGGCTGGCAGGGCAGGCGGCGCGCTTGCCGTCGCAGTGGGCCGCGTCGCGACATCCGTTGTCGGAGCGACACTTGTCGCCGAACTTGAGCGTGCAGGATGCGGTGCAGCAGGGACCCTGAAAGTGAACATAGACTCTATGAAAATAGTAATTCAGAGGTAGAATTAGATGACAGAGCTTGGCTCCACTGTCTCCAATATACTCGTTGTATCCCCTGTCAAAGAGGAAACATCTTTTTTTTTTTCCATATTCCACCTTAGTGGTGGCAAATACGCCTATCCGGTATCACGCGCTGACCCTTTAAAAAGTCTCCACAACCTTTTTGAAGACTGTAGTCTGGAGGAAGAGCCTCGGCGGGGAGCTCATTCCAATGCTTGAGTGTGCGCGGCCTGGGTGTGAGATATATTTCTCAAGTATTTATTCTGTGATAAAAGAGGCAATTGTTTAGGGGCCCAACAATTGCCTCTTTACAAAAGAAACTATACCTAAACTGTTAATTAACAGCTAAATAGGCCAGAGCCCCTACATGGCTAATCCGGCCCTGGATATGTATGTTTCGACTACGAGTACATGAAAGGATTTTTAACTTTTGTATAATTCTAATTCTTTTTACTTATGTTGCGCTCCTTCGACTATTTAATTAAAGCTATAGCGGACTATGGCGGAAGTTAAAATGCAAAGTTACCTGGCTAGGACTGCAAACGCTGTGTTCGGTGAGTGTGCAGGGCTTGTAGTTGGGTCGCGGCGCTTGCGGTCGGCAGCACACGTCCGTGCACTCGGACGCCCAGCCACAATCACACTCCTCGCCTTCCTCTACTACTCCGTTGCCGCAGATAGCTGGTTGTGGCTCTGAAGTGAGAAAAAAATCGTGAAAACTTATTACCGATTAAATTACCTACCGATTTAGGTACTAAAGTTTTTTCTAGGGAACACACGTTTGATCTTTATATGGTCTATTCCCTGTTTCCCCCGTAAATTTTCTGAGAATAAGATGTGAAACAGCGGTTTTATCTTTGAACCACTACGTACGGTCTTATCTCTTGACAGCCTAGTTTGTTTGGTATTTCCAGTTTTCCCTGTGCGTTTATTAAGGGGCAGAAGGAAATTCAAGGTGCATATTTAAGTGAGCCTGTAGGTACATACCTGTAAAGCAACCTTTGGGTGACCGTGCTTTGTTGTTGAGGACGGGGTCGATGGCGCGCAGCGAGCACGGGGAGAACTTGTTGTTATTCTTCCTGTCGCCGCTGGTTGCGCGAGCGAACATTATGTAGTTGCCGTCTTCGCCGAACGGAGTGCAAACTTCTGGGTCATGCTGGAAAAGTTAAAACGTAATGTAGAGTGCTGAAGTTGTCTTGAGCCGAAAATATTCGTATTATACCTATTTGTTTGCTTGCTTCTCACCCAGCAAGTAGGTTGACATCTCGAATATACAATTTTCTACCAACTAAGAATTTTGAATGATTTTTTTTGCTCCACCGAAAAGAACGGGGCTCTTAAATTTTGAATGAATGAACAATTTTGTAGAGTGCACTTGGGGACCCTAAAAAGCCTAAAGGTTTTTCATAAAGTACCAACCAACCAAAAATTTGTGAAAAAATCTATACTTATAATAAATCTGTAGAGAGGTCAATTCTGTACATAAAATATTTTTTCAAAATAACTATCAGGGGGTGATAAGTGATCGATACTGATACCAAAAATGCAATCAGTAAAATTTTTGTCTGTCTGTCTGTCTGTCTGTCTGTCTGTCTGTCTGTCTGTATGTTCCTTATAGAAACAAAAACTACTCGACGGATTTTAACGAAACTTGGTACAATTATTCTTCATACTTCTGGGCAGGTTATAGTATACTTTTCATTACGCTACGATCAATAGGAGCAGAGTAGTGAAGGGAAATGTTGGGAAAACGGGAGAAGTTACTCCATTTTTTAAGCTTCCGTCGCGTGTGCAGCCTTAATGGTTAAAGGTACATAGAAATTATGTATGACAGAAATATTTTACATAAAATTGACTAAAAAATATCCCGCAACAGCATATGTCTATCTTTTATGGTTGACTCACAATAACACGTGTAACTCCTGATAGCTTAGCAGTTCGGAGCATTCTGATTATATTTGTTTACTCTTACGTTTATAATACTCTCATTCATCCCTAATTTTAAAAAGTTATCATTATTACCTATTCAATAAAAAAAGAATCATAGAAATCGGTATAGAAACACCAAACTTATACATGAAATAAGCCATCGCGCCGTCGCACGTGAATACTGAATCATGCTATAAGGATTATTTTTGTGTAACGGTTGCCGCGCTCGACACGGGTCGCGGCGGCGGTAGGGTATAAAAAGGTCCGAGAGCTAGCTTCATTCAATATTTGGCTGTTGATGCGTTCAGAGCGATCGACCTTATTGACAGACAATAATTCGCACCCTCCGGCGAATAAAGCGGTTATTGCAGAATTGCTATTTTTCAGGAGAAGCAAAAAACCGAAATCGGTGAATATCTCTAAAACTATAACTTTCAAATAAATGCTTTTAACTTTAATTGAAAATAGATTTTTGATGGTACATAATATTTAAAAACTAAATTAATTTAATGGAAAATTCATAGATAAAACCTCAAAAATATGTAATACCGCATAACAATAATATTGTTTTTATCGTATGGTGACATTACCATTTTCTTCTCGGCAGCCTTCTATCAAAACTGCCCGCGCAACGAGGCATAGCGACAGTATTCGTTAGTTTTTGGTGTCTATTCTATTATGAGTAATAACTTCTTACCACTTTATTTGTGTGAAATTAAAAATAGGTTTATATTGTAAGCGTTGAATATTATTATATTCGCGGATCATTCTACGTAAACCATTACTGTAACAAGTGAATGCAACAACATTAAAAATATAGTTGTTATTGCTACATTTGTGTTTTTTTAATTTTATTATTAAATAAACATAAAAAAATATGAATTACAACTAAATTAACTCTCATTAATTCTAATTCCTATCAAAATCAGGTTTTTAAGTTATGATTAGACCACAGCACATCGAAATACTTTACGGGGTTTGGGTCATTTTGGAGTCGTTTTAAATTTTGGTGGCCACTGACGGAAGTTATAATGTTCGAAAGAGGAATTCTATCGGATTTTAATGAAACTTGGTACAATTATTCTTCATACTCCTGGGCAGGTTATAGGATACTTTTCATCACGCTACAATCAATAGGAGCGGAGCAGTGACGGGAAGTGTTGGGAAAACGCGAGAAATTTAAACCTGTATGTTTGAACGCGCATTACGCGAAAACTACTGCATAGAATTGAATGCGGTTTTCACCAATGTATTGCTAGAGGTCTAACTTAAAACTTAGGCACAAGGTATAGATGGGTATTATATGGAAGTCCGTTATTTTTGAAACCCGATATCCACGCGAGCGACGCCGCTGGCACAGCTAGTATAATAAAAATGTAACGAATCGCTGTCTGTACATGGAAGATATATGTGAAAAAATATTATGGGAGGCCTTTATTAATGCAATAGTACCCAAAACAATGATTTTTGGAATTTTTGTCTGTTTGTCTGTATGTTTGTGCACGCTAATCTCAGAAACCGCGTATCCGATTAAGATGCGGTTTTCACTAATATATTGCTGGAAGCTTCCCTTAACATTTAGTGTTTGTTTCATGTTAATCGGTCCATAAATAAAAAAGTTACGCCGATTTAACTAATCACGTCGAGCCTGCTGTACGTTTGCGCGGGTATATAAAGCGCGCCGAGATCTGCGTCGCGCCGCTGCCAGTTGCCAGGCACTGGGGGTCATTAAAATCACTACCCAAGAAACTATTCCACGCGGACGAAGTCGCTGGCACAGCTAGTAATAAATAAATCCTTGAGTTCTTAAAATATTTCTGCTTAAATCCAAAATTTAGGAAACGTGGTGGTTAGGATATTAATAACAACTAACTATACTAAACAGGGTTGTATCTACTTGTAATCTATTACTAATCACTCGACAGAAGTTAGGAATTCCACAGCAGTCAAAACGACCTAGTAACTACTATTATGGAGGAAACAAATAAAAGAAAAAACTAGGACCTATTGCAATAAAGGAAATAACAGGTGGCCGCGCCTTTGCTGCGTCCGCAATCAACAGACGAAATACAAAACACAGTTTTTAAGATTAGTTTTTCAGTTTTTAGATCCACAAATTCCTTTCGTTTTATACTACACACACCCAGGTGAAAACAGACGGTATTGTGTAGCAGTTGTGCAATAATTTTAATTTGAACGTTAGCGCTTTCTAAATAAGGGTTATTACCGGTGATCCAAAATTGTGTCCGATCTCGTGGGCGAGAGTGACGTGCGAGACGGCCGGCGGCACGTGCTTCCCGTAGTTGAGGAGTGTCACGATGCCTGTGTTGAGGGACTTCATGCTGCCACGGTAGTGCTGTCAACAACAAAAGTTATTAGGGTAAGGCAGTGGCTGGAGTTAAAACGGTTGTGCGTATGGATATGGATCGACATCATTTATTTATTTATTAAATTACCAACGCCTGTTTACACTTTTACACTTAGATAATCTATACTTATAATAAATCTGTAGAGAGGTCAATTCTGTACATGAAATATATTTTCAAAATAACTATCAGGGGGTGATTAGTGATCGATACTGATGCCAAAAATGCAATCAGTAAAATTTTTGTCTGTCTGTCTGTCTGTCTGTCTGTCTGTCTGTCTGTCTGTCTGTATGTTCCTTATAGAAACAAAAACTACTCGACGGATTTTAACGAAACTTGGTACAATTATTCTTCATACTTCTGGGCAGGTTATAGTATACTTTTCATTACGCTACGATCAATAGGAGCAGAGTAGTGAAGGGAAATGTTGGGAAAACGGGAGAAGTTACTCCATTTTTTAAGCTTCCGTCGCGTGTGCAGCCTTAATGGTTAAAGTTACATAGAAATTATGTATGACAGAAATATTTTACATAAAATTGACTAAAAAATATCCCGCAACAGCATATGTCTATCTTTTATGGTTGACTCACAATAACACGTGTAACTCCTGATAGCTCAGCAGTTCGGAGCATTCTGATAATATTTGTTTACTCTTACGTTTATAATACTCTCATTCATCCCTAATTTAAAAAAGTTATTATTATTACCTATTCAATAAAAAAAGAATCATAGAAATCGGTATAGAAACACCAAACTTATACATGAAATAAGCCATCGCGCCGTCGCACGTGAATACTGAATAATGCTATAAGGATTATTTTTGTGTAACGGTTGCCGCGCTCGACACGGGTCGCGGCGGCGGTAGGGTATAAAAAGGCGGGAGGTCCGAGAGCTTGGCTGTCGTCCCTCCCGAAGCCCCCCATGGTAGGAAACGTCGCCCCCGTCACGTCCTCCTGGACGATGACGATCCTATTACCCGCCGAACAGCTCGCGACACAGTCTAACACATCACGCCCGTCGTTCCGACCCCGCCGGCGGGGTCCTGCGCCGCGTCGTCCCCTAGCTTCCGCATCCCGCCCGCGAAACCGGCCCGCAACCGGTCGCCCCTCTCCTCAAAATATCGTCCGTAGGCCGTCCCAGCAGCGCCCTAAGCCGAGGCCCGAGCCCCACTAGGGGGCGCCCTTAGCTGTGCTGCTTAGCTTACCTAGGGGTGAGAGCCTTCCGCTCCCCCAACAGTCCGGTGATGATGACAAGGCCGGCCTGGCCATCATCGTAGTCATTTAGAAAAAAAAAAAAAAAAAAAAAAGAGCTTGGCTGTTGATGCGTTCAGAGCGATCGACCTTATTGACAGACAATAATTGATATTGAGAAACCGTGCTTATCAGCGCGACTTTTAGTGTTTAAATAGTTTATTTGAATTTCTTTTGTTGTTATATTGTAAAATATTCGTTCAAATTAAAAATTATTAAGCGTAGGTACTTTAATTAATTAAAGTAGTTATAAGTATTTATTTTTAAGTGAAGTAGGTATAGGTAGATAGTTTTGCACAGGCGTTTCAGCTTTAAAAATATATTTACAAAAAAAGTATCAGGGGGTGATTAGTGATCGATACTGATGCCAAAAATGCAATCAGTAAAATTTTTATCTGACTGTCTGTCTGTCCGTCTGTCTTTCTGTCTGTCTGTATGTTCGTTATAGAAACAAAAATTACCTACTCAACGGGTTTTAACGAAACTTGGTACAATTATTCATCATACTCCTGTGCAGGTTATATGATACGTTTCATCACGCTACAATCAATAGGAGCAGAGCAGTGAAGGGAAGTGTTGGGAAAACGGGATAATTTTTTATCTGAATGTTTGATTGAGCATCACGCAAAAAGTACTGCATGGAATTGAATGTGGTTTTCACCAATGTATTGCTAGAGGTATAACTTAAGATTTGGGCATCATTTTATGGAAGTCCGTTAGTTTTGAAACCCGATATCCACGCGTGCGACGCCGCTGGCACAGCTAGTAAAACATAAAGATCCTGCTTAGCGTAACAGACAATTATAGGTAAGTACTACATGCTGTATAAATCTATACTTATAATAAATCTGTAGAGAGGTCAATTCTGTACATAAAATATTTTTTCAAAATAACTATCAGGGGGTGATAAGTGATCGATACTGATACCAAAAATGCAATCAGTAAAATTTTTGTCTGTCTGTCTGTATGTTCGTTATAGAAAAAAAAACTACTGAACAGATTTTGACGAAACTTGGTACAATTATTCTTCATACTCCTGGGCAGGTTATAGGATACTTTTCATCACGCTACAATCAATAGGAGCGGAGCAGTGACGGGAAGTGTTAGGAAAACGCGAGAAATTTAAACCTGTATGTTTGAACGCGCATTACGCGAAAACTACTGCATAGAATTGAATGCGGTTTTCACCAATGTATTGCTAGAGGTCTAACTTAAAACTTAGGCACAAGGTATAGATGGGTATTATATGGAAGTCCGTTATTTTTGAAACCCGATATCCACGCGAGCGACGCCGCTGGCACAGCTAGTACAATATAAAAAGACTCATTGACCGGATAGGTGGCGGGAAGCTCTAAGTATTAAGTTAATTTTCGTAGGCGCGTTTAAACAGTCAGATTTGTAGATACACTTTAATATACACCATAAAATTGATTCATAACTAACTCACTTAAAAAGGAAAGGAAACAATGAGGGTTTTCTGATAAAAGAAATCATAACAGGCAAATGTCAGTGCCATGCCAAAATGAACCAATCAATTAACAATTGGACCTGCCTTTAATGTGGTGCCATCTGGTGGATTTCTTTTTTCAGAAAACCCTCATTGTTGCATAATTTAGTTGCATTTAGTCCTGCCTTCTGAACTAAGGGTCGCAGGTTCGATCCCCACCCGGAACAGACATTCGTGTGTCTTAGATTTGTATTTAAGTATGTATATATTTGTGTGTGATACTCATAATACAAGTGCTTAAGCTACTTTACTTTGGGATTCTGATCCCAAAATAAAGTAGCTTAAGCACTTGTATACACTTAAGCAATGTATGTGATTTTGTCTAATACTTATAGAATCGAATACTATAGCAGGGTCAAATTGATCACTCTTTAGACTCACCCCATTTTTTTCGCAGACCCCTCCTGCGTTCTTGAGGTCGCCAGTCCACGCCAGGCCCAGAGTGCCCATCTCAAAGTCTCTGTACGTGAACATGTATGCTAGACAAAAAGCGTCGTAGTCCTCCTCTGAAAATAATATCCTTGAATCAATGAATGCCGTACTGCATGCAATTAGGTAGGTATATGATTACAAATTTTTCCCCGTACAAATTTTGGAGATCTCTGAATTGGGTTGAATTTTCAATAATCCGTTCATTTATATGCCTACGTAATAAGTAGATACTGTTTGCTTTGTTATGTTTAAAACAGTTTCCTTTTATTAAGGCAATCTTGCGTTTTAAAGTGGTTCCCATAGGTATCTGAGGGCACGGTCGTGCCCTCGCCAAGACGAGCCAAGCGAAGCGCAAGGGCACTACCTATCTTTTCTCGAAAGGTTTCGGCGTTTTTTTGAACCCTCATAACTTTGGTTTGAATGATGCTAAATAGTTAAAATTTTCAAGATAGAATGCCGTTGAGCATTCGTAAGAACTATTGTGAAAGAGGAAAAAAAATACGTTCATTATAGGCGAAACGGCCATCCACATATTTTCGCAAATATGTTAAATTTGTGATTTTGAAGTAAGATGCTAACAACTCTGTTAATAAGCTTGGCTCTTCATGACATCTGATAACTTTTTGATAGTGCACTCGATGTGGTCTCACACTCGTCTTGGCTACATTTTACATGAAAATGTTTTTGGGGGATATGATTATACAGATTCATTCAAAAACTTATCCAAAAGTCGTTGTAACTTATGTTTATACCAAAACCATTTTAATTTCTCACTGGTTAGAAATTCTTTCCGCAGATGAAGCTTATTAAGTCAAATAAAATTACTTTGTTTATTAAGATTCACAGAAATTCTCCAATCTACATTTTAATTAGTTACCGTAGAGAAGTTCAATTACCTGTATTTATTACGGTAGGAGCTCCGGTGAATAGGCCCCTAGGGGATCGTTGCCCTACCTACTAATTAAATGATACCTACCAAGAAATTACTTACCTGAAAAAAGCTCTAAGTATTTCTCAACACCGTAGTTATTCGGAAACCTATACGAAGGCTCCTTCAAAGCATCTAAAGTATGAACCTTTATTCTTTTGATCATAAAGGTTATGTTGTCGGGCTTGCCGTCTTGATTGAAGTCTGGAAGAGAAATTACGCAATTTAATATTGTATACCAAATATTCATAGGCGATTGAATCGAAATACTAAAGGCAATGGCTTACCGGTGACTTTGTATATGGCGTTGACTTTTTGCACATGTCGAGTCATGACTTCAATGCACGCCTCCTCCGAGCCGTAACGCTGGTAAAACATATGGTCGGCTTGTAAATATACTAAGCATGTAGTCTTCCTTGGGTCTACTGTGGCTCGCTTATTGACGTGGCGGCCGTCGTCGCTCCCGTTGGCCGACAGCACCGTGTGCACCACCGGCTCCTTCTTAACTATGTCCTTACTCACTGTCACGACACCTGCCTTAGTCTTTATCACTTCGACGTGCGTCTTTGGCTTGGGCCTCGACTCCTCGGAGTCGAGTCGCACCTTAGTTATGAGGTTACTTTTGTCGATTTTGGTTTTTGGCTTTCTCGTGCTAAACTTGTCGAAGGGATCACTATTACTCGTGTAAGGGACGTCTAAATCTAAAGGTAATTCGGGATTCTTCTTTGGCTCGTCGTCTTGCATTTCGTCTTCGGGGAGCCATCTCTTCTTTCGTCTGTGCAATTCGCTAGATAGATCTTCGGAACGGTTGTTGACGGACGACTCGCTATGTGGAAGTTCTGTAAAATTAAAAAGTTCTCCTTTGTTCCCCGATGTTCTTTTGAGGTGGAGGAGATGTGACGCGCAGGGTGCCGGTTCGCTGCTGTCATGTGGGTGTTCCACGTCTGATCTTCGGTATATGACGCTATGCATGGAAGGGTGGTCGACATTGTAGCGAGATAGTGGTTCCACGTAATACTCCTCTGTAGGTGTCCATATGGTGCCATCGAAAAGTCCTTCCGCAGTAATGACCCCGTACACGTGGGATGATTCGTCATCTGAAACGAACGGGAAAATAAATTAAATTCAAAACGAAGCTTCAAACGAAAGCTACAAAGTGTGTTGATACTGGAGACATTTAATTAAGTTATGAATTTGTTTAGCAAATATTTTACAGTAGAGACTCACTATACTAAAATAAGCCTTTGAAATACAAACAACCCAGAGACGCTCTAATAAATGGCTGGCAATATTTTATGTAAACTAATTCGAGGTGCAAAGAGCCCGGGGACTGCGAATGAATTAAAATCACAACTTGCAGTCGCAGTGGGGTAGGATGAAAACCGCTCATAAATAACAGTGATTACCTCCTCGCCCTCCACCTTTCTTTCATTAATTCTCTGATAAAAGAAAAATCGGCCGCATAAAACAGGCTCAATAATACAATCGGGGCGGAGCGAGATTTCTGACGAGCGATTTTAATGAGGTTTGACGTTTCCATAGATTCGCTCCAAATGCCAGGTAACATCAAAGGGGCCCGGATCGCTCGGTTGAATCAAGATTAAACAGATGATTTCTAGTAATGGTTCATGTGTAATTTCACGAAACCCTCCTCGATGTATCCTATGGGATTTCATCTTTACGAGAATAAAGAAAATAATAATTTACGGATACGTGGTTATAATAATTATCCTATACGTTCTACAGGAAATAAGAACAGCAACAGGAAAATTAATTTTTCGTTGATCGGTAGGAACCCACTTGAATAAGAAATTAAATCATGAAAGCTTCGTTCTAATGTAGGCACAAGATCTTGTACTCATTATAAACGTTTGCTTCATTGTGTATTTTTTGTATTTTAACGTTAATTACTTTGGGCTTCTGGGATGTGGGGGAATTACTTACATACATGCGCCATACTGTGACTCAAACAAAACTCTATACTCCATTAAACTTTTGTAAAGTAATTTCATCAAAATTCACTTTGTCGCCGTTCGTTCCAGATGGGTCGCGGCACATAAATCCGTTTTATTAACTTAGTCACAGAATGTAGAACTTTCTTGAGCTCATGCTTAATTGCTTGTTTCAACGACGTGGAAAATGCCCGTCCGGTAATTAACTGGCTAAGTATAAATACGGGCATTTTGAGTTACTAATAGCACTAACACACTAGCTTTTCTAGGTATCTAAGTTCAACACTCAAGACTTAGGTAATACTACTATGTTAAGTTACAGGTAGGTAAATAAGCTTTACAGTACCACCAAAGATAAGGTTTTGGGAGAAGAAATGACAGCATAACTTCCGTTTTTATTACAGCCACGTGATTGTTGAAATAAATAATACCCTACGGACTAAATTGCGGTCACAAGCGGCCAATTTTCAAAAGAACTAGCAAGCTACCCAAGAGATTTTATGACACGTATTAGATACATAAACAAATATGCACTCTCTGATCTTTCACTCTTATAGCCCGATGGGACGACCACACGACTGAAGAAAGTGAGAAAGATTTGGGAAGAAGTGCTCTTGATAGACTGATTCAACTTTAAGCGTTATTGACTTTTAGTAGCTACTAGGCACTACATAACAACTAAAGATATAAGCAAATTCGTAAAAAACAATCGACGATAAAAGGAACAATGTACCTACAACAGACATAAAAGCTTCGCGCCTCGATTTTTAAATAAAAACCGTCCATAATTCTCGTGCTCCGGATAATGATAATACCTATATACATACACACGTACATGAGCCAGCTACAATTATGAGACAAAGGCTTGGGAATGGGGTGACACGGCACAAAGCGGTTAAGTGAACTGTTACACAATAAATACGCGCTGGGAGCGGGCGCGCTCTGCCGATTACAACTATAGCCCGGTATGTAATTAAAATGACTGAGGTTTTCTATGCGTTACTAAATATTTACAAGCGGACTTTGGCGACATTTAGTGTGAAGTTGAAATTTATTGAATCCGCGGCTTCGCCCATTTGAAGATCGGTTTAATATGAGCCATACATGTGATAGGTTTAACAAGTGCCTACATATCTTTCGGATGATGATTTTTCATAAGGTACATCTTCAGATAAATGATTTATTTTCACTGTCTAAGTAGGTACCTACCCAAAGATGACGATGGTGTTATCACTTTAAGAATAAATATACTAAATAAAATGGTAATTGTTTGGTATGGCTACATATATGTTACTTAAAAAAGTTACGGCAGTTGGAAACATTTTGGTGTGAATTGATTGAATGGCTTATAAAGTATCAAGGAATGCTTATTGATGTCCAATAATGGTGGTGGGCACGAAAGGTCTACTTCTTCGCATGGCATACATTAATTTAACCTAAGCATTTGTATGTCACGATTGAGGCATTGCAGCTTCGAACGCTACATTAATATATTCGCTGTTAACAAGAGTATACGCGTGGTCGACACTGTATTAACAAACCCGCACAAAGAACAATTTCACATTAATTTACATAATTGCAAAAAACCCACACAAAGAAGTAAAGTAACCCTTTAAAGAAAACAATTTATTTCCGTGGCCCGAACAGTTAAAGGAATGGCGCGCATAAAAACGGATTTCAGGAACTGTAATAATGGAGATTTACAAATCGCTCCGTTTGTTACCTTCTAATTTTTGCGACCATTTGTCCCAGGAGACGGAAACTTCAAAAAGGTTTTATTTAAGAATGTCTTGTTATACGAAAAAAGATCCAATTTTTTTAAAATTCACAGGAACAAGTCGCGTTATGAAGTTCGGATTTCGAAATTTATCCATACAATGAACGTTGAACATGCTCACTGGGCGTTATCGTAATACAATAGGTACACGTACAATACCTACACGTATAGCCAAAATATTTGAATATTCCATTTCATTTGCAATTTATTAATTTGATTATCGATTGCGCTAGGGTTTTTGTACTTCGGAAAAATAACTAGAGCCACTTTTGCAGCTTTTAGCAAAGTCTTATCTAGCACATAATTAAAGTAAAAAACCTTTTATCACAACCTTACAATATTGCGTACATAAAGAAAAGTGAATTTTATGTTCCTTTTTTCGCTTTGCGAATTGATGTTCATCGAGATTGTGACAAAACTAAGTGAGTAAAAGGGAATATGATAACGTGCTTCACCAAGGTAAAATTTCGGTGCAGGCGTGGTACAAGCGTGTCGCATGAATTGACAACGACGTGACTCGGAGTCGGCAAGGGCTGACAAGGCAGTTGTCGGAATTCAGCTTAGCGGAATACGTATTTTGGATTTGCATTCAATCTTTAGTGACATTCGAAATGTTACGACGCGACTCTATTCAAATATATTAGCTGAAAAAAGCCTGCTGTTTTTGTTAGATTTAGCGACAGTCAAAGGCTTAATTGTTTCATGAGAAATAAAATGGAACAGACATAGTTTCTATAAAAAGTTCATACTCCCCGTCCATTACACTGGCTCGGATGCAGAAAAAACAGTTTTATTTCCATCGAAACGTAGAAATGACTGTTCCATTTCCCGAACTGCCAATTCGTTTTTCTCATAATGTGCAATGTTTCTAAATGTAGCACGGACAGGAACTCGCCGCGAGATGAGGTTTTGGTCTAATTCACCGGGTCCCGGCTTCGACAGACAAATTAATCCGGATATTTTTTTCCTTTAAGACTTTCACTCGTTAGCCAAGCCGCGGCTTTGGACAAGATTAATTTCCTCCGAGCTAAGTAACCCTAGGTCGGATGAGGCGAGACAGCGAATTGCACAACCGAACGTTATCTGATGGCGCGGGTGATTATGTGAAGTTTTATTGTCTTTATCGTCGTATCTGTGTTTATAATGCGGCTATTATACTGTTTCCCCGTCCGTTATCACGGCATTAGATTTGACGTAATTAGTAGGTTCATGATTTTCTAAATTATATGACGACTAACCTCTCTTGTGAAGGCATAATGGATGATGTTTATTGTAATTACGATTGTTACAAAGTTGTCTGAATTATTTTTTGCTGTCTGAATTCTGAATTTCAAGTTCGAGAATATTATTAGAAGAACGCGATTTCCTTAAATATATTTTCCTATCTTTCAAATCTACAGATAAAAAATAAGAAATTATCCATTTCGTTGCAACAAAACCGTTACCTTCTAGCTTTCCAGAGTAGACCTGGGCGGTGTTGAACTCCACAGGGCCGGCCGATGAGTGGAACTGAACTCCATCCGCGAACACCGAACTAGGATCCGGCCGTAGCACTAGTTTGAATTCCCTGCAACAAAAAATAGGTATGTTAAAAATCTAGTTTCGATGTAATTTATTATGGAATCAGCTTCCAGCGGCTTAGGAATATTTTTATCCATAGAGACTAAAAGGAACGACGACAATGATAAGACACTAGACCGCTAGTATTGCAATTATTTCGTAGAGATGACCAGAGTTAGATATTCGCAAACATTCTGGAATTATTCCGAATTTATCAACTTAGCGTCTTAGCGCAAGATTTTGACACTGGAAGACACATTAATCTATGATAATAATAATAATAAAGTACATTTTGATGGTAGAAATAAAACATTGATTGAAAACTGATCCCTTATTAAAGTTACAAATTCGAGAAAAACTGTTGCCCGGGTCTTAAAGATACTTTTTTCATAAGAAGAAGGGTCTCTTCAAAAGGCCAATAAATAAAATTAAGTAATAATACAAGTAGGTATGTACAACAAAAGATAGAAACGAGGAACGTAAATAATTAAGCAACTGTCGCTGTTGGTTTCTTGGAAAAAAGTTTTCCGAGACTATAGCGTGAGAGTCGAGAGTGAAAATCATTAATGTGAAAAGGGTCTAAATCTTGCGAACAAAGTTTGCTAACTAAAAACATTAAAGGTCACGTGGTCCCAGTATATCAGGGTTTCACGTGTGATTTATCGGCCATTATATGGTGCTCTACATTTTAATACTAGAGTTTAGAGCTCTCCTCACGACGGTAAATCATAATTAAGCCACCGCCTGCTGTGGCGTACGATACGGTATTTTTAGTAGCGTAAAAGCGATTAGGATCGGGTACACTTTATACTCCAACTGTTACGTAAATTAGATATGCACGAAAATTATGACAGAAAGAGAAACGTTTAATGGTTCATCTTTAATGCGTCTCAACTTTTAGTTGAAAAATTCGGTTAAATACGAGTTATTGTTTCAATGAGAAAAGTTACATGCTAGTGGACCATGATATATTTAAATACCACGTCACAGTGCAAACATTATTATGTAATATATATGTTACGGGTAATGCTAGAAGTTGGAGTAAACCTAGGTTTACCCGGGTTCACTTAGGATTACCCAAGCTACTTGGGTAAAGTCCGAATATTAAGTAAAAGGAATTTTAATTCGTGGTTTACCCATGCTCACCTAGGTCTACCCAACTCTGGCTGGGTAAACTTAGGTGTCGCATAATTTTATTTTTTTATTTAATGAAATAGGGTTTACTACTAACGGTTCATCTGATGATAAGTGATAACCGCCGCTCATGTACATCTGCAACATGAAGAATTTCGAGTAATGTCTCAGCAGTTTATCTTCCTCAAATAAATAATTTTAATTTTAATAACAAGGACCGCTATTAATTTTATTATGCTCACTAAGCGTTTATTTAAATGTTTAAAATGCCATTAAAGTTTAATTTCACTAATTAGTTATACAAATTTTTAACATTACCCAACCAGAGTTGGGTAGACATAGGTGAGCATGGGTAAACCCCAAATCAAAATTGATTTTACTTATTATTCGAACTTTACCCAAGAAGCTTGGGTAATACTAAGTCAACCCGGGTAAACCTAGGTTTATTCCACCTTCTAACATTACCCGTAACATATATATATTTTAATGATAAACACCCAGACACGGAATAAACAAAAATGTTCATCACACGAATGTTTGTCCCGGGTGGGGATCGAACTCACGACCCTTGTATTAGAAGGCTGGCGTCACTACAACTTGCGCCACCGAGCCAGTTGATATACTTACATGTATATTCGGTTTGGTATAAAGACAATCTAGCCTGCATGTTTCTTATTTTCAAAATATGCTAAAAAACTGTAACATAACTAAAACGACGACATTTTTAAACTTTGTCGTTATATTAGTTCCAATGCCTCGAATCGTCTGACACTAACTTAATGGAATAACTCAATAGTCACGCAGGTGATGTCTCTAACTCGATAGCGGAGCGCGGCCGCTAACGAGCGCGTCTGACAGACAGACCGCCGCGCCGACTGTCCCTATTTGTCTGACGTAACTTAGTTAAAGGAAACTTGTGCTGATTCCGTCCAATAAAGGCGATCTGTTCCATCAGCTAACTTAGATTTGATCCCCATCTGTGCTTAGGTATGTATATGCAAAATTGCCTGTTCAAGTTAGATGTCAAGCGATCTTGAAGCTTGTGATAACTGTCGTATTGTTAAGTTGAGAGGGTGACGGTGATGCGGGATAGTATTTGTTGCTGATAACTAATTTATTGTTTGAGATTGCAATTCTTTATGACGATTAATAGTACCTGACATGCCCTGTGATCTTCTTTCAATTCACCTAAGCATTTAATTTAAGAATAAGAAGAAGAATAATTTATTGTGAATATAAATTTGGTTACATAATAAATAGCTGTTGAAGTTCTACCCATTTTCTGTGCACCAAAGAAAAAATGAAACAATACACGTATTATTTATCAATATCTTCGTACACGATTTAATTGGTATTTCTCATAAAAAGATGAATAAAACAAGTATGCTATCTCAATCATTAATCACCTTTGCTTCCAATAAATAAAATTATTGAATTACTGCCGACTACTAAAAGATAACAAGCCGTTAATTGCATTGCAAATCGACAAATAGTTAATGATTAATGAAATTACGGCGTAGAAAAGTCTGTAGGTATGTATGTATTAGCATTTTTTATTCCGAGCATAGGATTTCACCGGCTTTACTGTTTGCTAACCTTCCTCACGTGATTAACGATTTAATTACTAAGGTAATTCCGTTCTGTTCCCGCTGAATTAACTAGAACCTGAACAGCTCCAAGGAATATTTAACTGTTGTACAAATATTGATAAATTATAACAAACTAGTTCTTGGGCAGAGGAAGTTGCAAAGTAAGTTATTATGTTATTATAAGTGCGACTAACTTTTTATAACTTGGCTTGGCAACCAAGTTTCTCTTAGTAATATTAGTTGCGTACAAGATTTGGTTTAGCTAACCGTACTGTACTTATAAAACATTTGAGTAAAGTATATGAAAGCTTAACATTTTATTATCTGTTTTAAGATAAACTTATTTCCGCAAATATTTAGATTTTTATTATTAACGATCTTGGCCATAGAGATAATATTTGAAGATGTTAATGATGTTGACTATTTGTATGATGTCTATGACTAAAATGATGTAGAGGTATTATAGAAATAAAAATAGAATAACGTAATCGTGCGTACAATTGCAAATTTGTTTGCGAAAGTGCTTTATTAAAAACGAAGCATTATGAAAGCGGATTATAATTTAGTCTAGTAATCAATAAAAGTAATTTATTGGGAAGATAAATCCCTAACTTTCGGAGATATAATCACCCAAAGCTCCCGTAAGCAAATTAGTCCAGAAAGCAAATATTTGCAAATCGCTCAGTAACGTTGACAAGATTCAACAATCGCCAGACAGTGATTAATAAGCGGGCCCTTTAAATGAAAACAAAGTGTCTGCTAAAATACGTTCAAGTTTTATTGCGAAGTTGGCCCACATCCCGGCTCGTCCATCCTTATTTGCTGAGGGTAAATCAGAACTGAAAACTCCGTAAGAAGTTATTAGGTAGAGCAATTTCCAAAAGCCATTACTCATTTCTGGTAGCAAACACGGGCGTAGTTGTGAGCCTTGTGAAAATTAAGGGGAATTAAGCGGGGATGTCACGCGGCGCGGTTTCACGTACAAGCAAATTTAAGGGCGGCAACTCGATTCGATTGAGCCTGTGATAATTAGATATGTACGTACAGAGGAACAAGCCCGCTTCTGTTAGACATAGATTAACATAGATCGAGTTTATCAACACCGTTTGGTAAACTAGTCTTCATTATATTGCTTTAGATGACATAAGTAAAGTGTTTGTCTTTTATATTTAATTATACTAAAAACATTGTTTGAAAACTCAAGTCAGAATTTTTGGCCAGACTTCGTGTTGGAATCAGGGATTTTTTTATTTTAAATTAGCACTCGCAGCCTCCTAACCAATGACACAGGTCAGTTTAATAGATGTAGTAGTTAACCAAACATAGCTCTTAAATAAATGCCGAACTATTTGAACTGTTCATCTTTGTCAAATGGCATATTTTATTACTAAATTTAATTCTACTTCAATGTTAAGTACCTAAATATTTCCAAAATAATATTAAACACCCATCTGCGGTAGTGAAACACGGTACTCAAAGTCACGCGGGTACCTCCTGAACATTAAGAACATTAAGTGACGATGTCACGCGGCGCGGGTTCACGTATGCCCGTAATTGAGGTACAAGCGGCAGCGAGACGAGATTCGATTGGAACCCGTAATGACGTGATGTCGCCCGCCACTCATTATGGCTGTGTACACATGTCTTGTGATTGACACTGATATACCGCCTGGTATATGAAACTATGAAGTGTTGATGTTGAAAATAATGAGGGCAGATGCGAGCAGTAATTTAGAAAATACGGTAGGTACTGCATCTAGTAAGGACCGCATACTTTTAAATTTATAATTATTTGTTGCATTTGAAACAAAATAGGTATACTTATATTACAACAATAATTGACAATTAGTATTGTAATTGGTTTAGTAACCAATGTCATGTCTAACTTTTGATTGAAACGGCGGATATGAAACTTGACTAAGTCGCTGATAATGAGCTTTCTGTTCCGTGTCGCTGTTTCAATAATTAGGATGCCCTAATTATAACCGACCTCCGGTAGGAGATGGCACTTCAAGAAGACTGAGCTTTCTATTTTTTGTGTCATTTCTTTAGAAGATATGGAATTGTAGACACTAGAGAAGCGTGCAGAATCAATGTAGAAAATCTGTTTGTGTATAGTTGTGGTGTTCATACCTAGAGTACACAAGGATTGCACGAACATCGTTAGCAACGAATATTCGTTGCTTTACAACAAGGCTGAAAGTTTCAACAGGCTTCAAATGAAACATATCCGAAATGAAAGCGTCGAATCCATTTATGCTGTAATGTTTTTGGGGCGGCCGGAACAAACTTACAGACGTTTGCCTTAATCCGATGGTTGGCGAAACTTTGTACGGCGACATTGTTGAGAGTTTGGGATCGGCGAATGGTCAGCCGTCTTTTAGCCCCGCGAAATACAATTAAAGTTGTGGCCAGTTCAGAAGTCAGCCCGAGCCGCGAACCCCCAAGGACTGCCGAGACGGTTCAACTATCCGCTAGTTTGATTGACTCTCAATTACCCCTGAATGTTTGACAGAGTCAGGAATATAGATTGCTTCTCAACGGACACGTGGACGAACGCTGAAGACGCTCCATCCGAATGCCAATGAGATTGGTACGGAACTCACGTCTTGCTACAATTTTGGACCTGCCGAACACCGGACCATTTTCATAAAAAATGTTCTTGCTTTGCCTAAGTAACTGGCTGGCTACCTAAGCTAAAAATAGGTACCTACTGTACAGATCTGAAAGTACCAGTAAGAATATTCAAGGTTAACGAAAAAAAATATGAATATTTGATTTATCAATTTATACAAAGTCTGCCGAGTACCGAGAAACGTCTATTGAAAAACGATTTCGTCATAAAAGTTTGCACATTTCTCATGGGGGTTTCTAATAATAAAATACTTTCCTTAAGAATTCTCGCATCAGCCCCATTTGGCAAAAGGTAGCTAAACTCGCTTAAATCGAAAACGGTCGAAAGTCTAATTTGAATAATCCACAATAAAATGGGTCGTCACCCTTCGTTATAAAAGTTCAGGTAAGCAAGCATCCGCAGGGGATTCTCATTTCTACATTAAAATTTTAATCTGACTCCGAACCCGGGCTTTCGAGATTAGGTCTGGGCGTAAAGTGTTTACTTCGGATGTAATATAAACAGTAACAATATATTAACGTGTTCTCTAGCGCCCGTTTTGGGGATTCTTTGACGAAATTGTAAATTAAGCCAGTTATACATGGGTGTGTTAAACAAGGCGCAAAACCTCCAGTCCTTAATTAGATTGCAGAAACAGGGAGTGCACCTTTTTTGTTTACTAAAATTCGTTCGGGATATACTTATAGGATATACTTATCCTATAGTCAGGATATACTATACTTAGTACCTACCTATTTCATACTGGTATTAAAGTCAATCTTAGGATGTAAGGGAGCGACATAATATCATCTTTTTTCTCCAAGCCAACCTTACCTGCCCGTGGTGCATCCTGCCGAATAACAAACGAGGCACTGTCAACCGACGGGTGGCGGTATAACCATCACAATTAAAGGCGTAGCTAAATACCATAGGCCGATGACGAACAGCAGGGTCACCGGAGCGATAAGCTACGCCCTGCGATCGCCAACCCGTCTGCCCAGCGTGGGTGGCGATTATGAGTTGTATTATCCTCCAGACGTTTGACCTAAGTGGCGAACAACTGGAGAGGCCTATGTCTAGCAGTTGACTGCAATAGGCTGATGATGATGATAAAAGTCAATCTATTTGTTTTATGAGAAACCTAAGTTGGAAATAAATAAGATATCACCAGTGACGGTTATGTCAAAAGGAATAAACAACCCAATTCCTGGAGTTTATAGGATTGGTTGTAACTACGTTCTTGTCGTAACGCGAGTTTAGTTGTTGCATGTCAGTTTGCTATTAGAACCCTTGACGCCATAGTGTTAAAAAGGCAACAACAGGCTGTCTACTGATACCAACATTGAAATTAAGCTACGATGGCGAGCGTCGTGAAATAAAGAAGTCAATAATATTATTGAATAGAGCATGCAAGTTGCTACCCCAAAACTAAATTAAAAACAGAATTGGTAGTGTATTTTGTATTCCTTTAAGTATTATTTTTAATTATGACAGTAATGAAGAGTGTATTTTATGGGTCTCATCAATAGTCATCATAACGCATATTGATTGTCCTAGTGGCAATTAATATAGGTTGGCACCTAGAATAGCAAAAACAACTACAAAGTAGTTAGACTTCACGTTATTAACCTAAATCGATCGGCTAAAAGCACTAACTAAAAATAGATATACCTCATTTCATATTACCTGTGTCCTCATTGTAGACGTAGGTAGATATCGTATATCAAAAGCAACCTTCCTCTTTTTCGTTCTTCATTTGTATCTGCTATGTCTATTGAACTACCACGCATATGTCATCGGAAAAAATGAAAATAAATTTTATTGTATTTACGTTCAATGTAACGTTACAGAGGGAGGTGAGGGACAAAAACTTTAACCTGTGAAACATTTCGATGATGTTTTTTTTATGGGAATGGACGATTAGAACATTATAGCTACATATTTTTAGATTCACTTTTTTTTTTAAAAAGTGGCATTTATGTTTTGTGTATAGTGGCATATATTATTTATCATAACTGCAGTCAATGACGGACGAGGATCTCGAATCCGATGTCATTGCTACTTAAAAAGGTGGACCCGCTTGTGGCAAACCGTAAGGCAAAGGAAACCAGTATGGTGTGCCACTATAAACAATCTTCAACACTAAAAAAAAAAAAAAAAAAAACACTACAATACTATTAAAACGTTCTAAGAGAAGAATTCGAGAACATACTACAGATGGCCCTTTTAGTGTTTAATAGTCTTAGACAGTCTGATCTCAGCTCGTGGCGCAGAGGATTTTCACAAATAAACCAAGCGTGAAAATACAATGTCTATTTCAACCTTCAACCTGTTGAGATTATCCTGAGTTTTGTTGGCATTTCAATATCGACGGAATATTTGATGTGTTTTGAAGAGGGTTTATGTTAAGTTTAAATAACAATGGACTACAGGAATCCAAGAAATGTTTGTTGCTAAGTGCTTGGTACCTGAATAGGTATGCCATTCTAATTTCATATAATGAATCATACTTTATACATAATGCAAAATAGATTAGTATTATAGCTGGACTGTTCCGGTGGCTAATTTGGGTATAGGCAAATATTTTTGTGATTCTGATCGACGATCACTGTCCGTAATATTGTCCGAACGTATAAAGTGATTACAATTTCAATCAGCAACATCTGGACACAAAATTGAGCGGCTAAATATGTGTCCGTAAGTTGGCGCAAAGTGATATGAGCCAAATTATCATTAGTCAATATTACTCGTATACCCAATTACAGCCACTGCGGGTAGCAAACTTCGCACTAACACAAGCAAAGTCAAATCATTTATTATTAAAATTATACATGTTGAATAGTAGGTAGGTACAGTGTTTGTGTGTTCGCCGCACGCTCTGGCTTCGCATTATAATAATACATTGCGACACCTCAAGGATTTGCATAAAGTCTTTACAATTTTTAATTAAAGTTTTCTCAACAATAAACACGACGCTAACAGCCAACCTCTCCTCGCAGATATTTTTCAGTAAAAATATCAGAAAACGAACTTTAATTCGTGCACTCAGGTAAAAGTAAATCTTGGGTCTTAAAAACTGATTTTAGGAATAGTTTCATTTTATGTAGTCTGATCTATTTTTACCTATAGTAGTTCGCAAAGGCCAATTATAAAATAATCTCTCGTTTTGAAAGTTAAATGGTTTTGAATTTTGAGTCATTCAATTTCTTTAACAAGCTTTAAACTTTGTGATATAGTTTGGTATTTTAAATTGATTTTGTGCAGGTTGTTGAACTTATTTTTTTTTATACTATTGGTTGGCAAACAAGCCTACGGCCCGCCTGATGTTAAGCGGTTACCGCATCCTATGCACACCTGCGACACCAGGGGTATCACACGTGCGTTGCCTACCCTTTAAAAACCTCTTCACAACCTTTTTGAAGGACCCCATACTGTAGTCTCTGTGTACTTATTTATACTTATAGTTAAACTGAAATTTGTTTGTGAAATATAATGAAATAAAAGCGTATCGTGTAAAAACTATAGCAAGACATCTGGAGAATCGCTCGCGATAGAGCACAGTAGAAGCAGGATGCCTTTGCCCGTCGCGTTGATACTAAATATTGTATAAAATTATGTATCAAAATGAAAGAAAAGAAAATATCATTACATATTATAATAATAGATAATCATTTATTCTTGATCTAAAATGTAATAAAAAGTCATTAAAATTTTATCGAACGGTTTACAATATACAGTTGCAACAAAAGGTGAATCCTAAATTGAATATTGTAAAAATATTGAATATGGTTAAAAAAAAACTATTTCTTTTAACCATATTCAATAATTGTCACATAGACATACTATATGTGTGCAACTACAGATCACGAATATAATTATTAAGTTACAAAACAACAACAACATTTCCTTTCAACAATGCAAAAGCACAAAACGACTTGCATGCAGTTATAACGTAGTAAATATTTGATGTCCTTTGTTCTTCACACAAATACTAACGGTGACGAAACCTCACCAGCTGAACATTTGATAGGGCGTGATTATTACGCGGCGGCTTATCTCTCTGATGTACCGCGAGGCGTCATCTAAATTTAAACACCTCTGCTTTGTCCCGTCTCGAGCCGCCCGTCTCTGTCCCTAATTTCAAGCCACGATGAGGTTAAATTAAGATTCATATATTGCAACAGTGCGTGTATATGAGATGGCATATTATAGTAGATCTGATCTCTTAGTCGACAGGCTCGGTGGCTCAATTGGTAGTGACCTCTGCCTTCTGAACCAAGGGTCGTGGGTTCGATTCCCACACATTACAAACATTCATGTGAAGAACACTTGTTTTTTTTCCGTGTCTGAGTGTTTATATTTAAGTATATATTTGTACCACAATATTTGCTGAGGCAAGTGCAAGTGCTACTTTGGGGTCGGGAGCAATGTATGTAATGTTGTCTGATATATTTTTATGTGATAAGTATAGTTATAAAATTCTAACAACAACGTAGCTTTAGTGTTATTGAACGCCCGCATATATACGCCCGCAGAGTTTAAAAAATATCTAAAATTAGTGGAAAATTACGGCATCTTTTAAAAACGTTATGTTGCAAGTCATTAATTACAATATGACACTGTCACTCCCCCATACCTATATTCAGTAATTAAACTCGTCACAATGCCCTTTTCTAACACACACAGTGTGACAGAACCATCGTCTGGGCTGTCACACTTATTTAACTGAAAACCCATTCCTATTTACAATCCAAGTAGCAACTTACTACATTGTATTGTTATATTATTTTATGAGAGAATATTTCACTTCAAATGTACGTGCATAGTAAATAAATAATTTTCTCGCTGCACCAATATTGGGAAATAGTAAATAAGCAGCGTAGTACGTCGTAGACAAGTGCTACGAGGGTGCTACGGCGCACCCGTAGCCCGTAGCGCTGAGATATGGCACATTGTTGCTCACTACGCCGCCGTCCCATCTATGAAGCGAAATTTAATTTCGGATACGCGTTATATTTGCGTTAAATTATGTTCGTTCAATTGTTATACGTCACGGCGGCGAGGAAAAACGCCGTAGGGCTTTTAGCCATTGCTGTTAAATTAGATCATTCATAAATGTACTCGTATTTATTTAGCCATAAAGAGTTTGAATTTTTAATTCCAATAAAATTCATAAAATAATCGTTTTGAACATCATTTCGATACTTTGAAATAAGTATATGTACTTAGCATAACTAACTGATCCGATCTAAAAGTAACTTAATCACTTGTGTAATGGCTATCAGAAGAATATACTTAAAATACCTATAAGCACCCAGACTAATTTATAAACTAATTCACGAATACGAAAAGTAATATGAACTTTACTAAGATAAGACTAAGAGCTATAAATGAGCTATGGGGAATCTCAGTTGTGGTTTTAAAAACAATTATTCCCATTATCGCCCCACATTTGGCTATAATATTTAACGAGTGCGTAAATTTAGGCCAGTTTCCAAATTTAATGAAGTGTAGCAAAATTGTTCCATTATTTAAATCGGGACAAAAAAGTGACCCTTCACCTACTTCACACCTTTTCGACCTATTTCTATATTGCCAGCACTTAGCAAAATCTTTGCGAAAATAATTTTTAACCAGCTTGTATCTCACTTTAAGGAAAATAAATTGTTGCATGAAAAACAATTTGGCTTCACTAGAGGTAAGTCCACTACCGATGCAGGAGTAGCTCTCATGAAACATATCTTTGACGCATGGGAAAGAAAGCAGGATGCCATAGGTATTTTCTGCGATTTGTCAAAAGCATTCGATTGTGTTGAACATACTACTTTACTTATGAAATTACAGCATAATGGTGTCTCAGATGTTGCACTAAATTTGTTGCAGTCTTACCTTACAGACAGAATACAGAAGGTTGTAGTAAATGGAGTTGAGTCTCCAGGCGCCCTTCTACGTATGGGGGTGCCCCAAGGCTCAATATTAGGACCCTTACTTTTTTTAATATATATTAATGACCTTCCATATTTTGTTGAAGGTTTATGCGAAACAGTGCTGTTTGCTGACGATACTTCTTTGATTTTTAAAGTTGACAGACACAAGGAGGTTTCCGTCGAAGTGAATAGTGCTCTTTCCCAAGTTCTGCTTTGGTTTGATACGAATAATCTTTTGTTAAATTCTAATAAAACCAAATGCGTTAAATTCACAATGCCAAATGTGAGGCAAAGTAATACTAATATAGTTATAAATAATGAACAAATTGAATGTGTCAACTCGACCACTTTTCTGGGTGTAACGTTAGATTATAAATTACAGTGGGCTCCTCATATAACCGCCTTGGCTGGAAGACTCAGTTCGGCTGCATATGCTGTTAAAAAAATTAGGAACCTAACAGACATTGAAACAGCAAGACTTGTTTATTTTAGTTATTTCCATAGTATCATGGCGTATGGTCTGCTTCTGTGGGGATCAGCTGCTGATATCCAAACCATTTTTGTGTTGCAGAAGAGGGCCATTCGTTTCTTGTATGGACTTAACTCGCGTGCTTCACTTAGAGAATTATTTAAAGAAATTAATGTTTTGACTGTAGTATCACAATACATATTTGACTGTATTGTGCACGTACGAAAGAATATTCATCTTTACAAAAGAAATGCTGATTGCCATAAATTTAACACGAGAAACAAGAAGAAACTTGCTGTTCCAAATCTCAGGCTGCATAAGACTGGCAATTCATTTGCTGGGCTAAGTGTAAAATTCTTTAACAAAGTACCACAGAATATTGTTGAACTACCAATACATAGGTTTAAGTCTCATATTAAGTCATGTCTTATGAAAAAAGGATATTATAAAATACAAGACTTCCTAGACGATAATATTACATGGACATAATGAGCTGCTCGCCTGCACTTAACAAATATTGTATTAATGTATGACATCAACAGTATGATGATTATGTATATTTTTGAAAAAAGCCAAAATTGATGAGTTTCTTGCGGCACTTCTTCTCATCAGGCCTCATCCTTATCACGTCGAAGTGCTAGTAGGGAAAAAAAAGTTTGACGTGCAAAAGAATTTACTTGTAAATCTACTTGCAGAAATAAATTATTTTATTTTATTTATTTTATTTTATTTTGAAGTGTCTTTTGGGTAATTTGTTCGTTATAAATATACCTACCTATCGAAAAGAAAGAAAGTATTAAAGAACTATAACTAAGGTGAATTTACTTTAACGTAACTAAAAATAACAACAGGTTAGAATAACAGAAAATTTATCTTTTCCGAGCTCTCCCGCCCGAGCACCGAGTGTTATTTTAGCTGACATTTTCATGGTCAGTGATTTCCGTTACCTTTGCTCCTCGTTAAAACGTTCCTTTGAAACTTTTATTAGAAATACAAAATATAATTGTTAACTACCTACGCGATTTTGTTCTTTTATATAAAAACTTAACTGTTCCTGTACAAATTTTCTGGTTCTGGTATATTCGTTTGAAGGTAATTCTTTTAAACACCTACATGTAATGTAACTATACAAACAACGAATCAATAAGTATCATATGGAACTAATGTAATGACTATAACTTGATGTGCATATGACAATGGTCAAAAAGAGATATCCGAAATTGGACCTATGCAAAATGGAATACGAGTACATAATATGTGAAGTTTGTTATCACCAACTCAATACGTTGGTTTGTAAAAATTGAACTCATTATATGATGACGAAAGGATTAAGAAATAATAGCTGATAAAATCCTCTGTGTAGGAACAAAAGATAAATGTAATTTAACCTAAACAGAGTTAAGCCCTAAGACCACTAATGTGAGTAAGTACTTCAATTAAGACTCCATCATATGAATAGATAAATAATTCAAGCTACTTAATACGCTCTTAACCTACATCGCACACTGAATACAAAAGGAAGCATTTTAGATATTGAACTTACACTCTATCGCTATCCGAACAAATCTCATAATGGATTCCGCGCATGATTTCAATCGTTCTCGAACGCGAATCCTGCCCACTTAAGAGATATATGTACAGCAAATACAAATACGTCTATTTATAGATTTAAGTTTGACCATCCTATAGATTGTTATTTAGGATAACTACGAGTAATATCGATCAGTTCTATCGTTTGAAAATATTCTAGAATTGGATTTACGAGTACCTACGATTCGATTTCCAAGTTAGTCTAGCTGCAAACCGAACTGTCTCCTTTCTTCGAGGAAACAGAAATTCGAAGTCTCATTTAAGTACTCCAAGTTTGGTAAGTTATTTAGGAAGGTCGGTAAGATATTTTAATCCACGCATCTTTAATTTTCCGAGTATACCTACTATACTTAAGTACGGCGGTGATAAAGTATTCATGAATTTTGCGCTCTCCACGCCGTTTCGCTCTTGGGGTTAAAATATCGATTTGATAGGTCAGTGGATTTGTGGTTTGTTATTTGTTAGCAGTGTGCTATGATAGTAGGTAAAAAGTTTATGTCGGGAGCAACTGCGCACGTGCCAGTCCAATAATATCGTGTTCGATAGTTGCGAACGTGTCGCGACGATATATGCCCTGAAATTACACACAAAACTGAGCAAACAGTTCAAGTTTCGAAGCTGTAACAATGAAACAGTTCTGTTCAACATACACCTACATGAAATGGATAGTATATTTCGATTCTGTGAGCGTTTCTCCTCGCAGGAGTTTCAGCTGAGGCAGCTAAAGAAAAATTTGTATCATTTTATATTGAATTGGACACAGAATTGCAACGTTTCGGCATTATGTAAGTAATTGAGATTACAAGAATGGCTGAATTTGCAAACAGAATTTTAATCGTAGTAAGTCCGTAGAGCAGAACCTAGACCTTGTTTTACCAGTAGTAGCCACAGCAAGACCGCAATTAGGTCAAGGCTTGCATAATCATGTCAAAGGACATACGAATAATAATACCCCAGTTTGGTAAACACAAAGTTAGTGTTATTTTTAATGTATTGTAGCAATTGTGTAGATCCTCTACTACTTTCTAGATAAGACTAGTGTAGAAAATTTGCTCTACAGATGTTGCTGTATCGATCTTTAGTAGACTACAGCAGTTTTCTAACATCAGTATGTGCGACGAAGCACGAGACCTTTGCAAAGTTTCAGCGGTGCATCTTTCCTGGAGAGACGTGCGGATCAGTTGAAAACAAAAACCGTGTTTTGTAAACTAATTTTAATGTTGGAATGAAGTTATGTAATACCCCTATCTTGTGGAAATCACCAATGTAGGTAACATTGTAGTATGCTTTTATAGAGCTGAGTCGTAGATACGTTAGCATTTGTATCATCATCAGCTTGAAGACGTCCACCGCTGGACATAGGCCTTCCCCAATGACTTCCATATGGACCTGTCTTGAGCGTTCTGCATCCAAAGCTTTTTCAATCAGTTGGTCAATCAATGCATTTCTTATGAGGCCGCCCACTGCTGCGTCTTCCTTCTCGCGGTAGAGCCTCGAGAGTTTGTATGGTATCTACTTATTGTTTCATGTGTATGTCAAGAAGAGAGAACAAAATTAAAATGCAGGCTGCTACTGAGTAATTACTATGCAGCCAAGTATTTTTGGCCCAACGCAGCTTCTAAACCAACCACTATCATTGGAAATAGGAATCTGCAGTTAAACGGAATTTAGATTCTGACGGTCCTCAAGGGAATCCTTGCATTAATAAGTGGCTACTGGAACGCAAAAGGATTCACGAGCATGGACTTGCACTGTTAAATTCAACATTTCTGAAATCAGAGCGCAGAGTATTCAAACAATTTGTCCAAGCGAATGATGAGCTTGCTATGGAACATTTATTAGTAAGTAATATGTTGAATTGGAATTATAATGGTTTCATAATACGTTTTAGTTTTGCAGACGGCGGCACGACAAACTACTTATCAGTGTTTAATAATTATACTCTTCTGACTGCCAAGCAGGAGATATTAAAGTGAGTGTGCAAACACACACTTGTATGAAGAGATAGAGTTCTGTTTTTCTGTCTTCACTCGATGGAAATCGTCATCACCGGAGAACGATCAGGTGCAAGACCAAAGACCAATTGATATTTGATAAATCTTTTCAAAGCAAATGTTTCAGATCGACACAGTCAAGCCATTCATTGCATTAATTTATTCAATACTCACAATAATATCAAGGAAATAAGAACGCACATATGGCAACTTTAACAGTTTAAAATCTACTTAATTGTTTGTGGACTAGCGATATTTACTTAATTTACATACAACTCGCTCACATTCCCAGCTCATTAGTTACAAAGTAACGTCCCAAGTATTTGGTAGCTCAACTTAACTAAATAGCGGCGTGGTCGTCTAGTTTTACGACAGCTGACCACACGTTGGCGTCGTGGTATAACGTTACGGTTTCACAGTCCCGGCGCGTCCTGGGCCAGCCCGACTAACGTGGCGTGTCCAGGCGAGATAGCGTAAAACTTGACAATTACATCTAAGGGTGGATGTGATGATTATTGTTATGGAACCCGCCCACTTTGAGAGGTAGACGGTCAAAGTGTTACTGTTTTTATCCGGTCACATTTAACACAATTAAAATTTCACACTAACTTACTATTGCAAACTATTTAGGTAGGTATGTTTTTTTTTGAAACGGTTGGATCGATTTTAATTCTGTCAAAATATACATTCAAGGTAATGTAAAAAAAGGAGATTGTATTGACTGGCTCGATGGCTCAATTGGTAGTGACCTCTGCCTTCTGAGCCAAGGGTCGTGGGTTCGATTCCCGCACAGTACAAACACTTATGTTCATGAACATGTGTGTTTGTATTGGTCTGGGTGTTTTCTATGTAAAATATGTATTCATTTACAAAAAAAAATTGTATCTAAGTAAGTTTATCAGTTGTCTAGTACCCATAGTACAAGCTTCGGCTTAAATTGGGGCTAGGTGGCGCTGTGTGGCCCAGCGTGGCATGTCTTGGGTTATTATTATTATTATTCTCGTTCAGTAACATATAAATCATACATATTATGAGTAACACAACCTTTTCGCCTTTGCACATCGTTATATCTCGAATGTGAATTAATGTAACCTTACCCTTATTCTTGAGGCTACTTTGACCGGGCTATTTCTATTTTAGTACCATTCTCTAAAGTTCGACATAGGTTTTAATGACGAGAAAAGTTGATAAATATTATTAGGATTTTGATTGCTTCGAGGCGGACGACGAGACATACTAAAATCCATGCGAGACCTGTGGCCCACAAAGCTACTAGCTATTGTACTATTTGTCTATTAAATGTTTTTCGTTCCTGTTCTCATCCAGGCTCATATAAAATCATTTGTGTCACGTACCTACCAACCGTTTGAAGTTGATTCAGCTGAATTCCGTTGGAATGCTCTGGTGGCCATTTAATTTTACGACATTTGACCAATGATCGTGTAACGTTACGGTAACTGGGGGATATTTGCGATAAAACATGTCGTAAAGGCAATGGTGTGGAAACTGTCTTTATTAACCCATTCAACATTAGAGCCACTGTGTCTATTGGGTCAAATACTTATTTGATATCAAATTAAGATTATAAGAGATTAAAAGAGAGGTAGGGCATAGCGAATCTTCGCTCGAATTGAGCCGCCCGTCCGGGGAAGGACCTCCACCCTATAGAATACCGCAGTCAAATGACCTCTGGGTCGTGTTTCTGCCGGTGAGTAGGGTTTCCGGAGCTCGTGGGGGGTTAGGGTTGGGCCGGCATGGCGGTGGCAACTGACAAGTAACTGACCAGTTACTTGCCCGTTGTCACAGCGACTTGGGCTTCTCTTTCGCTTTCCATCAGGCGTAGGGAAGCCATTATGTCGAGCCACTATAAAAAAATAATAATTCAATTACATATTATAAACGACTCTTTATTTCGAACAACAAATAAAATTGTGTTTTGAGCATGCCATTAAACTTATCTACAGAAACCATTTGAATTTGAATACAATGGAATAGTCTCAAAAGCAGAATAATAGGAAAAAGAATGGCTTTATTCATATAGACTTAAGACTATGATGTATAAAATCGTCAAAGATATATAAACATTGCTCTACGGTAATTACAAATCATGTCAATCAAGAATCGGTAAATACCTAAATTCAGCCTGCCTGATAAACTTGATTTGCTTACTTGCACTAAAGTAGTTGTCGAAAAAAGTAGTTGTTACCCAAAATTATTTTCAACAAAGCAAACACATTTTTAGAAGGAGTAACGAAGGTTACAAACCTAGGTACCTTCGTAACGAAGGTTACGAAGGAAGGAACAAACTTTGCTATACGTGTTCCAAATACAGCACTTTTGTCCTGATTCCAGAAACATGCTAAAGCCCGAACATTCCCTCCTCGGGTATAAAGTTAAGACCGGAGTCCACTTAGCCGAATAGAGCGGCGGGTAATCGACACAACTGAACGCTGAGAGGGTAACGACTCCTCTTGCCGAGAGCTGGAGTGCTTCAGAGACTAGGGCACGGAGGAATTTACTTGACAATTGCATAGTTAGTTGTAGGAAGAATTATAATGATTTTTGCATTGTACCTAGCCTACTAAAGTATTTATTAAAGTGCGAATTACAACATTTGGCCGTATTACAAATATTACTTTTTATGAATGAAGCTATAAATGTAATCTACAACAAAATATTTTGTTTTTATACGGAGCACAATAATTTCATATTGGGTCGTCATTTCGAAAACATGCCCAGGTGAGATTAGCCCATGGATGTATCTCGAGAATGAAAATAGGCTATAGGAAGATATTTAGCCAGTCTATTTATGACTGCTTAAAAAGCATCCTTTCATATTACGTTGGTTATATCATGGACATATTCCTTTAACTTTTGAAAACCCAATTTACCTATAACCGATGGCATTACCGATTTTAAGAGAATTTTATAAATATACAACTGTCTGTCTATTTAATTTTCTACATTGACCCGAATACCGACCGGGAATCGAGCCCTAAACCTTATGATCGGCTTCAGGCGACAACGCCCCAAACATTGCACCGAGCTCGTCAATTAAGAACAGACTCGCGTTCTGAGTGGTGAAGTGGCTCAGATAATGCGAATGCAGCTCTCTGCTAAGGTCAGCACGACTATTCATTGAGGAGTTAACTTTACTGCTGCATAGCTACAAATTACGAGGAGGTATCCGATTTACATGGAATACAGATTTAGTGCGCTGTATATTTCAGTTATTATTAGCGACGACGCTACTCTAGGTATTAAACTCTCCCTTTCTTACGAAACTTGGCTTAAGGGGCTTACTAGTTAATAAATTAAACACCAAATTAACAATAATAGACATCTATATAAGGATTTTACGAGTAAATACTTTTTCATTTCATTATTTCTTTACAGGTTTCCTCGCAAAATATGTATCGTCATAAAGAGGCAAAGCAATATCGCTTTGCCTCTTTGAAAAAAAAATTAAAGTTCGATGACCTATGCTGGGAAGTCATATAAATTTATTCGGTTAAATTTTATACATTAACATAACATACATTGTTCCCAACCCAAAGTGAGAAGCTTGAGCACTTGTGTTACTATCTGTAGGTAATACAAATACTTAAATATAAATGCAAACAATCAGGCATGGAACAAAACAAATATTTATCAGACAAATGTTTGTCACGGGAAGTTACCGTTCGCGTTGGTTCGAACAGCAGAGATCACTACCGAATGTGCCACCGAGCTGACTGAGTCAGTAAAGTCTTGGGTTATTTATTATTAGTAAAGTTGTATAACTATTTTAATACACTTTGTCTTTCCTAAGAAATATGTAACTTTCAAAGCAATGCATCGCTGTCGCGTCCCAAGGGCTCCTGGATCCTACGTTATCCCCAACTGGAACTACAGGAAAATCTACGAGTAATAGTAGTGTACGTACATTTGTAGATTTAAAATGGCCGCCCAGGCCGGCAGCAATTTCAAATCAAATATTTAGGTCACGTTTTAAAATTGTCAAGCGATGACCTAGATTTGCACGTACAGCTTCATAAGAAATACCCTCTCGTTTACATTGTTTGCTTCGCTTTAACAAGTCTTATTAACTTTACGGTAAATAATGCGACCACGCACGACATCGTACCAACAAATTGGATAAGCGGTCAAATTTATTGGCAGCGACTGCAGCTATACTAAAGTGTAATAGCAAACCGTTAAATCAATTCTGCACAAATTTTGCACAAATAAAGTATTAATTTGGACACTCAAAAAGTGTTTCGTAGCGGATTTCCAATTAATTGCTTTTGCCGTATCAAATATAGATTTTGCAAATTAAATATAATTGATATTCGGATTATACTCATTAATAAATATTCCAATGTTAAAGATAAATCGTATATGTATGTATAAATAGTACTATAATTATAATTAATAAAGTACAGACTAAAATGACTTATTTGACACACATAAATACTTATTATGTACATCTTTTCTAATACTATTTTTTTTTAATTTGGTACTTTGCTAATGGGAGGTGACCCCATAATTGGACACAAATTCAAACATCGGTAGTACTCATAGACGTCTACCTACTTGTTTTTTGATATACCTACATACGACTATCTGTTTATTTACTTCGTGAATCGGCAATTCTGTTAAATATTCGGTTACGAGAATATAATTAATATTATACTAGAGTCAAATAGGTATTAAATCGTTATCAGGTATTAAATTTGTAATAGATACGACTGACATAATAGCTGTTGTACATATTGATAGGTTTCCCATCATCGGCGACTTCCAAACAATAGATCAGGTAAATAGGCAGTTAATTAACAATATGTACTGAGATAGGAATCGGTATTGTACGTACCTACTCGTAGCTCTACCAGCTTTCGTATATTCGTATGTGACGCTATGGCTACTATCATATACTGATGCCAAAAATGCAATCAGTTTTAATAATAAGTTTTAATAAAAAAATTCTTTATGAAAGAAATTCACAATCAATTAGTTAGGTTAGGTACATAAAGTTTGATCAGACATTAATTACATGGATTGTGGGAGACTGGTGTCTGAGCTAAGCTATAAGCCTGTGTTACAGAGCACCAGCACTCTCCTCACTCGATGTGGACATGATAAAGATATTATACATAATAACATTCAGATGGTGACAGAGTAAATGTTTTGTCTGTCTGTACGTTCGTTATGGAAACAAAAACTACTCGACGGATTTAAACGAAACTTGGTACAATTATTTTTTATACTTCTGGACAGGTTATAGTATACTTACTTTTCATCACAATACAATCAATAGGAGCAGAGCAGTCCAGGGAAGTGTTGAGAAAACGGGAGAAATTTTTATCTGCATGTTTGAACGCGCATCACGTGAAAACTACATACTGCATGGAATTGAATGCGGTTTTCACCAATGTATTGTGAGGTATAATTAAAAATTCAGGCAATATTTTATGGAAGTCCGTTATTTTTGAAACTCGACATCCACGCGTGGGACGCTGCTAAAAAAATAATCTAAATAAACATTTGGTCGTCACGGTACTTCAGGTAGAGTGTATTCACTCCAGCTTTGGATAGCCCCAAGTATTAACGCCCAGGGAATACCTCATCAGGCGGTACGCCACGCCTTGTTGGCATCAGAAAGGAACTCAAAACTCAAATTGTACATTTCGGTGAATATTCTATCACCAAGGGGCTAAAAGTTAGCCAGGTACACGTTCATAATTTTGATTACGATTGTAGCTATTACCAGAACTGTAGCGACCGACGATTTGTAGTTAACCGACTTCATAAAAAGGTGCTTAATTAGACTGTTTTTTTTTTGGTTTGTTACGACATATCTCTGAGAAACGTTTTGAAAAATTTTTTTTGTTCGAAAGGGTGTTCCTAGTTGGTCCCATTGCTGCATTGTCACCACACTGAGTGAAGTCGGTTTTTTTTTGCTAAAAAATGCTGTTATTTGGTTTAGTGGTAGTGAGTCACATAGCCTATGACACAGCGGTCGTGGGTTCAATCCCCGCACAGTACAAACATTTGTGTGTTGATTTGGTCTGGGTGTTTGCTTTGTACATTGTGGCAAATTCCCGCATATGACAATTCATTGGGGAGGCCTATATCCAGCAGTGGACGTTGGCCAAGCGTGGCATGTCTTGGCTTATTTATTATAATATCTCAGCAAGCTCCCAAACCATTTCCATTAAAAACTTGGGCCAAACAGCGAGTTGCACTGGGCGCGGGCATTGTCGACGGACAATCAGAAGTGGGTCGGCGATCGGGCGCGCCGGAAGATGCCCATTGAGGCGACGCGCTCGTTAACAACTTAACGGCTGAATGACAAATTGACGCCTTTGCCGGTTAGGCGACCGCCGACGTACTGCTGGATACCGATTTTAATTAGGACTAGATGTGCCAGTAACGACGCGCGCGTGGATATCGGGTTTCAAAAATAACGATAAATAATTTAAGAGAGGTAGGGCATAGCAAATATTCGCTCGAATTGAGCCACCCGTCCGGGGAAGGACCTCCACCCTATAGAATACCACAGTCAAATGACCTCTGGGTCGTGTTTCTGCCGGTGAGTAGGGTTTCCGGAGCTCGTGGGGGGTTAGGGTTGGGCCGGCATGGCGGTGGCAACTGACAGGTAACTGACCAGTTACTTGCCCGTTGTCACAGCGACTTGGGCTTCTCTTTCGCTTTCCATCCATCGTAGGGAAGCCATTATGTCGAGCTACTATAAAAAAAAAATAACGGACTTCCATAAAATGGTGCCTAAATGTTAAGTTAGAGCTCTAACAATACATTGGCGAAAACCACATTCAACTACATGCAGTAGTAGTGGCGTGATGCGCGTTCAAACATACAGATAAAAATTTCTCCCGTTTTCCCAACACTTCCCTTCACTGCTCTGCTGCTATTGCTTGTAACGTGATGAAAAGTATATTACGAATAAACTTACGCACGTGTATTATTTTATTAAACCCTGTTAGATTTTTGAAACAAAATAGCTAACGATTCCGATTGAATTTCACTCGGAAGTACGTTACCTATGCAAGCGATGGTTATTTTTCCAAGCTAATGTTTCGCATAAACAAGTCGGTAAGTGCAGCGTCCGGATAAGTTAATCGAACGTGTCCCAGACTAATCCATTTGGGGGGGAGGAGGGGGTATCGGACCATTCCCTTAATTAAAACGTAACGTGGGACGTTCGAGTACTTCTTTATAGTGGGCGTGATCATGCAAACTTAAGCGGTTAAGAGTTTTGTGGTCAATCAATCATGTAAATATCAGGAGCACTGCACTTTACGGTCAGTCCCAAAGGCAGCCACGTAACATTAGTGCATTACATATAAGTTTTTAAAGGATTTTTGAGCCAGCTTTGTCAATTTTAAGTGAAAAGGATTAAAGTCTTAATATATTAAATTAAATCGTAATTTCAAATTGTTTCCAAGGTAGGTAAACTAAGTAGATGGTACATGACGTATGTGAAATGAATAAAGGCAGTTTAAAGTTATTAATGCAATAATACGAATTTAGATGTGTCTCAAAAAGTTATCATAATTGAAGATGACTTGTAATCTCATTTAATATAGAATGTGTATATACAGAATGTATGCTAATATTGCGAAACCATTGTTGCGGTGGCTTACTTCACCTTTTCCAAAAATAGAAACGAATAACCCCCATTTACATAAGCTGGCTTGAGTTAATGATACTGTTATTGAAACCAAACACCTTTTGTTCCTTTCGCAGTACTCTAAACAAAGAAAATCGACAGCCATCGTGTGATAATTGCACCTATCTATCAGGGTGGTATTACAGACCTGAAGTCATTATTCGCCATTCTACTAGGACCAAATAGATGGGTTGGTTGGGTACACTATAGACGTGTAAATAGGTACGGACCGCGTATTAATACTCATTTAATTGGATCTGAAACTGCCATTATTCATGTTTAATAGCCCCTTGCTATGAGCTGGTCGCGTACTAAGGATCAATTAATTATTAATATCGGTCCCTATACAGTTGGTGCAGTTGTAGTGTAGTGGCTACAATAATGCTGATATGTAAACTAGTCAAAAAACAATCGGCCCCAAAATCTTGCATTTACAAAACAAGTATACCTACCTATAATGTAACTTGGGTGACTAATAGCTACCCGCTGAAACATCAATTTATTACGAAATCTGTCAATGTAAGTTACTGAAACAAATATTTATAAGTTTTTAACCTTTACCAAAAAAACTTCTTTTGTTTTTTATATTTACGAAATATTCGTCTAAGTGATAAATCATCCATCAGGAAAATATTTGATTATTTAACAGCATTGACGTCTTAAATTAGGATATAATTTTATGTATTTTGTTAAAATACGATCATAGATTTTACGTCATAGATAGACTTTCATTATAAACAATCCTACTTAATATTATAAACGCGAACGTTTGTTTGGACAGATAGATGTATGGATGTTTGTTACTCTTTCACGCAAAACTACTAAACGGATTATAATGAAACTTTATCGATTAACACATGGGCTGATTTATAAGAATATTAGCGACCCGTCCTCGCTTTGCTTCGAGTAGCTCACGACATTACATTAGAAACCTCTTAAATCAGTGTTTTTCTACTATATTATGCATATATACGTATGTGTTATGGGTATATCCTCCAGATGTTTGCCCTAGGTGGCGAACAACTGGAGAGCTTTATCCAGCAGAGTGAGAGGACATATCCAGCAGTGGACTCCAATACTCTGATGATGGTCTTCCTTTTGAAACATTGTATACTACTTATATAAAAAAATTGGCATAGAAATCCATTGCGTAGTTTTAAAGAGCTAAACAAAACATAGATAGGGACAGACAAAAAGAAAAGGGACTTTACATACATAGTATATACTATGTATGTATGTACTATGTAGTGATTCACGCGGGCAGCAGCTAGTATTGATTATAATTTACTGTAGTAGCTATTATGTTGAAGCTTAATTGTGAACGGTTTTCGTTTGTCAGTTTTTAGTTCACGTTTGTAGAGAGACGATTTTCTAGTCGCCAGCGGACCGCAATTAAACTTCTGTTAATGGTCTGGTTGCACAGCGGTTTTAGTTTAAGCCGAGAACAATATGTGAAAATCATTTTGGTGCGTCATTAGTATAGAAGTTAGGTAGGTACTTAATAGTTATTGTGAACGGTATGATTTGATTGATAAAGTGCTGGATAATGCCCGATGCGCGTGATGCCTAGCCGGAAAAAACAACATACAGTATGGCGAGGATATGGAGGCTTTCAAGGGGAAGCGTTCTCATCTCATCCTATGGGTGTCGTAAAATACGACTAAGGGAACATTAGGAAACGGGCAGCAGCGTTTAGCAGGGTACAAATAAAACCTACTGCAGTCGCCAACCCGTCTGAACTATATAGAGATATACGTCCAGCAGCAGACTGCTACAGATTGCTAACAAATATAAACATACAAACACAAAAGAAAATTGTAGTGTAGATGTCGCGAGCTCTTCAGCGGCGGCCAGTATGAAGAGTGTGATGGAATCGTCATCATCCTTGAGGATAGACGGGACGACGTTTCCTGTACGTTAAGTACCTGTTGTGCGCATGGAAGGAGAGGCGCAGGTCCGGCGAGGGCGGCGGGGCGGGGGGCGGCTGCGCGGGCGCGGCGCGGCGGCGGCGCAGCGCACGCGGCGGTTCGTACGCCGCCGGCTGCCAGTGCCGCACGAATGGCGTCAGCGACAACCCTGGAACAAGCACCATGCTCAACATTACACATTCCACAGTGCAAAGCCATAAAAAAAATATTCCAATTCTTTTATCATAGGACCAGCAAGGGCGTGTCGAGGTGCGGTACTGGTTTGCCGTGTCCCATGTCACCACCAAAGTGCAT
Organism: Conogethes punctiferalis; assembly: GCA_031163375.1. NCBI lineage: Eukaryota > Metazoa > Arthropoda > Insecta > Lepidoptera > Crambidae > Conogethes > Conogethes punctiferalis. The sequence goes on along the minus strand of CM062083.1, from coordinate 15,232,117 downwards.
GGCGACCCGGCCGGGGTTTTTAGTGGGTATTCTCCGTCTCGTTTCCATCTAGAGGCGGAGTGATGCCCACATACCCTGCTACCCCCTGTTAGCAGAGATGCGTAAATGAATTTTACCCCGACGAAACAAAAAAAGAGGTCCAGCAAGGGGTTATAAGCTCTGTTTCAAGAATCGAGCGTTTCGCCTAGTCACTTCCACAGCGAATTTGGATTTTGCTCTAACGGAAAGTCAATACAGTAGTAGTAGCGGAAGATAATAAAAACCGGCCAAGTGCGAGTCGGACTCGCGCACGTAGGGTTCCGTACCACTGATTGAATGGAAAAATTAGGTAATTTGATATATGACGTTTAAAAAAAAACTACTGTCTAGATTTCATTCAAACCAAATTTCGTTAGTAGTTTTTATAGTAATACACATCATATATTTTTTTCAGTTTTATCATGCCCGTATCTTAGAAGTTACGGGGGGGGGGACACACATTTTACCACTTTGGAAGAGTCTCTCGCCCAAACTATTCAGTTTAGAAAAAAATGTTGTTAGAAACCTCAACATCATTTTCAAATACCTATCCATAGATACGCCACACGTATAGGTTCGATGAAAAAAAAATTTTCAGTTTCAGTTTTATGTATGGGGAACCCCAAAAATTTTGGATTTTTTTCTGATTTTAATTTAAAATCTTAATGCGGTTTACAGAATACATCTACGTACCAAATTTCAATAATGTAGCTCTTATAGTTTTGGAATAAACTGGCTGTGACATACGGACGGACAGACAGACAGACAGACAGACAGACAGACAGACAGACAGACAGACAGACAGACAGACAGACAGACATGACGAATCTATAAGGGTCCCGTTTTTGCCATTTTGGCTACGGAACCCTAAAAACTAGCCTAGAATGACGCTGTGATCCTGTCTGTGAAGCACCTTTAACATGAAATACATGAATCCGATCAGCAGTAAGAATTTCAATGACACTGAGATAATGACGCTATGATCCTATACGTGGAGCACCTTTAACATGAAATACATTAATCCGATCAGTAGTAAGAATTTCTATGACACAGATAATTCGCCAAAGAATTCACACCTACCACTTATTACACACCTATTTCATTACACAAGCATGCACAACCAGATAACGTTACAGAACGTGATGGACACAAAATCAATCTACTATTAATGTTATCGAATATTAAAAAGCCCCTAAAATGGCTGCAAATAACTAATAATATGGGTTTTATTACCGGCCATAAATCACTGGTTTTATAGTAACGAAAATTGCCACACAAGTGAGTTTACCTATGGTGAAAGGTTTCAAAATTACCTTGTCACTCAGAAAACGCGGGGACCCTCATCACTCCTCATAAATTACACTCGAATCTCCGCTAGCCTTATTTACTATCAATCTAGCTCACCACTCGCCTCCGGACATTTGATACCGGGAAATATATTCATAAATATACAACCAAGGATAATTTCATTCCGTTTTAATGCAGAAACGCAATTTGCAATTGTGGGAAAAAGGTCCGATGCAAATTGTCTCAATTTATGTATTATTGTTTGCACTAGATTTATATTCCGTTTGCTTTTTCAATTTTGTTGAAGAATAAAAGTATTTTTGCTAGCTTTATGTTTGTAAAAAGAGATAAGGCACGACGTGTTACGAAACTTTTAAGAAACGAACAGATTTCTTTTTTAAGAAATCTGTTCAAAAATAAGAATAATGAACTAATTATAAAATTTTATTGTTACCTAGCCGTCTATGGGGTAAACGTTAGCGTTTACTTGCTATTGTGAAAGAAGATGTAGGTACATTCGATTCTTAAAATATTACATAGGTAGCTAAAACTACATTACATCCTTAATTAAAATGTTGGCAATTCGAGCACCCCAACATTTTTCGCAGTAAAAATCTTCATTTCAACTAAAGTTCCCGTAATATCATTTGCATTCAATGAGTTCCGGCCTGCAACTTCGTTTCGGGTGAGTATTTTCAATTAATTAGGTATGCATAAAGGGAGTCAAATTTATTTTCAGGCAACAGTTAAATAGCATGAACAGGTAATTATATGTAGCGGAAAATGCGGTTAAATTAAATATAAGCAGTTCCGCCGCGCTGCCTCCGCGAATGCTAAAAGCATTGCTTTTTCAATTTATTTCTGAAATGATGAAACGCTATGGTGGGAATATCTCTTGTTATCCTGGTAGAGAAATCAGCTTATTACCTATGTAATGAAATTCGTTACTTATTGAAAACTATAACAAATACGAAAGTTGCATTTTGAAAATGTATAACTTTTCACTAATCATGATCATCATCAGCCTATCGCAGTCCACTGCTGGACATATACTACTTCAGTTGTTCGCAACTTTGGGAACACCATAATCGCCACCCTGGGCAGGCGGGTTGGCGATCGCAGGGCGGTAGCTACGCCTTCAATCGTGATGGTTATACCACCACAAGCTGGTTGCCAGAGTCTCGTTTGTTATTCAGCAGGATGCACCACGAGTAGATGAGGGGAGCGAAAATATGATAGGTATTCCTTTTACACTTTACATGTTGATTAAAAATGGATGAAAAGTATATCAAAAACAAAACACTTCATCATTTCAGCACATCTACCCACTGCTGAGTATAGGCCTCTTCTTTCAACCGCCACTTTACACGGTCCCTCGCCAACCTCGACCAATGTTTCCCGGCCACCGTCACCTGACCATCGAGTGGTGGTCTGCCCACAGATCTCCGGCCAAGCCACGACTGCCACTCACAAAATGCCCGTGTCCACCTTCCATCACTACGTCTTACCAAGTGTCCCGCCCATCTCCACAAAAACAAAACACTTCATGAATGACAAATAAACAAGCTAATTAAGCACTAGACAAGCGTAACGTAAATTAAAATCAGAATCCTCGGCGACTCGTTAGAAAGCATTTTAAAATTTATAAAATAAATTGGTTCCATTAGGCTTTCCCGTGTTCTGCACACGAACGGCGATAAATTAAGAATTTAATTACTCTGCAACTTCCCGCGTGTGAGTACCAGGAATAAGTTCAGCAACATTCGTGCACCGGTCCTTGCGAGTTCGCAACTTGACACAGTTTACAATGCGAGTGTGATCTGCCATTAGCATACCTATAACTCAATTCCTCGTTCCAACGGGATAGAACTGGATGTGAAAATAGAGGAGTTTTATTAAAGTACTCTATTGACTATTCTTGCTATTTATTTGAGTCAAACCATGGCCATATCAGATAGGTGTAGCCTACATTCGAGAGATTGTCGTTGTTGAATCATATACAGCTTCAAATTTAAATTATTTAATTATGTGAAAGCTGAACTAAATTATTTGCAAAATACAAGCTGACTTGACCGAATTCACCATCCAATACGAAAAGCACAGAACATTATTAACGGTAATCTTCATAAAGGTCGTTTCGCGAAATATTTCATTGGCTTAATTAACATTTTTGCGTATTGAAAGCACACTTAAATAATTTATTAATGGATTCGGTGTCTCGCCGGGCAGGTGACCAGATATTTGCATAAAAAGATCGTTAAAGCGCAGGCCTGACATAGACTTTTAAATTAAAACCACCAAAGTGCTGATACCGGTGTATAACTGCTGATGCTGCTGAAAATTATATATTTTTAGATGTTAAATATTTAAGCCTGAAAAGTGCAGGATTGTCTATTAGCGAGATGTTGATGACAGAGTACTTTAGCTATAATGATTGCTTTATAGAAGTCGTAGTGTAAGTGAAGAAGTTTGTAATTCATTCTTCCAATACATATTGACAAAAATAAACCACAAGGAGATCTATTTTCTCTGATACAAAAATAATTTGAAACAAGTCTCGACTTCAATGCACTGCCTAAAATAACATATATCATACAATGTTATACTAGTAGTTGTGACATAAATAAAATACCTTCGTTCAGTAACGACGGCAGAAGTTTATCAGTCTTCACACTTCTTTATTAAACACAAGTTAACAGTTCAACAACTGTCGAGCTACTGACTTGACACACGTCAAAAATCGTGCTTTTATAGCAGTCATTTGATAGGTGATTTTTAATACATACCATAGAGCTGCCAGGGCTAAAATCAGTCTCACAATATTCTTATTTTCACATTATTTGTGGTTATGAGTATAAATTAAAAATAATACAGACATCTCATTATTATATTTGACAAAACTATTTATGTTTATTACATACTAATAAAATAAGTGAGATGGTAGTAAAGTTCGGTAAACCGAAGTCAGATAACTTATACTTTAGTAACTTGTGGCACTTATTCGAACTTGTGGTTGTGTAGACATACACAGATCATCAATTATCAAGAAATATTTGAATACTAGACGGTGAGTAATGTTAATGCGAGTCGATGACATTGTACATTTATAAAATTGTTTTTATATTTTGCTTGTTTATTTATTAATCTGTTATAACCTTTAAGTTTCTAAATACACATCGTTTACGATTGTATAACCTTAACAACTAAATTGTTAGATCAATCTATTCCAAAAATAGTACCTATCTAGTTATCCTTTTTTTCTCTCTGTACAGAAATTAAAACATCTAATTTTAAGCTAAACGTAAAAAAAATCTTGTGCAAATAAGGCAGATTTATCATTGAAAACGATTACAGGCAACTTTTAAGCAAGAAAATAAAACAAACATCCAATATACTTACCTATTAAATTATCTAGGATAAAAAGCTTAGAGTTAAATGAGTGAATAAAACTTAGATAGATATAACTCCAGAGCTTTGATATGTCGTGTAAGGTCTTTAATAGACTCTATTCCATCTCCTGGTGGGACTTTACATTACAATAAACTAGTAGCAACTAAACAACTACAACATACTAGGCACCAAGTTGTAATACAGTTGCGCCGCTAACCGCAGCGGGGTATCGGATGCCTGAAGTCGCAATTTAGCATCCGAAACGGAAATATGAGCCCCAACTTGCACCTAATTGGAAAATCAGGAGCCATATATTACTGTGAAGTCGTCCGCAGAGAGTTCGAGGCTTGCGCGGACTGAGAGGGCAACTTGCCTTACGCTTGTCTAAAACGTTATACCGTATATAATCAAGACTATGTTTAGCGTGAGCTCTCTACGAATCAAAAGCTTGTTTTTGGCTTGGGTCCCTAAAACGAAAGTAACCTTATCTTCTATTCCTGTACGTACCTGTATGTACACCTGATTTTGATATGAATCCAGTATTTTACGATGAATTATGAAAGAGATACATTTACGGCAAAGTTTACTCAAGGTTACACGTTTCTAAAGAATTCCTTTCTCATTTCCAGAAAATAGCAATTATTGTATTAGGTCATTTTCATTCTGAGGGCTTATTCAATGCAATCAATATTTATTAATTGCTTACATTTTTAAAGTTTAAATTAGAAGCATTATTAAGCCCAGAACTTTATTTGTCTACTACCATATTCGTACAATTTGGATGACATCCACGTAATTATAAAGTGTTGACAGGTAGTTTTATAGAACTGCGATTTTGTACCTAGCATATTAAAATAATTATAAAGCTTATAAAACAACATTCCTATTTTATTGCTTTGCAGTTTGCACTGAGACCGAAAACGATATTTTTGTACTTAATAAAAGGTTAGGTCGGTACACATTTCATAGACCAAACAGTATTAAGTTTATCTGAGCATAGTCTGTGGTCACGTACGTTCACGCTGACGCCGCGCGCACGTCTATAGACAAATGGCGCGAAAAATTATGCTCTTCAGCCCGAGCTTGGCGCGTACACGGCGCATCGTAATTTATGGCCTAGTAAATTCCAATAGTTTCTACCTAATAACGCAAGGCCGTTATATTTTATGTCGTGCCATGGACCCCCGACCCTAGAGGGAGGACCTGGACCCAAGAGGCCATGAGCTCAGAAAGGACCATTCAATTTTCACTTGTAACTGAAAAATTTACAGGTGACTGGGCCTCCTTCAAAGAATTTGCTACGGGCCTCAGATGGTATAGTTACGCTATTGGTATTTACTTAATGCTACATTATAATGTTCCATTTATTAATAGCTAAGCCAGAAGCTATATAAAAAGATATAAAAATAACGTGTCATTCATGATCGATACAATAAATGATATTATATAAAAACTTTTATTTGGTGCACAATGTTATACATAACATATGTATGTGTATGTTTTACATCAAAAAGGTTTTTCTTCCTATTATGACAAGCATCTTTGGATACCTACCTACATACAACATTGTCTATAAGAATTTACACTACGATAGGAAAATGCTTAATAAATTAATGAAATAGATGTTGAAGCCTATAAGCTCATAAAAATCTGTGGATTGTATATTTGATATTTATGTATTTGGGATATATAGGTACATTTACTTGAAATCTACTAATCTAATATTAAGAGGGTTGAGCACTTAAATTAATTCGATGCAGAATCAAAAATATGCGAAGTATCGCAAAAGCCAATAAATATTGCAAGCTGTTGAGTTTTCAGCAAAAAGAAATATGATGATTGGACAATTGAACTGACCTTATTTCGGAAAAAGTTGTCCGATGCCAGAATTTCGGTCGGTATTTAAAAGGCGGTTGTACGGTAATCCCATTTCATTTATTTTATCTCGAGAATATTATTTTAATGTCGTTATAAGCGGCCTCTGTATTGAAGAGTGGATGTCAATATTTAATTATGATTTTACGTTTCAACATAAATGGTATGATATCATTAAGTACGAAGAGAAACTAGTATATTTCAATAGTACGTACTCAATTAAAATGTAAATAAGAAGAAAAATATGTTTACCATTCAATAATTTCAATACATTTACTTGTAGGGGCTGCACAGACGACAGATTTTTTGTGCGATAGAGTATGTGTCTGAGACATTTAAAAAGAGCATCTAGGTCCCTACAGCTCTGCCGACAGAATGATCGAAGATGTGAAATATGCGCGACAGATTTTTGCGCGTCGTGTGCGTTACTGCATATAATTGCATCACAGACTAAAAAGTGCGTCACGGATAGTCTGTCGTCTGCGCTGCCCCTTACGTTGTCAAATATTCGATTGTTACTTGTTGTGTATGCCAAAGTAAATAAATAAATATTAGACATCACATACCTACATTAATCCGATTTAAAGTAAGTAGGTAGGTTGAGCACTGGTGATATCGAGATTAGAACAACGAAGATACCGCTAATAAAGTATTCTAGGAGAGACAGAGCTGTTTGCTAAGTGTTAGCAACCGCAGAGAATGCAGTCGCCAAGCAAATCACATTGATCCATAAAAAATTAAATCTTTATGTAGGTACCTATATTTTTTCTATGCTTTTTTCCTCTTTTATTTTGCTTTGTACGGCTTGTAGGTACATTAGCCATATTAAAAGTCTAGTTCTGAAACACTTGTTGTAGTGACAAATATAGAGTATCTCTATCTATCAATCTGCAAATATCTAATTAGATATAACTTATTTTAATTTTTAGATTGTTGTGGGTCCACGCAAAATAGGTCGGCGGTTCGGCTGCGAACTGCGGTTCACCATTTGCTTTAGGTCATACAGAGAGACCATTATGGTGTGCGGGTTATACCGCTTCCAAAACTATATTGCTTTTAAATAGAGAAAACTAGAAAGATTCGGTCCTTCCTACCAGTTTTCACTATTTAAAAGCAATACAGTAATGTATCTTAGTAAAGACCTAAATGAAATCTAAACTCTTCAATAAGTTCCTTATTGTTCGACAACAGTAAGAAGAAAATCCTTAATGTAATGGCGAATGGAAAAGCGTCTTTATTGATTAGTCTTAAACTTACAAATGAAGTGCAATGTTAACACATTTTTAGCGTGCACTTAAAGTTCACAATCACGTATCTGGGGATAATCTAGCTAATACTATCTCTAATAGCGTGTGCCATCAAACTGTCGTAAAGAGACCTGGCCATTGAAGGAATACGTTTTACGTTCGAGCGAACGGTTCGCATAAGGATTACCTGGAAACAGGATCATCGACACTTGACTACCTACTACATTTGCCTCCTAACGAAACTTGTACTTTTTGGACAACAAAGAGAAACGAGATACTTGTCTATAACAGTATTAGTATTATAACCAAAGTATCCTTTTTGGGGTGCAACCAAGTACTTGATACTTCCATGGGTGCAACAGACGAAATACTCTGTACTCAATGTAAAAAACAAAACATGAATTTCTCGTTGATCCGTAAACAGTTTGTGATGACGTGTGAATGTGAGAAAATCCGCAACAAGTATATATTTCGCAAGAAAAGGTAATGTCCACATTTAAGCCTTTATTCTAACGCATATATGTTGGAAGGGTATTGAATTTAGCGTACTTTTAGTTTTAAAGTGATGTTTGCTTTCTAAAGTAGATAAATAGAAATAAAAAACTACTTATCTTTTTAAACACCTGCAGTCAACATAACCTCCCTTTTTAATTTGTACAAATGAAGAATGTTGAATTTATTAATTTTATACTTAGACGTAGTTATTTAATTGTTATTTCATCTCACCAATTCAGTCTAACAGTCTACTTAAATTATTGCTACAAAAAATTGGAAACAATGGATCAAAATACTCAACGAAGACGTAGGAATTTGCAATTCATCCAACAGAGTGATGGATGGTTAAATAATGAAGCCCGTTTGTTTACCTACGTATTAACGATATAAAAGAACGCTCTTAAACGTCTATAGAATGTTTCCAAAACGTACAGTTTAATTGGTTTAATGTTCACAAACATTTTTCCTAACTTCTAGTTTAAGTTAGGTACGTATAGACTTGTATATGTCGCAGTCATCTGGTTGAATCTCCTATTCAATTGAATCGCTAGAGCGTTCATTGAATGACGACATTCAATTGAATGACTAGACCGAACGTTGACTAAACACGCGTCACTTAACGTCCAACTAGGTAGCGGATTGAAACATAGCCCTTTGAAAAGAGCGGACGTAAAAGCAGTCAAGTGATTGTAATTAAGTTCATTTTTTTTCCGCGCGGCGTTAGTAGTCACTAAAACAAATATGGCGTCGAACATGATCACCTGATTGTTGATATTTTTTTGATTAGATTTACTTTAAACTGACATATACGTAATAAAATAGTGTGACAGCATGGATTTACCTATTAATACGCCGCCTCCGGATACTTTTAAAGAAAAATTTAAAACTAAACATTAAACAGTCGGCTTTTACCCATTCAACGACTATGCTAAAATGACGTTCAGTCAAGACGTTGAACGTTTCATTTAATAACTTGACGAGTTGTCCTTTAGGCATTCAATTAAATGTCGTCATTCAATAAACGCGCTAGTCAATCAATTGAATAGCAGATTCAACCAGATGACTGCGACATATATATTTCATGAACTATCGTTTCAATCGATTATAATTATGATCTCGTCAACTGTAAGATGTCCATAGGTGCACTTCGTCTGTTCTACGACTTTTATCATATACCTAGTCCTCCACGTCCCTGGTCGGCGTCACTGCTGAGTTTCGGTTATCGAAAAGTCTTGTGAAAGAACTTTAATGTTCTGTTTGCACAAAAAGTAACAGTTTCGGAACCCCTGGTCTAGTTAAAATTGTGTCCAATAGTAAACTTCAAATAAATCTGCTACTCCTAAATAAATCTCCGCGGTAAACCGATTGCGATGTGCTCAGTAAGAGAGTTGGTACCTACGAAGCGTGAGCGCAACGTCATTTATTAGAATAAATCCAACGTAGTCAACTGCTCGAGATTAATTCGTTATAGGGCGAAAGAACATGACAACTTTTTAAACATTCTTTCTCGGTGTTCTTTATCGTAATCATCACAACCCTTAATATTTAATTAACGGGCCTCGAGCGCGAGATTTATTATGTAGTACATTATGTACCTACTTACCTACAGACATTTCGGCTGTTGGTACAGTCTGTTGGAGACGTGGAAGTAATAAATGCTACGTATAGGTTATTATTTCCATGTCATTCGCTGCCATGGTTGGTGCCCAAGTTTGTTGCAAAATACGAATTAAGTCTTAATTGTAATGGAACACGAAAGTCTAAACTGTTATACCATTACTTTATCCATCTGTATGAATTTATCCATTGCTGAGATTAGACGAATGATTATGATGGTAAGTTAACGCAAAGTAAGCTAATACTTTCTGAAAGTGTAACCCGAAAAGGTATGTAGGTAACAGGAGTACATAATTAGCATACAAAAATAATATCTACAGTCACGAACTAGTTGGCAATGCTAATAATTATAATTAACTTCTACAAACTTGACTTTATTTGTTATTGTACTAGAATAATTAAGCTGAGGCAGTTTCTTTAGTTTCAATTTAGTTAAGGAATAGGTAACAAATGTTTTATATAGAGTAATAGGGATTATTACAATACTCGTATAATTAAGATCTTCGATATGTAGTTTTATGCCAAATGTTTTGTATCAAGCAGTTACTTTACAGTAAATCTAACGTTTCAAGTTACAAGTCGCTGAATGACCATTAAACAGGAGTCCGCTTTGAGATTCAAGTAATGGCACAACTCTGTTTCCAATACAAAACGAATCGGAAAAGCGAATAACAAAGTGGAGTAGGAAAACTCATTTTTCCGAAGCGCCCGAGGAAGCTCGGAAGCCTTTAGAAGCCTCGGAAACCAATAGTGAGGGCGCCGACTTCAATGAAATACATAGCATTCCTGTTACTGTTGCGAGTCGACGCTCTTACCTATTTATCGAGGAATAAATAAACTACGGGCCGGAGTGAATTGGGTTTCAGCTCAGCATAGGTCACGCCGAGGCTACGCGGCCTCACTCCGCTAATGCTTCGGCTACGGCCCATAACTCCGGTTCAAAGGCAAACGAAACGTAAGCAGGCCTAGTCAGGCTTTAGGCACAAAATAATTCCGCTGAAGAGCTTTATTAATTGCTGTCGACGGCGACCGGGGACAAAGAGACGGGATAGTGAGGCTTCTTTTGAAACCTCAGCGGCCGTTTGGAGCAAATTTACCTTTATTACACGAGCTGAATAAAATCAATAGCTTCTCCCGTCTGGCGTGACTTAATGAAGGCCGCTTGAATCCTTATTAGCCGGTGCTGACTCCGAGGAAAGAGGTTTAATAGAAAAGAGGATCCTGCCTCGTCAGCATACCGGCGAGATTAGCACGGTTGATTAATGTGACGCACCGCACGCCTCGCTTTGATTCCGTCCGCACGGATCGGTGCGCCCTTTATGCCGTGTCCTTTGCAAATGTGCTAATTAAAAGGACTTCACATTTTTTTCTTTTACTTACTGTGAGGACAGTGTATCAGACGAACCGCGCGGATCCCAATCGTGGAAAAGATTTTCCATTAAGTTTTTATAAATGAGATATGCGTACTCCTTTTTAATCGAGCTGTAACATCTGTTACTACTGTATTTTTTATTAAAGTAGGCTTTTTCTGTAGCACGTATTTTACACCATTCGATGTAGGCATTCGCTACATCTTGGTTACAGTCAGGTGTTATGTGTGTGCAAGTTATTGAATCCCCGACAAAGGCGTCAAAGGTATTGTTAGAGCGTCCCATTGTGAAACGAACAACACATATTATCGAGCATCGTGTTTCATCGCCGCTACGACGGTGTTATTAATTATTCATGTATTTTGAACACAGGAAACTTCCCGTATGAGTCACGAATAGCATCAATATCAATGTGTAAAAATCCAACCAAAACATGAGGCGAGGGGAGCCCTTGAGAAAAGATGTGTAGGTTGGTCCCGTCCAGAAATTGAAGACCCATCGCGGTTCATTTGGATCCCCCTCAATATATGCAATAAGTTGGTATTTCCGCAAATAGTAGGCGGCGAAGTAGTCCCCATTAAAATGGTTTTGTAGTACGAGTGGCTTCAGTTCGACATAAATGGATTTTCTATTAGATGCTGCATCTACAGCCGGCGAAAAGTATATTATGGGGATGGGTTTTGAATACATTTGGAAGGTTTATTGAATATAAACAGTGTTTTGAATGTAACTTCCATTAAGAATGTCGTGGGAATCATCAATGAATATTGATAGTGAATTAATGTGATTGTATGATGTCAACATTGTTGTTCTGATTTTAAGGCCTGATCATAAAAGGTTATCCAATTTTAAAACTTGAAATGAAACCAGGAACTCTTGGTCTTCTTTTGGAGAAAGCAATTTACACAATTCACTACCAAGGTCACACAATTTTGATATAGATGGTATGTTCAATTGTTAAGTCAAGTATTTAGTTTAATTTATCTTTTCCTATTGACTGTACAAGCCAAATCAAGTATCATACATTCAAGCATTTCCTGATCATCAACTTTGCCGTCGACCATGCACCAACCTCAATGCATAATCTTTAAAGGCTACTTTATTCCTGTCTCGAACCACACCGGCTTATATGTATATTCCATTGGAGCTTTGGGGCTCAATTCCCGTCACGATGACCACCGTTATTACAGGGACAGTATGTACTGAATTTTCGCCAACGACTCTCCCGTTTTCCTTATTATATGTTTTTATTTGTTTCTGCTTTCGCAATATCTCAAGATTATTTCTAAGTACAACATACATTATTCTAGCTGCATAGAGAAAGGGCAAATCGCCTCCCTCACTGCCAAAATTCGATGCATATCGATAAGTAGTAGAGCAGTAGTAATGCCCCAAGCAGTAGTAAAGACTCTGTGTGATTTTTGAGTGCATTGTTTAATGCACGGATGACCAAACTGATAATTAAAACTAGCAGTTTCGTCGCCTAATAAAATTCTTTTGTAAACCCTAAAAAACGCTGTAGACAACAATGCAGTTTTCTGCAACTCCGCAGATTGGACTAGAAATAATAAAGAATACAGCGAACTAAAGATTTAATTCTCTCGTTCTCTTGCCCCGATATTGTGTCCTTTTCGACCCGACAAAGTCCTGCAAAAACCGAGCATTATGTCGAACAGCGCGCGATCTTAGCTGTATCACGCCAGGTACGGACTCGGAGTATTAAGGACCCCCTTTTTTATAAAACCTATATAAAAATGAATTCTTATTCGTTAGTCCCGCTAAAACTCGAGAACATCTAGACCGATTTGGCTAATTATGAATTATTTGTGGAAGTCCAGGGAAGGTTTAAAAGGTGAATAAAATATGAAAATGCTTAGTTAAAAAAACATGGTATTTTTTATAAAATAAAGTTAATAAATTGAAAATGAAATAGATGCATGTATCTTTTTCTTCTATCTCTCAACGGCCGTAAGACTCTAACATGAAATGACCTTGATGACGGCAGAAATGACTGCACTGGTCGTGAGCTACACATGTCTAATAGAAGAAAGTGCCTTTATGTATCCCTATATACTAAGTATATCTTAACGACCCGTATTATCCAGATATCCCATGTTCATGCATGGGATTTACGCCACTCTCATTAAGGAGACTCTTGTAATATCAAGCTAGTCTGGACTCTATCATGTCGACGATAAATGATCCAAAAATGGTTTCTAATGCAGTCTAGCTAAGTTCTCAGTCCAATATGTTTATCTGACGTCCAAAAAATCCGATCAGAAACCAATTTTAAAAGGTCGCTAAAACGCCCGTTACTCTGTTAGCCACCCTTAACACAAACTAGATGCATCCTACAAGCATCCTCTAGCATCCGCCGTGAAACAATTTCACATTAAAAACAAATTTCAGACCGTTTTGTGCAGAGAATGTACAGCATAAGGGTTAAAAAATGACAACGAAAGGCCTCCACAACTCCCCTTAGTTAAACCGGGCCCCGATCATAGACTAGATCCGTTCTCTAGGGTCGTGCACACTTCGCGAACATGACGTCACACTTTTTATTAACTCCACCTACAGTACAGCGCTTTGTCCACACAATTCAATTAAACTCGCGCCCGGCAGAGAAATAATTGTACTAGTGTGCCGTGTTTATGAGATTAGCTCGTTTTGTGTCGATGGGATTTCTCTTTTGCTACGTCCACTTTTCAATTAAATTTTCGAATTTCTCTCATTTTTTACAACATTTTTTATGACACAAGCCTTTGACGGAAAGGTAAAATAATGTTTTAGTGGCCATATAAATTTTTTTTAAAATTTATTTTTACTTTTATGTGTTAGAGCAGGACTTCCTAAACTTTTATTCATTTTCATTAATTTATTTTCATTTAATTTTAAAGATAAAACCAACAAAATTGTTTTTATTTTATGGAACCCCATATTAAACAAAAAATTAAATATATAATTATAAAACTCATAACAAAGAGAGAGAGAGAGAGAGAGATCTCTGATTATATTCTACGAAATCTACTTTTGGAATCATTGTCTTAAATATTTCGAAGTGCCGGATTAAGAATCATTCTTGTTTTGATGTAGGCGGAATAACCATTATTTTTCAGTAATCCCACATTAATTTATAAATCATAAGTGGATGAAGTTCTAAAAAAATCAAAAGGTCACTGTTATATTGAGAAAACAGAACATATTTCTTGACTTTTCCGAGCTTAAGGTCATCAAATTTTGCTTTATAATAATATGATGCTAATATTATTATTACTTCATACCTTTTCTCCGAACTTGACTTCTTTCTCAGTCTTATTTTACGGTAAAGACTTGTTATTTCAGAACTACTTTAATATTACCTACTAGGTACACAATTAAGTACATTTTTTATGTCGAAATATCGGATCTTCACAATTCAAATACAAAAGGAAAAAGTCCTGTTAATTATTATGATAGTGACCATGAAAGTTCCACGTGTATGTAATTATAAAAAAATACAAATTCCTAAAATTGGTTCTGAATGTCGTTAAATTTTAACCACCTTTTAATAAAGGCTTAACATTGCTACCATGTCCAGCAGTGGACTGATGTGGGCTGATGATGATGATGATGATTGCTACTATTGAAACTTTGTGTCCATTTTGGATTTTTTTCAATTTACATTGGCCCTACTTCCTAGTGCCTATTTTTTGACAATAGCTCAGTAAAATAAGTGTATCGTACCGGAGATAATGGAATGGGTCTAAGTTAACCTAACAATTCTCCAAATTGGGGGGATACAAATGTATTTGTAGGTTTTAAAGACACGCATACCTTCCGTGTGTTGAGAGTAATAGGTACTCAGAATACTAGCTCATGGGTGGCACAAAAAAAAGAAGTAAGTAGGGTCATTAGCGCCAAAAAAGACGTCGTTATTTGGCATACAAAATAAATAGATTTTTTTATGCCAGAGGGGGCAAACGAGCCTGAAGGGTCACTTCTATCACAGGTGCGTTGCCAGCCCTTGCCAAATTTGTAGGCTTGCTTTTTGAAGGTATAAACAATAAAGAGGATAAGTGTCATTTAAGCTTTTTCCAATAAAAACACCAAGTTGGTAAGCGATCTTTAAATGGTAGCGTCGTTTAAAACATTAAAAATGTCGTTCTTATTCTCGACACAAGTTTACGTACCTAGTATGGCCGAACATACGTATATGTTGTAACAGCGTCTTTTAATACTGTTGCCAGCAAAAGCGCTAAGAGTGTTTGTTTGACCAGAGTGGCTTTTAGGAATCTGCAGTTGGCTTTTGCGTTTAACTGAACTAGAATTTGTGATTTCAAATTTCAACACGTTGAATTAAATTCCGGCCCAGTTTCGTGTTTTGATATTACGTTCGTGTATTTTTAAGTTATTTAAAAACTGTTCTTCATTTATATTTTTCATTTTCAATATTACGAGAAATGTTGATTTTCAATAGGCACGACGTGAAAATGTCGATACTCGTATCTTTATATGTTCTTTATTTTTTAAAGTAATCGATTTTACTAGGTTTTAATGTTATTGAATTGAGGTATTGGATAAGTTCTCTGTGATTACAATAGGTAACCCATAAATGTCGAGGTTTGAAATACGGTTTCATTTATATAGGTGTAATAGGTACATAAGAAGACAATTCTTCTTTAGTTCTTTCAAAATTTGAAGTTTTGTCAAAAACCAATACCAATCTTTTTATTTCAATATGGCATAACGTTAATGTGAAAGAATTGATAAGTCTTAAACATACATCGAATCGAACTCTTAGCAATACATACTCCTGTAATCGTTATGTGCGTTATCGTGCCTGCAATCGTTATACCTATAAACGATGAGAGTGAAAAAAAGTCCACATATGATACGTAATTTAATTTAGAACATGAAGGTTCTACGTTTCGTAATTCCTTTGAAAATTACTGATAATACTCCTAGCTTGTGACGTATGGGAGTGCTAACAGCGGGTGACGCCTGACGCGGCCCCACTAGCTCAAACAACGCTCCATAAAACAACTGACAGAATTTTAAACAAACAATTTGCAAGCCAGACCTGTGACCGACGACCGCTTTTTACTCCTTAGGATAAAATTTTAGCACTTTCCAATATCCTGCGATACATTGTTGACAAAATAACCGACGGATATTGTTACAAGCTCAACCTATAAATGTGTAGCGTTGGGTTTTCTATATAGAAAGTCGAATATTTTAAGCAGTCCGACCATCAGCCGTAGTTGATTACACTTTATAATAATGGGTGCGATAAGCCCAGGATCGAGGAAAGTGACGAATAATTGGAGAGGCCTCTATATATCCACCAGTGGACTGCCAGGGGCTTCTTTTTTCTAAATGAATGACTACGACGATGGCCAGGCCGGCCTGGTCATCATCACCGAACTGTTAGGGGAACGGAAGAACCCCTAGGCTGCAAGGGGCTGATGATAAATCAATTACAGCATTTACGATCGAATAATGATAAGACTTATGGCAGTGGCGACACCATTGCTAGAGATTTGGTGAGTCTCGCACCATAAACAACAAGTTCTATTAGTGCAGTCAGACGCCGCAGGGAAGCTTGTAGTTAGCTATTGGTGTGTGGAGATACCACGAATCCGAGACCTCCACACACCATCCTTCACTTAATATCATAAAACATAATATTCTTACTTCGTTCTTGACTTTATCTAACAACTAAGATACTGAACTGTCATTTTAAGCAGCCGATTGATATACCTATATCTAAGAATATAGCGAAATGCATCCAAACCAGGACACAGAGTCAGATTCAAACAACCCTTTTATCGTCTAAATAATAAGCACAAATATAAATAGCCCAGATATATAAGTACAAAAGATGTCATGCGTTCCAGAATTCCCAGAGGAGCCAGCGAAAAACGAGAAAAACTAGCACTTTTCTTTCCTCGTGTGTTTGGCGAGTAAACTAATTCCTTACAAAAACACACGAAAACGCCCACCAACGGCAAAATCTTGTTGTTTTAGTAATAGCTCCGCAGAAAATCTCCAAAACGATTCACAAACAGAAGTAAAAGGGTAAGGGAAGGGAAATTGTAGCGATAGATATCTGGCGGGCGATGAATAAACACCAGATGTTTATGTCGCGCCGGTCCGGCCCGGGGCGGGGGCTTGCGAAGCCGCGTTTATAAATAAAATGCCGCTAGGCGCTAACATTGTGTCCTGCGTTTGAGGTGACCGCCTGAATCACATGGATGTACCCTCAATTTTTAAAAAAATAAATAACCCAAGAATGTCGCACTGGGCCACACAGCGCCGTCTAGCCCCAAACTAAGCCGAATCTTGTACTATGGGGACTAGACAACTGATAAACTTACTTTTTTTTGTAAATAAATTTATACATATACCTACATAGAAAACACCCAGACCAATACAAACAGACATGTAAGTACATGAACATAAATGTTTGTACGGTGCGGGGATCGAACCCACGACCCTTGACTCAGAAGGCAGAGGTCACTAGAGTGCACATCAGGTCTGGTTGTGGTTAAATGCTTTCTTAGAATAAAAAAATATAGACGACGTAAGGGATAGTCTTAAATAGTATTACATACTTATCATTTTCGCTCTTCTTATGAACAGTTCACAGGTTTTGGTTACAAAATGATGGTCATTTTTGAGTAACTCTATAGATGAACCAGAACTGCACAGTATTTCAAAAATGTTTGGTTGTAGACACATTAAAATACTATTCTATCATTTTTATTACAGCAATTATTGTACAAATAAAACGATTAATAATCCAATTAAGAATGCGTTTGCTTTTTATGTAGTTCGATACTCTTCATGCAACGCTCATTGTAATGTAATCAAATCTGATGATTTAGCATGGTTATAATTTATAAGGATTTTATCATTTCTAATAACACCAATAACAAAGCGGGCAAAACCGCGAGTTGCAGCTAGTATAGAAATAAAGTCCTAAGCTAGCTAAATCCTCCTACATTCATTTCATACAGTGCTCTAAAAATAGACAACACGTGTCTTCCCATAAACGGGAATATGAGACGTATAAATCCCCAGTATTAAGACTACTTACATAAAGCTTAAACATTAGGGTTCTAAAGAAAACACAGCGTGATGTGTTGAAAAAAGTATTATTGACTTGTTTAAATGTTTTATTTAACTATTGTAGTGTACAGTGATAGATTACAATTATTTATGACTGGCAGGAGGCCGTGGCTTTCCCTGCGTGAATATGAGTGATACTTGAAAAGTTGAAATAATAATATTTTTATATGTATCAGATGTATTAATCATATGACCTATGTTACTGTAAAGTTTCTTTCAAATCAGTTCAGCAGTTTATTTTAGCGTGTAAACGTAACAAACGTCCATCCATCGGTCCATCCAAACAAACTTTCGCATTTATAATATAATAGCTGTGCCAGCGGCGTCGCTCGCGTGGATATCGGGTTTCAAAAATAACGGACTTCCATATAATACCCATCTATACCTTGTGCCTAAGTTTTAAGTTAGACCTCTAGCAATACATTGGTGAAAACCGCATTCAATTCTATGCAGTAGTTTTCGCGTAATGCGCGTTCAAACATACAGGTTTAAATTTCTCGCGTTTTCCCAACACTTCCCGTCACTGCTCCGCTCCTATTGATTGTAGCGCGATGAAGAGTATCCTATAACCTGCCCAGGAGTATGAAGAATAATTGTACCAAGTTTCGTCAAAATCTGTTCAGTAGTTTTTTTTTCTATAACGAACATACAGACAGACAGACAGACAAAAATTTTACTGATTGCATTTTTGGTATCAGTATCGATCACTTATCACCCCCTGATAGTTATTTTGAAAAAATATTTTATGTACAGAATTGACCTCTCTACAGATTTATTATAAGTATAGATATAGATAGATGTAAGAGTAAGACATTTAAATGGCGTAACTTAAGGTCTGATTAAATAGCAAAATATCTACATATTTTAATAGACCTTGTAGTATCTTCGTTGCATTTCACGGTGACCTAAGTACCACCGTATCAAAGATTGCCATTAGAGTTTAGTTAATACCAAGTCAGTTTAATTTATAGATTGTGGTATGACACTCATAAACGCAGAATATTCTATTTTACCTTTGTTTCTTCCCTTCAGTATATCAGGAATGGGCAATCAGGGACCTACCTGTAACAAAAATAAAAATAACCTTTAATAATATTTTAGAAGGCGGTACCAATTTTGACGAAATAGCTATATAGACACATACAACAACATTTTATGTTTTCGTGGAAAATATCTTCTATATTCAGTTTACAATGAAATTGTTAACAGTGAGGGAACTTTGTGCTTATTAGGCCATATTACGGCTAAGTACCTAACTATAACTGGAAACGTCTACCTTACAATATAAATCTAAGAGATTATACACATGGTTCTATTGTCTGGATTTCAATTTCTAGAAAATTATAATTTACATTATTCCATTTTACTGTGATATATTGTAATGTAATACAAATTGTATTTTCTGAAATCATTACTTTACACCTGCCCTTATTATAGTTCATCGTTCTCCTGCCCTTATCTCGCTCTTAGTGGGGTCGGCCCTTATTATAGTTAAACCACGAAAATGGCATACATTGATAGACGTAAATACTTATTACTGCTAAATATCTATCTATACTTATAATAAATCTGTAGAGAGGTCAATTCTGTACATAAAATATTTTTTCAAAATAACTATCAGGGGGTGATAAGTGATCGATACTGATACCAAAAATGCAATCAGTAAAATTTTTGTCTGTCTGTCTGTCTGTCTGTATGTTCGTTATAGAAAAAAAAACTACTGAACAGATTTTGACGAAACTTGGTACAATTATTCTTCATACTCCTGGGCAGGTTATAGGATACTTTTCATCACGCTACAATCAATAGGAGCGGAGCAGTGACGGGAAGTGTTGGGAAAACGCGAGAAATTTAAACCTGTATGTTTGAACACGCATTACGCGAAAACTACTGCATAGAATTGAATGCGGTTTTCACCAATGTATTGCTAGAGGTCTAACTTAAAACTTAGGCACAAGGTATAGATGGGTATTATATGGAAGTCCGTTATTTTTGAAAGGCTTATTATTATTGAGGCGAATGAAAAATTAAGAGGGTTATAACCTGTTGGCATCTACAAATATAATTGGGCAATGTTTAAATTATTTGGCTTAAATTATATTGGATAGCCAGCAATTGCAAAGTATTATAAAAAACTAAATAACGGCTGCGACTTCTTGGTAGTATTTTTTTATATATGGCGATTGAAATTATAGGTGGGGTACTAAAAATAATGACATGGCGACTAATATCAACAGTCGGATAGCAAATAATATTATTATGGCTACTGTAGACTTCCATCTAAAAAAACACTTTTTGGCTATAATTAACGAGCAGCTGTAATTTTAAATTGAATACTAAAATAAATATTAGGGAATCCTTTTTTATTTTTGGAAATCATAATATAATGAAAACGGCGGCAGGCGTTTATACCTGTAAACATATATTGGGCTTTGCCTTAAGGTTAAAATTAACAACGCCGCCTTTGGAGGCAAAAATGATTCCAATAGGACAAAAAAGAAAGACGCCCCGCCAAATCGAAGCCGGCCCTAATTATCCAGTGATAATTTTAGTATTTATATACCTAGGTATAATTTCGTAACAATTACGTAACAATAAAAAAATTATGTTAGAAACCAGTTACATGTGCCTATACCTACGTTTTACCTATAAGTTACTCCGTTTATTTGTAAATAGGTGTTTGTATAAACGTTTTTTCTTTCTTTCTTTCAATATCATTTTCAAATACCTATCCATAGATACACCACACGTATAGGTTTGATGAAAAAAAAATTTTTGAGTTTCAGTTCTATGTATGGGGAACCCCAAAAATTTTGTATTTTTTTTCTGATTTTATTTTAAAATCTTAATGCGGATTAATGTGGCTCTTATAGTTTCGGAATAAACTGGCTGTGACATACGGACGGACAGACAGACATGACGAATCTATAATACGAGTCCCGTTTTTGCCATTTTGGCTACGGAACCCTAAAAATAAGTCAAGAAATAAAACTTACAATATTTAAATTGCATGCCATTTTTTACTTTATTTGCAGCTTACATGTCACACCACATATTATGTTAATTAGATCTCAATCCTATTAAATACTACCTGAAATCATTTTAATAGATACCTCTACTTTACAATTTATGAATGCCTATTTTGTACTTTTTAGTTGCTTCCGAGTTTCCGCTTAACCATAAATTCAATTGCCAAAAGAAAAACTCGATGCCAGTTTAAATTAAACTAAAGCTTAAAATTACTTTTTAATGCTGCCAGTTTTAACATAATAATGTACTCCACCGTTGCAGCCAACCTATTATATTTCCTATCCACTTTAATTATTTTATAGACCTTAAATCAGATTTATTAGTCGCAGCGTTAAATACATGCCTTTTTGAAACCCGATATCCACGCGAGCGACGCCGCTGGCACAGCTAGTTTGCAATAAAGTAAGGTTATATGAATTTGTAGGGTTTAAATATTTTATATCAAAGTACAAAGTTAATAAAGCAAACGTGTGCTTTATCGTGAACACTTACTTAGTAGACACATTTAAGAGGAATGCTTTTGAGGTTGCGGTTCTCGGCAAGCGACTAACCTTGCTGTCACAAGTTATCAAACCACCCTAAGCCCTTTGACTGGGGTTAACGACTGACGTCTATTGCAGATGTCAGTCGGGATCAACTGTTTAACAAGTCTTCCGAACCGAGATACTCGTGATAAATGCCTCTGGGTCGGGATTGTCACCCTAAATTATACGAATGTTTTCGCGTTTGTCTCAGACTCGACTTAGTTCTTAACTGTTGACCCAATTACCTTCGTTTAAATTGCCGGTAAATGTTAACGATGATGTACAGACGAGTTTATGTATATTATTAATTACAACTAAGTGACTAACATTTTAGAATTATACTGTAGGGGGAGTCCGGGATGTATATATATAGGTCTATAAGTGCGGTCTACCAATGACCACCTTGACGTATCGCTAGAGCAAAATTAAAGTTGATTTTTGAAAGGTGATTAATTTCTTCCACCTGATAAAGTTTCCCGGACTCCCCCTACCCTACGCTTGATGGTTCAGCCAAAGGGGTCAATATATGATTTTTTATAATAGGTAATTTAATAACTCATGATGGACTACGAGTTTAAATTGAAGAAGAAGGATTTTTTTTAGAAGAGACTTCCATTCATTATCCAATGATCATATACATATATATCAATTAGTAAATCGCTATTTGTACCTACCTAGCGATTTAATTATCTGCTTCAGATACCCTATTTGGAGTACGTTGTCAAGAGAGCTTTAAACCTGCCGGAGGAAAAGGCAGACAGAGGATGTCTGCCGTCGAAATGATGATCCAGAATAACAAGATTTGCATAGAAAGAAAATCTATCTGACTCCGATAAGCTACGAGAGACTGTTCCGCGAAAAAAGATTAGTAGAACCGACCCCACCTAAAGTGAGGGTTGCGCATTCAAGATAGAAGAAGAGTTTTAACTCTATGAACCTATGGCTACACTGTCACCCTACTGACTGTGTCCCCATGAGTGTCGCCTTCATTCTATAAAGCCATCATTCGGGGTAAATAGGTTATTTAAGTTGATGGGCACGCGCCGTGGGTGGCGAAATGCTGACTCGAATATGGCAGGTATGGCAGCTTATTTGTTGTTTACCGGAGAAGTCCTGCGAGGTGTTAGGATATTTTTTATTTATTGTGCCTCTAGTTGTCTGTAATACCTTGTCTATAAATGTTTGTATTTGGTGCAATAAAGAATATCTATCTATCTATTGTGAAGATGTCAGCCGTTAAAAAACTTTTGTCTGACGTATATTTTCATTAGTGCTAGACTCTAAAAGAAATAAAATGAAATTATTAACTCCACTACTCTGGTTATTATAAGTAAGCCTCTTAAAACAGTTAAAAAACATACAAACTTAAAACTGTAATATTTATTAATTTTTAACATAAATTAATTTTAAGTCTGGGTGAAGTTTCAAGAGTACATCTAATATAAGCAAAATATTATGTCGAATAACATTTCTCTTATCTTAACGTCTGTATATGTAAATGTAAAATATGTATTTGCACATGCCAAGCTAGAGAGAGTCAAGTGGGTAATGCATTTTCCGAAAAGGGTTTCACATAAGTCGTATTTGTTGCAATTGTTTGTTGTACACAGATCATACCATCTTAAACCACGGCGGCAACACGAAACGCACGGACGAAAGCTTATTTAGAAAAGTTCGTGCCCAAAGTGGCTCTTTATGTTTTCAGTTAGAGCATATGCAAAACTTTACAGTTTTACTCGTACGTAGACATGCTTAACGTAATGAACGAAGCCGTATCTCATAAGGCAAACGGTTCGTCCAATGTTTTAGTTTGTTATTTGAGTCGTCCACGGATTCTTGTTTGCCGGCCGGGCAAACACGCGTTCAGGGCTAGTGCAGTTGGACTGTCGATAGTAGGAATACATAGATTACGTACCTATACATTTCAATAAAATACTTTGCCTTTTTCTAGCTTAAACGATTTAACGGAGACAAAGCATTGTTATCGAATTCTATTCCGTTTCTGATATGTTCTGAACATGGCGTTGCATGCGATGTTAATCGATACCTAAAGCAATATCTTGGAATCTACTTCATTTACATAACAAGCTCTAGTCTTAGTAATAAGAATACAAGTACGGTACGGTACGGTTTATTATTTTTTTATTGACAAACCTTCTGATTAATTATTTGTACCTACAATCGCGTACAATAGTACGACAAATAAATCAGAGTATGTAGATTTATTTGTCCTACCAAACTAGTAAAACCATACCAATACCTATGCTAATACCTGGTATGGCTTTACAAGTTTTAATACATTTAATACAATTTCAAATGAATTACTACTTAAATATGATAGTTTATTTGTCAGTATGTAGTATCATAACTGGTACGAGTACATAGCAGTTTCACAATATTTGCAGTTTTAAATCATGTGGTGCCAAACAGGAAGTCGGTTCAAGCTGAGAATTCCGATCACGCATATAATGAGGAAAGTGAATATGTAGTTACGTATGGTTTATCTAATGTACCTGCGGATATGAATAGTCTATGAAGAATATGGACCCTATTATTACTCACGTCACCTACGATATTATTGTGTCTCCCACAGGGAACGTACGGACGATAGAATTAGAACAGATTAAATATAGTAAAGACCAATTGATTCTCAGTAACTAATTGTCTATATATGTATAAGACTTATCCAAGGATCTTGTTACCGGTTCTTAACATAACATCTAGTTTATTGAATGAAAAAGAGTAACTATCGAGTTTCTTCTCGGTAGAAAACAACTTTCCGAACACGGTGGTAAATTTTATTATTGTTTGTACCTGCACAATTCACCGATTCATAAGTGCTACGTAAATATGGATATTTTTCATTTTCATTAAACGCAATACTAAAAATAAAAAAGGGCAAACCTCAGACACCGCAGCTTATTTTATTATATAAAATATGTATTGTTTTTGTTTTCTTTTTTATTCTAACCTTATTTGTTCTAACCGCCCTACCTTTGAATATGTCATCAGAACTAACACTACGAGTAGGTATATGAGGCTTACAGGCCCTGGACTATCGAGTTATTCACAACACTAATAATGTTCAGTTCAGCTACTTTGCCGCCTTAAAACACCGCTGTCCGACAAATTAAATTTCGTAAAGTATGTGTAAAGTTTCACACACACACGGCTAAGCTTTCTGAAGCACATATTCTGTGCTAAAACATTTCGATGGTCGCAAATTTAAAATTCACACCGAGTTCTAAGTCGCTTACACAACCATGCAAGAGTAATTGAAGTGTTAATCAATTAGACATTTTTTTATTGATTTACTTTAAACTCCCAGGATATATTGAAACCGTTCGCGATATTAAAGTTCCACTACTTATTATTAAGTTAGCCTTAGCCCTTTTTATTTATCTTATCTACCAGATAGAATTGAGCTCCTCAATGCGTCAACCTATCAGATATAATAAACAGGTTATCTACACTTCTACACAAATCTACACTAATATTATAAAGAGGAAAACTTTGTTTGTTTGGTTGTAATGAATAGGCTCAAAAACTACTGGACCGTTTTTAAAAATTCTTTCACCATTCGAAAGCTACATTATCCACGAGTAACATAGGCACAATTTTATTTTGGAAAAAAAAACTTTACGCGGACGAAGTCGCGGGCGGAAAGCTAGTGTAAAATAATGGTGGGATTTCTTCTTGTAAATATGTTATGAGGTTATCTCGTTAAATATATTTTAAAGGCTGTAAGTAAATATAATTTGAAGGAAATGGATAAAGTATCGCTAACAAATTAATGGATATGAATACACTACCTATTGGTACAATAGAGAGCATATTGATCATACTCCTATAATTAGCCGATATTAGATATTTCCAGGAAATTCAGCCGGCACATAGGAATATAATGTGATATTACCAACCATACGTACTCACTGGCATTTAATTAATACCTATATTTGTCCATTATTGTCTATTGTTTTGAATTCGATCCTCATTATTAATATTGGTAGTGGTGTAGACGTAATACGAGTATAGAAACGTAGCTTAACGTATCTTTTACCGCGTAAGACACTAGTGTACCTACGCCGTCATAGTTGACGGCCTCGGTAGCGCAATGGCTAAGACCAAAGCCTAAGCCACAAACAATTCAAAGGTTCCGGGTTCGATTTTCGGTCGGGTAATGTAAATTTTTCTAAATAGACTCATGTTTGGATGTTCTGGAAGAAGATGTTGTGCATTTTCCATTATTTGAACGCTTTTAGGAACTCTTTGATCCCGTATCTTTTTCCTTTTCCTCAATAGAACCTCAAAAACGAATTGAGACACCATCAGCATGCTTAGCAAACTAAATATAAAATATATTTTTTTATCTTCTTGACGAGATTTATCTAAGAAAGTTTATCAGTATCAGTCTAGTAACAAGCTTCGGCTTAGTTTGGGGCTAGATGGCGATGTGTGGCCCAGCGTGGCATGACGTCTTGGTTATTTGGCCCAGCGTGACATGTCTTGGATATTTATCTATTTATTTAATCTTCAGTGTTGCAAACAGCGCGTGTAATGTCGTATACCATCAAAGTGTGTGTGTGATCTTCAATGTACTGATTGAGTTTTGGACAACATCGCCTGCTTCATATCATAGACATGCTAATATAAAAAATGGCATACCTATACTTTCACTTGTCAATGACATATTCGTAATGTACTCGTAGAAAGTGACAACAGAATAACTGATCAAGTATGCCGCGATCAAAATGCACTCCTTATCAGGAGATAAGGTTTAGTAACTGACATTAGATAGGGTTTGATAAGTGAATGATGTCGTACTTGTAAAAGCGCCAGTAGTCTCCTAGTGCCTATCTCCTAGTAGGTACACAGGAAAATGTTACTTTGAAAGCTGATAATGTACTGTGTTTTGCCTACATGTCAACTAATTCGATCACAATGAAACTTTTAAGTCTTAAGTGTACTTAAGTCTGTCAATCTTGCCGCTAAATTGTATTAAAAATTTCTTTATAAACAAATTTTATACTTCTACTACGCTGGTTAATTTTGAAACTTCTGGCACTCTCAAATTGGCCTCGAGCATCCATCTTGAAGCTTTTAGGGTTTTCCGTAGTCAAACCGGGTACTGATAAAGTTTGTCAAGTTTCTGCGAAAACACTCTACAAAATGACAACAAAAATTGTTCACTAAGATGATAAGCCTAACTCTGTTAAAAAGTAAGGTTGTAAAATGTAACTCGTAAGTTGATGAAAACAAGGCATTGGTGTAGACAGTTTTCCGTCCTGAAATTACTGAAGAATGGATTAGGTTATCATGTCATAGAACTTCAACATTCGTAGTAAGAATGTTTAAATGCTAATTATATCTAAATCTATTGTATCAGTTTCTGAGAAAATACAATTGCTCTGTGGTTTCGGCAAACAAAGATTTTTAGGTTAAAAAGTATAAACTTGTTGTTTAGAATATATCCAAGCAATAAGACCAAAATTATATTATTCAAAGTAGTGTAGGTATGTCAGGACATGAGTAAGGATATAATATACTCCTACTTATAATAATAAAGAATAGGCAGTGATCGTTTGAAACTCGAATGAGTTATAAAAAGTCATTCGCACTGTCATTGTAAAAACAATGGCTGAGGAATAAGATGTGGGTTTACGCTAATCCCACATATACGAGTAGTACATAGTTCATTGTCCTTTCACTCCAGTTCACTCATCTACAGGTTAAACCACCCATTATTAGTCAATCAATCAGTCTCTATCAAAGCATATTACGGCCAATTGAATATAATTGACTTTTTCTTGTATAACTAGGCTTGTATAGCTAGGACTCATAAAGTCAAGACCATCTGAAGGCTCCAGGACCTTCGGGTTTTATCTCCCGTTAGGGCTTAAGAAATTAACTCTTCTAAAATTTTACGGTTCTGAGTGTTTTGGGACACTAGACCAGGCGGACCAAGACACATATGGTGCACACTTTTTTCGAAGTGCATAATGTATTTTGTCATTAATGACGCGCTCTAAATGTACCCAATAAACGGGGAGGCGAAACAATTGCTTTCCCCGATCAAGGGGCTTATAAATAAACGATATCACAAATGATAAATTGGTCTATATGATTATATATATTGGTCTATATGACTATGAAGTATATATGATTATGAAGTAAAACAATGTGCCTCCGTCTGTACTTAGAAAAAGGTCAATGGAAGTACTTAACTATTTTACATACATCCAATGATATAAAATAGAAGTACAATATAGTACATATATATAACTTAGTTAATCATCTACATACAATACAGTTGAAAAAAATAACAAAGAAAATCCTCTTTCTACAATAAGATCGCGTGGGTTGCAAACATTCGCTCAAAGTGAATTCTAAACGAAATAAATTATTGTTACAGCAAAAAAGCTCAAAGATGAAGTACTTAGGTACCAAGTTATTTGTACTTGAAAATAATTGTGACGCAATCAACCGCCATTCACACCGAACCGTAATATTTGGCCACAATTACTTATCCGAGGTCTAAGCTTGCCAAAGTACCTATCTTGGCGCCTTAACTTTTGGATCCTGAAAGTTGACTTTGTTACGACTTTGTTTCGAAATAGGGTAGGAGGTTATTACAAAAGAGCTATTGTCATCTAATCTATGGTAGCAGAGGATTCAAGCCTGACTCGACCAATTTAAAAAGCTTTCAAGATGTCCAGGTTTCCTAGCGGGGCTGCATTTTTGTAAACCCTCAGAGATACGTGCCGAATTTATATTCTCGTTCAAAGACCCACTTATTTGGAAGACGGGGGATTAATTACCAACGGTTGTGAAATAGCGACTGGTGTTGTCGAAACCAAATTATCGCTAATGACAAATACCACAATACAGAACGTCATTTGTAATATTTTAACGATCTTTTTCATTAGTTCTCCTCGTGGAGCGTGCGCCCATTTCGAAACGTCTTTTATGTTTGGCATTATTTTTTACCGACCTTAATAATTAGTCGTTGAACAGATGGACCTCGTAGTGCTCATGAAATAATAGAAATTCTTTTGCGTAACAACAGAATTACTTTCGCGTGATGAAAATGGCGAACAGAGCATTCTCAAGAAAATTACCCCGCGAAGTTTAAGGTTACATTTAGATAAAAATCTACAAAACACGTAGCTAGATTACATCTAAACGGACTTTAGACAAGTTCTCCTTAGGGTATACCTAGAGGGACGACGCTTTTAGATTCTATAGGCAGATTGATTCTTAAATTTTAATTAGCATTATTACCAGTTAAGTAATGGTTAAATAATAATTGTTTGCCATGGCCCAATTGGTTCAAATGTCACAAGCGCAGTTAAGGAATAAGAAGTCTCGAGTTCGAATTCCGAATCAGTCAAAATAATTGCTACGGATGTTTTTGATAAAAAAATATTTAGCATAATTTAATACTTACTCGTATCAAGCTTTGTAACATACGTATTGGATAGAGTTCAAGCTGTTTCTTTGCATTGCGTGTCTCTTCTTTCTCAATATGAAGAAACTGATTACCTATGAAATTATGAGATTACAGGAATGGAGAGTGTAAGTACTTATGCTCTTCATAATTTGATGATTAATGCGGCTAATTATTAGGCCAGAAAGTTGTAAATTATAGAACACAACAGAGTGGTGTGAGGCGTTCCCTATGTTTGCCGAACTTAATACCCAACTACAGATGCGAGTTTAAACACGCTGATGACTCATTTGTGCTATCTCAGGTGCGCTCCGAATTTCTAACCCTTAGTATATAGATATTACTTTAAGTAAGCCAGTGTTTTTCAAACTGTAACCACAATTCTGAGCATAGTGGTGATTGTGTAATACCTAACGCTCAAGATCCCAGAATTTTTTTTTAAAGGCAGCACCGAGATTTGATAAGCCCTCATTGTTATTTCTTGTAAAAGTTAGTGATTCTCTTTATATCTTTTCATACATCTCTCATTGTTTTTTGCAAAATACTATTCTAGAGCTATAGGATAATGTTAGTACATGTTGCTTTTGATTCCTTAAATATTGTCAAAAAATATGTCGCATGAATGTATATTTTCATTATGTTTATAACGTTTCACGTCAATAAAACAATCTTGTCTTTAGATACAGGTGGCATGGTCCCATACAGGATAAACATTCACGAGGTGAACATTTTTATACCCCGTAAGTATTGATGTAGTAATGTTTAAGGTAGGCAGAAGTACAAGAGCTACGAGTAGATCAGATCCATGTATTATGTTGCCTTAATATTTTTATTATTATTTAGGAGTCTAACACAAAAAAGTTTGAGAACCACCGAAACTTAAATCTATCTGCGAATTTAAGCGTATGTAGCTAGTTGTATGTTGTAGATACCTGTGTATTATTTAGTTGGTATGCGTATGCTATGCAAATAGCGGAGATGGGGTTATGCGAAACGAGGCCATTGGCCAAACTTGCATTCCATTACGGTCAATGCGTTTGTGGCTATCCGGCGACCACGGGCAGGTACCAAATAGGTATTTGGGACACAGCGATGTCATAAAATGTATATTATAGCCACTATACTGGGACACTGTATATTTGTTGAATATGACTGTGATATTTATTCAATCTTTATTGCACAAGGAGAGTACAAATGGATGACTTAATGCCGTGTGGCAATCTCTACCAGTCAACCATTGGGCGAGCCATAAAACTATAATGTGGAGCGGTTATAGGCATTCTAGCAATACCTATAACTATATTATCTTAATACGCTCAATTACTTGTTATGTTTGCTTAAACTCGTAGGCGCAGAAAAGATACTTATATTTATAAATTACTAGCTGTGCTCGCGACTTCTTCCGCGTGGAATAGTTATTTTTTCCCCGTTTTTTTTACATTTTCCATTATTTCTTCGCTCCTAATAGTTGCAGCGTGATGTTATATAGCCTAAAGCCTTCCTCGATAAATGGTCTATTCAACACAAAATTCAATTCGGACCCGTAGTTCCTGAGATTAGCGCGTTCAAACAAACAAACAAACAAACTCTTCAGCTTTATAATATTAGTAAAGAAAAGATTAAGATATAGTAGGCGATACTATCTAATGATAATAATAATTATGACTACATAGAATATGTATGAATGATATGCAAGTCGGTTCCATCACTGGTCGCTGGATAAATTACTACTACAGTATTATTATATGAAAATATACTTTTTCGATTTAATTTTCGTATGTCAAAAAATTCTATTCCATTTGTCATATTTTTTGCAAATAATTTCGAATCTCGTTCACACCTTGATATTACTGAAGGACATTTTTCGTATATCCGAGAATTAAATATAATAAATCTTTACGTTTCACTCCAATCTTTCAAACAACTATCATTCCAAATTGAATACAAAGTAAATAAGAACTTCATCGCTCTTGGGTGATCCAATCGCATAATCCTTTCTTAAAACCGTATACTCCCATACTTCTAAAATAAAAAATCTTTTCAGCATTCCTCATCCTGCATTAAATCAATCAAATACTATTTCTTTAATAACACTGTACCTAATTGTACTGTTATAGTAAAAGATTTTAATACAGCTACATACCTAAGTAATCATAGGTATCTAATCATTTTTATCCTTTCAAAACAAAATTATTTCAATGTTACATTCTTTAAAATCAGTTACCATGCCTAAATGTAAACGCAATTCAATAATTAATTTCCTAACACTCTCCTGCTAATATGATACTAAGAAGTATGTATCATTCCTAATATGTTGCAATGTTTTAATTGTGCTTGACCAGCAAACCTACGGTGGGATTGTTTACACCACGACTTATGTTACTACTTCGCTAAAATTGACAACTTGCATTATTGCATGTGCATAATTCTTGTTACACCGATCGAAATACAATACTTGTTGTTTCTATGACACATTTACAACGCTTATTAGAAAACAACGGAATCATATAACTTAATATATGTACCTAGTGATATTTATAAAGTTATCTAAATATACCAATATCCAAAAAAATATGGTTATAACATTTTCTAAAAGTATGCTTTACAATTTAACAATTTATTACATTATTTATTTTAAGTACTTAATTTGCAAACTTTTCTTTAATTAACAAAATTCAAACAAACATTTTCATTCAATTATTTGAAACTCCATAAAAAAAAAACAAATTGTTGCAAGTTGCTAGGTCAGCAAATATGACAATTTTTCTAATATAATATTTCATCAAATTCTTTACAATTGTAAAAGAAATCAGATTCAAAACATTTAAAATAACATAAAAAAACATTATTTCACATTTAACTACGAACTTTTCTGATTAATATCATGGAAAACTGTAAATATAACATTTTTCATTAATGGCCAATAACATTAATAAAATTTTACACATTTTTGAATTTATAATATTTATAAACTCAAATAAACACAATTAAAAAAAACACTTTTTAAAAATAAAACTTTTCCTTTTTATATTATTTAAAATCACATTTCTTTTTCAATTCTATAAATTTATGAATCGCCAACAACTAATCAAAAATTAAACCCAATATAAAAAAATAAAAATACACATTAGTTTAATCATAAAATAAATTCTTCATAGTTACCATATTTTCCTCAAACTTTGTTTTTGTTAAAATTATTATTCTCAATCAAATTCTTATTATTACAGTACATTTATGAAAATTATTTAACATTAAAATTCCTCTAATTTTAATTTCTTTTTTTAAAGTCAGTCAGTTCGAGATTTCGTCAAATTCGTCGTATAAAATGGAACGTTATTCTCAGATCTATAAAGGCTTAATTTAATTCTGCTCAGCAGTCAGAAAATCCATCCAATACGCGAGATGATTTGCCGTCGTATCTGCACACCAGGTCGAATTTATCCCTAAATAAAACCTCCCTAACTGATTTCTATCTATTCCCGAATTTCAAGTTTTATTACCGAGCCAGCAAATTCCCGGTAGGTATCTATTCCAAATTCGCGAGCGAAGCCAACGAACGCCCCTGTACGAGAGATTCAAGATCGTAAAGCTGGATAGGAGTTAGTTCCTATCGTAGATTCCCAAATTTTATGCCAATCGGAACATGTCTTTTTTTATTTTGTAGGTACCTTACTACATATTACATTTATTGCAGTCGGTGAACCCTGTTGAACAAATACACATAATGTAATGAAAGTCAAGTTTAGCACTAAACATAATACGAATTTATCTTTTCTAATACGTTGTATTATTATTGTGGACTAATGTAGAGTCAAGTAAAGGAAAGCGAAAGTTTTGGCTTCGGACAAGAAAACTCATGAGCTGCCGCTGTATTTGCTAAAGCTCTTCTTATTTTCATGATGCATCATTTATTTCAACATTATACAATTTTAATAAAGAAATTAGATTGAATTCATTGAATTCTATCTCTTTCTACAACACCATTTACAAACTTACTCTTATAGTTTTCAGTTACCAAGAGATTACAAGGGGTCAGAATCGACCTCTGTTAGTTCACATCGGCCATTTTGGGAACGACTGGTTTACACCAAGATGGAGTTTACATTGGGTCTGTCTATCTAGAAAATTCGCTGGGAAGATCCAAGTGAGCGGTTAGCCCATAAATCGCGAGCTGTTAAGCCAACTTAGAGCAAAGTTCACGAACAATTACTCCCCAGACTTGCATATTCATTTGTTAGTTTAGTACAGCATATGTTAAGCTGAGCGAGCGCTTATGGATGTAACGGCACGAAGGAACAGTCACCACCAAAATTGAGTCTTAACTTGTCTTTCAGATGTATAGATAAGTGTCTTTATTGAATTTCAAACAAATTACTTTAAAAAAGGTAGGTTATAGGACAAAATCGAACAATGAAGACCGCTCTATTCGTTCCATAGACAAAAGACAGCACTAGAGCACTGTCGAGTTCCCGCCAACTCTTTACTTTAAAGTCTCTCTATGGTTACGATTGTTTATTTAAATAAATATGCTTTCCCAATATATGTAGATGTCATTATTATACGTAATGCCCGAGTATTATAAACATGCAGCTATGGCGATACGGCCCATAACTGAATTAGTTGCACCTATATATGTAAACATAATGGTAGGACAAAAGGGGGGAGATATAACATTATGTTCATGTTCAGAGCCTAGAGAGGTCAGAATTATCAGGCTCTGGCCTACACATTCACTTTATATTCTAGTTAATGATGAGATATACCCAATTTTATATTTTAACAAAACAATATAATGTAGACTGTCTGTCTAGTGGGTAGACGTAGTATTAGATCACGGTTCCGTCCAAGACCTTGCCGGCATCCATCAAAAGGCTTTAGTATTCGCGTTCCGTCCCGCCGACGCGACAAACATCAAACTGTGAATGAAACGAAACGCCTTCGTTACGTTCGTTAATTCCAATTACGTACAAACCTAACTAATTTCCCTGGTAACACAATACCGCTCTTATACTATAAAAAACAAGGTCCACATCATTTGCAAACTTTCCTAGCGCTGATGAGATCAAAGTCGTCATTCAGGCTGTTCACGCACTAGATGTTATGTGTGTAGTTCACTCGGTTATAAGGCCGGGTTATATAAACGGAACAGTTTTGTAAACAGAATGCAAAGTGCGGTTAACAAAATGTTTATCGTTATTCCGTTGCGTTTTTAGATTGCAACAGGCTTTAAACAATATTTATGAGTTTTGTTACTTTTTTTAACGTTTGATGCAGACCGTTACTCGAGTTAGTTAAACGCATATTATGTCATTGATATTAAGAATTACCGGCGCCATTTTTTTCTCAAGTAAGATCTTGCATTTTGTTTATTATTCGATATTTTAACTCTTAATATATACTCGTATACTTCAATCAAATGTGTCTTAAGTGAATTGTATGGCGTCTATTAAAGAATATCTATCCATCTTTAACTGACATAAATGATTAAAATACAAGTTAGATGCATTGATTTATCTTGATCTTTCTAACACAGTAATATTTTTTATCCCGCAGGCCGATAACGTCAGCAGAGCAAGAACTTGCCAGTTGTCACAGTGACTTGGGCTTCTCTTTCACTTTCCATTAGGCGTAGGGAGGCCATTAGAAAAAAAAACTACGCCCTGCGATCGCCAACCCGCCTGCCCAGCGTGGCGATTATGGGTAAAGCCTCCAGATGTTTGGTCAAAGTGGCGAACAATTGGAGAGGTATACCTATGTGTCCATATGAACAACTGATGATGATGATGCTTATATATTTCTGCAGATATGAATGGTATGCTATGAAGAATTTATGAGTGACACTTATATGGGTGTTTTTTCCACCAAGTTTATATAACTATCATCTTTTTCCTCCTTTATATTAGCAATTACTACTATTTCCGCGTCATCTTGGTCTTGGGAATATGTAGATAATTAACCAATGAAGAAAATGCTCATGTCGATGAGAAAAGATAAATAGACAATTTATCATCTATTATATCGTTAATAACTTGCACCGTTAGTATGTAATATGTTATGAGTATGTACTTTATCACAAGCTTTTATATTGCCACGAGCGAGGGTCGTCTAGTTACGGAATTTGAAGAAAAAACCCTAGCGCGTGGTCTGAAAGCACCCGTATTTGGTTGGGATGACAATACATGAAAAGCTCTTTTAAAGGGTTTTTATCATTTATCAACAACATTGTAGCCTATTTTTACTAAGAAGAAGCTTGTACTATGGGTTGATACCACTGTTATACTGTTGATACTTTTTAATAAACATTGCGGACACCCAGACCAATACCTGCAAACAAAAAAAGCACACAAATGTTTGTACTGTGCTGTACTGTACCGAGGAACGAAACCGCGACAACTGTTTCACATGTAGCGTCCACTACCAATGAACCATCATCTTCATCATCATCAGCCTATTGTAGTCCACTGCTGGACATAGGCCTCTCCAGTTGTTCGCCACTTTGGGCAAACATCTGGAAGATATACCCATAATCGCCACACTGGGCAGGCGGGTTGGCGATCGCAGGGCGTAGCTTCTAACTCCGGTGACGCTGTTGCCCGTCACCGGCCTGTGGTATTTAGCTACGCCTTCAATTGTGATGGTTATACCGCCCCAGTCGGTGCCAGCGCCTCGTTTGTTATTCGGTAGGGTGTACCACGGGCAGGTGAGGTTGGCTTGGAGCGAAAAGATGATAGACCGCTCCCCTACATACCAATGAACCATACTGGCTATCAACGACAAACAAGTAGGGGGAGTCCGGGAGACTATATCAGGTGGGAGATATGAACCACTTTGCTCTAACGATACGTCAAAGTGGTCATTGGTAGACCGCGATTATAGACCTATTGTTATAGACAGTCTTGACATATAGTTAAACCAAAAATTTTAATGGGTTTGATAGGTGCTTCATCTCTCTCACTTGATAAAGTCTCCCGGACTCCCCCTAGTCATAGTTATTATAATGATACAAACGTGAATATTGTACAAAGGCAGAACTTGCCGTACGTACATTCGTACATACTTCAACAGATATCAACTTATTACGAAGCCGCTCTCAACTCGTTTACGCAGCGTAATAAAATAATGAGCGCAGGCAAAACTGCAGGGTCTGGATCCTCACAACACAATAAAAATAATTAATGGGACTTGAAATGCGAAATGAGTGTTCCTGTTCCCGCAAAAACTGAATTCTTTCATGTTGCCGAAATTAATTCCATTTAGAATGTAATATTTGTCAGTTTCTCCGTGAAATAGATGTGTTTCGGGTAAAGGGCACGGTAGCTAATGCAATGCTGGGTATACTCGTATGTGTCATAACTACTAGCGCTTGCAATACTGCAGTTATTATCACCAATAGCACGTGAGGTTTGTATCGTCTCCTTAATTTTTTTTATAGTGGCTCGACATAATGGCTTCCCTACGCCTGATGGAAAGCGAAAGAGAAGCCCAAGTCGCTGTGACAACGGGTAAGTAACTGGGTTACCTGTCAGTTGCCACCGCCATGCCGGCCCAACAAAAAAAGGGTTTCTGCCTTTTTTTGTTTCACCAGGGAGAAATGCAGTTTACGCATACCCGCTGCCCGGGGGAGCACGCTTCTAATAAGATAACTAACTAGCTCCAGAAACCCTACTCACCGACAGAAACACGACCTGGAGGTCATTTGGCTGCGGTATTCTATAGGGTGGAGTTCCGTCTCCGGACGGGCGGCTCAATTCGAGCGAAGATTCGCTCTCATTAACAGCTCATGTAAATCCCCACCAAGGGGTTAGCGTCTACCCTTAAGAGTGATAAGATCTTTGTGAACCAAGCTCGCCATAAATACTTACCTACTATTATCTCAAGTTTCTGTATCAAATAGCAAAATCTTGAGGTAATTCAAATAAAGGCTATAAAAAACCAATGCCGACCAAGTAAAGGTTGGTCGACATAATACAACCTTAGAATTCCTTCACAGATGTGCAGATTTCCTCACAATACGTTCTGTTATACAATATAAAAAAGCAAGGATAAAAACCTGACATACTTAGAGACTATATCGCGAGAAATTCATTGAAGGTGAACCTCCGAGATTCATGTATATTCTCTTCCTATATCACCTCTCTTTCACACAAGAAGGAATGTTTATTGATACGAGTGAGAGGTAAAAACCGGTGGCAATTGTCTATGCCGCACAGCAGGATGTTTTGGGCCTGCGTATAACGGACACGGCTCGAACATTTCGGATACAAGGTCAAGACATTTGGAGATGATCCAAATAGGGAAAGTATTTTATCGACGTTAAGTTTTGGCCATAGAGCGCAATGCGGGTTGTATCCACATTATTATTATGTACACTACGGATATAAAACCCTCCCTAATTGCAAATAAATACAGAATATCGTACTCTGGGCCGAATATTTCGAGGGCGAAATATTTAATGAAAATATCTCTTAAAAAATTATACATGTTCCTTAGTAATCTTTTGAATACGGTGTATGTTTACGTCACTTGAAATAAGGATGTCTGGTGAATTTAGTATAAAATCAAGCAAAAGTAGCTGTAATGCATGCAATTTGTTCATTATTTTACGAGTATAAGTTTCTGCACAATAATTTTGGTCCCTATTGTTATTGTAGTAACATAAATATGTTTCAGGAAAAGATTATGACACCGTACCAACAAGGCACCTATTTCGACTCAATTACTCTTAAAAGTAACATCGCAGGACGGCATTTGTTGAGACCCGTAAGACGATACGTCAAAATGAAAAATCCCCAAACTTTCTCTGTTCAAACTTGGCGTATTTTTCTTATTTTTTTACTTGTAAAATTAAGTACAAAACGTGGCTTAGTTATCTCAAGGGCCAGGCATAAGTCAGCTCTTATTTTTCTTCGTTTAAAGACGATTTTAGAATGACAAATTTTTCTTTAAATACACTCAATTTAACAGTTGATTAAGGGAGATTATAACGTCGTAAATCTCTAAAGGCTAGAAATCTTAAGATCCCTTGGGTAGAAAAATAGGGATGATTACAGGATTGTCTAATTGAAGGTAAATAGTGGTATCATCAACATTGATAAGTAAACAAATTGTCTACGCCCAATATAAAGTAGCATACTTTGCGTATTATGTTTATTTTCAATTTAAACAAGGTTCAGCGTACCTATTCTTTATACTTACTAGTTTGACGCATTGACCCAAAATGTGTCTTGGCTTGCGACACAATAAGACCTCATTATTCTATGTATGAGTATATAGGCCACATTCCTAGATCGCATATTTTCCTATGATTAGGCAAAGTACATAATAAGGACAATCTGCACAACAAAACTAAATCCGATTACCGTTTCATATGTAATTGAGCGACAAACAAGCCTCCCGGATTCCGCATTTATAATAAGAGTTCTGGTGAAGTTACACGGCTAAGCCGACAGTACTTATCATATTATAGTAGGAGCCTGCTAAAACGCCTGGTCCTCCTATTAATAAATGAGCTCCGACAAAATTATACTAAGTAACTTTAGCTATTGTCAGCTTTCTGCGAAACGAAGTAATAGAAAGATCCGATGGGACATAATTGCACAGTTGGTTGTTATAATTTCTATTTTTAATTCTTGGTAGAAGGAATGGTTAGATATAATATTAGAATCGCCATGTGAAGGTCGATCCTGTATGTTGCCTTTTTTGCATAGGTATTCAATCTTCAATTAAGAATTTAATGATACTGCACAACAAACGAATAAGTTTATATCAAAGGAACACTTTTTTTTTGTAAAAGCACAGTATACTAGCCTCTCGTTGCCTGATGGGAAGCGAAATAGAAGCCAAAGTCGCTGTGGCAACGGACATGTAACTAGATTACTTTTCAGTTACAACCGCCATGCCGGCTTGTAAGATAACTCCGGCTGATCCCGAAACATTATTATTGCATAATTTTATGCAACATTAAAAAAAAAATCAAAACTGTTTCTATATTTGAACTAAAAATAGCGTTGTACAAATTGATGGGTTGATAACAGTCATGTTCATGTTAAATTTTCCATGCCCATATTTCATCCACTCTATAAAGCATGAAAGTCTACGCCTTTTGAGGCACACTACTCGTATATCGCGAGCACTTTTCTTAAAAGTTTTCACACAGCGTCATCATTATCTAAAGATAGGTACACAAAGTAAGGAAGCGCCATGCATTTTTCCCAAGAAATTCCTCTTGAATAAATGAATATCTCAGCATACATCCTGAGGTATCAAATTGCTAATGTTACCGCCGATGCCGAATCACTATCTGTTCCGCGTATTCGTTACCATAGTAATGTATCGCATAAATATTTAATGGGAACAATATATTCGTGACCCAGTAATTAGGTATCCTTGTATGTAACGAATTTATCCATAACAAACAACATGATGTTTTTATGAAAGTATTTGTAAACAAGGATAATCTAACATTCTTTCGTCCAGCCCTTGGTCCCTGCGGTCGTGTCGAATAGTCGCCCCAGGGGATTAGGAGAGTGAAAAAATAGAATGCACTCGTGTTTGATCATATTTTTTGTGGATTTAAACTGTTTTGAGAATAAAGGTACCACTTTTTTTAAA
Organism: Conogethes punctiferalis; assembly: GCA_031163375.1. Classification (NCBI taxonomy): domain Eukaryota; kingdom Metazoa; phylum Arthropoda; class Insecta; order Lepidoptera; family Crambidae; genus Conogethes; species Conogethes punctiferalis. The sequence continues at coordinate 15,192,096 of CM062083.1, read as the reverse complement.
TATTGGGACGTCAATGATCCTGCCTGATATAAAGCAGACGATGAAGTCTAACGTAGTGGTGTTGATACTTCACTTCGTATGGAATAAGAGGACATGCCTGTCCCTTTATGTGGTGTCTGTTGGTAATTGTAATGTAAGGCAGCGAACTATCATCTTTTCGCTTCAAGCCAAATTCACCTGCCCGTGGTGCATCCTGCCGGATAGCAAACGAGGTGCTGGCAACCAACTGGTGGCGGTGTAGCCATCACAACTTAAGGCGTAGCTAAACTCACCGGAGCGAGAAGCTACGGCTACGTGACGTTTATGGATATATCCTCCAGATGTTTGCCCTAAGTGGTGAACACCTGGAGAGCCCTATGTCAGCCTATTGCAGTCCACAGATATCATTATCTGCCATGGCGTACAGCGTGCACAAGGTAAGAGAGTTATCGAATCTAAATTGGTTTATTATTATTTGCTTTTAAAAGAGTACCTACATGAGGGTTGGTAAAATTACAAACGAACAAGTTACAGGTAAATGACCGTCGAAACCTTTCAAAAAAGTTATCGAAATTCCCTTCCCGCCGCTTTTTAAGTGTAACCATTAAATTTATATTCATTGTGCAATTGCACATCGCAACAAGCGCGCCGATAGCGTAAACAGCGTAAACCGATAACTCAGCGTTCGGTTCTGCCCGTAAATGTTGCGATGAATATTTCACGTGTATCGTCTGGTTAGCGCTGATCGTACGCCATACGCCATATAGCCACTGTACGCTACTTATCTGTCGGTTAGCAGCAGCTGCGTTACTCTGATGGGAGTGTTGTTCCAAGTTGTTTTCATGCGGGCCTGAATAAGAATTTCCTATATACATTGGGTTTAGATGGAAAATGAACGTGTTATATAGATACATGATTTAGCAAAAAAAAAACGAGAGAGGTAGGGCATATCGAATCTTCGCTCGAATTGAGCCGCCCGTTCGGGGAAGACCCTCCACCCTATAGAATACCGCAGCCAAATTACCTTCTGGGTCGTGTTTCTGCCGGTGAGTAGAGTTTCCGGAGCTCATGGGGGGTTAGGGTTGGACCGGCATGGCGGTGGCAACTGACAGGTAACTGACCAGTTACTTGCCAGTTGTCACAGCGGCTTGGGCTTCTCTTTCGCTTTCCATCAGGCGTAGGGAAGCCATTATGTCGAGCCACAATAAAAAAACAGTGACCAACTAGCAAACATACAACATGATAAAAAATCGGTCGAATTGGGAACCTCGTCCTTGTCGGTTAAAAATAGACAATGCTTTCAACGCTTAATGGTTTCATAGACCGTACGCTTAAAGGTTTCAAAACCGTATATTGATTGATTCTCTCATTAGATTATGAGAGTGATCGGTCGGAGAGTGCACCTGTGTTCGCGTCGCGCACACACTTAGGGGCAGCGCAGACGACAGACTATCCGTGACGCACTTTTTTGCAATTATATGCAGTAATGCACACGACGCGCAAAAATCTGTCGCGGATATTTCACAGACTCAACGCACACGACGCACATCTTCGATCATTCTGTCGGCAGACCTAGATGCTCTTTTTAAATGTCTCAGACGCAGACTCTATCGCACAAAAAGTCTGTCGTCTGCGCTGCCCCTTAAGCTACGGTAGAATAGAATCAGTCAAGTCAAGGGTGGACATATGAAGAAAAAAGAATGGATTGTGCGACAGACGTTATGACTGAAAAGGGCCTGTGACGGCTGATAGAGACGAATGGAAAAAGAAAACATATTGCACCGAACCCTAATGCTTAATATGGGAGGGTGCTTTGAAGGGAACGTTGTTTTTCTTTTTTCTAAGCTGATGATGATTGATAGGCTCTTTTAATCACAGAACAGACGGGCGAAAGACTTTCGCGATATGACATAAAAGTGGTTTCAGGTGCACGTAGCTTTAAACTCTTAATCGTTATGAATTCATTTATTGATATTTGCAAAATTTAAGCAGCTTCGTTAGCTAAATAAAATGGCTACACAATAAGACCTTATCTATGAATTTTACTCGACCAAAATGCTGATGCCTCTTCATATCGCAGTAATCCGGCTTAATTAATGATCCGAGAGTTAAATCACGTTCATTAGGCTCTAAATGTGTTTACTTTTTACAGATAACAATCTTTTGTTATTGTAATAAAATGTTATTATGTTCCTTTTAATGGTCTTACGGATCTTTAACGTATATTAGTATTTGTTAAGCGGCAAAAAGGGATTTCTGCAAAGTTAACCGAAATACGAATAATAGCGACGGCCTTAAAATAAGTTTTATATATTCTATTATATACGTGTGATCTATCCTCACCTCACTATCTATTCCCATAGGCATCGTAAGAATCGACTAAGACACTCCTTGAGATTTCAGCTTCTCAACCGGTTAGGTTTACCCACCTGGCTGGCGACCACAGTATCTACTCTTGGCGAAATAGCCGTGATGACTCTCTCTAGTCGCGTTTCGAGATCAGTCAGTTGTATGACAGTAGAGCTATCTTACAGACTGGCGGCATGGCGGTGGCAATTGACTAGTTTGATTTGGTTGTACGACGCCGTAGTTATTGGTTCTTTTCTTCCACTAATCTGTCACTATACATATAAAAACAAGTTCTCTTGAACGAGAGCTAAGAAATAGAATGCAAACCGCTCCGATGTTTTCAAATACAACTGACGATTTGCAAACACGTATAGTGCAACAATTACTCACTCCTTTAGCCCGCACATAGCCCTTATATCCTTGATAATTTTCAGTGACGTACACTAATTTTCAAACGAAACTTAATCCGTGCGCACTGCACACTATTAAGAGACATCTTTCACACTAAAACCCCGAGGACGGAAACTAGCTAACTTGAGAAAGTTCAGTTTGAAATGAAAATGCTTTCAACCGCTTACCTAACGTTAACTACTTCGAAGTTTCGAAAGTAGATTCGAGAAAACCATAATGATGGCTGATATCTCAGTTAATAGATTTGAGAACTAAAGGAGATTTTGTTTTTCGAAGACAGTTAAAATCACTTAAGGGGCGAGTCGCTTGTTTTAAACAAGGTTATGTTTCGCACGGGTGCAATACTATATGCACATATTATACACATAAACCTTCTTATTGAATCCCTCGATCTATTAAAATAAACTGCATCAAAATCCGTAGCGTAGTTTTGAAGATAAGCATACTTGGGGACAGATAGAAAACGAAAGTGACTTTATTTTATACTAAGTAGTGAAGCGCATACATCGATCGTCATAACTACCCCAAAGATGTTTGATTTGATGTTTGTAGAGTAGCATATGTTTTTTTTTCTAATTTACTACGTTCATAGCCAAGGCGCATGTGGGCTGATGATGATGATGATGATTGACTGTGTGTCACAATCCTACGTATTTTATACGATTCCTTTCAAAGAGTACGCGCAATCTAACTGAAGTTGAGCAGTGCTTGTGATCTTTTGTCAAACAAACGAAGGTTTCACTAGGTGTTTCACAATTCAATTCTAAAGATGTCATGATCCTTGATACATTTCTGTGGCGCATGCGTTCCTCTGCGACAAACCGAAATCCACACGAGCGGGGTCGCTGGCTTTTTTTTTTTTTTTTTTTTTTTTTTTTTTTTTTTTTTTTTTTTAATAAATATCAGACAACATCACATACATTGCTCCGATCCCAAAGTAAGTAGCTTAAGCACTTGTGTTATGGGTATCAGAACAACGAAGGTACCACAAATAAATACTTAAATACAAATATTAACACCCAGACACGGAACAAACACAATTACGCTAATAATTAATGCCGTAATAATTGTCTTTGTATGCAAATGCAAAGTGAGGCCGTCGAGACGTCTCATCTTAGTATCAAAGGGCTATTGTAGGGTAATCACTCAAGCTGGCAGATCAAAGGCACAATAAGAGGCGTGGGCCAATAATCTACAAATGAATAATGTCGGGGGAATAATTTATGCCTCCAATCGGACTGAGAGCACCGCGCACGGTATTTAATTTCGTTTGCTCCGGAGTGTTGCCGGGTGTACGACTATGTTGCTAGGCTAAGCTGGAATCCAGGTGGCTTACTACAAACAGACTACGTAGCAGCTAGTGGTAGTCTTAATACGTACACGTAAGTGATTGAATATTTCATTTGTTTTTTTTTGTAGTGAAATGTTTAGTCGGATTAATTTTGACTGGCTCGGCGGTTCAATTGGTAGGCGACTCCTTCTGAACCAAGGGTCGTGGGTTCGATCCCCATCCGGGATAACCCAAGACATGCCACACTAGGCTACACAGCGCCGTCTAGCCCCAAACTAAGCTGAAGCCTGTACTATGGGTACTAGACAACTGATAAACTTACTTAAATACTTTTTTTTAGTAAATAAATACATATTATACATATTAAGCACCCAGACTAATATTTGTACCGTGCTGGAATCGAACTCACGACCGTTGGCTCACAAGGCAGAGGACAACTACCAAATGAGCCAGTCAGCCGGGACAAACATTCGTTTGATGAACATTTTATGTTTGTTCCGTGTCTGGGTGTTATATTTGTATTCAAGTATATATTTGTGGTACTTTTGTTGTTCTGACACCCATAGCTTTTGGACCTCACGAGAGGTGGAGTGAGGTCATCCAGAAAGCACTTCTTATAAAAAAAACACACATACTTGTGTATAATAAAAAAAAGCAAAGCAGGTCCATTGTTTCTCTTAAATGTATCGGGAATACATATGTGAAACGTCGAGGCAGTGACGTAGACAAATGTTGGACAACGATTTAAATTACGCACGGACGACATTACGACAAGAATACCAGATGGAATGTAAGTAGCCAACACGAGGATCACTCGTGCTTGAAGGTACTCGTATTAAGTAACTGCTTACCATCAGGCGGGCCGGTAGCCATTTGCCACCTCAGTGCTATAAAAAAAAAAAAAAAAACTAACTGGTATAGTGGTACGTGCCAAAATAAGCGAAAGCTAAAATATATATGGTGTTCCCTTCACAAATAATGTGTTCTAGATTTTTTTATATGGAGTGGGACGGCAAAATAGAGGTAGATACTTGACTGTCAACTACCTAGATATATCACCTATAGAATAGAATAGAATATTTATTTATTTTCTTTTCACAAAAGAACATATAACATATAACAAGTTTGAGCCTATTGATATGCAATTAGTTACCTATAAACTTAATATTAGAAAATAAATAAATATTTAGAGTTGAGATGTTACACAAAGATACTTTGGAAACTAGGTTTAGGTTCTAGGTTTTTTACACTGGTCTTGTGGTTGCTATGGGTTAAGGCTAACTTACTACTCAGTGTTACCTGTTGGTCAAATCAGGTTCGATTACCCACTCGATCATGAAAAAAGCTCTATAATAGTATATACTATACTTAGGTTTTAAAAGGTACCTAAACATACTTTTGAACTTAGAAGCAGACAAGCTGTAAATTCAGAGCTAACACTACATAAATGTCGTTTAATATTAACTAACGTTCAAAGCTGGCCAGTGAGTGTATGATTTTAGTGCCGGAAACATTTTGACTCTCGTCCCTTTTAAATATTTTATGTGAAGACAGGATTTCCCGAGCTCTTCTACAGCAATTTATCCTCTTTCGTACATTATTGGTATCAAACGCGTCGTAAATCGTAATGAGCCGACGTCGCTTTGTCGCTTTAGGAGCGTAGTAAATGGCTTTATTTTCATTCATTTAGCACATTTAGTGAGCTCATACTCACACGTATATAACATATATTATATAGGTGAGATCGGTAACTAATGTAGGGATTTATCAATAAGTTCGTAGCAAGTGACACGTGTGCCGTTTTACCAAAAAAAGAAGATATTTTCAATTTATTTAACAGTTAATCAAAAGTAAATAAATGAGTGTTTTTTCTTCGAAACGAAGAGATTAGGAGCGATGTTTTGAAGTTAAATTATATTTTATTATTATGTTGAAAGGATTGCCCTTTTTAGACTTGGTATTACTAAGTCTATCTATTTATGCGTCGCAAGGAGGATTAATTCCTATTATTAAAGTAGATCATACATTCTTATTGTAAATACTACCATAAAATTTTCTCATCGTCATTAATAAGTGTTTTCACATGAAATTACAATTGTCGCAATATTTTCGAGCTTTAATAAATGATAATATAACGGCTTTCTCTCGAGACCTATCGCTTTTATTCCACCGCGAACAAGTATTATACTTCGCTTAATCGTTCAATAGCTTTTGTATAAACCTCATAACAACATGGGAACAAAGGAGGTTATTACTGCGTATTCACAACAATTCACTAAAGTAATAATTTAGGCTATTTGTTAGAAGCCGAGATCAAGTGAAAGTATTCATCAATGCGAACACAGCTTTCGCCAATCAAGTAGGGCTAAGTTGGTAATCGTGGAAAAGTAATCAGTATTACGTATTAAATTCCTATTTTGTTGGTCCTGATTATCTAGATGGATTACAGTAATTTTCTTGGTTGGATGGGAAGTGGGTTTCCAAGGAAATATTTCCGATAGTCGTTTTATACCATAGATGGAACGGCGAAGATTTTGAATAAGATATTAGCATACAGTCTAGGGCAACTCATGAACTGGATAGATATTTATCATTATCAGCCTAGGACTGTCCAATTGTTCGTCACTTTGATCGATCTTCGGCTTCTTGCATCTAGCAGTTGCCAGCCGTCTTGCACAAATCGTCCCCACACCTGGTCGGAGGGCGTCCTACACTACGCGTACCGAGAAGCAATACCAGAACTTTATTAGCCAAAGGTTCTTGTTTCTGCGGTTAACATGACCAGCCCACCTCCTCATCACCTCGCTTATCCAGTTTAAAGGAACGTAGATATTTACCACGTAACGTACGTCAAAGAAACGTGAATAATGTTGCAGATACAGCGTTCGCCGCAGAAAAGCGAGAAGTCCACGCTATCAATAACACCATTTTAGGACACATGCTACCAAACGGGATAGCAAAATGCTTGCTTTATCCACACAATTCCATAACGCATCCGAAAACAGCCAACGTATGCATGATACATCGCCTTTTTCCGGATGGCACAAGCCGGCTCCCTGCAAAAGTCCGCAGTGTTGATTGTTTCTATCAAAGTTGCCGCACGTTGAATACTGGTATCTCTGTCGGGGAACATTTTCCATCGCACTTTGGACCACTGCTGGCAATAAAAGTCGGGAAATGATTCTGTGTACGCTACAGCATCAAATGGGAAACGAAGCATATCTTTGTTTGAACAACACTATGTAGGTATAGGTATACCCACTTTTTTATAGTGGGTTCCCTTCGTCTGATAGAAAGTGGAAGGGAAGTCCAAGTCGCTACCTCATTGCCTGTAAGGTAACTCTGTCGGTATATAGCGAGTGATCCCGAAACGAGACCGAAGTCAATTCACGGATGTTGCGACGACTACTGTGATCACGAAACAGGGGGGTAAACCCTACCATAGGCTAAGAAGCTGAAATCTTAAGGTACTCTTACATCAGCACATAAATGCATTAACATAGATCAACCTTATCGGTACACTTAATATACAGACGTCGTTTATATCGAGCCTAAGCAATAAAGAAACACACAACTGCTTTTAAGAACAGTCCTGTGATCTATGTTTATACGACAGGCAATTTTACATACTCAACACTCGCACGTTTCGCTTGTAAGGGCGCGCACCCCAGGGCGTTGTAGGGACATTAATTATTTGGCGCAAAATATCACGTGACGTCGACGGCAACGTGACGGTATCACGTGTATTTAAGACGGGAGGGAATCAAAGAACCCATCGATTCACGTCTGATCCACGCGTCACGCGAGTAAGGGTTGGCGGAGAGCTTAAAGACTTAAGGATTTTTTGTTTTTTTTTTTATAAATGAAAAGCCTGCTTGCACCTTGTTGTCACTTTCCGGATGAGATACCTAGGCGATCCTAGCACAATCCAGCATTGCTTTGGCAAGCTGAATGGTCTGCTGGGGTTTCTGGATGAGCTGGCATGGTGGGAATTACACTAATTTAGGATAGCACCTCACGTAAAATACGCGCTCAGACGTCGAGTTGCGAAAAACCATCAACAGCCTATTGCAGTCCACTGCTGGACATAGGCCTCTCCAAGCATTCGCCACTAAGGGCAAACATCTGGAGGGTGCACCCATGACCACCACGCTGAGCAGGCGAGTTGGCGATCGACAATGGTCCGTTCTAACTAATCATCCCGTGTTATTTATGGCTTAAACAAAATTATGTATTTGTTTTGTTATGCTATAAATGTAGAGTATTATTTTATGCACAAAAATAAAACATTTACCGGAGAAAATATTCCGGAAATATTGTAGTAGGTACAATGTAGGTAATCGGTTTTATCGCTTAAAGAGATCTCTTCTCATCCTTCGTCTCACTTTTACGTTTCACAAAAATATAATTTCTTTTGCTGAGAAAGAATTCAATATAACGAACGAAATCCATACAAAAAGTCGAAACGGCCAGTCGAATTTCATATTACTTGTGCAGTTTCAATATTTTATTAGTGCATTAAATTTCGGCACTAACATTTTAAGCACGGCAGCCCTAAATATTTCATCGCTTCGCCAATTCGCGCGTTCGTAAGCGAGGAGGAATATTGAGAAAAAATCCAATAAAAACCGGAGGGGGGAGGGGGGAAATTGGAATGGTGTCACCTCCGAGCCGAGGCAACACCTGCGCCAATTACCCTCTGCGACCGCGGTGTGCATTGCGCCTTAACCTTTGAAGACAGAGACTTCCAGACACGATGGATAAACAATGAAATTTGTATTTACTTACATGCTCTATCAATTGTTAAATTTGGCAACAAAACAACTCAAAAATTTACTTAAGGGTGGGTTTCTATTAAAGAAAAAACCCGCAGTGTTTCCAGATCGCTATGACAAGTCTTTTTTCGCTGGTAAGTACTGGATGCAAGAAGCCCAAGATCGTGCAAAGTGGCAAACAATTGGAGAGGCCTATGTCCAGCAGTGGACTGCGAGACGCTGATAGTTATTTTGACATCACATCCATATTAAAGACATAGTACAAATATTTTTTAAAAACTATAAAACAGTAGGTAAACAATATAAAAAACTAGAGGACTGGTCATGGCCATGCTGCAACATACAAAATAAAATCTATTATGGTACATATGTATAGGCTCTCATCGCATCAGTAATCGTCTTTTAGAGTAAAGACGTGTGTTTTCTAATTGAGTGATACTAAAGTCTGGTGCTTTCACAAATGTTTCTTAGTGTTAGTAGTTTATATTGACATTTTTGAATAAACTACATCATCATCATAATCACATACAATATTTTTTTAGAGCATGCTCCTAGCATTAAGTTGGCCTTTTGTACCATTATGTGCAATAAAGTTTAAATAAATAAATATTTTCACTTGTCAAACAAAATACACAGCAATTGTGTTTCAACACGACTCTATCACTTCTCGACATACATCTGACCGTGTAATGCGGCCGATGCAATTTTATCCAACGCCTAACCAAAGGGCGTCCACTTTCTCAAAATGTCATGTCCCTTGTACGTACCCTACTCCACTTTTGAGAGAAATCTCATGCTGAGAGAACATGCATTTACATAAGAGCTTGACCTCGAGGCATGCCCTGCGTGGCCGTGACCTCGTGACCGGCCCAACGGCTTACTGACTGGTTGTTGATACATCTAGATCTTCAAGAAACGATCAAGTCTTACATAAACATAATCTGCTAAATTGCCTTTTATTACTATATTAATATTAAAAAAACTAAAATTACTAAACTAATAAATTAAAATTACCTCATAGAAAAAGTTGTTCAGTCTGATGAGATAAATACTTTTGAGCAGCGTTCATCATAATTATAAAGTTAAAATACAAAGAAGTAACTGGCATAAAATCAGACATTACCATTACCTATATACATTGACGTCCCCCCTTTAAACACAAATCGTCCGAAATGGATTCATATTCAGAAACAACATAGTTTTGTTCTTTTTCTCAAACTAAACGAATGGAAATACTGTCCGTAAAAAAGCGTAAAAAAACTTGCTCCTGTTACTAATCAACCCCCTTCTCCAGACATTCCTTTGTCATAAAATCAAGAAGCAACTGACAAATCCCGCCATTGTCTAGATACGTCCAAAGAGAACGACTTTATAAGATTAGCATAGCCAATTTTACGAGTCCGCGAACATAACATCTTTTTTAAATTCCGAACGCTGACTCCAGCCACAGATAATATTCTCTGCGCTCGTAAAGCTTTTTAAAGCGGCCAAAAAGTAAGGATGCCAAGTCCCTGACACGTGGTGGCTCATCCCGCCGTCCATTTAATGTTGGTTATGCGCCAAGGAAAAGTGGTCCTTGTACGCAGAATCCAGGGTGACCTTCGCATTCTGGATGCACGCCAAGGCCACAGCACGGCTTTGACCTATATACTGGCACTAATAAATTACAAAGTGGATGTTACGAATGGCTTAATATTAAGAACCGTTTTATTGCAAACGCTATCCGCGGCGTCTATACTCTTGCTAATTTAATCAGAGGAGTACTCATCTATTTCTCGTCCGTTCCTTGTATTAAAAGTTAATTTAAATTATTGAAAGCGCACTGACTTATTTCTTAAATTACTTTAGTTACAAATTAATTAAATTTTCTTCCTAAAGTCCAACGTCTGATTAAACTAAAATGATCCGTAAATACATATTCGTTAGTATAATTACAAATCTGTGAAAGCTTTTATACATATTAATTCACAGTACAGTAGGTAAGTGAAACTTTATAAGGGTCTGACATTTCGCTCGGGGGCCCAGCGTATAATCATTTATTAATTTGATTTAGTATTTTTGTGTCTGTTAGCTTTTACTGATAGAACCTGACTTTTCTAGAATCAATTCATGTAAAATTAGACTTTATGTTTCCGTTAAAAGAAACAAATTCCACAACGAAAAATGATTCATGCTCTGTCTAAAAGAGGCCAGTCATAGGAAACAGGAACTGGGCAGTAATAAGAGATCCACACATTGTATCTATACCGATTGTAGTTAATAATAAATATATTTTTGATTTTTGATTTTGATTTGACTAGACCTTTAGTGTCCGAAACATCTCTTCATCACGTTGGGACAGGTCTTTTCTCTTCTGCATCAATCTGTTGAACTAATAGACATCAACCGAGTACCTTCTTTCGTAATAAAAAAAATATTACCCAGCGCTTTTCCGTTTTTTCGACACCTATATGACATCTGATATGTATTTATCTAAAGTCAGCATAACTTACATCACGTCTTTGATCGAAAAACTTGCCACTCGAGCTCGCGACGTAAACAAGTTGAGCCAAGTTGGACCATTCGGCGCGATTAATTAGCCGTCTAACTTGGCTTCTATTCACTTTTTACGATCACGACCATCTTTTGAGTTAGCTAAGGGCTGTCCGTTAGTAGTTTTATCAGTGAAACTACCTACAAGTCTAGAGCGAGTCTGTCTAACTTGGCAATAGCTTTGGAGAACAATATCCAGCTGGTGTTTGCTTCTATAAATGAAAAAGAAATGTAGATTCGGATGCACAAAGGGCGGCGAACTTGAGAAGTCAGCTGGTAAATATTCTTGAATGGCAACTGATTAAAATATTTTAATACTGAAACCTAAAAGTGAAAGCTAATTGTGCATAAATAAATAATTATCTTTATTGTACATCGTTGACTTTTTGTGGACTGCGCGCCAGACAGCAGCAGTGCATACAACCTGGCATGAAGTTAAATATTTCGTTTGAACTACGAGACGTCCCAAAGCACATCCAACTTCTTCAAATGAATCTCAGCCTTTTGCGATCTATAGTTTGCAGTATATAAAGTTCCCCTGAGTTCAGGCTTTTTGAATCAGATAATAAGTAGGTATAGGCGAATGTTCACAATTAATCTTTAACACCGGAACAGTTAAACTAGTTGTACGAATGGTGTCCGCCTGGGGAGCACCCTATTGCTCCCCGGAAGCCGGGGGTAGGGGTATTTGCCCTCCCCGGACCAGGAGTGCTGGCCGCTTGTCATCTGCGGCTGGCCAGGGCATGCAGGGATGCGGCGGTATGCTTCGGCGTTGCCCGTGTCCTTGCAACTTGCTGCCCACTGGCGACACAGGGGGGTTTAGTGGGTATACCCTCCCATTTCGGGAGGTGTGAGTCCCACACACCATGTCACCTCCCCCCGGAGGTGGCATGACGGTGCCTAATGCATTCCCCTCTAAAAAAAAAAAAAAAAAGTTGTACGAATGGTAGTCTCAGACAGATACGATTACATTGCTTATCTATATTTAAAAGCCAAAATAACGTCTTTTACAGTAAAAGCTAATTTCACACAAGTGAAGCCACGAGCACATGTTATATGAGCAAGTTATATCGTTTTCGATTTTGAGTCGAGATTCCTTTGAGTCCACTCTTCCCTTATGAGAGTTTCAAGTCCTCATCGGCTACAAAGCCAGTTGTCTACGCGAGAAGTCGCTCCACATAATAGTCTTCATTAAACCTAGTGCGAGTTGGCAAGCGTTGTCAACAGATTCCCAGTGCCATTTACTGTAGAACGGTAAACTGAGGCTCAGCAACTCGCTGTACACTCGATGCGGATTTCTCGCATTGTCCGACTGCGGACTTATGCCAAGTTTCCACAACTTTACTGCGTCCACTGTCCGTAAAACAGCGTTTAAGGTGATCCTGTAAAGTGCGATGCACACTTCTTTGTCCGACTTCCAGTTTACGACCGACCAACACCACAAAATCTTAATGTACCTGTAACTGTGCGCCATCAGACAGATACACCAATCTTGAGATTACTGTAAAACAACTTTTCTACCATCAGTTTTTACAAGGCTTAATTGTTCGGTCTACAGCCATTTCAGCTGCTCTTCGGTAGGATTTTACTTTGATACACTGCTGGACATAGGTCTGTTCAATTGTTCCCCACTTTGCTTGATCCCCTAGCTATTGGCAGTGATTGTAAGTTAACTATCAAATGTAGTGTATCACCTCCAAATGCAAATATTGATATGGTATAGTCGAAGTTGCAGAGTTATTAGGGTCACACAGCGCCATCTAGTCACAAACTAAACCGAAGCTTGTACTATGGCTACTATACAACCGATAAAATTACTTAGAATTTTTTTTTTTGCAAGAGGCGGCATACGAGCTCATGTGATTGATTCCTGATGATAAGCAGTTAACACCGCCTATGGACACTCGCAACTCAAATTTATTATTATACGTACGTATATAGCAAACACCAAGATCAAACAGATATGTTAAGTCTATACTAGAGGTCACTGCACTGCATGTCATACAAACGCGCCTCATCAAATATTTAAGTACTTGCTCATAGAAAAGTTTACAATTATAGAAGCCTATGTCCAGCAGTGGACTGCGAACGGGTGATGGTGATGATGAGAGAAAAGTTTTAAGTAGGTTGCTAACGCTAAGGTTTACCAACCCTACAGTGACTTGGCAAGTCTAACCGCCATCGAGCCGTAACGCGTTTAATGTAATGCGGTAAACACATGCCGAGGACAGCCGTCATGTCTTTAACGACGCCCTGTCTCCTGGCTACACGCCTTTTTTAGGGTTCTGCAGTCCACGTGAAGAACCCCTTAACTTTTTAAGCCTGTACGTCAGTCCTCGGTTTATCCTATTAGTTGAAGTTGACATTTTGCGTAGATATGTGTATTTAGGTACTACGTTGACAAAGATGTAAAATAATTTCATGATAAATATTATATTTTAGATCACTCTAGAGGTGAAGTGGGGGCTGATTTTTTTCTATGACTACGCCATAGAGTCATAGTATCATTCAATTAAACTTTTTAAAATAGTCATAGGTCGTTGTGTATCACAGTTTACAAAAAAGTTCGCGAGTCTCCTAGCTTGTCTGCATTCAAGTTATGTTATGAATTTAAGAGAGCAGATGACGTCAGGACGTACCTAGGAACAGAATGACGTCAGTAGCATAGCCGATTGGGCGTCTGAAACGCGCAGTCCGCACGTGGCTTTACGAAGAATGCAAACAAATGAATGCGCGACTCGGTCTGACAAATCCGCACGATCGCTCCGGCAAGACGAAAGCACACTCGGGGCAACACGGGTTGCCACTTTCGCGGGGCACTGATCGGCTCAGGTTTAACTTTGGCTCGCAGATAGAAAATGGCCTTAGTGACCGGTCCTGCCGCCGTACACACAGTTAGGATAATCGTCCACCGCTAGCTGCAATAAGGTTAACATTATGTGTTATACTAGCAACCTGCCCCGGCTTCGCACGGTTGCAATACTACACGTATATGCATATACTTACCAGCTGTGCCGGCGGCTTCGCACGCGTGGGTATCGGGTTTCAAAAATAACGGACTTTCATAAAATGGTACCTAAATTCTAAGTAGACCTCTAGCAATACATTGGCGAAAACCGCATTCAATTTTATGCAGTAGTTTTCAGGTGATGCACGAGCAAAGATGCAGATGAAAAATTCTACCGTTTTCCCCACACTTCCCGTCACTGCTCTCATCCTATTGATTGTAGCGTGATGAAAAGTATACTATAACCTGCCCAGGAGTATGAAGAATAATCGTACCAAGTTTCGTTAAAATCCGTCGAGTTGTTTTTTTTTCTATAACGAACATACAGACAGACAGACAGACGGACAGGCAGACAAAAATTTTACTGATTGCATTTTTGGCATCAGTATCGATCACTAATCACCCCCTGATAGTTATTTTGAAAATATATTCCATATACAGAATTGACTTCTCTACAGATTTATTATAAGTATATAGAAAAGAAGATATAGATTATTTATACACATAAACCTTCCACTTGAATCCCTCTATCTATTAAAAATATATATCCCGCATCAAAATCCGTTGCGTAGTTTTAAAGGTATAAGCGTATGCTTATACCTATAAACTAAGCAACGGATCCCTATGTATATAGGGACAGACAGAAAACATAAAGCGACTTTGTTTTATACTATGTAATGAAGATGTACACATCTCTGGGAAACTTCTGTAATATTTCTAATATTTGAAATGGGCTCAATTAGATTAGATATTTTTTTTATACTCGGACTAAAAACATTGGCGATTGACAAGTCCAAATTGTTACGAGTATCTCTGACATTTTGTGAAAAACGACGGCTGTGCGACCCTGTTCATTGTATGGTGAAAAATAGATTCTAAATCAACAGCATACGACACCTATCTAGATTGACGTGACCACCACAGTCAAAACTCCCGTTTTGTATTCAAAATATTTCAAACGAATGTAGGACGCACCGACTGAATGGGCGCAGACATTTTTTATTTCGGCGAAGTGAATGACAAAGCGCGGAGTACAGTTTGTTCAGGTACTCATAGATAGACGATAGGGGACGTATGTTGGAGTAAATGTATGTCTCTAACATAATGTGAATCTTATTCCGTTGAAATACTGTTCAAAATTTATAATATTTTCAACCGATTATTCTCTAGAGAAGGGGTTTCTAAGTAGACCAGACTAAAGGTCTACTTCTTTACTGACGAAACACTCTGCGATCTATCAATATAGGTACAAACAATACATACTTCTTGAAAACAGAGATAAGTCATTATACTAGATTAGCTTTTTGAATGACTGTATCATAAATTCTGTATCAAAACCGATAATATTACTTTGCAATTGCAATATGATATGTGTGTTGAGTGAACTTGCAAGGTGCAACTTTAAGCAATTTATTTCAATTATTTATTATTAACTCATTTTTTATAACTGCAGATGGACGAATAAAACTTTATTTTATTTATTTATTCAAGTCCTAGAATTGTATCTGTAATTGCTTATAGATCACTGGTTTTATGTACACGCAATCATTTAAATGACTATTAATGTTGTGAAAAAATAAATAAACCATTTTATATTTCCAGTCCAACATGTAAAAGATTATTATGAGGAACGTTAAACAAGTACGTCCTCGACTTATATTTAATTGGTAATCACTCAAAACAGTTCTATTTATACGAACAAATTCGAGTTTGAATATAAAGGAATCGCAACAAAAGGAATCCCTATTCAATGTATTGTACCCAACAAAATATACGCAAGATAATAATTATAATTGGGTTGAAAGCAATTCCCGAGTTTATAGGGAAAGCACTCTAGACAATCTGCTAAATAGACCGTCATTGGACTTATTTAAACTCGAAACTAGTGTTGTGGTAATATCGATAGCGTGTAATATGATATTACTACATAGGTATTGAAAAAACTTATTATAATATCATGAAAGTGTTTCAAAAAACTGTTTCTATTATAACCAGGTATACATATAAATATAAAAGTAAAAACCCTATATGCACTTTAATGTCTTTAATAAACAATGTACTGAAAATGATCATGGATCACCTCGTTCATTTCAAAATTTCCATGACACAAGTGTTTCACCTATTACCTATGTTGAGTTTAAACACAAAAAGAGAGGGCACATGAAAATAATAGTTTTGCCAAATAATGTTGTGTTATACTGTCAACCGACCTAATATAAGTACTAATATTAATTATGAAATGAATATTAATTAGAGGTCTGTTCCTAAACAGAATGCAAACTATTCAAACAGGTTAGGACTAGTAGATTTACAAATTATTTCCATTAAACATTAATATGCTTTCAATCCATAGTATGTAATTGTATATTATTTATTATTAAAAATAAATAAAGAAGTAACTTATGAAGATTGGACATCAATAGTAATATTTTTTGCAGTTATCGATATTTTCGCTATACCATTTAACACACAGCTCTATCCGTAGTAAAGAACTTTCTTGAGAGAATATACACCTGTTCCATCTCGGGTAAAATAGCTATCAACTGTCTCAGGCCGAAGTAAGTTGCGGCATAAAACATTCAATGGCGATCCGCAGACTAAACGCTTTTCGCTGCGTTTTATGTATGACAAAGCTTTAAAAATTAATGGGGAATAAAATTGCCATTGGCGTACTTGTACAATATTAATGGGTAGCGGTTTAACCAAGTTGAAGGATTTAAAAAATGTATGACTTTAGAAACAGGTGTAAGAGTAATGGTGCTTTTCCACCAGAGATTTCGTATGCTGCGATTAGTATTCTACATGACTACGATGATGGCCAGGGCGGCCTTCTCAGCATCACCGGACTTTTGGGGGAGTGTAAAGTATGCTGCTATGCGTTGTATGTGTGGTGGAGTAATTCACCAATCATATTAATCGTCCATAGCACAGCACTCGTGGAAAGGGATGTAACTAAGCTACGTTTTATCATTAAACTAGCTACGCTTCGTGTATTTCATTATTTATAAACCTTTCTCTTGAATCACTATATCTATTAAAAAAACCCGCATCAAAATCCGTTGCGTAGTTTTGAAGATTTAAGCGCATATAGGGATATAGAGACAGAAAAAGCTACTTTGTTTTATACTATGAAGTGTGGTATGTAGTGAAGTATGCGATGTGTTATAGATGGCCACGAGTGCTGTAGCTATTTACCTAGCTATTTTGCAGTGGTGCTTCTTCATAGCATACCCTACTCGCCCCGCTCCATAGTTTAGCATCAGTGGAACAGTCACATAGTTTCGTAGCTTAGCTTTCACACCCTCACAGCATAGCAGCATACTCGTGGCGCAAGTCGGGTGGAAAAGTTCCCTTATTCTTAGCACCTGTGGAATCGTATTTCGTGAGAACAGATATTTATTTAGTGTTCTCTTTTGAGAAGAGTATCGATCAGACCGACTAGCGCCTGTGGTGGCTTCGGGTGTTTGTGGCTGGAATCCAAACTAAAATAGTTGGAAGATTCTCACCAATAGGATCGATTTTGCAACCTATTTGATGGTTGCCAGAAAGAACTATTCAAATCGGTAAATTATTTCTATACCTTCTTGAACTAACTACCGTGTTTTGTGACCAAATGGATGGTGGTGTAGCTTGTCAGGGTATTTTGCACCTATATTTAATTATATCACCAGCAAACTGTATTTAAATCTCAGCGCAGTAATTAAGCTTTAATCGTCATAAATAACACCTGTACAAAATATCGAATCTATTAACGGGGTCCGGAGCGAGCGTTGGGAAAGATAGGCACATTTTGGCGTTTGATTTATGAGTACTTTGAGCCGGTACGATCGTAACGGCTCGTAAAATTATACCGTGAGTTGCGGGTTTTGTTTTTGGGCCAAAATACTTAATAACGTGCATACTAAACATCCGGCATTCACTCAACTTCAGAGTTAATCGAGACCGTGAGGAGTCTGTGTTTTATAACTCGCGAGATGAGATTTTCAGACGGAGTTTTCGCGTAGAATGATTTACGATCCCCATCTTTGCTAATATACACGTTGTCGCAAGCTAAATGATGTCACATCGTTTCAAAGTGACGCTACTTCACGATCTGACGGATAAGTACATCCAGCGCAGCGTAATTAGATATTTTGTTGGAGCAAAATATTTTCACAAGATTCATCATCGTCGCCGATTACATCGGCCACTCATTATACACCTATTGTCCTAAAGGTCTCTGTTTTCTCACGTAGAATACTCCTGTTTCTTATAGATTGGTTTTCAATGATTACAACTTACGTCAGAAAACTCTATATTTTTTTATAGTTGCCTAGCATACTGGCTTCCCCTCGATTGATAGAAAGCTTAAGAACTCAGTTCGCTGTTACAATGGATGTAACCAAATTAATCTTTGTCTATTGCCACCACGATGCCTGCCTTTAAGATAGCTCTGGCTCTACATTGACTAATCCCGAGACCCGACTAAAGGCACTTCAGGGGTGTTTGGCCGAATGTACGGTGGTCACCTGTACTGCAACTGTGGCCGAGAAGCTGAAATCCAAAGATTTTCTCTCATCCTTATTCGATTTCTACAACATATATAGAAAAGTGCCGGTGATTTGTATTCTTACTCCCTCCACGCATAGCTTAAGACATGTAGTCGCTATTTTGTAATCTGCTAGCGAAATTATTTGAAAAACCCAAAAAGACTATTGTTTACATTTTTTCTAGTTCAAATACATTTCCATTGGCCTAATTCAACGCGCAGTTGCACATAATTCACTGTGGTTAATACCGAAATAGCTTCCACACAACCCGGCGGAATCCCATCAACAAACAATTGCATAGAGCACGGTGGACAGCTAAATTAATTAATGGGCACATCAGCTCCGTCCACACAAATAATAACTCGCTTATCATTATGGCCGTAGAGGCGAAAGCTTTTGCATCTGCTACCTACGAGTATATGGAAACATTTTTCGGGGAACAATAAATAATAACACCGTGAGTTTCATATTAATTTCTAGCTGGCACACTAGGTATATCAACGGTAAAGTACCTAATCGGTGTAGTGATAAAATAACTGAAAGACTAAAGGTACTTGTATTATAAATAAATAACACAAGACATGTCACACTGGGCCACACAGCGCCATCTAGCCCCAAACTAACTAAGCTATGGGTACTAGACAACTGATACCTAAACTTACTTAGATACATTTTTTTTTAAATAGAATACAAAAGGAGGAATGGGACTCACATCGCAAACGTTTTCTTCATAATATTACACAATAATGGTACATAACTTAAATACACAAATAAATATTCATTTTACGCTACAGTCTGATCGACAACTTAAACTTAGCTTAGTTTGATGAGTAAAATCTTCTTCTTATCGAGTCTACAGCAAAATTACGAGTATTATTATAATCTGAGACCAAAACTATGAAACGCGGATCGCTATGTCGTTGGCGGTTAGCAAGTCTACGCGTGAATAAGACCATATGGGGATGGTTGATGAGCCGTTGGGGTAGTTTTAGAAGTAACACCACACCCACACTTGGCGCCAGATGTATCTATAAAGCTCTACCTAAACAAATTTTGCTTACAGCGGCCAATTTTTATTCGCGTCTGTTCAATGTCAACTACGACTTGGGAGCCTTCAAGAAACGAACGTACCTATTCCTATTTAAAAGGTCGCTGTCGCGACTCTGGAACTCGATTTGAGGTGTCCATGGGCGGTGTTGACTGCTTACCACCAGACATCTGCTTGTCTGCCACCTCTTGCATAGAAAAAATGTATTCCAGGTTGGTCGCGCTAAGGCAGTCCTTGGCGGGCGTCCAACATAACTGGGGGTTTCTCCCAAGGTTTTCAAAGTTAACTCAACGGTGTTTCGCATTTCGTAAAAGTTTGTAAACCTTATTTCTCTTCCCAGCTTTAAAATGAAGCCTTACACAATCACGAGGTCATCCTTTATCCCGATCGACTCTTGTCAAAACAATAAACAGCTCCGAGACAAATGTAAACATTTCCATTAACACGTTTTAATTAAAGCCGATACTTTTGTTATAGTTCGTCCCAAAATTCGACTCAATGAATCCGTCTTTGATGTATTTATCCGGGTGTTATTAAACCGCGGGCGGCGAAGCGAGGAGTTTTACCCATCGCCATAAAATATGTACCACTACTACATACCTCAACTTATCTCGAAATTAATTTCGCTTTGTCTGTTGTAGGTAGCATTGTTGGTTGAACTATTCCACAACACGGGAAGTTAGTTGGCGAATTTACGCGGTTTTGTCTATTTTACCTTAACATCAGCGGTTTCGATGTAGGTGGATGTAGGAATTATTCCTAATTAATTTATAACGGGACCGTGACTAGGCGACGCAGAAGGTATTTAGCGAAAATTTGACATTCCCAGGATTAGGTATTTCCTAATCTGTAGCGGTAAGTGCCTTTTAAAGTATTTACATTTATACTTGTAGAAATGCTGGTAATTATTGCTCACAAAAGCATGGGGTAACATTGATCATGTTACATATGATTGCGTCAAGACATTACGGCGATTGTAAAACATATTTCGTTCAGCGGTTGTTTATTACAAGACATAATCAATGTATCATATTTCATGACATTTTCTAAATACAACACATCTTACACCGGGTTTTCTTTTAAATACCTTACATACTAACAAACTGGCTTTAATATTCATTCCTCATAGAAAATGATACGCAAGCAATGCTCAAAGTAAGTGGCAAATCTTAATATTAGGATAAACTCTCCAAACTTTTACAGCCGCTCGGAATTTTTTGACAAAATATGAATTTTCAGAGCCTCTTTTTAAACTCCACAAAAACTTCGTGCGTCTAAGTACGTAGCAGAAGTAGGGAATACGGCAGGCCCTTAGCACAATACAATAAGGTTTAAAATTGAATACGTTCAGGCGTCCACTTTTCCTGTACAAAGTCTTGGACGGCCTGTTTACTTTTTCTGAAAGATTTATGTACACAATAAACAGGGCGAGGGTTCCCAATCACGTCCCCAATACTCCCTGCTACGTCCAGTCCTAAGCAAACTCACTTTGGCTAAAACACCCTGCCAAGAACTGATAGCACCAAACCCGTATTCAAGGGGATATTTTCCGTAAAAACGTAAGGAAACCGACAATCATAACATAACCAATACCGAAATAGAACTAATTCTAAATATCAATATGGCGGGGCACCATTGAGTCGCAGGACAAACACACGTTTTAGTTGTTACATTTTTGGTCCATAAATGCTATTTTCAGGGCAGGCAGGAGTAGTGGGATGTTTATATTTATAACGTAAAAGATTTTCTCCAAAAATACTTCCTACAAATATTATATCCCGTGACGTTTGCAATGACTACAGCAATGCGCAGCGTTTGTAAACTTTTAGTTATTTAAAAAAACATTAAAATGTTATGTCTGTGTAGTATGTAAGTGGTATACTCTGTACATGCTTTCTTTTGAATAAAACTTATTATTATATTATTATTATAGCTTTCGATAAAAATAGCTTTTAGTTAGGTTTTAGTTTTGGTATTTTATATGGACACAATGTCAAATGTTTTGTAAGCGTTGCTTGGGCATAGGGAGTTAAACGCATTTAATTCACTTTAGCCTTGAAGTATTGCAAGTTTATACGATTTGGGGAAGATGTCAACAGGGAACAAATGTTACTGATAACATAAAAACAATAGGGTTCATAATATCTACTAAACATTCTGTGACACAAAGCTAGGAACAATAGAAGTTTCATTGTTTTCACTTTTGTGTTCCGAACTTGTTAATAAAATCAAGATTAAGAAATGGGTAAGAGCAAGCCCAAGGAATTTTGAATAATGATCATCCGCAGAGGGAGATGAAATTTACTGGAAGTTAGGTAGCCAGGGAAATCGGTTAGCAGATAAAAAATGTCTGTTGAAGAATCAAGGAATTCAGTTATAGGAAAAATGGATGTAGTAAAAAATATTTCAATTTATTTTTGTAGCTGAATAAAAAGCATGGGTTTTTCGTGCAGTTATATCGCTCTATTGTATTTGGTTGCTGTAAATATTTTTACAATCAGGTTAAAAAAAATTATATAGGTCCCGTTTTTTCTCTTCTCTCTTCAAATACCAGCGCGACATTATTCAAAATCAGCATACGATAAAACGCTAAAAGAATTCCATCGAATAAAATTGTTTGCACACTCAAAATACGTTTCCATTTCGTCGCATAGTTTCCATTCCAATGAGGTCCGGTAGCGTAGGCCCTAACTCGATCGGAGGTCGACTTGGAGCCTGTTACATTCATTTATTTATTTTGGCAGATTCGCGATCAACGGAATATTAAAGGGCAGGATTCCATTATCCCCGGAGACCCGAGCTTCTCAGGGACGACAGGGAAGAAATACACGGACGGGACCCGAGCCCGTATTCGATAAGAAATATAAGCATTAATAGTACTTTTAAATTGTTATTCCGACGGTGGAGTGTCCTAGGACGGGACCGGTATCTGATTTTATCGCGAAGTGAATGATGCGTCGCGTCTAACGTGACCACAAGTCCCGCTTTGGGCGGGATAGTCCCGCTATTAGGCAGTCTGTCCCAGTGCCCCCGCGAGGCTGATATTGTCCCGCTTTTGCAAATAGAAAATCATGTACTGAGTCCCACACTTATCTAAAAACCAAACCCGATATTTTAAAAGAAACTTATTCAGCCGATAAATATGCAAAAATATAAATTAGAAGTCCCGCCACTACTTTTTTGCTTTAATTACTTTGAGTAACTTGTACAACACTAAAATAACTTATTAATAACACAATTTCTGCTCTCCGCATGACCCAAAGGTTGACTGGTAGAGAATGCTCCTAGCATTAAGTTCGCCTTTTGTACCATTTTGTGCAGTAAAGTTTAAATTTGATTCCATAAATCCATTGGCATAATCTCCAGATGTTTGCCCTAAGTGGTAAACAGCCGGCGAGGCCTATATCCATCAGTGGACTGCAATAGGATGATGATGATCAAATAAATAAATAAAATTATTTATACAGCGTAAATAAAAATAATGGTAGGCGTGGGAGAACGGCCACTTGGGTAGTTGTTATTTCGATACTCTTGATCTGCTTACCTCGGGCGGGTCTACAAAAATTGGAAATGAATAACTCGATCGGTCCTATCACAACATTTAATCAATTTCGTCACTTTATTTTTTTATAAAGACAGATATTTGAATAAAACTTTCGTTATATTCTTATTTACGTTTTATGAAAAAATTAGGTGGAATAGAGAAGAATTCCAGCCATTCCAATTTGTAATCTACAAATGTTCCGCTTTTTAGGCAAAATATTTAGTAATAGAAGCCGTCAATTGTAATTTTTTTTATCTTCTTTTCACTTTTGAACAATTTCAATAAATTAATTCAACTGATAAACATGGAAATTGAAAAGTGGACAATGTAGGTACGCTAATAACATCTTTATTTCGCGCTGTTCTTACAACCTCGCTCCCAGTAGAGTTCTCGTAGGAAGCGCCACTTATCATTATTAAGTTTCAGAGCTCTCCGTGCGCCAAAACATAATGTATGGAAGCAGATAAAAAACCAACCATGCGGAAGTTAGAGCTTCGCTACATCGGTTCTATACGTGTATCGATGTACTAGCCGTGACTAAACGTGCTTTATTTTACAACAAATTTTAAGCTCGATCATTCGGGAACGGGAAAAATATTGTCACTTAGTAAATTTAATAGCTATTAATTAAAAAAAGCTTATAAGCCAGGCCACTTTAGTGAAAAATCACTTTTATGAACAACGTCGCTCGTCGTGTTTTTGCTCAATGAAATCGAATATCATTTTTTTTGAGTTCGAATTCTCAAATTCAAATAAGTAGGTAATTCGAGTTATGTTGTTTTATTTTCGAAATCAGTTCTTTTATTAACTTTTGTTCAACGATCAAAACCATTAATCTGGAAACGTACTGTGGGGAAATCTGCGCCATTTTAGAAATACTTACGCTTTCTGACGAGAAAATAATGCGTGCCAAATAGCACACGACATCAACGAATAATGTAACGACTACTAACCTAAAAGTAAACCAGTCAAAATGTTGCATTTCGCAGCGGCTTTAATAATAATCCTCTAATAATTTTCAAATGTAATATAATTTTAAAGTGAATTTATGTAAATTCTTATGGGATAATAAAGTTCTTAAACCGTTTTAGCCAGCTGATAATTTATTGGCAACCGAATAGAATACGAACGTAATTAATAAATATTTTCATTATACGTTCCTACTTTACATTACTAAGTAGATACTACTACATCACTACATTCACAATTTTATCGTTTTATTATTAGGTACACTTTTTTATATGTATAAGGCACAAAGGAAATGCTAATTGCAAATATTATATTATACCAGTCATACGTTTTTAACTACGGAGGCACCTGCTGTGTGGTACCTATTTTATGTCCTGTGGACTATAGCCTTTAAAGATAAGGATTTTATGCTCTTACGGACTCAAATCATCTGCAGTTGGTTTCAAGTAAATTATGTTCGTTTTTCTAGAAGTAATTTATAACATAAATAAAATTGATGCTCAACCCTATTTTGCAGTTTCGTTTTAGAATGATAGAAACTAAGTTTATTTAAATGTAGGATTTTCTTTTGTTTTTTTTGTAGTTTTTTTTAGCCGCGAATTAGTTTGGACCTTCAATGTCTGCAACGGGGATGAAGACGCCGGTGTGCGGTGCCGAGTTAACCAGCTAAGCCCCACGGTAACTATCATCACCACCAAGTCCAGAGAAATCAGGATCCTCAAGTAGAGAGGAGCAACTTCACTTGATCCAAGCAAATTTCGTAGGTAAGAACCCGACCAGTAAATTTAATAATACACTAAACATATATCAAAAAGGAAGGAACCAAATATAGACTAGGGATTACACTGAGATTCTTCAGAACAGTGCTCCACACACCGCGATCTCAGGACTCAGGATAATGCCAAAGCCTTTTCTTTCACTGAATTATGCAAATTTCAATGAAATAACTGACTCAGCAGATTTGCATGCACGCTCGTTTGATACAGCTACACGAGTTTGCGTGTCACTCTCCAACATTTTTGCAAAATTGGCCTTTACTATTCCGGGAATAGGGTTTTCATTAAATTGCTTATATAAGCTCACCATTTTTGCGATCTGAAATCCCATCGCAAGTGAGCGAGGTTTATGACAGTACTATTTTAAGGCCGGGGACACATTTAAAAGTGCTAGTTGTAAAAGTGAAATAGATCCCTAGCAAAAATGTAAATGCAAAAATCGAAGCCGAGTTCGGATTAACGAATTATATTTGAGCCATATTTGGGATGGAATTTTTAATCTAACAGAAAAGGTAGTTTTTATATTACAATAAACCCGCAATCCGGTTTAGTATGTAGCTCACCTCACCCCCCTTTATATTTCAAGTATCCTCTACCCTAAGGTTGTCTGGAAGAGATCGCTTATAGCGATAAGGCCGCCTTAATTGTGCAACGAGTGTCTGTTATACCTAGATTTAAGTCAATTGTATGGTGCGCAATAAAGAATATCTATCTATATATCTAAACTCGTAGATATTGTTCTTAATGACACTTTGAATACAGGCTAATTTGATCAATATTAAGTGACCGAAGGACTACTTACCTTTTATAACCATTAAAGTTTCTATAAATATCACATTGATAACCAAAAATAAAACAAACACAAGCCTTCATTACCTATATAAACATTTTCCTGTTAGAAGTTAAACCCACAAATCGCCATCGTAGTAACTTCTGCAATAAACTCTTTAATAGACATATTATCTTGTCGCAGAAATCATTTGAGTACCCATGATATTTATGTTTATAAACTACCTAACGGATCTGGCGCTAAAGTAATTTTTATTCACATTTGACATTTATATTAATACGAGTACTTATATGTTTATCTCAATCTTACATCAACTTGTCCTGTAGTCTTGTCTATTTGCCAAAGAAAAAATACAAGATATACCTAACCATCAAATAATCATATCTTGGTTGTATCACTGCCGTGCGCTCAAAATCCTGGTTTTTCCCGCTGCGTAAGTTTGTTTGCGTGTTTTATTACGCTTTTTCTGGGCAGGTGTTCGTGCGCCTAACTAGAACTTAATCGCATAGGGTAATGGAAGGGTTGATACTGAGCCGACGTATAAGCCTGCAACAGCCGTGAATTTTAAAATAACGCCAAATTTACGAGTGAAAGCGTTCAAGGGGTATGCTTGACGGGATAACATTATCATCGATGTTGTTTTTGTTGTGGATGAAAATTGTTTAGCGTCAGACTTTTTAAAAATCCATGTAAGCAAGTATTTAGTATTTACCAATGTCTTTGTGTGGCTAGGAAGACAATCACTAATCCAGCATTTTTAGATAAATAAAAGAGTTGAAAACATTTTCCTTCATAACAACAGGCCACGATGATTTTATAATATCAAAGATCCGACATAATATGTTATGAACTATAACGAACTCTAGGCTACAAAGTGAAAGCAGAAATGTAAATGAAGTCATACTTAAGTATCATGAAAAATTACAACTTCATGTGTAAATGAACCTGCAATCTTACCTCGGAAAATAAAAACAGATTTAGTCCAATTCATTAACATAAAAGTGGCGCTATGGCAACAAGCCACAAAGAAAAAATATTCTACTTTGTTTCACGTCGTACTTAAATAATTTTCATAGTGAGATGAAATTTGTGTGGCTCGCCTTTGTCTTACTACGCCGCTGGTTAATTCTCAAGAGTCTCCATGCTAACGCAACATTAAGTAAAACAAAGGTCAAAATGAGTGTTGGCTCGGGAACTGAACGACATGAGGTTTTGCCTAACAAAGATAAATTGAAACTGTTGGCAACAGAGCGAATTTCCACGTTGCCCTATCAGCTTATCGCATCTCCTGATAACGTCCAATGAGATCCAGTAAAAGCGGATTTAGAACAATCGTCGGTTTAATAACATTTGTGTTAGAGTTTGGCCATTGCATTTACATATACATATATACGAGTATGCAAGGAGTTTAGGACACATGTAGATACAACAATAGAAATCATTGTGTATTTCTGACGTCTCAGTTGTGTTACATCAGCAGCCTTATCTAATTTCTCTGTTTTCAATAACGTTTTTATAATAAATATGTATTATTTTGTAGGTAATTATAGAAATGCCACGGATTTGGTATATTAGTACCTTTTAATAGTCGTATTTCTCATTATTGGCTATAATTGAACGAACTCAATTTTGAAAAATACCTGTCAACGAGTTACCTACTAACAATAAAACTACACAGTTTGCCATCACAGAGACCAATTACCACGTCCCAATACTGATCTTCGACACCAATAGCATTCGCAGAGCCGCCGCCACCGGTGAATCTTTAATGCTTCCATTTCCGTACTCGATAGCAAAACTATGTGGAAAATATGATAATGCCTGATCCAACACTGCGGGCAGTTCCATTAGACGAGCAAGTATTCTTACGTCAACGGAGTTTCTACAGCATCAGCATAGATCATTTGTTTATCTTCTTATGGAGAGGAAAGTTTCAGCACGTGTATTCAGAACCTTTCGCGGCGTTGTTTAAAAACTAAAGGTGAACTCGTTATGTAACTAAAGAAGAGTCTAGGAAAAATACTGAAATATTGAGACGTTGGGAGATGTGGCACATAGAAAAGGCCAAGTGCGAGTGTGCGAGTAATTGCAACTTTCTACATTCACTAAGTTTAAGAGAAATAATTCAAAACTAGTTACACATATGTACTTGGTATTAAATTTTAGATAAAATATAAAAATGGCTGTCCCAAATGGAATCCAAATGTTGATACAGCCACAGAACTTTAAATGTCACTGAACTATCAATAGCATGACCTACACATCTTAAAGTCACGTTTAATTGAACAGCAAGTTATCTAGGCTAGAGCGAAATTCATCTAGTAAAGTTTCGGTAGCAACTAGCAACACAATAAGATCCCGCACAGTTGCTCACAAACTTTCAACAAGCCTACTTGAAATGTTTGAAATTAAGATCACTCAAGTTAGCGACTGTGCTTGTTTTTCAACAATAAGGATCTTTTGCAAATTGTACCTACTTATCTAACTTAGTTACCTAATTATAAAACAGTTACAGAATATTAGCTTTTTTATAGCTTAATATTAGGTATTTCGTTCTTACGTAATACTAGATGTTCTTAGGTACATCTTGATAATTACGATATTACCTACTTAAAGTCAACTACAATTGGATATTGGACGAGTGAAAAACATTGTGAAATTTATGACATATGCTGTCAGGGGGTGATTCTATGGCATTAAAAAAACAGTAACAGTTTCATATTAAGTAATTCACTCTTATGTAAACAACGAACGGGTTAAACTTTTTGCCCAATGGGATAACGCCGCTTAGCCGTGCCTTCTCTTGAATATACCTACGAGTAAATTATCTATGTTTATTTCTCGGATGTTATATGTATACCAAAACCTATAACGCATATATAATCCATTTATCTGACCACAATTTGAATATTAATTTCCAAATTACGGTTCAATTATTACAGTAACTTTTAACACAACAATACAAGCAAGAAAGCTCGCTACCGTAGTGTAATGAAAACCATTTCATATACGACGGACCCGTAAAGTTGGTTGAAAATATATTAACTGGCAACAATTCCCCGTTAATTACCGCCGTTCTAATCTCTTTGAAAGGTCCGTCCTAAACAAA
This sequence comes from Conogethes punctiferalis, assembly GCA_031163375.1. NCBI lineage: Eukaryota > Metazoa > Arthropoda > Insecta > Lepidoptera > Crambidae > Conogethes > Conogethes punctiferalis. The sequence continues at coordinate 15,162,987 of CM062083.1, read as the reverse complement.
TAGGTAACAATAGCTCGTTACGTATAATAAACACACAGAATGGCTTCATTTTTGGTGCCGTGTGGGTGAAATTATTAAAATCGCGTCGTGCTGCATACGCAATCACGCGTTGACGCCGGTGTTGCCAGGGTACACATGTTGTTACGCTGTTTGTTTAAACTTTGTGACGTTGGATACCGCAGTACGCTAATTAGGACGCGAATACATAAATAATGGGCCAGATGCACATCATCCATCTGGTCTAAGTGACTCTCACTCTTTGTACCCAAATTATACACCTTCAATAGATAAGTAAGTATATATGGATACAAGCCAATATGTACAGAACAATTTGTATCTTATGACACGATTTTCTTATAAAAAAACGTGCATTTTTTTTGAATTGCATATTTTTTTTATTGCGATTAATTTTCGATCATTCTATATAAGCAAGCAAATTGTGATAACTTTATTTTTCAATTTTCAACTCTGCTTATTTGGGATCTAAAACAATGTAAGAAGAATGACAAATTCTTTCTATGTTTTTTCCTGGCAACACAGTTTAGCGTGGACGCGGAGTAAGGACGCCAACTGATAATCCGATTTGGCTACGGCAATTTAATTACGTTACCGCACAAATTTTAACGGCATTTGAAGGGTGTTAATGTCATGAACTGGAAACATCAGAGGGGCGGCATGTGCCCACACCTTTTCCGCCCTCAATTTTATACATTCTTATCCCCTGGCACGAGATTTGGATATTCACCGTTACCTGATTGGTTTGACGAGAAAAAATTACCTAATTTATTATCACCTAGTTATCATTACTATCGAAAAGAAAGTTATATATAATTTACTATTAGCCTTTGATGCCGTGCAGAGACGCGCCATGAGGGTCATTCTGTTCCCTCTGACGGGTAGTCGACGATCCCGAGCTCGCAAACGGTATTGAACCCCTTATCTTGAAGAGAGATTTCTCCTCACACAGGAGACAGGGGACAGGGGATTCAGCCTCATACCCTAGAGCCTGATTGGTCGGGTACGGTACGATTCAATAGAAACTTCTTGCCGCGGACACTCAGGCTATGGAATGAGCTTCCCGCCGAGGCTGTCCCCCGAGGCTACAGTATGGGGTCCTTCAAAAAGGTTGTGAAGAGGTTAAGAGTTAGGCTGGCTCGGTGGCTCAATTGGTAGTGACCCCTGCCTTCTGAACCAAGGGTCGTGGGTTCGATTCCCACCCGGGACAAACATTCGTGTGATGAACACTTGTGTTTGTTCCGTGTCTGGGTGTTTATATTTGTATTAAAGTATTTATTTGTGGTACCTTCGTTGTTCTGATACCCATAACACAAGTGCTTAAGCTACTTAATTTGGGATCGGAGCAATGTATGTGATGTTGTCTGATAAAAAAAAAGATTCGGCAATGCGCGTGTTGCAGGCGTCCATAGGCTGCGGTAACGACATCAGGCAGGCTGCAGGCTTGTTTGACACCTTAGTGATATAAAAAACCAACGACATAACGTGCTTCCCAATTCACCTCATACAACTATTACTGTAGTGGTTTGTTCGAGTAATTAGTTGAATCCTATGAGTTCGTCTTTATCGTAAGATCTTGAAGGCAGCACTACAAGTAGATAATCTTAATCCACTAAGTACTCGCGTTCCAGACACAATATAATTCATTTTTACACATGTCAGTGATAAAGTCTATTTTCGAATGCAAATGTTGGTTGACTTTTGTAGATGACCGTACTCAAAAAAATTAAAATTTCATCATTAACACCACGTGACGTCAACCGGGATTTATATAACGTTCTTCCGACACCGAAGGTACCCAACACACGAGTAATATCCCTAAACTGGGTCAAACCATTTTCGCCACTCAAATAAAAGCACCTCGTATAAAAATGCAAGCATGAAAACACAGCTTAACAGGGCGCTTGAAAGGGCCACTTTGGGCGAAATACTTATAGGTACGTACCTACTCATATGGTGAATTAGGAACGTGGGTATCAATATGTACAATGACACTCTGGTTCCTTCAGTCAGGAGTTTTAAAATTGGTATTTTTATAGATATTTAGAGAGCTCGCGAAATAACATTTGAACATGATTGTATAATTGGAATGCATTGTTATTACATTCGTCATAACTATAATAAATCTGTAGGGAGGTTAATTAACATACATATAATATAATAAAGACAATATATTTACATTAAATATATTTTCAAAATAACTATTAGAGAATGATAAGTGATCGATACTGATGCCAAAAATGCTATCAGTAAAATTTTTGTCTGTCTGTATGTTCGTTATAGAAACAAAAACTACTCAACGGATTTTAACGAAACTTGGTACTGCGCAGATTAAAGTTTTTTCATCACGCTAAAATCAATAGGACCAGAGTTGTGAAGGAAAGTGTTGGGAAAACGGGAGAAATTTTTATCTCTATGTTTGAACGCGCATCACGCGAAAACTACTGCATGGAATTGAATGCGGTTTTCACCAATGTATTGCTAGAGATCTAACTTAAAATTTATTTACCATTTTATCAGTAGGTAAGTCAGTTAATTTTGAAACCCGATATCCACGCGGGTAACCCCGCTGGCACAGCTAGTTAAGAATATTATTCAGCATTCTACGCTAAAGAATCATTACAGTCGTGGAAAGCGTAACATTTTGTTGAAATTTGCACCCAAAATAGCTGAAAATCAACTTTGAAATATACTTAATTAAACATTTTACAAATTGCGAACTTCCGTTTCCGTTTATCGTTCCCGCCGTATCATATGACTCCAGATATCGCTATATTAAACTTACGATCAAATTTGGAAGCTACAAAAGCGCAGATTAACATTTTATTATTAAAACACGAGTGTTCGACGCGGAGATGGCTAAAGGCAAATCTCGCCGGTTGAATACAAAAATGACTGAGCTAAATCAGTTCTGTTCTGTACTCATGTGAGCGTGATGGATTAGGGATGGGGGGAGGGGCGTAACCTAATTGCACGCCTCCATCACTTACACCGCTGTCGTTTTATCATGCCGACCACTGGCTCGCCCCTCGGATATGCCTGCATTTTGCAAGATAATTGTTGGGTATGCCTTCGTCCAGATAAAGGGTGATTTGTTTGACTACAATTAGTTTATCCACTTCGGATTGAACAACCATATTTCTTTATCCAAATTGAACGTTACGTGTAATTCAGTAACTTTTTCGTGAGTTAGTTAGTTAATTAGAACGGGCCGATTTTAGCAACTCTACGTCTGAGCGCCTGTTTTGCGTCAGATGGGTTACACTATACTATCCTAAGTTGGTCTTAATCCCGCCAACCCAGGTCATCCAGAAACCTCACCAGGCCATTCAGCTTGCCGAGAATATCCTGGAATGTGCTGAGCTGGCCAAGGTGTTTCATTCGGTATGCAGTGTAGCAGCCGGGGCACTAAAATAGGTTAGGTACTAATGAATATGGGTTTCTTATACCAGTGTAAGCTGTAAGTGTACCTATATTTACCAGCTGATTCCGTTTCTGCGATCTTCTTAAATAGAGCTGAGGTACTTAAGTTCAACTTACCTGTAAAGAGAAAAAGAAAATGTTAAGATTTATACATCGTAAGGGTACAGTTAAAAAAACAGTGAAACCTAATTCCTTAAACTTTATGCTAATGCAATAAGATCAGTCTTATTGACACTCACTACAGGACAGTCAGCTGTCCTGTAGTGAAATTCTGAGTATGAAGTCAATCTTAATCGTCTCTATTCTAGCGAAGTGGTTGGTGTTAACGCTCACATGAGTACAGAACAGAACTGATTTAGCTCAGTCATTTTTGTATTCAACCGGCGAGATTTGCCTTTAGCCATCTCCGCGTCGAACACTCGTGTTTTAATAATAAAATGTTAATCTGCGCTTTTGTAGCTTCCAAATTTGATCGTAAGTTTAATATAGCGATATCTGGAGTCATATGATACGGCGGGAACGATAAACGGAAACGGAAGTTCGCAATTTGTAAAATGTTTAATTAAGTATATTTCAAAGTTGATTTTCAGCTATTTTGGGTGCAAATTTCAACAAAATGTAACGCCTTCCACGTCTGCAATGTTTCTTTAGCGTAGAATGCTGAATAATATTCTTAACTAGCTGTGCCAGCGGCGTTACCCGCGTGGATATCGGGGCTCAAAAATAACTTATTTGCATAAAACGGTAAATAAATTTTAAGTTAGATCTCTAGCAATACATTGGTGAAAACCGCATGCAGTAGTTATCGCGTGATGCGCGTAACATAGAGATAAAAATGTCTCCCGTTTTCCCAACACTTTCCTTCACAACTCTGCTCCTATTGATTGTAGCGTGATGAAAAAACTATAACCTGTGCAGGAGTATGAAGAATAATTGTACCAAGTTTCGTTAAAATCCGTTGAGTAGTTTTTGTTTCTATAACGAACATACAGACAGACAGACAAAAATTTTACTGATAGCATTTTTGGCATCAGTATCGATCACTTATCATCCTCTGATAGTTATTTTGAAAATATATTTAATGTAAATATATTTTCTTTATTTTATTTATATGTATGTTAATTAACCTCCCTACAGATTTATTATAAGTATAGATAGAAGATAGAAGAAGATTTATTATTTCAAGTGGAGATTTCTTTGACTATGTTATACTTATGCACTATATAATAAGGTTGTGAAAAAGGATCTGCAACGTTCGTGTGGCAACCAGCCTATGGACGCTTGTATCTCGCAGGCATCTATAGGCTGCGGAAACCGCTTAATAAGTTATTATTTAAGCCGTAGGCTTGTAGTGCGACCTTATTAGTATAAAAAAAAATGCAAATTTATGACGAATGTAATAACAATGCATTCCAATAATACAATCATGTTCAAATGTTATATCGCGAGCTCTCTAAATATATATCTATAAAAATACCAATTTTAAAACTCCTGACTGAAGGTACTATAGTGTCATTTTACATATTGATACCCACGTTCCTAATTCACCATATGAGTAGGTACGTACCTATATGTATTTCGCCCAAAGTGGCCCTTTCAAGCGCCCTGTTAAGCTGTGTTTTCATGCTTGCATTTTTATACGAGGTGCTTTTATTTGAGTGGCGAAAATGGTTTGACCCAGTTTAGGGATATTACTCGTGTGTTGGGTACCTTCAGTGTCGGAAGAACGTTATATAAATCCCGGTTGACATCACGTGGTGTTAATGATGAAATTTTAATTTTTTTGAGTACGGTCAACTACAAGAGTCAACCTACATTTGCATTCGAAAATAGACTTTATTACTGACAGCTGTAAAAATGTATTTCAAATATAATTCATATTGTGTCTGGAACGCGAGTACTTAATGGATTAACATTATCTACTTGTAGTGCTGCCTTCAAGATCTTACGATATAGACGAACTCATAGGATTCAACTAATTACTCGAACAAACCACTACAGTAATAGTTGTATGAGGTGAATTGGGAAGCACGTTATGTCGTTGGTTTTTTATATCACTAAGGTGTCAAACAAGCCTGCAGCCTGCCTGATGTCGTTACCGCAGCCTATGGACGCCTGCAACACGCGCATTGCCGAATCTTTTTTTTTTATCAGACAACATCACATACATTGCTCCGATCCCAAATTAAGTAGCTTAAGAACTTGTGTTATGGGTATAAGAACAACGAAGGTACCACAAATAAATACTTTAATACAAATATAAACACCCAGACACGGAACAAACACAAGTGTTCATCACACGAATGTTTGTCCCGGGTGGGAATCGAACCCACGACCCTTGGTTCAGAAGGCAGGGGTCACTACCAATTGAGCCACCGAGCCAGCCTAACTCTTAACCTCTTCACAACCTTTTAGAAGGACCCCATACTGTAGCCTCGGGGGACTGCCTCGGCGGGAAGCTCATTCCATAGCCTGAGTGTCTGCGGCAAGAAGTTTCTATTGAATCGTACCGTACGCGACCAACCAGGCTCTAGGGTATGAGGCTGAATCCCCTGTCCCCTGTCTCCTGTGTGAGGAGAAATCTCTCTTCAAGATAAGGGGTTCAATACCGATTGCGAGCTCGGGATCGTCGACCACCTGTCAGAGGGAACAGAATGACCCTCATGGCGCGTCTCTGCACGGCATCAAAGGCTAATAGTAAATTATATATAACTTTCTTTTACTTTAGTAATGATAACTAGGTGAAAATAAATTAGGTAATTTTTTCTCTTCAAACCAATCAGGTAACGGTGAATATCCAAATCTCGTGCCAGGGGATAAGAATGTATAAAATTGAGGGCGGAAAAGGTGTGGGCACATGCCGCCCCTCTGATGTTTCCAGTTCATTACATTAACACCCTTCAAATGCCTTTTTATTTTTTTGAAACATTTTTTTTCTTTTTCAAACAATTTATTTCTTTGAAACATTTCGGGTAAACACGGTATTCTTTTTACCCGGAATGAAATCAGTATCCCAAGGGCACGGTAAGTCCGGGAATCCGCGATTCCTTCGGCCGCGACCGCAATAAAGAACACACGTAAATGTCACTAAGTTTGCTTTATAAAAATCGATGCAACTGTTTGTTTAATATGAAGGATGACTTAAAAATTAAGACCTTAATTTTAAGCTAGGAGCCCTCAATCCGCGGGGCTGTTCATAAATGAGTTCGGAAGGATCTCTCTCGGAAATATTCTCGACCGTTCATTCAAATATCTGATCGAATCGTCAAGGTTTTCGCCAGCTAAAGAGCTCACGGAAAGTGTTCCGATGAGGACTGTCAAAGTTTCCGCTAGGATTTCTAGTTTTCGAGAGAGACAATTCTTTCCTCACGCATTTGTGAATAGCCCTGCAGGTGAAATCTCGGTTTGAGATGTTTGTATAGTTTTGTTGTTGTGTCTAGGTAATTCAAAGACGATGAGGTTATTATACAAATTTCACGCAAGTACCCGATTTCTAACTATGATAATGATTTTTATTATAGCTGGGGCCCTTAATCTAAATTTGAACATAGGGGCCTGTGACAATTAGTTAGCCGCTCCCCGACTTCCGTTTTTGAGTGAAATATTTACGTACACTTCCGAGCATGATTTACGCGAATGTGGTGCCCATTCATTCCATAAATCAACTAGGGTAGTTGCCAATTAATCACCGCCACGTTTGTTTTGCCGCGATCCGCTTTGCGGTTTTTTTTCGCCATGTATTTTTGATTGATTCCTCGCAAAAATTGAACCGAAATAGGGATGAAACGAACGCTACTTTTATTGGGTGCCTTTGAACCTTCGACAAGCTATAAGTGTACCTACATGGATATTGAAACTGGCCGCGTTGCGTAGGTAGCGTTATGAAATTGATCTGATCTGCTAGTAGGTAACTGTAATGTTAGAGCAACTGACATAGTTGTTATTGGTAGCACTAACTATTGGTTTACAATTTACTGGGGTAAATACATATTAGCTATCACTACCTCATCATCATCAGCCCATGTCAGTCCACTGCTGGACATAGGCCACTACCTCATATTTATAATTTAATTACCAACTCTAGTGGTAGGTAAGTTGTCCGGAAAAGATTGCTACATTTTTAAGGAACTGGGTAGCGCCTGACCCTCACATGATAAGCGATGGAGCCTACGATGGGACGCGCTTACCAAACAAAAACCGATTCACCTATTGTAACGGCGAGATCGAATAAATTGTGTTTTAGTAAATATACTGACACTAAAGTAAAACCACTCGTCCACCTAACCTTACAAGGAAATTTTCTCAAAAAAGTCTATCAGGAAAAAATTGCTCTAGTGGTTTTGATAAGTCAGAGCTATTACAAAGAGCTATTTTGCAGCAGATATGTATCTACTAACTGTTGCAAAAGTATGTACTTAAGTATAACAAGATGCGTTTAATATAACTGAGCCGATCTATAAAATATCTAAATCGGTCCCCCGTCACAATGAAGGCGCAAAATTCGGAGCACTGTACCTACAGCAGTGTGTACCTACACAGAGAAGCAATTTACAAACCCTGCCTTTTGCCCGCAGAATGTTATTTTACCTGTCACGTTTGCGGCTTACTAAGAAAATCAAGTGTAGTAGGTACCCACCCTTATGAGGTGTTTGAGAAAAAACGGATCGGAGAACCGTGAGCAGAGGATCTAGTTTGTTTTTTTTTATAGAGATAAGAAAATTTTATGCTAGAAAACATAGCATATCCAAGAAGGAAACTCGTGTAAAACTCCGTATTTCATGACAATGACACGAGTTGTTTGAAGATTTTATTTCCTCAACCCTCCCTTCTGTTTTCGTCTTAGAACCACACATGCAGGCTTGCGATGGCACCATTTTACTGCAGAGCACATTCTATCTAATATCAAAGAGTTTATCTTGGAAGTGGTGCCCGTATGTTCTTTTCCTATAAAAGGGGTCCCTTTAAACGAAGTGTCAAGAAGCTTCTCCCGGGTAACCATGGCGGTGGATTCATAGAAATATAAATAAATATAAATATCAGACAACATCACATTCATTGCTCCGATCCCAAAGTAAGTAGCTTAAGCACTTGTGTTATGGGTATCAGAACAACGAAGGTACCACAAATAAATACAAATATAACACCCAGACACGAAACAAACACAAGAGTTCATCACACGAATGTTTGTCGCGGGTGGGAATCGAACCCACGACCCTTGGTTCAAAAGGCAGGGGTCACTACCAATTGGGATGATGACTAAAAAATAATTTAATGTCCATCAGATAGATTAATGAAAAATATTGGATACGTATTTTTTATTTTGCCTCTTGTTCAAAAACTTACGAAGATACATTGATTTTAAATGTCACATGACGTCACGTTAGAGTACAAAATATACTCTAACGTGACGTAGTTAGCCCCCACTCCGTAACTTTAATGCGCTATATCTAAGTATTTTCTTGTTATTTCGACAAAACAAAAAATACGGGTCTTATATTTTTTTATTATCTAAGAGACGGACTAATTATTTTCTTCATTTTCATACCTTGTCATCATCCGTATTGAGCCACCGAGCCAGGCAATATCCAAGACATGCCACATTGGTCCACACAGCGCCATCTAGTCCCAAACTAAGCTGAAGATTGTACTATGGGTATACAATTGATAAAATTGCTTAGGTACTTCTTTATTTGCAAAATGCATGGATGCGTTCTTATTTTACTCTTTCTCACATATATATGAAGTGATTTACATATAACTACAGATTAGATCACTTTAAAATTTTTTGTTATCCAGTATTTATTCCCAATCAATATTGAACCCGTAACACGTAGCGTGATGTGTCGCCGACTCTACCTAATGTTTTTTTTTTTTTTTTTTTTTTTTTTATTACTGAGGGTGGCAGACGAGCAAGCGGCCCATCTGATGTTAAACGGTTACCGCCGCTCATAGACTCTGCAATGCCAGGGGCACAGCTAAGCCGCTGCCTACCGTGAGGAAAGAGTTCTCTTTAGACCACGTTTGAAGAAGGACAAGTCGTAGCGATCGGGAAACACCGCGGCTGGGAGCTCATTCCAGAGCTTACACGTACGCGGAAAGAACGATCGTTGGAAACGAACAGTTCTTGAAAGAAAGGTTTCCAAATGGTATGGATGGACTCTGCCGCGGCGCCGAGTAGTGCGATGGTAAAAAGGTGACACTGGCATAATGTCAAACAGTTCCTCAGAGCACTCTCCATGAAATAGTCTGTAGAAGACGCAAAGGGAGCCAAAGTCTCTCCGCAAGCTTAACGTCTCCAAGTTGTTAGTGAGATCGGGATCACCGACAATTCGCACAGCTCGTCGTTGCAGGCCGTCAAATGGGTCTAGCTGGTATTTTGGGGCGCCTGCCCAGAGATGAGAGCAGTACTCCACATGAGGTCGGACTTGGGCCTTGTACAGCACAAGTCTCTGACTCGGCGTGAAGAACCCCGTGTGTACCCTTTTATCAAGGGGTATCGTGATCGGAAATGGAATAGAAATCGGAAGCCTTTGTAGGAGGACAACGGCCATTTGTAGCTCTTAAAAAATCTAAGTACAAAGGTCAAGTTTTCGACCTTGTGAGATGTTAAGTTGAGTGCGTATAGCGAAAAGTCCAGGTTTGGTAAAGGGAATGGAAACCTTAAAGGACAGGCTTAGGTAAATATTTAAGGTCATTATGACCAATTGACATATTCTGAGGGGGGAGATTCGTGGGGGTTAGGGGTTAGGCCGGCATGGCGGTGGCAACTGACAGGTAACTGACCAGTTACTTGCCCGTTGTCGCAGCGACTTGGGCTTCTCTTTCGCTTTCCACCAGGCGAAGGGAAGCCATTATGCCGAGCTACTGTAAAAAAAACTAGCCGTGCCCGCAACTTCGTCCCCTTGGGCGTAGAATTGATCAAAATCCTTTCTTATCGGATGCCTACATCATAACATCTACCTGCATGCCATATTTCAGTCCGATCCGTCCAGTGGTTGGGCTGTGCGTTGATAGATCACTAGGGATGTCAGTCAGTCAAAAAGAAGTATCTAAGTAAGTTTATCAGTCGTCTAGCACCCCTAGTACTAGCTTCGGCTTAGTTTGGGGCTAGATGGCAATGTGTAGCCCAGCGTGGAATGTCTTGGGTTATGTATTTATTTATTAAAAAAAATATACGAATATGAACACACTGTCACGGAACCTATTCGACTTGTTGCTTGATGCATAAAGGCCTTACCGATTGATTTAGATTTGTATAAAGGACTCTGCCCACTACACCGTACCATACCATGACCGTGCTATGAACGTGTCAAGCACGGAAGGTAATACGATACGGCTTGCTTTGCCCACTGAAACGAGTCGACGGCGTTTAATGCCCGTATGATGCGGGCATCATACGGGTATGATGCCGGTATGGTGTCCGTATGCAACCCGTATGATGCCCGTATGATGCCGGTATGGTGTCCGTATGCAACCCGTATGTTGCCCACCCGTAATTTGTGTGACTATTCATAGGAAGCCGTTCGCCGTTTGGCATTTGAGACGCGTTTATAACGGTCCTTATACGCGGTTATAACCCGTATTATCACCGTTTTGCTGCCGGCGCGCATCGGTTTGGCACCGTCGCGTACCGTGCGCGGAGCGTACCGCCACCGGCAAAATATTCTCGCCGACAATTCTGAACTGTCCGTGCATGGCACGCGACGGTGCTGGTCGGTGACGGAACGGTCTAATGGGCATCGTCTCATAGTTTTCAATACAAAGAATACTTTTTTGTCTGACACGTTCATAGCACGGCCATGGTATGATACGGTGTAGTGGGCAGACTCCTTAAATGTATAAGAGTCAAGTGACCAACGCGACGTCGATCTTCTCCTACGTGAAATAATGTCCATGAACATTCAACCATAACTGTACCCGGCCTTCATGCCGATACCCGTGGGTCGTCATCGATGTTGCCGGTAGACGGCGGCGCGACTCCTTATTATCGTAATAACTACTCTTACCTTGTCCACTCCAACGTTTCTATGCAATCCTTTCACACTCTCTTTACCATTCCACCATTTCCAATTCCAATGGTCTTTTCTCATTGCTTTTCTGTCTTCTTCCTTTGTCTTTTTCAAATAATTGGAAGGATGGATGATGATGAGTTTTGTTAATAATTCCTTAATTTATTATAACGTGCTATCTTATGTTCGTTTATGGTGAGATAGCGCTACTTATGCAAGGGGCCGGATATGCTTCCTTACAAATGTGACGTCACACTCAGGTACCGTAACACATACAGTAAGTAACTAATATACGTACCGACCACCACCAGTCATTCATTACGACCCGCATGCGACACATCAATAGCCAATCCTGGCCTGACAAATGTATTTAGCTCTGGCCTTATCTCCCTTGTAACTCGTGAATGGGGCAAACTTACTTTGCTGCCGATAATACTGTGTGAGGACTGAGAAGGTATATTATGAGTTATGACTTTCATATTTACGAGAGGTATATGCGACATGGGCTTCTCTTTCGCTTTCCATCAGGCGTAGCAAAGCTATTATGTCGAGCTACTATAAAAAACCTATATTTAAGAGAGGTAGGGCATAGCGAATCTTCGCTCGAATTGAGCCGCCCGTCCGGGGAAAGACCTCCACCCTATAGAATACCGCAGTCAAATGACCTCTGAGTCGTGTTTCTCCGGGTTTCCGGAGCTCGTGGGGCGTTGGGGTTGGGCCGGCATGGCGGTGGCAACTGACAGGTAACTGACCAGTTACTTGCCCGTTGTCACAGCGACTTGGGCTTCTCTTTCGCTTTCCATTAGGCGTAGCAAAGCTATTATGTCAAGCTACTATAAAAAAAATATTCAATGATGGGGGTGAGAAAGTCGCCTTTGCTATCATCGCAGTCAAGAAAAGAAACGAACAAGTGTTAAATTACGCCTACATAAAGAGTAATAAAATAACCGTTATACCGAGTTTTAAGTCTATGGTGTGCAATTGTAAATATATTCTATCTCGTCCAGTTTTTGATGGGTAAGCGCGCTCCATCGTAGACTGTGATATTACTTACCATCAGGTGAATTATCAAGTGCAAACACATAAAGAATTTTAAAAAAAATGTGTAGTGGTCGTTCATCAGACGATCAATACGCGTCAAGTATAAAATCTTATCGTTACGCAATTTGACATAGCTGGCCCGAATAGATAAAGCTACACATCTAGCAATAAGACATTCTTCGAGCTGGCCAAAGGAAGTTGTTTGTCCCGTTCATTAATTACGGGGGAGATAAGGCCGCCAGATTTACGTCCGGCGGGATTGGCGTATTGACTGCGTGATGGACGACGGGACGTGTGGCCTGAGCTCCTGTGCCTATATCTGCTACCCTTTTTGGTATCTAACTTTTTTTTTGTTTTTTTTTTTAATAATAGCTCGACATAATGGCTTCTCTACACCTGATGGAAAGCGAAAGAGAAGCCCAAGTCGCTGTGACAACTGGCTAGTAACTGATTAGTTACCTGTCAGTTGCCACTGCCATGCCGGCCCAACCCTTACCCCCCACGAGCTCCGGAGACCCTACTCACCAGCAGAAACACGACCCGGAGGTCATTTGGCTGCGGTATTCTATAGGGTGGAGGTCATTCCCCGGACGGGCAGCTCAATTCGAGCGAAGATTCGCTATGCCCTACCTCTCTTAAAGTACACTCTTTAAACGTACCTAATAGATAATGGTACTGGCTGGACGGGCATGTAATTATAGACAGACGTTTAAGAAATGTGATTTTGTCGGTTGTTGTTATCTTTTGAATTTTCTTGGGACGTCTACCAATACGTAATTTAAATCACGCCGGAGCAGACATTTGTAGACGAGATCCGTTCATACTCCGAATTCCTCTATTTTCGTAAAGAAAGCGACAAACAAAATTTATCGTCATCATCATTAGCTTATTGCAGTCCACTGCTGGACATAGGCCACTCCAGGTGTTCGCCACTTAGGGCAAACATCTGGAGAATATACCCATAATCGCCACGCTGGGTGGACGGGCGGGTTGGCGATCGCAGGGCGTATATAGCTTCCCGTTCCGGTGACGCTGCTGCCCGTCATCGGTCTGTGGTATTTAGGTACGTGTTCAATTTATAGGTTATACCGCCAACAGTCGGTTGCCCGCACCTCGTTTGTTGTTCGGCGGGATGCACCACGGGCGGGTGAGGTTGGCTTGGACCGAAAAGATGACAGGTCGCTCCCTTACATTCCCAAATGACAAAATTAGTCAAGAAGTATTAATTAATATCTACGTGTGCAAACCTTAATTCCAAGAGGTTGGAATGCAGTTAACGCGATTGTTATTTATTTAGCTAGTATATTGTGCGAAAACAGTTTATTTCATGAGAAGCCTTTCACACAAAGCGGTCTTTTCCATTTTATGTGTACGCGGACGTTGAAAGGCCAAAGCCCTGAATCGGCGCTTCGCCGTAAAGCTATAAACAAGCCGTCTTGGCGCAAGCTAATTAAAAACGTCGCCAAGTGAAAGGACAATGACCCTTGGACTAAAGAACTATGGGACTAAAGGCTTGTTGATTCACCAAACGCTCAAACAACAAGTAAAGTAGTCATTATTTAATATTTATTACACAATAGAAATAATATCCAAAAGGAGGACTTAATGATCGATTTATTTGACAAAGCACATTCAAATTTAGAAAAACGTTTTAATGACTGTGATTTTAACAGAGGTAGAGCATAGCGAATCTTCGCTCGTATTGAACTGCCCGTTCCGGGGAAGGACCTCCACCCTATGGAATACCGCAGCCAAATAGCCTCCGGGTCGTGTTTCTGCCGGCGAGAAGCGAGGGTTTCCGGAGCTCGTGAGGGGTTAGGATTAGGCCGGCATGGCGGTGACAACTAACAGGTAACTGACCTATTACTTGCCCATTGTCACAGCGACTTGGGCTTCTCTTTCGCTTTCCATCAGGCGTAGGGAAGTCATTATGTCGAGCTACTATAAAAAAAAAAAAAGATTTGTGTAGGGAAACCGACAGTTGCATTACTTGGCCGCGCCTTAGCGAAACTTCATTCCTTTTAAAGCACCTCAGACATCTTTAAAGGCATTTACGCAAATTATACTGCTTATATAGCCATGTTTCAACAGCATGGTAAGTCTACGAGATTCCGTGTTTTTTTCATTCATTGTGGGTGAATGTGTTCAATTGGTGAATTGTGACCGAGCGTAAGCCCACAATGAATGATAATATTCACTTAACATCCGGTGGGATGTTAAGTGATATTGAAGCCTACGATTAAGTACGAGTATTATAGATGTTAAGTATCGATACTATCTGGGTCGCGGTCAACCAGAAAATACCGATTCAGTCACGCCTTGTATTCAGGTGAGAAGTAAAACATCTGAAGATTGTAAATATTGTTGCAAGAAGTTCGATAGTTAGGTATTTCAATCAGTTAGCGACCACTTTTTAATCACAAAATTTTAACCAAAAAAAAACCGACTTCAATGTGATGAAATTGGGACCAACTAGAAAGTACCCTTTCAAACAAAAAAATAATTAGCCAAATCGGTTCACAATTCTCGGAGATATCTGGTAACATACATCCAAAAAAAATAGTCTAATTGTAACTTCCTCCTTTTTTTAAAGTCGGTTAAAAAGACAGTAAACACGGATATCATCCTCCTAGCCTTTTTCCCGATTGTCTCAGGGTCGGCTTCCCAAACTGAGAGATTTTGGCGAGGGCTAAGCTTTTTCACAGAGCGACTGCCATCAGACCTCCGCAACACTTAGGGTAAGCTATACCCATTCCCAGTTTAGGCGTCAGAGTTATCATCATCTCTGATATGATGTAACGACTGCTATCTGAGTTGGTAAAGATAGCACCCGGGACCAACAGCTTAACGTGCCTTCCGAAGCACGGAGGAAATCGGTGTCAAATTTTTGGTCACCCATCATCGGATTGACCGCGCCAATGGTTGCTCAACATTTGCGATCATTGTTAAACGAACAAGACCGCGGCGCCACCGAGCTCCCCTCACGGATATATAATTTCAAAAGTTTAATGTACCTTGTAGTTAACTAAATAGCATTCCTTCCTGGTGTGTTGTCACACTTTACACAAGTGTCCCCGCAGCTGAGATAATGTTGTGTGTGTGCCACCTGCGTCCACATTCGGTGACGTTGCCATAACATCACTTGGTTTATGAAAATATACTCGTACCGTAGCAGTACTTGTCAACTTGCTACCCTAATTAATAGTGTCTAGTTAAGCGAACTGGAGTTCTGCAGCTGGCGTTAGGTAAATGATCTATGTATGGAACATGCAACTTATGTTAAACAGAATATTTCTATTTGCATCGCTAAAATGCTTACAAATCGTAGAATTACAACTCTGACAGTAGTTTAAAATAAAGAATTCTAGATAAAAAACATCCCATGTTCTCTGTCTGTGTGTCATGTAAAATTATTAAAAAAAAAAGATTATTTCGACTTTAAATAAATGAAGGATTAAGACTGTTTTGTATGCTAGGACATAAACAGTAACAATCCGTTGCTTTTAATGTCGTCGTTTTCGTAACTTATGTATGTCACACTTGTCAAACATTTTAACCCCAGACCTATAAGACATAGAAGAGAGGATTTTGTTACGAGAAAACTAAGGGTTTTGTTCTACCTTATTTACAAGGTTAACGCAATACCGCAGTTCTATTATGAGACTTGGGTTCTAGGCTTTCCCACAGTGCTCTATATGATGCGGCTAATTCCTTCCAACCTTTCATACAAAGAGCTTTAGTATTTATCGTACGTAGTACGTCTTGTAAGTGACCCGTTCTAAATTTAGTCATATTGCATCTGGTGTTACAGTGTTTAATTATCGTGAACCATATTATAATTTAGTGCCCCAGACATTTAGGGGCTGAAAGCAGTAGGTACGTAATTAGAACTTTTAATGAAACTAAATTAAAATGCAAGTGAAAATCTGGCAACCTTTGATCAAAGATTGTAGGTAATCATTTTGCGATAGTTTGTACAAGAATGCAGACATTTTTTTGCAGATTTAAAATAGGCCTGAAAAAGGTAATAAAGTTCACCTTTCAGGTACAAAAAAAGTAAATTAGTTGCGGTGACTTTCAAACAACTTTATCGTTACGTAAAAACTTGAAATTTGAATATACAAACTTTCTAGATTGCAGAAAATATGTCTGTAAATTCGGCTGGATTCCAGTGAATCCGTATAAAAAACGGTTGAACGAAAATATTCAGTTAAAAATTACACGATGGCAATAACTCGACACTGGTTTTGCTAAAATTTTATGTTTACTAATGTTAACGACAAATTAAGCAAGACTTCACTTTAAACTATTGTGGCTGTTCACATTTTGTAACTTGTATAAGTTCTTTTTTTTACAAAGTTTAAGCCGATTTTGACATGGCACATTGCTTCATAAGAATCATTAAGAACAAAATGTTTGTGCGGAACAAAGTTCGTATGATTTAATTTATGTGCCTCTTACCTATTTCTTATTGATACCGAATTCATAGGAACCTTCCATTCCAATTTCCAATCAAGGGTAAAAGTTTGTACCCTTCGGACCAGAGGCTCACCTCGAGCAATGCTCCGTGCCAATTAGAAAACCTCACATAGCCTGTTGAAAGTGCTAATGACGTAGCTAAATTGTGAACTTACTATCGGTATGCTAAAATATGGCGCAAGTTGTGTTTACGTAACTTAACAACACACATCCCAAAGTGTATTTAGGTACACATACCTAAATATATCTTTCACTAAAAGTTCGTCTGACTTTTTACAAAACGGGATTTATTTGAAACAAAAATCATAGAGATATAGAATTAAAATAAGTTTCCAAAAAAATATTTTTCATAATCCCAACTTTTGGCATGAAATACTTTTTAAAATAGATATAGTTGAATATGAAACTGGTTTGATAAAAAATTCTGCCGTACTACACTTTTATACATTCTACATTTGGACCCAAGGAAATCTATTACGCTAGACCTAATCGATCGAGCTGATAGGCGTGTTTTGGGAGAGGCCTACGTCCAGCAGTGGATTGCCACGGATTGCTAATGATAGTGGTGGTGAAAGATCTATGGGAGTTCACTGTGACTGACGAACAAAAATGTTCTCTCTCCCGATTGCTTGGTAAATGAAGATCTATCTTATCTACAGAAAAAGTTTCCTTACGTGGTACGCTACTTAGCTATAAGATAAAACCGACGAAAGTCGCTGTCCTTAAGTTTTACATTGTATTCCCTAGCACATACCCAAAATATCTGGAACGCACATAATCGGCAGCGCACCCGTCAACGGTATATTTATGAGGCGAGTCCTGCGCGTGAGATCCGTGAATAAATTCCCCGGCTCATATGCATACTTTGTAAAAATCTCTCGGAAGGCGAGAACATAAAACCGAGAATCGGTCCCGCGGCGAGGCGCTCGTCGCTCCTCCGAGCCAGGGCTACCGATATGAGCTCCTAACTCTATCGTAAAAGGTAAAAGAATTCAAAAATACGGCGTTTTTAGCACAGTGAATAACATTGTATTCAAGCAATGAATTTATTAACGTAATGTAGGACGCCCTCAGGCCAGGTGGAGTGACGATTTGCGCAGGACGGCTGGCAAGTGCTGAATGCGAGAGGCCCAAAATCGATTAAGGTGGCGAACATTAGGAGAGGCTTATGTCCAGCAGTGGACTGATACGGGCTGATGCTAAGAAATAAGTCAAATGGAAATATTTCAATATTCCCTTAATGTAATGGACGCCGCCAGCGCAGTTTACCATGGCACAAAACTACTACGGTCACTAACCCGCCTGCCAAGCATGGTGACTAAGGCAAATATCCCCAAATGACATACTCGTAATTGCCATTGCCATGACGATGATACACAGTTTACATTTTATGAAGTTTTGGGAGCAGAATGTGGCATGCTGCTTTTTCTATCTACTTTCTTTGAAATGAATTAAGTCTTATAGCCAAAAATGAGCACAGATGACGAGACAACATCAGAAAGAAGCAGATTCCGGGTGTACTTCACGACCCTCAGCTAAGAGGAATACAACGCGAAGAGGAGGAAGTGATTCTATGCCTGTGTAGCGGCCTACAGTAGCAGTTTTGCAGCGCACGCAGTTTTGTATTGTGCGCTGCTTAACAGGCAGTCGTTCCCCGCCACACCTTCCGACCACTCGCTAGCAACATGTAATTAATTGTATTATACGGTGCACCAAATATATATTTCTACTGGACTTTGGACATCTATCATTTACCACACCGCACAGAGGAACCTCCACATCTTCAAACCCCACACCTGTTTGACAGCCCTAAGCTTGACCCCGCTACTACTTTATAAAACTTGTAAAAGTGTACTTTTTGTACAACAAAGAACTTCGCTGTTGGGGTTCGAATCTTTAATCCATTCACGAAGATTGAAACTACTATTTTATTTTTTACATCCCTTATTTCAATTCAATCTAGTTACTTGCTTAATTGAGCTTCATTTAAGTATCTAACTTGTAAATTCAATAAATGTCGAGCCTACACGTTTGTCACCTTTAGTGTGTCCAGCCATTTGTTAATTAGAAACGAACTTCTAAAGTAAAGTTCGATCATAACAATAAGTCGTTCTGATATAATTGTTTGAACGTTCTATTGCAGACGTTTAGAAATTACTAATTCAAATTAAGTACCATCAAAATTAAATAAAATGAATTCGATTACAAATTCACTTTAAACTGAACTTCATTACGTTAATTCATACTAAATAGATACGAATAATAATAATTGATTGATCTCACTAAACTATTGAATTATATAAAAAGTAGAAATTTGTTCTACGGTAGTATTATTACCATAAAATGTTTCCGTTTAATCAATATACCACAAATTAAAACGAACGCTAATTCGATGCGTCGAATAGAATCGTTAATTGAACTAATTATCATAATACCGCGATGATTGGCTATTATTGTAATGGGGTCGGTAAACAAAGTACGGTTTCGGTAAACAATAAAATATGAAATTGAATAAATAGTGTTGTATTCCGAACAAAGTGTATTAAATTAGTTTAGATACACATTTTATGCTAATGATTGCATGTGAATGCTTGTATTACATTACATTATGGTGTTAATTGTGTCATTTATAATTTGGTTGCTGTATGTAAAACCCGCATGCTTTTCGACTTTTTGAAAATAGAAAAATTACATCAGTCAACATGAATTTTGACTTTGAGAAGAGGGTATGAAATATCGATAGATTTATCGATAAATTAAACAAAAATGTATATAAATCATGAAAAAGTTTGCTTTTGTATCAAGGCGAACAGTTTATCCATATTCGAAAAAATACATATTTTAAATTTTTGTTTATAAAAAATTTAAACAAATTAATTTATGCAGTTAATAATATTTTGTCAACTTTTTATATGGTATCAAATTACAAAATAGTAGGAAAAGGTTTAAAAGTGAACCCCATAACATTTTCATTCATGTTCATAAGAACTTTGTCTGACTAAACTCCAAATGTAGTACGCAAAAATAACAGTCACCGACGTGGTCTTTTGGCTCTCGCCAAATTCTTGGTACTGCGAATTTCATATTCCGTTTCTCACCTCGATACCAGCCTAAATTAAATCATCATCATCAGCCCACATCAGTCCACTGCTGGACATAGGCCTCTCCCAATGCTCGCCACTTCGATCGGTCCCGGGCCTCTCGCATCCAGCACTTGCCAGCCGTCCTGCGCAAATCGTCACTCCACCTGGCCTGAGGGCGTCCTACACTACGTTTGCCGAGACGCGGTCTCCACTCAAGAACTCGTTTACCCCAACGGTTATCGGTTCTGCGGCTAATATGGCCAGCCCACTGCCACTTCAGCTTACTGATCCGGTGAGCTATGTCGGTAACTTTGGTTCTCTGCCGGATCACCTCATTTCGGATCCGATCTCGCAGAGAGACGCCGAGCATAGCCCTTTCCATAGCTCGCTGAGCGACCTTCACCTTGTGGACTAGCCGTACCGTGAGTGTCCACGTTTCGGCTCCGTATGTCATAACAGGTAGGACGCACTGATCGAAGACTTTCTTCTTTAGGCACTGTGGGATCGACGATGTGAAGACTCGACGAAGTTTCCCAAACGCTGCCCAGCCTAGCTGAATTCTCCTATTTATCTCGTCCTCAAATTAAATAAAGATAACAATATAAAATATATTAATATAAAATAAATAAATATTTATTTGCTAAAAATTTATTTAGGCCTACCTTCTAAACATCTTTTGCAATTACTGCAAGCAACATGTGGGGCCCACGGTTTGTCTACCTCTTTGAGTCTTCTAAAAACAGTTAATTGTTGTTTTGAGTTGTTTATCACATCAGTAGATGTTGTGTGACAATTACGCCAGGTTAATTTTTCCCGGTATTTTAAAAAAAAGAATCTAACAGTCATGAGACTATTGAATACTTTATTTTAATATTATAACTCAAGAAAAAGGTTTTGTTATCATAATTACCACAAAAGCAAACTTTTTCAAAAATATGGGTGTTTTTTCTTTATTTTAAAGCATAGTGAATGGAAAAATAACAAAAGGAAGTTTAGGACAAAGAAATATTTTTTTTATGTAGAGTTGTGTTATTGATTAATAAAGGAAAGATTTTTTTGATTCGATTGATTCCTACATGAATATGTTGATAGCCAACACCTTGTCATTATCACAGGATTGCGGGTAGTACGAGTAGAAAGCTTATCTAGGAAAAGTTACATTGGACCAGAAAGTTAAAAATCTTAGCAATAAAAGCTCTTTTTATAAAAAGAGCGTTCAGGATGTCCTCACACCACCTGATGGTAAGCGGTCGTGAGGTCCAAATGTTAGGCCGACAGAGATAATAGGACAAAGCTACTGCGCCTGTCGATTTTGAACTTTCGGGTTCAATTACAATATAAATGAGTATTACATTATTTACTTACAGCTTGACGTTTCGAATGTATTAAAACAACTGTGGTCACAAGCCTGACTGCAAGCAGATTAGGTTACACACCAAGCCTTTCTTGGTGAAGACATATTTTATGAGCTAATGATGAAGTGTCCCGCTGGATGGATGACCTTAGAAGACTGCTGGCAGTTGCTGGATGGGGGAAGCCCGGGACAGAGAAATGTGGCGTGAATTAAAGGAGGCCTACGTTCAACAATGGACGGACCAAAGCTGTTGATTGATTAATGAAGTGTATCACATACATCTCGCTATATCAGACTACGAATAATGTTTAAGAGATGGCGACAATGTCTACAAACGTTATACGTTTGTTGCGAGTAGATTATAGCATAATTACTTTGAAGTACATGTTATATTGATTAATCGTTAGCTTATGGTTTAATATCGCATGACCTTAAGCGATAAGCACATTAATCGATATAAATTTACTTGCAGTCTTGGCGAATACAAAATCTGGATGCCTAAGTACCTCCTCAAATATCATTTCACAACGGGCGCCCGACTGAATTCCAATATCTGGCCTATTTATTATAATGATCATAGCATGTTTCGCAATATTTCAACGGAAAGCAACTTAAAGCAATCGTTTAATAGCCAATAAATGAGTTCAGAATTAAGTACCTACATTTTATTAGCTGCCATAGGCATTTACAGACTCATTTCAAGAGATTTGCCGTTGAAATTTAATTACAAGAGAAAATTAAATGTATAATTGAATAACAAATTGTTATTTTGCTTAAAGACCAAACTTTGGAGATTAGCTGTTGCAAGAATTTGATTCTTAATTGTGTAAATTGGCTTTTCTAATTTATCGCAACATTAGTTTCAGTATTTTCGCTACAAAACGCGATCTTGGCAAATATACGCCTTTTTAGAGACGAATACATTAGTTACCTGAACACCGAATTCGGGGGGAGTCAGTATGGCATGTAGGGCTCACACCTTTCAGTATGGGTGGGAAATCGACGAGACGAGTGATTGATTTGGTTATTAGTCCTTGATTTGGTTGGAAATACAACATTTGATCTGACAATAGAAAAAAAAGAAGGAAAGAAAGAATAATTTTATATTTCATTTCAATAGTATTTGTTTATAACAATATTTTAATATAACTTATTAATTAGGTATTAAAGACGACGGCCTTCTCCTACATAAAACAAAGATATGTACGTCAAAAGAAGAACGATACATTTTATGTTAAAATATAAGTCTGTACTTAGTACTATGTAAGGTAGAGTTATGCACAAACCCCAAAGAGGCTTGGCACATATAACCCTAATATATTCTGAGAAAATGATGAACGGTAAGAGCCTTTGTGTACCCGCCCGATCTTTCTTTATTCAGGCCATCATCTATTTTAATATAAACATGCGTAAAGATTGTACGCAATGTAGCCTACGCCGGTATGCAACGTGGCGATTTATATATTTACAAAAGGATACGACTACAGCATATAATCGTTTTAGATGTAAAATCAATCCCTGTTGCATGCAATATGTATTAAATTTAAAACTAACGGATAAAAACAAGTTATATGTATTTTTTTTAATTCGCAATGTAACGTACACCTGAATTTGACGTTCATTTCACTTATTTCCATTAAATTTTATAATATTTGCCTCTCACTTTTAATACAATATGCAGCTTGATCGACATAAACAATAAAAAAACAGAGTAGATTGATGTACACGAGTGTTCAATAAAACATAATCCCTTTTTAAAATCCCGCTGTCGAAATGGATGGATATAAAATCCAATGTCAAATCAAACGTGTCATGGAAAAATGAATTCATTGGGCACATATGTATATTTAGAACAGATATGTATATGAAAAATGCTTTTTGTGTTTCAATAAAAGATTAGAAGTAGGTATAAAGTGATGTAAGGGAGCGGCCCATAATTTTTTCGCTCCAAGCCACTGTCACCGGCCCGTGGTGCATCCTGTTGAGTAACAGACGAGGCTCTGGCAACCGACTGCTGGCGACGTTGCTGCCCATCATCGGTCTGTGGTATTTAGCTACACCTTCAATTGTGATGGTTATACCGCCACCAGTCGGTCGCCAGCGCCTCGTTTGTTATTCGGCAGGATGCACCACTGGCAGGTGAGGTTGGCTTGAAGCGAAAAGATCATACGGCGCTCCCTTACACCCCATGTTTTAGTATGTACCGACAAATGAAAATATAACCGGAAAACGTAATGTGGTCAGAATATATGGGAGCTCGCTAACCATCATATATTTTAAGCTACATGTTTCGTAAAGCTCGTTAAATAGTACTTCCATTTGGAGTTTGTCTTCGTACCTCTTACATGTAAGTAGCTAAACATGAATCGTAAGTCTTTATGTTGTGCTAGCTGGTGTCAGCAACTTCATTCGGAAAGACTTTATGATAATTATATTCTTACTCAATCACGTTAAACTTTATAACTTTTCTTTGTTTTTCTCAACAGAAAATGCTCATTAGATTGAAGACCTTTTACTAAAAAGTTATTTTTATATATACGTGCAGCTGTTCCATTAGAATACCACATCAGATGTTCCAGACCTTCGAATTGATTTCTCGACGACTTAGCAAGCGGGTAATTCTTTTCTAAGACTCTGTTTTCTTAGATAGTTTACCTGGTCTTTTGTATTTCTGCATCATGTGTTAAATGCTAATTGCAAAAATCATATTATTTAAGCTTTAAACTAAGCTCACACACACAGTAAATAGCTCGCGAGCTAATAATTAACATCAATATCGATGCACCCCATAGTAATAAATAGGTACTATACAATTATAAAACAAATACTTAAACACCAAACGAATACATCCGTAGATATAAAATCCAACGAGAGTAAGCTTATCTCAGGTAGTCTAAAACAGTGACGTTTAATAAAGGGCTATTTGTTCTAAGTAGGGTTAACTAAAACAAATTATATCCACTTGGTCCAACGAGGATTAAGCGATAACACGAGGTGAGCACGTACGGCAAATACCTACTATATAAACCGCGATAGTTTTATATTACAAGCTATGTGTAAATATGCTACATATGTGCCCGAGATTTCCTTATTTATACTCTCTTGTCACAGATAATATTCTGTAGTGTAGTATACGCGCGCAATAATACTTCACATATCCGCATTCCTGAGACACATAATTATAAATTAGATTGGTGTCACCTGGAGGTTTAACCCATAATCGCCTCGATGGGTGGGGGGTTCGCGATCGCAGGGCGTAGCTTCTTGCTCCGGGGACGCTGCTGCCCGTCCATCGGCCTGTCGTACTTAGCTACGCCTTCAATTGTGATGGTTATACCAGCCGGTTGCCAGAGCCTCGTTTACTTTTCAGCGGAATGCACCACGAGTAGATGAGGGTGGCTTGGAGCGAAAAGGTCGCGATGGGTCGCACCCTTATATCAATAGAGCATGTACCTAGAGCTAAATACGTAAATGCCAATATATCGCTAAAAGTACTAAATATAGGAACATTATTTTAAAAACATTACTCACTCGCTCGGATTCGGACGCGGAGACCGGCTCCGGCCAGCCATTAACCGATACTTCCAATCTCTCGCGAGCACTCACATTTATTAGATTTTTCACAACACCCCCGTTATCGCGCATCTCGCCGGTGCCAAATAATAATAACGGAATTCGGAAAAATTTGCGTTTTACTCCCATCTCTTTCTTCACAAAATAACAGCGGCGGGTTTTTTTTCTGCGCGACAATTGAATAAATCTTGTTGCTGTATTGGATTTTCGAAGTACAGTCGCCTGCAGCGATACTACTGTCGTTTTGTACTGGTAATCGTTTCTTAAATAGTTCATTCGTTGGCTTATTGAATATCACGTTATCTACTTTGGTTATCATCTTCAACTCAATATGTGTGCACAAATTAAAACACACTTACTTTACACCCTAACACACCTAAACTACACTTTACACTCTTAGATATTTCAGAATGAACAGCTTTGGATATTCTTCTAGAGTATATATTCTCTTAATTATAATTAAATAATTAAGACAAAGCACAGCGGATACACGCTTTGGCCATAATCCAAGACGAAAGGTCCCTGATGGTCGATAAATCATTTGTAAATTACGGTTACTATAGGTACAATGGAACTAATGGTACTTCTTACCGAACTCTTTGTTCCCAGAGACATGAAATCTTCCTGTATTCAAAGCAGTTTTACTGTGTCAGCGCGCTCTATATCGGTCAACAGTATCAATATCGCTTATCGGACCCATTCTAAATAAAAATACATTCAAAAGTGATAAATACTTTCAAAAGTGTTGTGTACCTGGATTTCCGAAGTCTTTTATTCCCTAAGACTTTGATGCCGAGCTTACCAACGAACTCTATATAGCTTTCATGTAACAATACACCACCGTTACGGATCGCGCGTCTTGTTTCAGTATAGTGTACCAAAACGTTCATCATCCTTTCGTTATCCGTCCGCGTGCCCCAAGGGACATTTTAAACAGTTTAAACGGAGCATCGGAGTAGGTATGTTAATTAGCAAGTTTCGCAGAGATAATTCCAAGGGTCGGGAGACGGTTCGCTGCGATCATTCGCGGGGTTATGAGAACATTTTTCAAATTGCAACTTTGTCTACGAAGCGCAATCGTAACCGCAGATGTCCATAATAATATGCTATCCTACTAATCCTACTATCCCAGTAATCCCACTTCCTACTAAGATTATGAATACGTATGTCTGTTTGGATTTGGATGAAACTTTCATCATCATCAGCCTATCGCAGTCCACTGCTATACATAATGCCTCTCGAGTTGTTCGCCACTTTGGGCAAACACTTGGAGAATTTACCTATAATCGCCAACCTGGACAGGCGAGTTGGCGATCGCAGAGCGCTTGTCGCTGCGGTGACGCTGCTGCCCGTCATCGGCCTGCTATCTAGCAACGCCTTCAATGGTGATGGTTATTATACCGCCACTAGTCGGTTGCCAGAGCCTTGTTTGTTATTCAGCAGGATGCACCACGGGCAGGTGAGGGTGGCTTGGAGCGAAAAGATGATAGGTCCCTTACAGGTAAAATTTACGCGGGTGTGCAGGAAATCAAATATTCTTTCCAGCAAGAATTAATCAGTAGGGATATATGTATGTATGTATATGATTTTGTTTTATATTTATATATTGTCAGCACTTAAAATTGCGAAGTGTATGTCGAAGCAGCTCACTTAAAAACCTCGGACGCTGCAGACAATCGTTAAAACGTGCAAACCTGGAATTCATTCTAACAAATCTTACTTTTCCGCGGTCATTTGGCGATGGTTCGTATCTAGTGTTGGATAGACGCTTCTCGATTCTTTTGAGTCCTCTTTAAAATAAACAGACTTAATTTAAGGCTTATGGGATTGCAAATATACAAGATCCTAACGTTTTACTAACTATGGAACTAAAGCTTTTTAAAATAATGCAAAGGTGACATATAGATTAGCGTAGTATGTACTTATACTATGTATGTATCCGAGTAGTTGCATAATGAGCGTTCTCTATGCCTGGTAGAAAGCGAGAGAGAAACCCAAGTCGCTGCGACAGGTAACCAGACAGTGTGCGTGCCAGACAGTCACCTACCAGTTGACCCCGCCATTCCGGCAGTCTTTCATGTTCATAGAAGAATCAAGTCTTTCTACGCTAAGAAGTTTTACTAAACTCTGAACTCTTTTTAGCCTATATCTGGCGAGATCAACAAAAATTAATTGAGTTCTTTTTAGGACTGGTAAGACTCGAGTCCCGCCCAACACTAAGCGCACCACGGGAGCTCGGTGTTTATTGCAGCGATTCGCTGTTTTATGAAAAACATTTTTCAACTGCAACTTTGTCCGTTGAAAGCGCCAGCACGCGGACGCCGCGCGTCGGCGCCTCGGGCTTAGGGGGCTTACAGAAGAGCGACCGCAAGTAAACAATGAATTAATCCGTGCGGTGACACATCATCATCATCAAAAATTAAAATTAAAAAGACATAATAAAGTGCTGCAAGTAGTGGTGCTTATTTTTCAATAATTGTAAGTTTGTGTCATCATCAGCCCATCGCAGTCCACTGCTGAACATAAGGCTCTCCAGTTGCCACTTAGGGCAAACGTCTGGAGGATATACCCGTAATAGCCACGCCAGACAAATAAATAATACACCACCCATTTCTTCTCCGTAGGTGTCGTAAAAATCGACTAAAGGCCATTTTGTTACTTTAGCTTTTCAGCCAATGGTAGAGTTTATCAGTCTAGCTGGCCACCACTCGTGAAGTGACTTCGGTCGCTTTTCAAGATCACTATGTATAACTGACTTGGCGACGGAGGGACGCAAACCTTTTTAAAATTAAAAACCGCAATTTATATTGATTTGATTGAGTAATTTTCTATGCTTCGCCTTTGTGTCATATATGTGACATCCATATTGTTGCATAGCAACAAGAACAGTTGTTGATATATTTGCCACATTTTTTTTACATAAATAAATAGTGATTAATCTTGCTATTCTATACTTTCAATTACGTACACAACAGCCTGACTAATCAAAACGTTAAAACCGGAAATTGTGGAGTCAAGTGCAATGTTATGTAATAAAATTTTATTTTTTATTCTGTATCTCCAATTAATAAAAGATAAGAATTTTCATCTCCAATTAATAAAAGAAAAAAATTCTTAACTATTTCTGAATGTCCATTCATTTGTCAATGGCACAAACTTTGGAGAGTCCTATATCCAGCTGCACTACTTGCACCACTTAATGTCTATATACATTAATGACTGCTACTTTCGGCGTACACATTCACCGGTCGCCTGCCGTAAACGCGAGACGGTCTCGGGCATAACACCGGTCGTCTGTAACCGCCCTTACGAGAATAAATATAATGCGCACCAGTGTACGTTTGTTGATGTACTCACCCCTAATCCTGTTTGAGTTTTCTGCTATATCGGAATAGTGTATCGTCGTTCGAGTGCGTGTCGGATGTATTTATAGACTGGTCTAGCTCGCGTGGATATGAGAAAATGTTTACACAGAAAATGTAACGTTTACCCACACATCCCTAGTATAGAACTGTCTATTTCCAGGATAAAATGAAGGTATTTTGTATCCGTTTTGTTAGTTTACAAACGCCTAACACGGTTTAGAATCCTAATCAAAACAAACAAAGTGATGCATTTTTGTTATAGTAGTTTGACGCCATCTTTTCTTCGGTCTGCCTCTCAAACGGTGGCCATCTGTAGGCTGGTACTGAGTTACAATTCTGGTCCATCTGTTTGCCTCCAGTCTGTACGTGACTCGCCCATGCCCATTTAAGCTTGGCAGATTTTACACCTACATGGCGTAACGACCTGGATCATTTTTCTCCGGTCTGGCAAGAGCTGGCTGAAGACCGCGAGGAGTGGAAAAACCTGGGGGAGGCCTTTGCCCAGCAATGGGACAGTAGAGGCTAGTCAAAAAAAAAAGAAAGTTGTTTGACATAATGGCTTCCCTACGCCTGATGGAAAGCGAAAGAGAAGCCCAAGTCGTTGTGACAACAGGCAAGTAATTGTTCAGTTACCTGTCAGTTGCCACCGCCCCATGCCGGCA
This sequence comes from Conogethes punctiferalis, assembly GCA_031163375.1. NCBI lineage: Eukaryota > Metazoa > Arthropoda > Insecta > Lepidoptera > Crambidae > Conogethes > Conogethes punctiferalis. The sequence goes on along the minus strand of CM062083.1, from coordinate 15,133,983 downwards.
TGGCATCCCTAATCCCCCACGTGCTCTGAAAACCCTACTCACCGGCAGAAACACGACCCGGAGGTCATTTGGCTGTGGTATTCTATAGAGTGGAGGTCGTTCCCCGGATGGGCTGAATTCGAGCGAAGATTCCCTATCCCTACCACTCTTGTTTGTGTTAATGTACGTTGTGTACATCCGCGTAGTACCACGGAAATATCAGGAAACGGGCAGCAGTGTACCTGAATACAATTAAAACCTGCTACTTATTAAATTCCGAATAATTATGAAAGAGAAAAGAAATGAGTTGATTTCCAGTAGGAGATTAGTGAAAAGAACCAAGTTCTTAAACAAAAACACATTGTAAATTAAGTATTAGTTACATTTTCTGTCACGACCGTGTTACAAGTTTATTATTTAAAGATAATATCTTAAATTAATTTACGAGAAATTACGATACAGGGAGCAAAGACTATATCAACTTATAAGAAGTACTTAGAAGTCTTTGCCTTGGAGCGTCTAAGTGGCGAGACGCGGTGGAGCGAAAACATGGCCCTTTTTTATTTTTAAAACCAGCTACAACGCAGACGAGGCGCAAGGCAATTTTAATTGCATTAAAAATCTAATTATTCCCCTCCCTACTGCTTTATACGGCGCGTGTGTTAATTATTTTCGAAAGACTGTAGCCAATTTATCCTCCACCAAAAGCGGAGTGCGCTATCCATTGCGGTCCGTACAGCAACATTGTAAAAATGTACTATCCACTGGTGGATGATACATACTGATGATGACCGTATGTATGTTTATTTTATATCTTTGACAGTAAAATAGGCATAATCATCATTTATTTGACCTGCACGGTTGTTCTTTTAATAATGACCCTGCCTGTTGAACCAAGGCTCGTGGTTTGGTCAATTTTTTTTGTATTGCAAATTTGCACATTAGTCATTTTAATATCGGCTAGGAATTCATGCGAAACTGCTGAACATAAACATAACGTAACGTTGCTCCACTATGTGCAACTTTAAAAGTAACTTTTTGAAGATGTTATGTTTCTCCACGAGCCCCAATGCCCCGAGCACCGCAAAGTGGGTAAATTTTTCAACATTACCTACCCCCAAGAAGATGTCCCTAATGTAAGTAGATGTTGCCACGCAAAGTTATTACAGCATTTTCTCTAAGAGCTCGCATGTGATTGCCAGAGCAGAGTTTTAGTTTCAAAACTAAGGAGAAAAAATGAGTGGTGAGGCGGAATATCTGAGGCGGACATTTGTACGGCGAAACTTGACTGAATGTGACCATTTAACCTGCCGTTCCCCTTCCAGTTGTTAAAAGCGGAGCATTTTTCAGAGAGCGAGCGCGCAATTTGTGTTACTTGACGTCGAGGCGCAGTCTGAATACAATCGCGGAATGTTCCCGCTAAATTACGCGAAAACGCTATTTATTCCCCGGCGACAGATCGATCCAACTTTCAAACCAAAACACTCGTATAAACTTACGAATTCCTATCGCCGATAGAAAAGTATTTCGAGATATTTCACCTAACACGTAACATTAGATGAAACATTTTTCGGTGCAAACATAACGCCCCTAATTCCTAAATACGTTCTTTGCAGAAAAACTTTTACGTCTGCTGGCTTGTTTACGAACAAAGAGCAAAGTTCGACAAGTAAACTAGAACTGCTGACGCATTAGGACTTTTTCTCGGTCTCTCGAGCGTTTTGTGTGTATTTGTCTCCACAATTTGTTGAAAGAGGGCGGACGACTTCAAAAATCTGATAAAAATCCGCTAATGAAAATCGCTCGGAGAGTTTGCCGACGGAACGGAAACGTGTACAGGAGTTGATCGATTCCGCAATCCATTTTCATCTTAAATACATCAAGTGAAATTACTTCGTTTGAAAAGTAAAGTGCGGTAATTTGTCAGGGCGACGATCGTTCAAAGGGGCAAAAATGCCTTTAACCTCCTCAGTTAAAAAAGTGATATTGGAGCGGGGCTGCGTTCCATAGCGACCACCCATTTTGTGTGAAGAACACATTTTTCATGGGCGGCGCGAATGGAACGTGATTTGTATGGCGCTCACTCCTTGATGTGCCTCCGACGGCTGCTGCGGCAGTCACCTATCTATATATAGACTCACCATATTAAGTGAAGCACGGGGGTAGTCAACTTGTGCGAAATATTTACGCCAGCTTATTCTGTATGTACTCGGAATGTCATATGGTGCAGTTGGGATAACGTCTCCTGAACTGAATCGATAGGAACTTTAACAAAGTTTATAAGTATTTTAATCTCCTAAATATTGTGCCTGGGATAAACGCATTTAAATTAAGTACTTACTAATCGAAATTAGTTTACTTGAATTGTTTCGTCAATGGTTCTAGAGACGATCTACGGTCAACAGCTACTAAAACTATGAATCAATATATTCAACTAAACAACTAGGTACTTGATCGTGTTTGAAGAAATATAAATAGCAGTCAGATTCCAGTCTACCACACCTATGGCACTACTTAAGTATGCAAGTGTCAGTAATTACCTCATGGACTTTGATACATTTCTTCTGACACTGAACACTGCTCGACCACCAGTGCCGGATTATGTTTCACGTTCAGAAAATGAATCCATATTAAGACAACGTTAAAAGATCCTTTTTAAACTTTACGGCTTTGTGATTTCGGTACGTGTGTAAGTCTTGCATGTCAGATTTAGTTAAATTGATTTGATGCAATGGACCAAATCCAAGAACCAGCGACAGTAATATAAGTTTTAAATAAACATGTTTTATTTTCTGATTAGCTAAGTAAGTATAATATAAAGACAACAATCATACTATTTGACATCTTTCAATATTAAAAAGAAGAGTAGGTAAATGTAGTAGACGATTTTTAAATAAACGATATTATTTTAGCTTACAAAGCTCATTTAATTGACTTTATCATTTAAAACGCGGACGGTCCGTATCGTATTAATTTAGGAATCGCTCTTTTTTAATTTGCATAAATGGGTGCTTAACAATCTAGGAGACGTTCCCGGTTAGTCATCTGGTACCCCAAGGGAATCCCATAGGCCTCGTTTAAGGTCACGCGTAGCAGTTCGCGAAGTGGGCCGCCCAAAACACAAACATACGGCGTTCAACGAAAAGCGATACGAGAGACGCCCCGCGTCTCTTTAAACGAGTGAGTCCTGGCTTTTTAACTCATGCCTCAGGTAAAGGTAGCATGAGTATGCTGATACCCGGTATGACTCACTTCTAAAACGGAGAATACCCACTAAACCTGACGGTGGTCGGCCACGAGCGCCCGTCTGAGGAGGGTCGGGATGCCCGTCGCTAAGCTCAGTAGCGCTGCGCAGCTTTAAAGACAGGCGGCACACCTCGGAAGGACGTAGTGCTACCCTCCCAGTACGACGTCACTGACCACGTGTGTCCGAAGACACGTGTCGTTGTCTTCCTCTGAGTCTTTAATCGGAGCGCAAGAGAGCCAGCCCCCAAAAGAGAGGTAGGGCATAGCGAATCTTCGCTCGAATTGAGCCGCCCGTCCGGGGAAGGACCTCCACCCTATAGAATACCGCAGTCAAATGACCTCTGGGTCGTGTTTCTGCCGGTGAGTAGGGTTTCCGGAGCTCGTGGGGGGTTAGGGTTGGGCCGGCATGGCGGTGGCAACTGACAAGTAACTGACCAGTTACTTGCCCGTTGTCACAGCGACTTGGGCTTCTCTTTCGCTTTCCATCAGGCGTAGGGAAGCCATTATGTCGAGCCACTATAAAAAAAAAAAAAAAAAAAAAAAAAGCGCGCCACAACCCCGAAGGGCCTTTTAGTCGCCTTTTACGACAGGCAGGGTTACCTTAGTAGTATTATTACGCCCCATGCCGCAGGGCACTACCCGGTATGACTGAGCCAGCTTCGAATCCGGCTCTGCATACGTGAAATGAACCGTGTCTGAAGCGCGAGGGCAGGTCGCGCGGTGACCGCACTCCGCACTTGCGCCCGACAGATCTAATCAGACGCCAACAACCGCGAACACGATCCCAGGGCGTTCCACTCCACTGGACCGTTCCCCCCTCCCCCCTACATATGCACCTTACTTTTTTTTTCGACTCTTCGCATCACCTGAGACGGCGACGGTTTTCCCAGGCTTTTGATGGAGATTAACTTTTTTTTTTGTTTTAATGTTTCTAGGAAGACTTGGTTTCATGGATCGATCGTCTTTTTTTTTCTTTTATTTTGTACTGGCGATGGTGTTTTTCAATTCTGTATTCTGAATGATATTTCTGGGCTTTTAGCGGACTGTTGTATAAGTTCTTGTACTTCATATAAAAGGTTGGTAGATATTAGATCTACCAAATTTGACAATAGTTGGCATCTGGAAACGTCGATCGCAAAAAACAGTGATATTAATTTTATACCTTAATACAAATGATAAGTATATGTAAGTAATAACTAACTACTAATGTACCTCAAACTTTCTTAAAACTTCTAACTCTTACTACTTGGAAGACACAAAACTGCCATCGTCAAACATCACGAAACGAAATCGGTTCGTCACGTTTACAAGAAAGAATCGGACCCACAAAGAAACGAGCATGAAATTACTACAACATGCAAATAAGCGATGCTGAGGCCGACGAACCGAGTGACGTCACAATTTTCTCGAGAAGGATCCACCACATAACAAACGCCGATCATTGTACCCTAAACCTTTTACCTCCCGTCCTAACTCAAAACACCAAGTGCTAATCGAATCATCGTACAATGACGCATAATCGTGATGTGGTGTATTTATTTTGTCAAACAACATCACGGAATTTTAGTCTGATCCCAAAGTGAATGTCTGTTGTGATCAGAAACTATTATAATTAAAAACTTACTCGAGGGGCTGTGAAGGTTACATTGGAATCTTTGATGACATATTTATATGGGTAATATGTTGGATGGATGACAAGACATGCCATGCTGGGCCACACAGCGCCGTCTCCCATAACTAAACCGATCCTTGCACTATGATACAACTGATAAATTGTTTATTTTTTATTTTTATTTTATTTTATTACAAGTTACTTCTTTACTGATAAACAATCTTTTTTATTTTTGTAAGACATGTTCATGCACACAAATGATTGTATCGAACCCACGACCATTCTGTCAGAGACAGCGTTCACCACCACTCATTTGTAAATGTGGGGCAACACCTTATGTAAACTCTTAAATTTAAATCTTACTACGCATTACAAAGATAAGCCCTCTTCAACAACCTCATTAGCTTTGTCAACTACGTATCGTTTTACAAACTACAAAACTCAATACGTTATTAACTCTTTTCATCATCTAAATAGCAAATAACGACACACTAATAACGTAACTACCTACGACAATTGCGGACAAATAAGATCTTCGGCCGTCGAACCGAATGACCTCACTTCAAGTCAATACCTTTACAATAGTAAGCAAATTAATCATCACCCACGCGGGATAACGCATCCTTAGACGCTCGATCATTGATCTCGATAGTCTTGAGTATAGTTCACGACTATGATCGCGCAGTTTAAGTCGCTCTAATGAACTAGTTCGTTCTTCAACTCGTCAGCTCCCTGCTCAAACCGCAAAATGGCTATACTATTTAAGGCAATTATCTTAAAAGTGCGCAGCCCCCATTTTTTTAAAAGTAAAGTACATTCGCCTCATTATCGGTTTCCAATAAAAGGGAGAACTACACAACTATAGAAAATTTGGATGAATTTTTATAAATTAAAAACAAAATAATTGATATAGTATTAACTAAAAATGGTTAAAGAATGTTTATTCCCAATTAGACAATTTACAGTCACTTACATGAGAACATAACAAGTAAATAAATTCTATTCAAATTACAAATTACTAATTTACTTTATATCTCCTAATCTAATCTAAGTAGTCGAGAGTTAGACCACTTCGGTTACATGTATAGCTGATTAATACCTCCCTGCGTCCATCCCATTGCACTGTATTATAATAAAAAATATTATTTAGCTCACGCTGACAAGAACTAATCTTAACTAATATTATAAAGCTGAAGAGTTTGTTTGTTTGTTTGAACGCGCTAATCTCAGGAACTACTGGTCCGAATTGAAAAATTCTTTTTGTGTTGAATAGACCATTTATCGAGGAAGGCTTTAGGCTATATAACATCTTGCTGCAATTATTAGGAGCGAAGAAATAATGGAAAATGTAAAAAAAAACGGGGGAAAAATAACTATTCCACGCGGACGAAGTCGCGAGCACAGCTAGTGAACTATATATAGAGAGCGGACTTCGGGAACTAGTTCACCTGTGGGAGCGCCCTTAAGAACTTCGTTCGCGAACTACACAAGACTGATCTCGATATTCTCGTCATTACGGCCGACGCCAGCGCACAATTAGTGACGCTGAGAGGTTATGGATCCTCGTTACGGGGCCATTATTTCGACGGCAAACTAGACTCGGCCACAATAAAGAATATTAATCAATTTGGTCCCGCTCTAACATGGTATTCGAAAAGAATGATGGAATAAAGAACGTCGGAAAGATGAATAAAAAACAGATAATGAACAGAAATTGAATGAAATACGAACGTAATATTTATTCAGATAAAAGAGTTAGCAGTTAATAAAAAATTATGATGAATTGGATGGATAGATCTTTGTTACTATTTTCATAATAATATAACCAGATGAAAAGCATTACAGTCTTATTTTAGTACAATGATAGAGATGGATTTTACTAGACTTTAGAATATACGTAGGTATTACTGAGAAGTTAGTCGTATGCCTTATTACTAATATACTGCTTTATGTATTTTTTATATTATTTTCTGTACATTTGAAATGTAGGTTTAGAATTTAATATAAAGAAACTTGTTATATATATTGTGAATAAACCTGTATGTCTCTATTAAGGAAATTAAATACAAAATTAGGAAAAATGTAGGTAAGTCTAGCATTGTGTTATGTAATAAATAAAATAAAATAAAAATAAAATAAAATAAAAATTATTTATTTCAGACAGAGTCCATAATGTTAGTAACAATTAATCTTAAAAACTATGTTAGTAGGCAGAATAATAATTTATTTTATTATCTTTAGCGAGCTGAACGTAGGTCCAGTGCTGCATGATAGCACTGTCCACGTCCAGCCTCGCCGCGACCGTCTTCAGGAGGCTGTTGGCGCCGCCGCGTACCCGCCGCGTCAGAGACGCAATGCGCTTCCTAATTATGGCCGAGAGGCTGTCCACTTCAGCTGCAGCTAGCATCCCCGACGCGCTGCAGTGACGCGGCAGCCCCATCAGCCCCCTGAACGCATTATTATACTGGGTACGTAGGGCCCTGTATGCGCTTTGGGTGTACTTCGTCCACAGGCTACAGGTGTACAGGGTATGGCAATATGCTTTAAAGAGGGTAATTTTGACACTCTTCGTGCAACGCGCAAACCTCCGTGAGAGCATATTAGCCCTAACACACAGCGCCCTACGCTCCCTCTCCATGTCCATATCGTCTTTCAGAGACTCGGTAACCCAGTGTCCAAGGTACTTAAAACTCGTCACCTGTCTTAACGGCATGCCATTGAGCTTGATGGGTGGCACTTTATAAGTCTTATTTTTAGCCTTAAAGACAAGCAGCTCGCTCTTAGCACCGTTGTACCTGAGACCATGGGCTAGCGCATATCTCTCACAGATACCAATCAGTCTGTTAAGGGCACTAACGGATGGGCACAGCAGCACCATGTCATCAGCATAACTAATGTTGTTGACAAAGTTACCGTCAACAGAACAACCAACTCCGGCACCGCTGAGCTCATCAATCAGCTTGTTCACGTACAGGTTGAAAAGCGTAGGCGAGCTCACCCCCCCTGCCTCACCCCACTTTCCAACCTGTACATGCTTGAGAACTCGCCAGACCATTTCACACAGTTCTTCTGGTGTGCATACCAGTACTTCAATACTGAAATATATGTAGGGGGTAGTTTGGTTTCCTCAGCGAGCTTTCTCCACAGTACATCATACTGAACAAGGTCAAAAGCTTTTGACAAGTCCAAAAACACCGCATAGACCGGCGTCTCCCTTGCAGTGTAGTACTGGACCGTCTGCTTGAGACACAATACAGCAGCTTCGGTGGAAAGACCAGGTCTGAAGCCAAATTGAGCATCATGCAATTTGACACATGCTGACAGCTGTTGATCAAGCAGTCGGTCCAGCACCTTGGCCACGATGGTCGCCAACGAGATCGGCCTATAGTTGGTCCTGTCACTAGCACTACAATTTTTATTTTTGATGATAGGCACTACTACTGTTTTTAGAATACTGTCCGGCAAGTAGCTGTGACTAAGGCAAAGAGAGAAGAACAATGCTAGAACTCGGGGCAGGTGAACACCCGCGTACCGCAGGTGCTCAACACTAAGGTGATCATGTCCAGGAGATTTACCACTAGTCATTTTTTTCAAAATTGATCTTATGTCCCTCGCCCTAACCACAACTGACACCTTATCAGTATTACTACCTGGCGTTCCAAAAGAATTATCCTTACTAGCAGAGACCCCCTCCAACGGCTGAACCCTAAAATGGTTTTTAAACATTTCAGCTATCTGAGAGGACTCATTTAACCCCTCAACACTAACTGGAGCACTTGGTCTTGGACTCAGTTTCCTCGTGTGTTTCCAGAAACTAGAAAACTTCTTATCACTATGTTTTGTACTTAAGATATCCATTTTTAACTGTTGCTCATTATTTTGACACCACTTTAATTTCGCTTTAAAAACATTTCTAGAAACACACATTCTATCATATACAAAACCTACTCGAGGCCTATTGTATAACACCCAGTAATTAAACCACATCCTAGCCTCACTGTGAGCAGCTTTCACATGCTTGTTCCACCCACATACATATTTCTTCTTACAGTAAGACCTTTTATTTTTACTACTATAGACTGAGGCTTCCGATAGTACATGTATTATACGATCATACAAGTTTAGTAGTATTGTATTATGCTTAGGGTCATTACACATCGTATCAGCACATTGAGTCATTTCAACAGGAAAGTCTATCAGTTTCAATTTTTCGTTACAATAATCTGTATATTTTTTAATCTGTGAGTCATCTCTTTCTCCCCATAGAATATTATTATTATTAGCCCTATTATCGCCAGGCGAACGTTTAGGTATTAAAAAGTTAAAGTTAACCTGTATTTCCAGGGGAAAATGATCTGACCAAAACACACTATGATTAATTGTTACATTGTCCACTGTACCCCTAGCTGCCTGGGTCACCACACAGTGATCCAGCCAACTACAGGTACCGTGGCTGTCACTCACATAGGTATAGGATCCCGAGTCCACTCCAAGTAGCTCCTCATCCACACAAACTCATTTCTCGTCTGTGCAGAACATCTGCAATTCTATATCGAAACGCCTACCAGGATGAGCATTAAAATCTCCTAGAATATAGCTATATTCTGTATCAGACGCATCTATTATAGCACTTATTTCACTTAAACAGTGTGTAAACTCCACCAAGTTCGCAGATTCGTCCGTAGGCATGTATACCGAAAACACTAGGAACGAACAATCGGCACTAGAAACCTTTACGGCAACGATTCGATCACTAGAACAAGGCACCACCGACACCGCACTAAACACGTTCTTTCGCCACAAAATTGCCACCCCACCAAAGGGGCGCCCGCGCAGGATGCCCGCAGAGGTGTCAACCGCTGATTTTCCCGTGTATTCGAAGTCCCGATCCACGGTGCCCAGCAGCGGAATATCGTGTGGCAGCAAACATGTTTCTTGCAGCGCGATCAAATTCGAAGTCGAACACAGTGTTCTAATACACTCCATAGACCTTACCAGGGACTTACAGTTAAAAGTAACAAACTTTGCTTTGTAATTCATAGAGGCTTGTTACTGTTCTCAAGATCGACTTTCGTCTGGCTAGTTCTTTATGTACATGCGTTTGATTTTGTATAATGTAGTTTTAGCACGTGTATTACAAACCGCTCTGACTCAACTAATGCAATAAAAATTTAATTGCGTAGCTTCGACGCTAGAACATAATAGGTTAAGGAAACTTATATCCTTATATGTACGTCGCGCAACTCTCAGCACTATTAACTCCTGCGTAACAAAACACATATTTCTCCGGACTTAATATGCATACATCATATTTTCTTTTATTCGCCGGTATTTGCCTGCCGCGAAATCCTCAAAAAGGTCAGTCGGCTACACTTACTCCGACCGAATCCGATATTATTTACATTTATGCGGCCCCTGTGCTCACTGACCCGAGTACACAACATTTCACTAAAATGGGTCTATGCTTCGTATTTATTGCTAGCACTTTCTCTAGGACTATAAATATAAATTACTATCAAAAAACCAGAATTGAATTGCTCAAAGATTTTCAATTACAACTAGACAAAACTAGGTTTTAACTCTCGTATAATTGACATAAAGTTTAAGAAAAGACCGCATTAGTTAATTTAATTACCTACATAACTGTAGAGAACAATGTCACCACATTTTAACCATATAGAACTAATCGCTGTATCAATTGTAAAAAAAGTCCTTTAATCCCAAACTTAACTTTTTTTTTTTTTTTTAATTTATTTATCATTTTACAGAATGTTACACATGAAAGTTTAAAATTAAGGACATTGGCAAAAACCACAGAGGTTTGTCTGCAATGCTTAATACATATTAGTAAAAGACACATTATAAAACTTAAAAAAGGTACATTTAAGTGCCAACGACTGAAATAATTATCGTAGGTGCAATCCCATCCTCGTAAGGAAAAAAGACTTAAGCTTAATTTTAATATTGGTTTCGGTTAAGTTGTCTTTTATTTCAGCGGGTATGTTATTAATAAGACGCGGCAGTAAATAACGGGTAGTTCTCTCTCCATACGTGTTGTTGGCTCCCGATGTGCATAAGCGCTCGCGAGCTACGGCCCGAGTATATACAGGGTAGTAGGTTATAATTGTTCGTTCTAATTCACTTTCTGCTCATTCGCTTACTTCGTTCGCTCATTCCGCGAAAGTGAATTAGAACGACCAATTATAATAAATTGAAGTGGGATCCCAAACCAGTTTTACGAACTATTGTCAACATGAACTGTGAATTCTGTAATTCACAGGTCTGCGAATGAGAAGTTAATTATAATAAATTGAAGTATGATCCAAAACCAGTTTAAAATTAGGTTCCAGTGAGTATCTGAAGTCATTTGATTGAAGCCTGCGAAACACTGCGGTCGAGTTCAATATCATGAAATTTGTTAAACAAAAACAATCGTTAAAATTAGATTGCATTTTTCCTGAGCCATCTAATGAACGAAAACGTCATGGGTCTTTATTACCAAATTCTATACGTAGCGTTGTTTGTGGTCCCTCAAACTGTGGAAAGACCAATTTGGTAATAAGTTTGTTGTTACACGAAGATGGACCATGTTTTCGTAACCTATATGTATATTCAAAGTCTTTGTATCAACCCAAATACATGTTTTTAGAAAAAGTATTGGAGAAGGTACCAGACATATCGTACAATAAGTTTAACCATAATAGTGAAATCTTGAGTCCACACGAAGCTTTGTCTGACTCGATCATCATATTTGACGATGTTGCTTGTGAAAATCAAAATAGTATACGCGATTATTTCGCAATGGGTCGTCATAAAAACATTGACTGTTTCTACATTAATCAAACTTACACTAAAATACCTAAACAATTAGTAAGAGATAATGCTAACCTCATCATACTGTTTAAACAAGACGACATTAATTTAAGACATGTTTACGATGAACATGTGGGGTCTGACATGAGTTGGTCTCAGTTCCGTGATTTGTGCTCAACGGTGTGGAGTAAGCCATATAGTTATATCGTTATCGATAAGGATTGTGAAAAAAACAAAGGTTGTTACAGAAAGAAGTTTGATACATTCATAGTTCTGGAATAAAGATTTTATAAAGCTGTTACATATGTTAATATGATTCAGTATAACTTGAGAGGTCAAACAGAGTGGAATATTGAACTATGGAGAGAAATCTTAAGGAACAAATTGTAAAGTCTGCCTCAGCTGTGAAAAGAAAAGTAGAAACTATAAAAGAAATGAAAAATACAAATGACATGGCTCTCGAAACAATATTCAAACCTATTGTTACCCCACTTAAACATTTAACAAGTACAACTGACAGCAAACGGCATTTGGACGAGGAAGAAGACCAACCCCAGTTAATAAAAAGAATCAAACATTCGGAAAGCGAGTCATCAAACACTTCAAATGACAAATTCGATTACTTCGATGACGTACTCGATGATGAAGAAAACTCGGATATTGATGTTTGTAAATCACCTAACAAAACTCTCACACCATCACCCTTTGATGTTCATGATAACTCATTTAAATCTCTTCAGTCATCACCAAGTGTTAGAAATGATTCTTTATCATGGTCCATGTCATCTGAAGTAATGGATGATATACCGTATGGTATAAGAAATGTGAAGGGTAAACTAATGCTCGGTAAGACCCGTGTTTTTGATAATGATCACATCCTGAAAATAGGAAACCATAGTTTGAAAAAAACTCAAGGCTTAAAAGAATTATTATGTAAAAAGACACCAAATTTGAATATTATTACAGAAGACGACTTACATAATTATAAATTATTACTTACCGACACAAATGCACATAAACGTGGTTACAGTCCTTCCAACCCAATAATCAGTAACAAAGGGTTCAAATATATGCACGTGATCAAACCATTGTTTAAGTTCTCTAGAAGTTACACAAATAGTGTGGAAAGTCTTCCACAAGGTGAAGGCATTGATATTTTAAAAGAAGTTAAAAAGGATACTGATTTGGTTTACTGGAATGATCCAAATGAGTTAGTAGAAAGACTAAAATTACTATGTGCATCATGGGCAGCTGGAAATACTGGGTTAGTTAATGAAATTTATTCAATCGTCGAAGAATTGTATGAAGCTGGTATGGTAAATGATGTTAAATATATAAAGCTACCATCAGGAGGATTGCGCAGTGTGATTAAACTGCAAGAGCCGGCAAGACGACAATGAATATAGATAAATTCGGTCATCATGTTCATAAACGTTTGCGAGTATCTGAATTTACAGACATTTCTAGCGATACCTTGACACGCACAGACACAGGAGAATTTGATTTAAAGTCATCACGTTTAAGAGGATTGTCAATTCCTGAAAGTATTGATGAAGCTGTGAATAAGGAATACGTGGATAAATGTGTTGACAACCTACGAAGTGAATTAAAAAAATCGGAAAGCAATTTAAAAATATTCCTTAACAATTTAGAAAAATTAACTTCAAATAGTTTGAATAAAGTGTATTACACAAAAAAGGAAATCGATCACATGTTTACATCAAAACTTGCGAAGAATGAGTAAGCAAGATATCGTGAACGAGCTCCACAAGGCGGCAAGAAGAAACTTCCTTCGTCGACATACGATTATTAAAGGAATCGATGATTTATGGCAGGCAGATCTTATGGATTTTCAAAAACTTGCATCTTTTAATAAAGGGCATAAGTATGTCCTAATAGTAATTGATACTTTTTCTAAATATGTATGGGTTAGACCGTTAAAGTCGAAATCTAAAATATCTGTAACGAATGCAATGCATAGCATATTATCTGAATCAAGGCGAAAGCCCAAACATTTGCAAACAGATCGAGGTACAGAGTTTTATAATGACTCTTTTAGAAATTTAATGAAAAATTTTAACATAAACCACTATTCCACATACTCTGTTAAAAAAGCATCCATAGTAGAACGAGTAATAAAAACTATAAAATCTCACCTTTACAAAACATTTAGTCTGTGTGGACAGTATCAATGGCTTAAAAGTAATTTAGATTCCGTTGTCTGTCATTATAACAACACTTTGCACAGAATTACTAAATTTCGACCGATTAGTATTAACCATTCCAATGAGAATTTAGTTCGTTCTAATATTACTAAAACACAACAGGCAAAGATACCACAACGAACTAATTTAAGAGTTGGCGATTATGTTCGTATTAGTAAATACAAAGGAGATTTCTATAAAGGTTATACCCCTAATTGGTCTACAGAAATATTTCGCATCGTAAAAATCAAAGAAACCAAACCTATCACATACGAAATAGAAGACAAACAACATAAAAATATTTTAGGTTCGTTTTATGGATATGAATTACAGAAAACCGATTTTCCAGACCTTTACCTTATTGAAAAAGTTATTAAGAAAAAAGGAAACAAACTTTTTGTGAAATGGTTGGGATTAAGCGACGAAGAAAACAGTTGGGTAAATAAAAATGAATTAGTGCTTTAGGTTAGTATATAAATAACAGATAATCACTCCTCTATTACACTTTATTCTTATCCATGAAGAAAGGCAGTGGTATAATTAATGCGTTGATTGATCATTTACCGTTTGAGTTACATTTACCTGGGTATCAATTTTGCGGTCCTGGTACAAAACTACAAACACGAATACTAAAAGGGGAACGAGGAGTAAATAAATTGGATGAAGCTTGTATGCATCACGACATTGCTTATACAAATAAAGATTCAGGAGCTCGACGTAAAGCTGACTTAGAACTTTTGGATATGGCTAAAACAAGGTTGAAATCGAAAGATGCTGGAAAAGGCGAAAAAATTGCATCGTGGATAGTGAAAAATGCTATAAAAGCAAAAATTAGAGCCGGTAGTGGTATGAAATCATTTAAAAAGGGTATTAAAAAAATACATTCCCAACTAAAAAAATTAAAATCTAAAGACCATTACTCTGCTATAAAATATGCTTATGCAGCTGCAAAGAAACTATTTAAAAATAACAAAGGAATTAGTTTGCCACGTATTATTCCTCTTCCAAAGTGTGGAGGTCTTTTGCCGCTTATTCCGATATTTGCGGGATTATCGGCTTTAGGCTCACTAGCTGGAGGCGCCGCAGGTATAGCTAAAGCGGTTAATGATTCTAAAGCTGCACAAAAGAGTCTTCAAGAAGCTGAACGACACAACAGAATGATGGAATCAGTGGCTCTTGGAAAAGGATTATATATTAAGCCTCATAAAAAAGGAGCTGGTTTGTATTTACACCCCTCAAAAAACTAATTAAAAAGCTACCCAGTCGTGCGCTCACTGATTTAGATATTTTAGAACATGCTAGTGATATTCCTTACTTTCGTGGAGTTTACATGAGAGATACGTTACCTTTGAAACCTAGAAAGATAGAATGTGGAATATTAAACTTAGACATCAACATAAATCCTGGCACGCATTGGGTAGCCTTTGTGAAACACAACAGTTATGTAGAATATTATAATAGTTTTGGTAATCTTAAACCACCTTTGGAATTGATAAGATATATGCAGCCTTTACCTATAAACTATAATTATGTGAGACATCAAGCATTCGGCACTACGAACTGTGGTCACCTGTGTTTAAAGTTTTTAAGTAATTATTGGAAAAAACATTTATAAATTGAATGAAATAAATAACTGTGTCAGTATAAAAATGTCTTTCACTGTGTCTATAACTGGAAGCGGAGCCTGTTTAACAACAGACTATTCTCCGACCTTGGAACTTCAAGGAGACTATGAATGTGGTCTTGTATATTTTTCAACTTTTAACTCTATTCCTAACATAGATGAACGAAACAATAAGTTTTACTATGGTAATAATGAAATCATAGAAATACCTGAAGGGTCTTACGAGCTTCAGGACATTTGTGATTATTTAAAAAGCAACATTAAAAACACAGTATTGAAACTAATTTGCAATAATAATACATTGAAAACAAACATTTTTTGCACTAAAGATGTTCATTTTGATAAAAGTGAATCACTAGGTAAAATTCTAGGCTTTGGAACGAAGACAATCCAAGCTAATATAAGTACTGATTCACAGTATCCTGTCAATATTCTATCAACAACCATTGTGCGAATCGAATGTGATGTAGTTAGTGGTTCATTTGTTAACGGAAAAGCAAGTCATATTATTTATGAATTTGTACCTAATGTGCCACCTGGTTATCGCATTATTGAAATACCTAAAAATCTTATTTATTTTCCTGTCAATCAAAATTCTATAAGCGCTATCAATATAAGGCTGTTGGACGGTGACAATAAATTGATAAATTTAAGGGGTGAAGAAGTTCAATTGTATTTACATTTTAGAAAAAAATGATAAATTTCAATAAAAACTCTTCCACATCTTGTGTTCGAATCAGTTCTGAAAGAACATCTCATAGTGCAACAACTGCTAAGTTGAAAAAAAAACTTACAAAGAAGTTAACCAAAAGTAATAAGGATTTTTTAAAATTAATCGGTTTGTTAAAATGAACATATTAAATATATCACAAAACACATCTTACGATAATAGTATTGAAAGTTTCGAATATCACTCGTATAGACCATACGTGACAAGTTTCAACAAGAACGATGAAATAAGAATACCTATCAATCAACAAGACTTGTATGTATTACCCTCACTCAGCACATTATATATTGAAGGTCAAGTTAATGTTTTTAAAGGCACTCCTAAAGAAAAGGTAGCAAGTGTGCATTTTGTGAATAATCCATTACTGTTTTTATTTCAAGACATTCGATATGAATTAAATGGAATAGAGATTGATAAAATTAAAAATGCAGGCATTACTACAACAATAAAATCTTATTTGTCGTTAAATGAAAGCGAATCAAAACGCGCTCATGCTTGGGGCTGGTCAACCACAGGCACAACTGAATCGCGTAATGGTGTTTTCTCCGCATCGGTGCCACTTAATCAAATATTAGGATTTGCCGAGGACTATGATAAAATATTAATAAACTGCAAACATGAATTAGTACTATTGAGAAGTAATACAAACCTCAACGCAGTACAACTAAAACCTGGAGAAGTCATGGAGGACATAGTAATCCATAAAATCATTTGGCGTGTTCCTCATGTTAAAGTATCTGATCGTGAAAGAATAAATTTGCTAAAATATTTAGAAAAAGATCGAGCTATTACAGTAGCCTTTAGGAATTGGGACTTGTACGAATATCCATTACTGCCAAAAACTCGCAAACATACCTGGTCGATTAAAACTTCATCGCAAATTGAGAAGCCACGATTTGTAGTGATCGCCTTGCAGACCAATAGAAAACAACAAGCTGGTGCGTCAATGGCTGAGTTTGATCATTGTGATATACGGGATGTAAAAGTGTTTTTAAATTCATCGTATTATCCATATGAAGGATTGAATATAAACTTTTCGGATCATAAATTTGATTTATTATACGAGCAATACGCTAGATTTCAGCAGTCTTATCACGGACGTCGACCTGAACCAGTGATTGGTTTGAAAGAATTCCAAAGCATTGCACCTTTGTTCGTAATTGACTGTTCGCGTCAGCACGAAACATTGAAAGGTTCTATCGACGTGAGAGTTGAGTTTGAAACAGACACCGAAATACCAGACCAGACGGCGGCATATTGTTTGATTTTAAACGATTGTGTATTCGAGTATAAACCTCTAAGTAACATTGTAAGAAAAATATCATGAATAGCAATACTATTATATTAGACTTACAAGGATTCAAGAATGATAAAAATGAGTTTATAATAAAAGAAATGGGTATAGCCACTCAAGAGCTTACTCACATTTACTTAATCAAACCTCCGTATCCATTCTCATCGTTAACTGATACAGAAAAAAGACATGTACGATGGATAGAACATAATAGAGGATATCGATGGAGTGAGGGTTACATCGACTACAGAGAGTTTCATAGAATGATAAAACGTATGTTAAACCATCGAAAAATACTAGTAAAAGGTGAAGAAAAGGTTAAATGGGTGCGTGATATTTGCGACCACGACAATATCGTAGATATAAGTTATTTAGGTATTCCTAGCTTGAAAACTCTTGGACTATTGTATTCTGAAAAAAATGTGGAATTGAATTGTTTTAACCATGCGACACATTGTGCAATTAAAAATGTAGTATGTATTAAAAAGTGGTGTATAGAAAATAAGATATCTTTGTGATTTTATTTGTAATAAATTTTTAAAAATATATTGACAGCTTTTTATTTAACCTTTTCAAAGATGTTTGATAAGAAAAAGGAAAAAAATACAAAACAACAACAACATATTATTAAATAATTATATTTATTTAGACATCTAGCATAATTAAAATATGTCATAAACAATCAATACATTTCTCCACTAAGTTTTTTTGAAATTTTCCGAACAAGAGTATCTGTGAAGTCCATAATTTCATTTACCGGATCTTGCACCATATACTGCGCACTGAGTTCCACATCGCTGTCCCCGCTGATATCGGTTCCATGCGTCATCGTACTCAGCCAGTGTTCACCTGATAGGTCCACTATTTTTATCTGTATTAATTTGCTATCTCAATGTTTCATTTTTTAAGTCCGATTGATCGTACTAATATTTGAAAACTATCAAATTTACTGAGCTCGCAGCTCATTTCAGATAGCTTATGGCACCTAGAACTTTGCTTCGTTTCTAGCCCGTTTGGTCGTACCACAATCCGTCTCGAGAAGTTTTCAAGATATAAGCACCCAAAATGAAACATTCCTTTGCTTCAGTGACTGTTTGCTCAATGTTTCATTTTAGTCCGATTGATCGTACTAATATTTGAAAACTATCAAATTTACTGAACTCACAGCTCATTTCAGATAGCTTATGGCACCTAGAACTTTGTATCGGTTCTAGCCCGTTTGGTCGTACCACAATCCGTCTCGAGAAGTTTTCAAGATATAAGCACCCAAAATAAAACATTCCTTTGCTTCAGTGACCGTTTGCTCAATGTTTCATTTTAGTCCGATTGATCGTACTAATATTTGAAAACTATCAAATTTACTGAACTCACAGCTCATTTCAGATAGCTTATGGCACCTAGAACTTTGTATCGGTTCTAGCCCGTTTGGTCGTACCACAATCCGTCTCGAGAAGTTTTCAAGATATAAGCACCCAAAATGAAACATTCCTTTGCTTCAGTGACCGTTTGCTCAATGTTTCATTTTAGTCCGATTGATCGTACTAATATTTGAAAACTTTCAAATTGACTGAGCCCGCAGCTCATTTCAGTTAAAAGCACCCAAAATGAAACATTCACTGAACAATGGTAGTGGCGTACACCGAAACATTCACTACGCATCCTTACACCAAACCTCTTTATGCCAGCGTTAAGGCTGAATTTTAGCCAGATTGGTCGTGCTAATGCCTGAACACTTTCGGATTACTCAGCGCGCTTTGATATTTTCTATACGTTTCTAGATTGATTGTGGCACCTAGAACTTCTTATCTGTTCTAGCCCGATTGGTCGTACCAACCAACCATTCTGTACTTTGTCTAGAAAAGTGACCATTACATGCTGTTTATCGTGATTGTGTCTCAAGTAGCACCTAAAGGAAAACCTTCACATGGCAGTTCAGAGGCTATGGTGCAGGCGGGGCGAAGTGCGCGCGGCTGCTCTCGATCTCTGCCTCGTCGTCCCAATCCAGTTTCCACCCGATGCTTTAAGCTCGTTTCTCTCCACTCGTGCGGTCTACTGACTTGTGTATCGTAGAGGATGACATTTTCACCGCTGTTTTAACCCTGAAAAAACCAAGGTAAGAATAAGCATTATTAGAACAGAAACATACTACGACTGCAAACAACTGAAATAAATATATTCTTATGTATCTACATTAGCTTATGAAACGTCTATTAAAGTATAATATAAAACTAATCAGTCTGAATACTAAAAAATGTAAAACATAAGCCTATATTGTTCAACAAAATGTCTACTATACCTAGTTTTAAGTCGATTGTTGGGTGTGCAATAAAGAATAATTACCTATATCTATCTATCTATCTATCATAAAGTGACTTAGATACACAACGTAAAGTAAATATCGCAATATAAAAGTGTTACAAAACTTACGGTTTAACTGATTCGTCTTCAGGCTCGTATACTGAATTATTTGCTGCTTTTCGAGGTCTTTGGTTCAACCTGTCAATGAAAGATAAAATAAGTTTGAAACGATAACAAATTACTCACATGTTTCAAAGAAACTATTGGAACGTTACATAATTATAGTAAGTACATTAAATCGTACCTTTAAGAAAGTTCCACATCAGAAGTCTTTGAACTTGCTCCGGCAACGCTTGGCAGCGACCTTTGTTTTGCAACATTCAATGTCCAACCTGTAAAATAATAGATAAATATTGTTATTACTCACAACATGTGTTTAACATTATAATTTTCTAAGTTAATTTCTTCCCATGTGTGTCGTACGAGGAGACATTTCAGCTTCTTAGTGGTAGGGCTAGCGACCACTGTATAGTATACTCAACGAAACACCCGTAACTTCGATCGCGTTTCGTGATCAGCCGGTGTTTAATCAGAGCTATGTTACTTGTCTGGCGGTGACAACTGACAAATGATTGATTTCATTTCTTGTCCATGACCACAGCGATTTGGGCTTCTGTTTCACTTTCCATCAGTTGACGGGACACACTGCTGTAAACAAGGGATGTAAGGGAGCGACCTATCACCTTTTCGCTCCAAGCCATCCTCACCTGCCCGTGGTGCATCCTGCTGAACAACAAACGAGGCTCTGGCAAACCGACTGGTGGCGGTAAAACCATCACGATAGAAGGCGTAGCTAAATACCACAGACCGATGACGGGCAGCAGCATCACCGGAGCAAAAAGCTACGCCCTGCGATCGCCAACCCGCCTGCCCAGCGTGGCGATTATGGGTATATCCTCCAGAAGTTTGCCCTAGGTGGCGAACAACTGGAGAGGCCTATGTCCAGCAGTGGACTGCAATAGAATGACGATGATGATGACTGCTGTAAACAAGCGAGATTAAAGATAACTTACGAACATTATGACAGCAGAGAATCCTCGAGGTTACGAAGCTGAAGAATATCTTGAAGGTTGATGAGCACTGTGTGGCACTGCTGTACGAGTAATGCTTTACCGGTTGGGAGCCCTTAATTTTATCCGAAAATAGTGCAAGATCAGTAAATGAGGTAGTCAACAGTTTTACTTTCTTACCGTTTTGGTAAACGGGAAAACTATAAGAAAAGACAGAAATAAATAGATTTTTGTTCGCGCTTTAAAACTAACTAAAGACAAATAATTATATCAACAGCGCTTACAGCTTACTTTGCTTATGTGGAAAGCATTATTAGGTACGGTTTGGTAATTTAGGGCAACGGTAGGTACTGACATTCATTCTGTTTTTCTGGCTCAAAAGAGAAGATCCGCGCAATATGCAATATTAGACCAGACGTGTCGTGTAAATCATATTTCAAATCATACTTTCACTTCCTCCCCTACATTCTCTCGTCTATCTACATTTGTAATACAAAATAGACATTTATTCATATTAGCAAATAATCATACACATATACATACCAGAAAAATATAAATAGGACATAATGTAAATAAAGAATTTTGTATTTGTATCTATAATGCAAAATATGAAAGTAACCGTTGGCGAAAATGTTTACGAACACTGCCTAAATATTTTTCAAGAATCAGCGTTTACGAATATGTGGCAAATTTAAATTGCGAAATGCAAATTTTGATGTTAATTAAATTTACTTCAGATTTCCTGACAAATAGTACAGTCAACGAAAAAATCATGTTTGAAATTAGTGTCACTCCATGGAAAGATATTTTTCTTGCTTTATAAGATTCCTTAAAAGGTAGCTTCATTCACAATAATAATAATGATTAATCGAATTTCAACTACAGCGATCGATATCCAAAGGGAGTAGCCAAAGAGATAAAGTTTACAAATTTGTGTGCAAACATAAGCCCACTCTTTTTTCATAATCCTACGGGATGATAGTTCAACGTGATCATTAAGATGTTTTATCATCAGTCACATGAACAACGGCTTAGATTAAAATGTAAATACCTAAATGTAAATAACAATGTTAATAGGCATACAATGAAAACAAATATGAAAAAGTCTGACGAATTGAGAACCTCCTTCATTTTGAAGTCGGTTAAAAACATTATAGTATCAACATTATTATAGTATTATTTTGCTACTGTCTGTACCTGCAAGTTCGAATGTTGAAACTGTAGCATCAGCAGTAACAACGTGCTCGTAAACAAGTACATTACAATTATAATATTATATTAGGGTTCCTTGTCTTAACATTTATTGCTTTAAATACTTAAGAGTTAGGTTCTCAACATAAGGTAATGTGATTATAAAATACTTCTTTATTAATTATATGTATAACCGTTAATTTAATACATAAAATACGGGTAATGCAAAAACATATTTCTTTGGTAAAATTAGCGTTCAGTGGGTATTATTATTACTGGCATAGGACTTAAAAAATTAACACGCTCGATAATATTCAATTTATGAAATTCACTTTTCATTGAGACTTTAAGACTAAACACATTTTGTATAATGAGTTTGAATAGTAACTCAGTAGATTGATGATGTATGATTTTAATTTGTTTACATATCCGGAACCTTCGTTACAAAATCTGTACTGTCATTACTAGAATCATTTTGCTGACTTGCTCAAATTCACTGTATAACGCGATTCATTCATTCGAGTCATTGTTACAGTGTACGCCATAGCCTCTGGACAGCCAAGTGAAGGTTTTATTTTAGGTGCAACTTGAGACACAATTGCGATAAGCAGCATGTAATGGTCACTTTTCTAGACAAAGTACAGAATGGTTGGTTGGTACGACCAATCGGGCTAGAACAGATACGAAGTTCTAGGTGCCACAATCAATCTAGAAACGTATAGAAAATATCAAAGCGCGCTCAGTAATCCGAAAGTGTTCAGGCATTAGCACGACCAATCTGGCTAAAATTCAGCCTTAACGCTGGCATAAAGAGGTTTGGTGTAAGGATGCGTAGTGAATGTTTCGGTGTACGCCACTACCTGTGCATTGTTCAGTGAATGTTCGTTTTGGGTGCTTTTATCTTGATAACTATCAAGCGAAAAATTATTTAGACGGAATGTGGTACGACCAAACGGGCTAGAGCCGATACAAAGTTCTAGGTGCCATTAGCTATCTGAAATCGCTGCAGGTTCAATAAATCTGATAGTTTTCAAATATTAGCACGATCAATCGGACTAAAATGAAACATTGAGCAAACGGCCACTGCATGCAAGGGTTTTGGGGTACCAAGGTATTGGTAATGTTTTATTATTGCATCCTGTTTGCTAAACAAACATTTTAGGAAAGTACCTACGAGTATAAATCGATACAGGTTTGGCTAACAAGTTATTACGCAACGTTTAGGAATTTGCGGTTAGGTACAGACCTGTGAATTACAGAATTCACAGTTCTTGTTGACAATAGTTTGTGAAACTGATTTGGGATCCCACTTCAATTTGTTATAATTAGTCATTCTAATTCACTTTCTTATCATTCGCAGACCTGTAAATTACAGATTTCACAGTTCATGTTGACAATAGTTCGTAAAACTGATTTGGGATCCCACTTCAATTTATTATAATTGGTCGTTCTAATTCACTTTCGCGGAATGAGCGAACGAAGTAAGCGAATGAGCAGAAAGTGAATTAGAACGAACAATTATAACCTACTCAGGGTGTTCTATCCTTTTGAGCAATGCATCAGAATTGAAAAATTTTTCTTTTAGTAGGCTAAATTCAAACTGGACATGAACGGGTAGTACCTTGCAGTGTTTGAAGAGACCAATCTGGTTATCTCGAAACTGTTCTTTAATTTCTTTCGATACAATTGTTTTTAATAATGCTGTTTGTAACTTCCGAATGCTATCTAAATAACTAGTATACGTACGACCATAACTACTAAGCCCATATTGCACATAAGAATCTGCAAGAGAGTTATACAGCATTATTTTTACTTTGTATGGTATGCGATCTTTTAATATTATCATATTTGCCAAAAACTGTCTTAATTTATTACATACATGGTCGATATGTGGCCCCCAGTTGAATTTTCTGTCTATAATTAGCCCGAGATATGTATGGGACGCAACAAGTTCAACTTTAGGACACTTGCAAGAGGTAAGATTCTTAGTATGTAAGCAATCATGATTGTGAGCTACAATGATAGGATCTGCGATGTGTTTTGTGTATGGTGATTTAATATGCAATAGTTTGGTTTTGCTGACGTTTAAAACCAGACCTGCATCATGGCACCACCTGGTAAGGTTTTCGAAATCCGATTGCAGTAATTCATTTGCTTCCATTAGATCCTTCCTACCAATTACCAAGCAGGTATCATCAGCAAACTGGTAACACGTGCAGTGGTTGATGCAGCCACTCATATCATTTACGTAAGATAAAAAGTGTAATGGGCCCAACACTGACCCTTGTGCCGTGCCTTGAGAAGCAGGTACTGTATCACTGTAAGTATTGCCAATTTTGACTACGAAACTCCGGTCCTTAAAATAACTCTCACACCATTTCAGTAATGGTCCCCGTACACCACAATCATCTAGCTTGTTTATTAGTTTGGTATGGTCAAGGGTATCAAACGCGCGTGAAAAATCTATAAACAGAACCAGCACATGGTACTTTTCATTCAAGCGATGGTTAACTTCATCAGTAAAATTTGAAAGGAGATCAGTTGTGCCTCTGCCTCGCTGAAAGCCAAACTGGTTTTGGTAAAGTACATTATTGTGTTTGTAAAAACTGTGTATTTGTTCGCATATATACTTCTCAACTATTTTGTCAATAGTTGATAGTAAAGTCACTGGACGGTAGTTGTTATAATCATCACGTTTCCCCTTTTTATAAATAGGACGGACACAACCTCTTTTTAGTTTATCTGGATACACCCCTTGCTTAACACTATTGTTTATAAGATTAGCAAGCGCAGAAGAAAAATTCTTGCCTATCATTTTTACGTCGGATACTTTGATATTGTCAATGCCTGGCGCCTTATTTGGGTTAAGTTTTCCTATAATTTTATGTATTTTTTGACCAGTTGCTTTCTGAAAATATATACTAGTATTCATCGACTTGGAATAGGCATTATCGTCCATCAATTTAGTTTTACACCTAGGTATTATACCCTTAACAGCATCATCAAACCCAAAAGCAAAGTTATCGGCAACTGTCTTAGCTGTTGGTGCTTGTGCAGCAAAGGCCTTAATTATTATGTCATCGATGGATGATACCACTCGGCCAAGCATTTGGTTAATTATTTGATAAACTTTTTTTGTGTTCGTAAAGTTATCATTAATATAATTAATGTAGTATGTGTTCCTACGGTGTTCCAGAACTGTATGCACTTTGTTGCGTAGTTTATTATATTCGAGCCTTAACCTGAGATCAGTAGGATTCTTCCTCCATAGACTAAAAAGTTTATCACGTTTGTCACACAGTCGCACAATATTTTTATCTATCCATGGAACATTAAAGGGCTTGTAACGTTTTTTAAAGGTAGTATTTGATTCTGACAAGCTCCTTGCATGGTTGAATGAGTCGTAAATAAAGTTAAGAATTTCATTGGGATCGTTCATAAGCTCCGTTCGGTTCCAATCAATTTTATCAAGTTCGTCGAAAAAGTTTTCGTAATTAATTATTTGTCTCCGTACTGGTACACCCCGTATACACTCTTGTGTTCCGCCGCTCACGCACGCGAACACAGTCGCGCAGTGATCGGCTAGTGCCAGATCGACCGCTGCCGAGTACGGATCTAATGTGGGGAAGCGGGCAAATATGTGGTCGATACAAGATTTTGTGACAGTATCTAACTTACGTTCGATTCTTGTGTATTGTGTTACTCCACACATTAGACCGCAGTCGCTCAGTGCTCTCAAATATGAGTCCTTGTATGAAGATACGGTTTTTAAATCAATGTTCATATCACCTATAACTAGCAAGTTCCGTTTTAATTCGAAGCGAGGAATGCACCTACGTAGCTCCCGAATGAATACATTTTTATTAGTGGAAGGAGGTCTATAAATTGCACAAACAACTATTTCTTGCCCAGTTCCGAGTTTTAGTGAACCGAAAAGGTTTTCAAAAGTGAAGCTTTTGAATTGAATTGGAGTAAATTTTAAGTATTCTTTTGTGTAGATGATAATACCACCGCCTTTTTTATTTTGTCGTAATTGTGTGTGCATTTTATAGCTAGGTATATTATATAATTGGGCAATAGTACTATTTATTCCAGCTTCAGTTATAACAATCATATCTAGTGGAAGGGGAGAACTGTGAATGAAACCAGGAATACCTATATCAGGATTGAATAACGTCATGTTCAATTAATTTTTTAATTGATTTTATTCTATTGGATTCAGAATTTACTGGTAGATAGTAGCAGTAAGATTAACAGGAAGATTAAGTATGAAATAGAAGAGTGAGTTTTCCGGAAAAAGTAATTTTATCTACAGATTTAAACTTAATTTAAATATCAGAGACTTTCACACGATATTCGTAGCTACAGACAATTTTAAACCTTAAATAGGTATATTACGTATGGTGAGAAATTATGTTGAACGGCCAGAATCATAGAATATGAAAGGCATGCCACAAATTCAAATGAATAAAGGTATGAAATAAGCTAAATAATACTGAACTTTGAATTGAATACAAACGCCAAAACAACGAAATTGAACCGATATTCTTTTGTTTCATTGTACAGAATCCCGAAAACATTTACCGTTTTTCAAATTATTCAAAACTCATTTCCTTAAAAGCAAATGAGTCTTCGTTTAAGTCGTAGCAGCGACAGTCGAGCTAAGGGTTCGCTTTTAAAACGACGTCGAGTCAAAAGCACGGCAAAGGTATTGAGCAAATTGTGCCCAATGCAATTTATTGCGGCAGATAAGGGTGATTGCACACGAGACGTTGAGAAGGACGAGATGTACGGAAACGATCTTCTAAAAGTGTTCATCGGTATTACTCGGTTCTATAGACTGAGAACTAGATATTTAAAAAAAAAGAAAGAAAGTGTTCATCGATATTACTCGGTTCTATAGACTGAGAACTAGATATTTTAAAAAATAGACCTTATCGACTATACTTTATAACAGCTTAACAGATGTTAAGTGGATTAACATCAGTGTATTTGTCAATCTTTCACTTGAAATAACTTGATTTTAGATATATAATTTGATAATTTAAGATATATATTAGATATAAATTAGGCGAAATTTACGAACGCATAATTTTCTCGCAATCTTTGGTGAAGACGCGCCCTATCATTTTCCGCGGGCAATGATCCACTCCCCAATCTTCAATCAGGCTTTTCGTCAGATAAATTGATTAATACACATTTATTTAAATCCGTATCTTAATAAAACATGAAACCTGCTTACATATAAATCATTTGCCAAACCATTTTCGTAAAGGGAAATTATAGGTATCCTTATTTCTTTTTTGTATTGATTTCTTTGTTGCGGATTTATTTTGTGAAGCTACGACAAAACAATGTTTTAAGATGATGAACGTCATCATCAATATAACTGTACCTACTGTTTTACGTAAATGCGATTTTTTGAAAATGTCTGCCGACAAGAACTGTTAATTAGATTTTCGTGATATTCTACGAACGTGAAAGAAGTGGTAATTGCCTTGTAAAGTTCATACTTATAATACACTCGTACTCGCATCTCAATTCATATAATATTTAGACAACTAGCTATCTCGCACGAATGCCAACGTGTTTGTGTCTACAAACTTTCAAGAATTATTACCCAGCTTTAATACAGAATCGTACACACCTTGTGCCTTTTACGAGTATAAGACATTAAAGTAAGTTATTAGCCACATCGAAGACGAAACGAGTCGGGCGTAGAACAATTACTGGAACTGCTAGCAAGTTCCGAACTCGGAACAACTCAATTCTCGTAAAATTTCATTAACATTGTAAGCTTAAATAAGCATGAACTCTGACACCGGCGATGACAATTAAACGATATATTAGGGCCATTTTAGGACTCCAGGTATTGTATTCACATTACCTATGTATTTCATCATTAGTTCCGGTGACGCCGCTGCCCGTCATCAGCCTGTGGTATTTAGCTACGCTTTCAATTGTGATGGTTATACCGCCACCAGTCAGTTGCCAGCGCCTGGTTAGTTATTCGGCAGGATGCACCATGAGCCGCCACCAGATGAGATTGGCTTGAAGCGAGAAGATGATAGGTTGCTCCATTACTATCTATGTATTGGCCTCTCTAAAGACGAAATGGTATTACACTAAACTCTTTACTAGATCATTAAAACTCCACTGTTCTCATTAAAACTTCAATATTAAATTGGAGTTGCGTTTACCTGCATCTCTTGAAGACGAATATAACTTTTATACAACAGAGTACAGGGAAACAGATCATATTCATTCATCTAGGATGCGTCATAAAACATTTTAGGATGGAGGATCCAGCATGTCCCATACCTTTTATTATTTGTATATAGAATTTGATCGAAACTATAATTTAGAATAAGAGAATCTTTATTATCTTTTCAGATGATGCTGCCTGAATCAGAATGACACCTTTCAGCTACTATAAGTAAAGTGATACCATAACCAGTACTGTTAAAACCGCTAAGTACGAAACGCTGTTCGCAAGTCGCCCAAGGTGGTTATCTAAGTTAGTGGTTCGTTAGAATTGGATATTATTGCGTTGGCAGGCGATATTGATCGACGCACGTGGCGTCACGTTGGCGTCGCGGAGGTATACGCGTAAACAATGTATTGTTGGCATTTGGCGCCCAACGTGGGGCTGCTGACAAAAAAAAATATGCAAGAGGTATCATACCAGCATAATACGTGATGCATCATGGGATTTATTTACAAAAAAAAGTTTCTAAGTATGTTTAACAGTTGTCTAGTACCAATAGTACAAGTTTGGGGCTAGATGGCGATCGGCGTCGCATGTCTTGGGTTATTAATTTATTTATAATTTTAGTTGTGTATTATGAAGGCAGGTGATCGGTGGAGTAGGAAAGTTCTACAGTGCGCATAGGTAAGCGTAATGTGACAGATGCCTACGTCTAGCAGTGGACTGTCGCAGGCTACTAATGGTGATGATGAATGATAAATATTATGTCTAAATCAAAACTATTCTAGATATCCACGTATTTTCTTTAAAGACGTACCTACTGTCGGATTACTCCGCCAATGTAAACAAAAACAAATTAAGCAGAAAGCTGCACTGGTTTACCGACCTATTTTGGCTTGTCTTCCGTCAGTTCACAATAAAGTGGCAATATCCATTGGAAGGCAAGTGTCACAACACCGGCGTCACGCTGGCGTCAGGGCGCTACAACAAGGCAGGGGGATGCCATTGGCGCCCCACGCGTAGCTGACATACAAGGGCAATAATATCCATATATGGCGCAAGCCATAATCAACATTAAGCACATAGAAATAAAGATTAAACTCTTCTAACTCCATGTACGTTTTTGTAAGTACGATATGTTATCTTAAGATTTTCATGACACATATTCGTAAACCATTGCCGCCATTACATAAATATACCTACTATTTACGTGTATAAGCTAAACCACTCACATTACAAGAAGTAACGTTATCTCACTTACGTCGATGACATTATGGAAATGCTTTCTCAACGAAAACGTAATGCAGTCTAGAAATTTAAATATTCAAATGAATCTTCGAGTTAATACAGAGTTGGATGATTGTTGTTACTGTTTTAATTGAAGTAGTAAATAGTGAAACTTTAATATTGTAAGACATTTTCATTTGAAACGATCGTTTAGTCCACGCCCTTTAGAGAGTACCTACTCACTTCGTATGCAAAGAAATTGAATTTATAATAATTGTTAGCTTAATAGGGAAACTTTAAAATAGCAAGTAGTTGTATTTTAAACTTCACCGCTGAAACAATTCTAATGAACGCCGCATGTTTACCTGAAGCAAAGAAAGAATTGCAATTAGTTAAAAACTCTAACAATGGTTGTATTTAAATAAAATGGGTGTGTTTGTTAAAGCATAAATTACCAGCATTGTTTATTATATCGCCCAAACGATATAGACTCGCTCAAAGACTTCTCAAATTGCCGGTATAAAGTGGTCTACTCTTACGATGAATGCAATCTTGCGACCTTCCATGTATAATCTGCCTGCCTAGATATCCCGCGCTGCCTTTCTTATCGAAAGCCACAACGCCTATTTATCCTTTATTTTTGATTCGATATAAAGAATCATATAGCTCTTAAGAGAATATGCTGTATGACCTTAATCTTTTATTATAAGCCGTGATCATCATCTCATTAATGGTAAATAAACAAAATGGAATGTATTAGTCCATTTTAAAAAGTCACCCAGTACTCTTTTTTTTATATTTTATTTATAAACGATCTATATCTATTATAAAATTTACATGTTTTAAGTTAATAGCAAGGGTGCTTAGTACATTACGAGCATAATTATCTCCGAACACCAACATAGGCCCATTATACAGCGTGCAAGTTACTCAAAAGCTTCAGCCAAATTATTCAAATTACAAGAGGTGCCTGACACCCGGCCACGGCAACTTGCCGGGAGTTGTTATATTTACGCAAATATTTTAGGGCGGAAATTAATTCAATTTGTTGACATGCCTGATCGCCAGGCAGTCTGCGTCTTCGGAACTTGTCAAAGGTGTTTCCACGGCTTCGTAGAGTTTAAGAAAAGCCGTAGCGAAAGTAGCTGCTTGTTAGACTTGATGTTCTATTAAATTTGCTGCGCGTTTACGTCTGATAAGGGTTCGTTAGTTTCGCATTTTACGAATAGATTTCGATCGCAAATCAAGTCAATTTAGGAAACCCACTTTCAAAACGCAAGCAAAACACTGGGAAGAGGGCTCCAGATCCTGAATGGATCCGAGTTGCAAAAGACACAGAGATGATAGTCTTTTGAAGAAAACTAGGTATATTCATCATCATCATCATCATCAGCCTATTGCAGTCCACTGCTGGACATAGGCCTCTCCAGTTGTTCGCCAGTTAGGGCAAACATCTGGAGGATATACCCATAATCGCCACGCTGTGCAGGCGGGTTGGCGATCGCAGGGCGTAGCTTCTTGCTCCGGTGACGCTGCTGCCCGTCATCGGCCTGTGGTATTTAGCTACGCCTTCTATCGTGATGGTTATACCGCCACCAATCGGTTTGCCAGAGCCTCGTTTGCTGTTCGGCAGGATGCACCACGGGCAGGTGAGGATAGCTTGGAGCGGTAAAGGTGATAGGTCGCTCCCTTACATCCCCTAGGTATATTAGACAGATATACTTAATACCAACCCAAACCAATATCGTATACCTATTTATTGAGATAAAACCGTAAAAAACCCATTTATATGTGGTTATTACGGGAAAAACCTCCAGGTAGTAATTCAAGAAGCAGTACAGGGAAAACCATAATTGGAGACTACGCAGGCCTTTACACATTTATTTATAAACGACATTCCGAATCTGTAAATTTGTCAAAGGTTTCCATCTATCAAAATTGTTCCAGTGAGGAATTCACAGCACAATCCTTTCACATTCTGTAGACGCGTCCGAGGCGCAGTTATGCGGACCGAATATTTCCAATGACGTTAGACAAATGCCCGATTGGATAAACTCGGCGTAGAACAAAGGTTCCAGAAAATAATGAAAAAAAAAAGATAAGTCGTTTAAATTAAGTGTCGTTCACCTTTTCGTGAAGGAGTAGACAACCAATCAAAGTGATATTATTAGCTACACGTCTGGCATTTTAAATGTCAAATGATAAACATTTTTTTACAATTACCGCTTACCATCAGGTGTGGAGTGAGGTCATCCTGAAAGCTCTTCTTATAAAAAAAAATTCGAATAAAGTGTAAAGCCTATAGTTTAAAAAAAAAGTAGGTACTTATTCGTGGGTTTGTATCTCGTTCTTTTATTCAAAAACTAGATTAAAAAGACCACTTTAGATGCTTTTTGTTGTAATTATTTGAACTCTACGTTGGGGAAAATGCCGGAACGGTAGGTAAATAGTTTTCAAACTGTTCCTACTACATTAAAACCACCAAATGTGGTTTCTAGTTTTCTGATATCGTAACATTTTGTGTAGCTATTATGTAGACACACATATAGTCCGTGTGTTTTCCGGATTTCAAATAGTAGTCATTCCATCTCATCACTATCGTGGGTATCGTAGAAGAGGTAAAGGGAGTCCTCGTACGGGGAGAGAGAGAATATCAGGAAACGAGCAGCAATGTTTTCTTGAGTACAAATAAAACCTGTCATCAACCCGCCTTTCCCCACACTTTTCATTGGGGGAGGCTTATATCCAGAAATGACCTTCTTTTTCTAGTAGCTCGGCATAATGGCTTCCCTTCGCCTAGTGGAAAGCGAAAGAGAAGCCCAAGTCGCTGTGACAACGGGCAAGTAACTGGTCAGTTACCACCGCCATGCCGGCCCAACCCCAACCCCCCCACGAGCTTCGCAAACCCTATTCACCGGCAGGAACACGACCCGGAGGTCCTTGGGCTACGGTATTCTTTAGGGTGGAGGTCCTTCCCCGGACGGGCAGCTCAATTCGAGCGAAGATTCGCTATGCCCCACCTCTCTTAGTTAGTTTGTAGGCTGATGATACATTAAATTATATTTTAAATTAATAGAAAATGAGTGATGACGTAATTTTTTACCCATCAGTCATTAGTTATTTGTTAACATAGATCAACAGTTAAAATCAGAACAAGGAGTTAAACAAGGTTAAACAGCAAAGCAAAACATTTATTAATCTGAAACCCTACTTACGGTAAGAAAGTTAATCTCAACAGACTATGCAAAAATGTTTTGTATTCAATATGCGCGAACTCTTTACAAGAATACCGAAGTGGGCAATCTAAAGTTGAGCGCCGCGGGATTAAGCCGGCATTTTTAGCTGTTTTAGGCGTTCCCTTCACTTTCTGACGGTATACTCTGTTAAGCCTACATCGCTGTCGTTGGAAAACAGGGAAAAACAAGCGCAGACATGTTCCATTAGTGTCGGCCAGCACTATTCGTTAGCGCCGCGGCACATTGAAAATATAGCTTAAAGCGCTTTCTGTAATTATTTTAAACCGTCTCGGCTAGTGATGCTGGATACTCAGTCTGGGAAGGTCTTTTAAAAGGACTCGATGTCATTGGAACTAGAACAGGTATTTTTAATGAAAAATATGGCTTGTAGCGCTTTCTGTAATTACCTCCAACCTGCAATAACGTAGGACGCTCAGTTAACTGATCTTTTAAGGCTTTTTAAAAACCAACTCGATCTCATTTACACAACTGGAACTGGAGTTTCAAGTCTTTGTCAAAAGCTTCAAAAGACGTGAGCTGGTTATGAAAAGACTCTTTTCTGAGTCAAATAATAAAAAACTTAAACTTACTTTGTTAAATTTATATAGGTATACCTAAAGTAGGTATATACATTAATTTTCGAAATCTAATTTAAGCAAGGTTTTGCTTGAGGTAGAAGGTTCATACTTTATATTCAATACAGCTCAAGTTATTAGATTAGCGTGCAAGGTTTAATATTGTGTAGTTTATATACTGTAAATTTTATATTAAAGTTTGTAAACAATGTGATCTTAACTAATATTATAAAGCTGAAGAGTTTGTTTGTTTGAACGCGCTAATCTCAGGAACTACTGGTCCGAATTTTTGTGTTGAATAGGCCATTTATCGAGGAAGGCTTTAGGCTATATAACATCACGCTGCAACTATAAGGAGCGAAGAAATATTGGAAAATGTAAAAAAACGGGGAAAAAATAACTATTCCACGCGGACGAAGTCGCGAGCACAGCTAGTACATTATATAAGGCATGAACAGTAACTGGCATTGTTTCAAATAATTGTATTGTGTATAGAATTGAAACAGAAACTATAATAGTTACAGAAATCATATAAAAGCTCTCGGCACAAGAAAATTAGAGGTGAGTTCTTTACTTTTGAAAGCTTTTGTCTTTTAAACCTTTCAAAGATTGGTATAACTTAAAATGTTTATTAACACTAAAATATGAATATGTACGTAAATTTTCAATATTAACTTTGAAAATTTTAGGACTAAAAATCTAGTCAAAGTGGTCATATTGTAAATATGAAAGTTCGTATAACTTTCATATTATATATTTAGAATATGACCACCTCATCTCATCCCGTGGGTCACCAACTGCGATCACCAACCCGCCAGCCAAGCGTGGTCACTGGGCAAAATGACAATTGTCATTGAGAGAAGCCTGTGTGCAGCAGTGGACGATTGCAGGCTAATGATGATGATAATGATGAAAAATCTAGCCTTCTCTAGAAGTCTCAAAACTGAGTCCGGTCTTTTACAGGTCTTAAAAGACCGAGTCTTTCACAGTTACCCTTGTCTCTAGTAGCCGGACGGTCGCTGTACCTAAGCGCAGCTGACGACTAATAGCGCCGTAACGGCTGCTCCATGGGATTATTACAACTTAGTACTTTGTTATGGGATGTGCAACTTTATTTAAGCCACTATTAATACTAGTAATAATAATAAATACTTAACAAACATCAGTTATCTGAACTGGTAGGCGTAACACGTTGGCTTGCGGCGCGTTCTAATTAACTAACTACATGATCCCAAAGTAGTGTTAACACTTTTGTGTAACTTCTATTTATGTTATATGTTACAGAATCAAAATGGTCAATATAATGTTTACTTTTTTAAAACTTTACCTATAGAGAAAAAAAATGATAGCGATGCATATTGGACTTCCATTTTCATTCTGTACAAAATAACATCCCTACATAAGATTGATGATTCGAAAGAAGAATTATTTTTCCTCATGATTCTTCATCACGATTCATGATTTTTTAGTCAGGATCATGATTCTTAAGTGTCCTGAAAACCTTGGTCTTGATTCTCGTAACACCGCACAAACTAAACAATTTAGATTTTAAAAGCAAATTTGATCATCATCAGCCTAATCCACTGCTGATCAAAGGCCTTTTCAATTATTCACCACTTTCATCAATCTTGGGCTTCTTGCATCCAGCACTGGTTAACATTTGGTCTTAGAAACTTAAAATAAAGAAATCTAGATACACTTACACAGCACCAACAGATAAGAGTTCAAAAGCGGTTGTAGTGCTGTCATCGCAACTGTTAAAGCTCTCTTATGCTACTGTTTGCATGACAATAGAATACAGAAACAAAAGAAGCATCAGTGTCACACGCAGAATAAAACAGACATAACAAATAATTGTTTTACCCGATACCGATCCCACATCAAAGCACTCTGTTTATGCATTTCAAAGCTTATCTCGCGTATCCATTTTTTAACCGACTTCGAAAAAAGGAGGAGGTTCTCAATTCGTCTGTATGTATAATATTTTTTTTTCTTTTTTATGTTTGTTCACCGATATTTCCGTCAATTATGGATGGATTTCAAAATTTTTTCGACGGTTCGACAGAGGACACTTCCGAGGTGGTCCCATTATCACCAAGTCAGGATCTGATGATGGGATCCTGGAGAAATTGAGGGCAACAACCGAAAATTGTATGCTTATATGGTGTTTTTGTTACGTAATCATATTTTACTCAGGTGTATGCTTCCGGGCGTCAACATCTGGTGCTGATAATGAAGCCACATAACTCCTTAACGGTTAGGAGTTAAGGGACAGTACTGACATTGGTCGATATTAAACTAGGTAGTAGTATGTACTTATGCAGGGCTAATAGGGCAGGTGATTTGGTAAGTGATATGCTTGATTCTAGATCGCAAAGTCTTCACTTGACTTAAAGCAAAATTTTTCATTCCTAAGTAAAACTCTTAAGGACATTAATTAGCCTTTATTCAAGGTCACAGCACATTAACGCAACTAAAAATAGAGAAATAAAATTATTTTTTAAAAAAAATTAAACCGACTTCAAAAAAAACACAAACGACCAAAACTAAAAAGCGATTAATAACGTAAGTAATTCTATCCTTAATACATAATTATTTAAATGTTACAATTATCACTTATTTTTGAAGTCGGTGGCAGCCAAACAAATAAATGTATTTGTCGTGTGGATTTGCCGGCCGCGCGCGTCATACAACAACAGTCTACGTTAGGTACCGAGAGGCTGGCACCGACTTCAAAAATAAGTGATAATTGTAACATTTAAATAATTATGTATTAAGGATAGAATTACTTACGTTATTTATCGCTTTTTAGTTTTGGTCGTTTGTGTTTTTTTTGAAGTCGGTTTAATTTTTTTTAAAAAATAATTTTTAGAATACCGATTGAGGGAGAATGAATGGACAAACATTTTGACTAGCTCAATTGTTAGTGACACCTGCCTTCTGAACCAAGGGAAACGTTTCTGTTTGATCCGTGTCTGGGTACTATATTTGTATTTAAGTATACCTACATACTCGTATACGAGTATGTGTGTTATCTTCGTTGTTCTGAAATAGAATCTTTTTTCATATTAGCACGTCAAAGTGATGCTTAAAGTGCTTACGTGGTTTAGAATACTCAAGTCAAAGTCAAGTCAAGTCAAAATAATCTTTATTTGTATAGGTTTTTATGAAAAACACTTACAAATCAAATACTACAAAGAGGTGTCCCTGTCTGTCGTGAGACATGGCTAAGACGCCTTTGAGGTAGTAGCGCGGCCTGGAGAGGTCTGTTAGCCCCAAGGAAGACCATGACTCGTGCCTTCGGGCAGGACAGGACACCATACCGTCTTCCCGAGGTGTGCCACACTGGGCGTCGCAGCGCTACCGTCCCGAGATGACCGCAGTAAGTTTTGTTTTACCCAGATATACGCTACTGACCGTTTTCTGATATTCCCTAAGTGATCTTCTACGTCAACCATGGAATAACAAGTGGTGGTGGTCCTACTCTATCTCATAATTGAGGACACCACACGGACAAATTTCGAACAAACATTTCCTAAATTGACTACAATGGAATTCGTAAAATGAATCTCTTGCAAATTTGCAATATGCATCACTGATGTAAACACTGTGTATTTTGGCCCGACGCGACGCCATATTTATAATAGGCCCTTATCATTTCATAGTAGATGACAATAATAATGTGTAATAACTGGGAATGGTACATAACGACTGTACAGAATAGAATTGGACGCACTAATGTTAGCGCCACTTCATCGCGTTGCATTATTCCTAATTGAGTTTGGGTCCGTTCAAATTAGATTTCAGTCACACATGTATGTATATAATTTACGGTAGTACCGAATCACGACTTTGAACGCTTAATTAGAATACGTGTGCAAATTGGCTCGTGTTGTAAATTATAAGGAGTGTTGTGCATCAGAGGTAATTTGTACAAGCTCTATATGAAATCTTAATTGATTTAAGTCAGATACTAGTCCGAGTGTATTTAAAAGCAGTAGTAATTTGTTAAGAGATAACCATACATTTTGAATACATAGTTCGAGCAGATCAAATAAACTGAACTAAGATTTGGCAAATTCAAAAGAAAGTTCAAGTTCATTAGAGGCTACAGGTACTAGGAAGATAGATAATTATAAAATGTAATTGCGAAAGATGGTTAGATCTAATAAGGACTTACTATGTACATACTTGCTACTATATATATATATGCGCTAGAAATTATAATTTCTAGCGTTTTAATTGGCTAGTGGCCGGCAGTCGGTGATGAGTCACTATTTTCTTAACGCGAATGAACTATAGTCTACTACTTATCGACTACGCTACAACTACAATAACTACAGTAGAAAAGTCACACAATACAATACCTATTTAAAAATAAAGTGTAAAAAATGTCGTGGAATTATAATAAACTGTATTTTATTAAAGAAGACAATTCATAAAACATCATTTGTAATTCGGTCACGGGAAGTATTATTAAAATAAGCTGCATAGTCAGAATACTCCGAAATGTAAATACACAACAGACGTCAGCGGAAAATTCTAAAACGCAACAAAACCGACGAAAAAAAATATTTGAACAGCAAACTGAAAACACATGAATGTGAAATGAAGGCAGTTCACAGGGTAAGAAATTCATGTAATTTTTCCGACAGAAATGCAGCTCTCAAATTCAAAGAGATAACAGAATTACGTAATGCCACTTTTAATAAGGCTTACCCCAACGGAGCGTTTCAACAATGAGCAGTGGATTTCCAAGCGAGATATTATTTTCCTTACACTCAAAAACAAACTATGTCTAAAAAAATAAACAAGCAACTTTCTTTTGTGGTTCAGCTATCGGTCTGAATTACAAAGGACAAAGAAAGCCCGCAATCATTACTACGTAAGTAGGAGAGCTGTACAATTTGTACAGACGTTGGTCGATATAAATTCAATATGTTTGTTACAAATAGATGAAACCTAAAAATTGACGGCACGAGAAAGAAGGGGAACGATCCAGGAGAGTTTGTTTACGCAATCCATATAAAAATAGATGGAAAGCGGCACAAAGGATATAACTTGCACAGTGGAAATTTTCCACTACATACACACATTTCACATTAAATGTGATAATGGTGTGCCGTACGGCCAATGCAACTGTTTTTTTTTTATAGAATGTCAAACATTACAAGATGTTTTATGACAGAAAGAGCTAATAAATATACTAAAAAAAGGAATCAAGGTTTGTTGCTTAGAAAATTGCCAGTGATTAAATAAGCATAGATACACACATAATAATGACACCACTTTTTCCCAGAGGGTTATGCAGAGACCACGTCCTTCTATTTGCTACGATCCTGGCACACAACTTTTGCTTCGTCCACATTTATCAATCTCTTCATACATGCTCGTCTGTTTAGGGTACTTATTCAATAGGTGATTACATGATTTGTACTATAAACCTTCAGCAAAAGAACCCTTTCCAAGAATCCTAAGTCTCAGTACTTCCTAAGATAGTCCTAAATTGCTACAAGAAAGAACAAATTACGGGAAAAAAATACAATATACTCCAACTGCTCGAGTGGGAATGACGGTCGC
The DNA here is from genome assembly GCA_031163375.1 of Conogethes punctiferalis. Classification (NCBI taxonomy): domain Eukaryota; kingdom Metazoa; phylum Arthropoda; class Insecta; order Lepidoptera; family Crambidae; genus Conogethes; species Conogethes punctiferalis. Next base: position 15,095,096 of record CM062083.1, on the reverse strand, counting down.
GTCTGACAATATTCCATATGAAGATTTTGCAAAGTTTTTATCAGTATTCAGTGGATGTGTGGCCACGGGTGGCGAACATGACGGGTACCGTTCGCTACAAGGACAGTAATGCAATTTATCGTTTGCGAGACAGACCCAGGGCGTGTTTCATTCAGTTCCACTGGAAAAACTTTGTAAGTCCTTTATTTATATTTTAATGTGAAAGACGTATTGCATCGGTGCAAATACTTTGCCAAGAGTGTTTCGTCTAGGTATATTATTTCGTAGCAAATATACCTCAAGTGCCCGGAGGTAATTGTATTAAGTGCTTTATAAAGTACTATTTTGAGATTTACCTACTAACGAACGGGTTATGTCATACGATTACCTCTATCCTATCTAAAAATCTACATGTTTCATAAAATATTGACTACTCGTATATGTGTCTAATGCTTAGTCATCGTTAGACAGATATAGCTACACTTTTTGAAACTACTGTGATTTCATAAAAGAAATACCTATGAACACACGGTTACTCACATTATACAAACTATTTAAACAACTTACCAATAACTAACTGAAAAATATTAACTTGTAAATTAAGTAACCAAATGAAAATATTTATAACAAGCAAAAATATTCTGAGATTTCCTCTCGTAGAAAGAGCAATGCCGATGTAGCGACACGTAGCGACACCTATCTCCACACCGCTACAACAACCTCCACGTCGCTACAATATGCAAGTTCCGCCAGCTAACAACAGATGGCGATATAAAATGGAAAAATTGTACAGAATCCTACAACGCGCAAACGAAGTTTTCATCACGACTCGCTATATATACGAAAAACCAAGATGGTCCATCGGACCGCGGTCCCCGAGCACGATCACCTAGCTCGGCGGAAGTACTTCCACTTTTCGTAGGGACAAGTCTGTTCCTACAATTGGTGACCCCGACGTGATCTACACCGACGTGATATTGAACACGCAACGAGATGGAGCCCGACGTGATGAAAACCAACGAGAACACCACCTTGACGAGCCCTGCATCGACGACGCAGCTTCCGCATCATCTCCAGCCTCTCCATCCTCAGCAGCAGTCTTCAGCCAGCCCTCATCACTACCAGCGCCTTCGTGAACCACCGCAGCTTTCGACGCTTCCTGGTTCAGCGGCAGCTCACACCGTGCAACCGACGCTACGCAGCCCTACGTCCGGATCAACGGCGGCACATCCTCGACGTGGCAGCAGCTGCTCCTGCCTACTACGCTCATCCCGACCCACTGCGGATTCGAGCACACCGGCACCGACGCTTCTCATCCGTCCTCACTGAGGATTCGAAGCACACGCACGCACACCGCTCATCCCGACTCACCGCGGATTCGAGCCTACTCGGGCACGACACTGACCAGACTGCTGACCTGCTGAGACGAGACTTTCCATCTAGGAGGGGAGTGCTGTAGCGACACGTAGCGACACCTATCTCCACACCGCTACAACAACCTCCATGTCGCTACAATATGCAAGTTCCGCCAGCTAACAACAGATGGCGATATAAAATAGAAAAATTGTACAGAATCCTACAACGCGCAAACGAAGTTTTCATCACGACTCGCTATATATACGAAAAACAAGATGGTCCATCGGACCGCGGTCCCCGAGCACGATCACCTAGCTCGGCGGAAGTACTTCCACTTTTCGTAGGGACAAGTCTGTTCCTACACCGACAATTTACTTTAGCACAAATAAAATACAAGCATCTATAACAGCTCAATAAAACAAGAAATGGTAACCTCCACCCTCCCTACCTGCCGAAGATTTTACGAAACGAATTTGAAGATAGGTAAATCCTCTTAAATGAGGCAAATATTTAATAAGTACCTGTAGCGTTCATAAGCTGCGTACTGTACGTAATTAAATTCCTGAGTGCCCGAAGAGTGTCCCGACTCGCGACGCATAGCGAATTTGATCGGCGATGTGTCTAAATAAAATTTAATTATAACAAAGGGAAATGATGCTTCCTCTTCGTTTCCAAAAGCGATGAGGAAATTATTGTTAAAATTGCAAACGGCATTTGATGGCAAAATAAATTCTTGAATAATATGTATACAGTTGAAATTATAACACGGCTGAAACGGGCACGGGCAAAAGATTTGTATGTGATAAATCTCAAATATCTATAATATCTTAAATTGTTAAGGTTTAAGGTTGTTTGGAAGAGATCGCCCATAGTGATAAGACCGTCTAAATGATAGAACAATTGCTTACTTTACCTAGCTGTCTCGAAAAATAAAGCTATGTTTTGAAACACTTCATGTCTTTATGATGCACCGCTAAAATTTAAAGCTATTATTGAAAAAGTTGTCCATGTTTTAATAGAGGATGGTGATACGGGCTTTCAATAAAATCCAAGTTAAAGCGTTAAGGTTGTCTTAAATAGACGCCAGCGCCACCAACCTTACCTAATTTTCCTCAACATTTATGCTATTACAAATAACAATCGCGTTATTCATATGTATTTGACGTCACGATGCCTAATGAATACAGTTGAAGGCATTTTATCTCTCAGAAACTCGATACTGACGATCCGGGAGTAGTTTCCTATGGCGCCGCGTGTCCCGGATCGGCAATATCAAATGTCACCGAACAAAGGAGGAATTTAATCGGACGCGTCGCACCCTCCACTCGTTTTGATTCCGACTCGCACAAAGATATCGGTCCTTTAAAACTCGGATAAGGAAGTGTTAGCTCCCTTTGTGCTTGTTTAATTTTGTTCAGCCGCTTGTTCGAGCGATCTGTGGTGCATCGGAAGTCTTTCTTCGGCGCCGCGAGGACGCGTCAGAATTTAATTAATGTCTCGCGCCGCTCATAATTGACGCTATTTGCTTTTTATTAAAACTCGTATAATAAGACACGTATATAACCCAAGATGTTCCACACTGGGCTACACAAGAAAATATATTTTTATTTGTAAAAACGCATGAGTAACAGATGTCATATACATATATAAGTTCTGCATGTTTTGCCTAGAAAGGCGTACAAATTTGAAATTGTAAACACAGTGCCATCAAGTCCCAAACGAAGCCTAAGCTTGTACTATGGTTACTAAACAACTGATAAACTTACTTAGATTACCTTTTTGTTAAGAAATACGTATTATTCATAGTAAACACCCTGACCAATACAAACAGACATGTTCATATTGTTCATGCACACAAACGTTTGTACGTAACGTTTGAACCCGCAACTGTGTCAGAGGCAGCATACACTACCGAAAAGCTTTTCTAAACTACTTCTGTGTGATTAGCAATCATTTGGTAATCATAATATGTATAGGGAAAATTTCATTTCAAGACCAAGTCGTTGCTGTGTATTTTCATGTGCTTTTGCCCGCGGCTGGTGAATGCTCAATACAAACTTCCAACCCCATTTTAGGGAAATGGGGGGTTGGAAAGGGGAAAAAAGATGTTACTCTCTATCTCTTCAACTATCTCCACTTAAAAATCACGTCAAATCCGTTTTGCCGTGAAAGAAAGACAAACATACAGATTACAGACAGACAGACACACTTTCCCATTTATAATATAAATATGGATTACGCAAAGAAAAATTCTATCATCTTCTCTAAGCTCGGTGAATGGCATCTCCATGACGATATTGACAACACATTAAACGCTGTGTGTTGTGTTTAATTTACGTCGCAATCGAAGTATCTCGTTTCTAAATGAACGATTTTCAAACATACTCATTAATTCCGTAAATGTTTTCACAAACATTGTTATTCTTAGTATACAATAAAGGTATTTGTGAAATCTGAGATTCTGAAGAATTGCCTACATAATGAGTTTCCAAATTCGTACTAATTAATGTTATCATCATCAGCCTTTATGAATCCACTGCTGGACATAGGCCTCTCCCAATGTTCCCCACTTGATGATGATGATGATAAATGTCATCAACAGTTCCTCTCCCTCTCCTCTTTTATATCATATGGAGCATTTGATTGCAATTCTTCTAAGGTCATCAGCCAGACGGGTTAGAGGGCGTCCTACACTACCTCTACCTAAAAGCGGCATTAAATTAAGCAATAAACTCCATAGGAAACAAATATGGAAAATCGATAAACTAACATCATAACTATCTATTAAAGTGACACACCATACGGGAAAAATATGTCTGCACACACACAAAATGACAGTTATTATGGCCCCGACGATCGCTGCAACGTGCGATAAAAGCACACCATTTTCCTGCACACTATCGCCGTGGCAAGAACTATACGACTCACAATAAAAAATTCTATTTTAATAGGCCTGTTACTGTAAAAAATTAAATTTGTCCGTCTTTTAGATTGTTCAATAATAAGAGACGTATTTTTTCCTTTGCAAATTAGACCCAAAAATGACAAAGATATAGCCCGTTAGAATTACGCGTGACGTCAAAGAGTAGGAGTTTTTTCGCCACTGAGTTACGTCAAAGTCCCCCACCCCTACATTTTAATGCCTTGTATCTTTGTTATTTTTTGTTTAAATAAAAAAAAGGAAAAATATGTGTCCAATATATTTTTATAATCTTAAATACGGATTAATTATAATGTAATTATTTTGACCCTAGAAACATCCCTATTTTGTGCGGAACACAGAAACTTTTAAAAGAAAGAAATGCCATTATTTAAGCAAACGGGCATGTAACCTATCATTTAGTCAATAACAATCGTTAGAGTTCTCATTGAAACAGAAAAATCAAATTATTTTCTAGCGGTTGTTAGGAATGGATGTGAACTACCTTGACGCGTGCAAATCAAGCACAATAGTGCAAGATTACGCCACACGTTTATATGCAAGACCGTTCTATCCTTGATACATTTCTGTGACATGGAGATAAACTAGTAAGTTCTTAAACGAAGTTTCGGACCGCCATGAAACTGTTCCGTTACCTCAACTCAACCCAGTCGAGGGTGTTAAGTCCATTAATAAAGCTTTTAGTATGGAGCCATTCAAATACAATATTTCTTAATAAAGTGCAGTATTCAAATGTAAATGTTATAGGTAATAGGTAAAATACATAGATATAAAATTGAATCAATATTATTAAGAACAAAATGTAATATTCGCATTTTGTCACTTGTATTAGCAACTAGAAATATGAAAATGGTTCCAGTAGCGATTCTTATTAAGTAAAAATATTGGGGACTCAAAAGCAACTATTATAGAAAGTCCTCAACGACTAATTTGATGTTAAGTAGTCGCTAATTCACAAACCTGTTTGTGAATACATCACAGATATACTTCAAGCTATTTAAATAAAGAAAAATATCAAGACCTTAACATCTAACAAGAGAAGATAACAAAGCGTATTGTTACGCAAACCGCAAACGACTCCATTCATAGGCGTCAAACCAGTAATGTAATGAAATCCATTTCCGTCAACATTCACGCGAATGTTTATCTGCATTCTTTGTGCTCGGAAAAAAAAACAATACGGCGTAGAAGTTCCCCCATAAAACTGTCCATAAACACGTTGACGGCATTAGGTATAATGAGATGTTACACTGCAGAGTTTACTAAGTAACTAACGAGTAACAAGCCACCCAGACCGTCCCGAGGCATATGGCGTCCAAGTTTTATCTTATACCTAGTACAGCGAAAACTTTACTTCATATCGTGAGGAGTTCTGAAACGAACCCCTACTCTGTATAATGAATCACGTCATTATCAAAAAGGGACACCAAGAAAGCGAACGGGGATTACGAAGACACATCTCGAGTTTCGCCAACTTGATTCGAAGAGGTCAGGTTGTTTCGACATAATTTGCATAAACTCTGTGGCACACTAAAACATTTGATATGAATGAATGATTTCTTAATTTTATTCACTTAATAGACCTTCGATAGTCATTGTCCACGCCCACATACACATAACAATTGTGTATCTCAAATTTATGACATATTTGTAATGTGAAAAGATAATGGTGGGCCCAATTAAAACCCATTCGGCGAAATGGTACCGCAAGCGGATTCGTTATAAGAGAAACTTTAATAATAGGTAACAGATAAAGTAAATAAAGGACAACTTAACATTTACAGGGAACAATAGTTTCACAAAAGTGGCAACGGTTTCCAAACTAGGTCAGACCCGTCCCTTGAGACGGCGGTTTTATTTATTTAAACGGTTTTCATTTTGTATACCTAATTCAAAAACCGTAACTTCACTCTGCTTATCTTTTATTTATAACTGTTTTTTTTCTAAACCAATATACTTACACCTGTATTAGGTATACAGGTACATATAACGTGTTTTTTTCTACCGTAGTAATAAATTATTAGACAGACTGTCAGATAAACGACGGACTTGTTTAAGGAGGGTCCCGTGTTCGACTCTGGACCCAAACATGTTAAATAATGTAGGTACTGAAATTGTTTAAGTAAATTTTGAAACAAATAAGATCTGAGTTGATATTGAGCAGGCTAACGACGAGCCATACTTTTAGCTAGCACTTTAAGACCTTGAAGACTTTACATAGTTTTATGGCAGAAATTTAAAAAAGAAGACACTATTCTGATATTTTTCTTATAATATTGGAAACAAAAAGTGGATTGTTAACATTATATCTTAGAACGTACTTGAAGCTAAAATAAAAGAAGATGAAATAAAATGGACTACCGACGTAGATATATATTTTAATTACTCATAAGCTCGATTTTGTTTTTGGTACAATACTAACTCTAATTGTTCTGAATTCTGATAGAGTTCCACTTTCTATCGTTTTTAAATTACTTTTTCCATCTGTACCCACATATTCCATTTGATCTCACTAACATGATAACAATACATTTACCAAATTACAAAGTCCATCATTGAATTACAACAAACCGCGGATGGATTAAAGGATTTAGAAATCTATTACGATTAACTTTTAATCTCTCGGGAGTGCGCGGGGAAAATTCGGACCACAGATAGTTAGCTCGGGTGAATTGGACCGGCGTCTGGGCAGCCATGCGCGCCAACCGAACCTTTTACGAAACTCCTTTTAGCCCTTTATATATCGACAATAATCCATGTTCAGTAAAAGTAGCTAACCCCTTTGTGAGTTGAAGTAACACGCTCTCAACATTACATTATTTTTCTAAAATTTTGCAAAAATAATGTGTACTTGACTAAGAATTTAATTTGCAATAACTACAATGTAGAAAAAAAATTAATAAAGTTTGAATCAACCACTCGATTTTAGTTGTTAAAAATCAACAACTCGTTATGTAAAACAAAATTTAATTTGTGTAAACTCGTTCATATAATTAGCAACTAGCTGCGTACAGTTCGCTTTGTATATTATAATAATAGTTTATTGATTTTGATTTTTAATATGAAATAGAGGATGTGGTAGTCCTCTCCTCGAAAACAATAGGGATGTTTCCAAGGTCAAAATAATTACATTATAATTAGTCCGTATTTTAGATTATAAAAATATATAGGACACTTATTTTTCCTTTTTTAATTTAAACAAAAAATAACAAAGGTACAAGGCAACAAAATATAGGAGTGGGGGTCTTTGACTTCACTCAGTGGAGAAAAAACTCCCACTCTTTTACGTCACGCGTAATTTTAACGGGCTACATCTTTGTCATTTTTGGTCTTATTTACAAATGAAAAAATATTTATTTATTTTTGAACAACCTAAAAGACATTTTTTTACGGCAACATGCCTATTGTGCCTATAGAGCTGTTCACAACGCCTATTCTCACTCGGATTCCGAATTTTTAGGTACAAAGTCTGGTCTACCAAAATCATCTTGCCGTTTTATTCCAAAACAAAAATGTCCATCGTATAAAAATAAATACCTAGTTGCTTAAAATTCTTACATCGAATATCTAACATAGAATGTCAAATCTTTAATGTATGCCACGTACATAGTACGTTCAGCACCAAATAGCTCCTACAAGTAAATGGAGCGAATTGGAACCGCAGATAGTTAAGGCTGGGAGCGTTTGAGCGGCCGCGCGTAGGTCCCGCTACCCACCCTCGGCCGACCCTTCCTTTGGCCGTTTATAAACCCATAACAATCTATGTACGTACAGTCCGAGTCCGGCCATTACAAGTGCAATGCCTTGCATCTGCATAGGTTTATGAATGTACGACTACAAGGTTTAGGTACATTTATAAAAAAAAAACATAGCAATGATCTAATCTTTAAAGTTACTAAAAACATACAATAATATGTATTGAACATCAAACTAGGCTTACTAGTATAATAATATGTTTCTTGCTAATTGTACAATTTACAATCTTATCGATCTCCTTCAGGTAACTATAGGTATTAATTCGATTAAAACAAAACACATAATTCAAGCAATTCTAAATTTAGAAATATAAAAAAGTAAATCAACAAAGGAGGTCTGCGCTCGGCTACTATAGGTAAATAACTAGATAGAAGGAATTCATCAGTAATAAAATAGTTGAAACATTTGCTACTCTAGATCCCATATTATCTAAGATATCGGTATACGCATATGTTAACACTGAACTAGATTGTATAACGTAATATTGTAATAGAGCACAACAGCAATAAGTACAGGTCGTAAATATGCAATACCGGGAAAGTCGCAGGTGCGCTGTCCCGCACGGACGATACTCGTAGGGTCGAATGAACACTAATGGCAGTCTACACCGACGTATAAGTTACATAGCGTATAATTCTATAAATTATATGTACTATATTTGTATAAAACGTACAAAACTATATAACTATGCTGGTAGCTGACTCTTGAAGTCTTCATTAAAAGATTTATTATTGTTGTATTGAACATGGGCGGATATCGATAAGACCGCCTAAATTGTACCTAGAGATCAACTAACCGACCAACTAGTGGCGGTGTAACTATCACGATTGAAAGCGTAGCTAAATACCACAGGCCGACGACGGGCAGCAGCGTCACCGGAGCCAAGAGCTACGCCCTGCGACACCCAACTCGCCTGCCAAGCGTGGCGAACAACTGGAGAGGCCTATGTCCAGCAGTGGACTGCGAGAGGCTCACGATGATCAAACAACCCGCACTTGACGAGCGTAATTGACTATGGCCTTATCACTCTGGCTTAGGTAGGACATATCCTAAACCAGATGAGGGCAAACATACCTGTTGGCATACCAGATACGAGCCGCGGCACACATTGGATTCAACTTTGCGTCCAATCACTGTCCAGTGCCCAATACTATCGTCTCATTCAATGTCTACATTGTGTCTAAAGTACCGATACATACATTGGTGCATTGGGCGCAAAACGTTACGTTGGTGCAAATATCTCCCCTGTGGCCGCGGCTTTACAAAGAGTGCCTAAGTATCAAAAACTTCTTTTTAAAACTGACAATCCAATTCCGGCGCGCACTGTACCTGTAAACTGATGGTTCAATCGAAGGGACGTATTATTGAAATTGTTTTTGAGCTCGCTTCTTTCATGTCAACAACTTGGGGAAAGTTTAATCAGAATCCCGCGGCGATGACTTCGACTTGTTCATGCTCCAGTTCAGTTTGATTGACTATACCACTCGGCCATGTTAATCAAATCTCTTCATCTATATGTTTGATCAAATTGTTTTGACACGGTACCAGACATTTTCTTGTTATGATTTGGTATTGGGTGAATATTTTCGTCTTCCTTTGATATTAACTCTTGATTATATGTAGGTAATACATACAGTGCAATGTCACATGCGATCAAGGGTTGATAACTGCCTCAGGCATTTTATGACAATTAAAAATACACATTATCGCACTACCTATATCTCATCTCATATTTATGTTCTAAAATTATTTTATGATTAAAGTTAATAAAACCAAGAGGGAATATAAATAACCGTCGGTAAGATCTTTACGGGCTGTAGATAAATTATGTAGGTAAATGCTATTTTGCCAAACACCAAAAATAAGTGCGTCTTTGTGTCGCCGTCTGCCGAATGTACGTCGAAATGGAAACCAAAATCAATTCCTATTAATGCTTTGTAACATTATTGCAATACTTTTGTCAATTTGTGTAAACCAAAACAGATATTACATAAAAACTGGACATTCATGAAAACGAGGAAAACAAATAAATAACGTTTTATTTAATACACGATTTGTTTTCATAGTCTGATGTTCCATTTGCTACTTCCAATTTTAAAGGTTAATTAAAAATGTTTGCAAACAAAACACTGCCATATTTTTTTATTTTTAAAGAGTATTAGGTAACGTTTTGGAAACTGTCCTTTTCGGTCAGTGTTTAAATATTATTGTTATGTGTTTGTTGCCGATGTATTATACAGTTAAATCTAAACATAGCCTAATAGTGCAACAACAGCAATATAGTATACAGCAATAATACAAGTGTCTTACAAAGAAATTTAGGAAATTTCGTTCATCTAGGTACATTGGCACAAAACACCATTCAATACAGCGTTCTTTATATTGTTGATGAATAGGCCATGTTAAAGTTTACATAATAAGTTGATATAGGCATGTATTAAATATATCACAAAAATCTAAATTTAACAACGTTGAAAGTCTGCGACGAATAATATGGCTAGAAGCCACGCTGACAATCATGACGTCATTCTAACGCATAGCCGTTTATTCTTTGAAAACGCAATTTTTGTTATATTTTTTTAATTCGCAGCTTATTTTTTTCATGAAATCCCTTCAAAGGAAAGCAAAAATTGGGCATCTTTCCTATTATGTAAGGCCAATACTCGTTTATTGAGGATCGTACCGTGGTCCGTGACCTATCGCGACAGGTCGCGGTGTATCGTGTACAGAGGGCAGCGCAAATGTCAGCTCGCCATATATATTATGAAATGACTTAATCCCATTAATCTGTGCCAGTCGATACGGATACCGATCGCTTAGTTGCACGGAAGGATAGATGGCAATGGTTGTATTACGTTTACATTCTCTTGTGTAACTTGTAGATAAATTCATTATAATAATAGCTCCTAACCAAACTGCGATTACAGCGCCCATCCTAATAGTGACAAGTCATCATCATCATCAGCTATCAAACGTTCACTGCTACACAATTTTTTTTTCTATATGACTACGTTGATGGCCAGGGCGGCCTTGTCATCATCACCGGACTATAACTGCTACACAATGACTAGTGTCATTTGGGGGGGTAGGTGACCGCAGTAGGTTTCATTTGTACCCAGGTTTCATTTGTATCCCCTTAGTCATTTTCTACGACGCCCATGAGATGTGATGGGGTGGTCCTATTCTGGATCCGGAAAACACACGGACACTAGCTAAGACAGCAACGAAAGAACGCAAAAATTGCAGTCCACTGCTGGACATAGGCCTCTGCAGTTGGTGTTGGGATGTAAGGGAGCGACCTATCATGGTGCATCCCGCCGAACAACAAACGAGGCTCTGGCAAACCGACTGGTGGCGGTTAAATCATCACGATAGAAGGCGTAGCTAAATACCACAGGCCGATGACTGGCAGCAGCGTCACCGGAGCAAGAAGCTACGCCCTGCGACCGCCAACCCGCCTGCCCAGCGTGGCGATTATGGGTATATCCTCCATCTCTCATAATCTCAATCAATCAATCAACAGCCTTGGTCCGTCTACTGCTAAACATAGGCCTCCTTTAATTCGCGCCACATTTCTCTACCCCGGGCCTCCCTTATCCAGGCATGACTGCCAGCAGTTCTTCTAAAGCCATCAGCCCAACGGATCTCATAATCTAATGGGCAATCATTTTTTTTTATAGTAGTTCCTCATAATGGCTTCCCTACGCCTGATGGAAAGTGAAAGAGAAGACCAAGTCGCTCTGACAACGGACAAGTAATTACACATAACCATCTCTGCCCGGGCCTGCGACACCGGAACTTTTCAATTTTCGGATGGCATTTACAACCACTACTCCGACGAAGCAGTCTTTACACTTATTTACTAAAATGCCTTTTTTTATATTTCAGCGAGGAGAATGTAATGGAAATAGAATATTCCCGAGGGATGCGATCAGTCCTGTGGTATTACAGGTTTTATATAATATTGGGTAGATACGATATTAATAATTTGCTGGCCGAATTCATCTGGAATTAGCAATCCGTTCCCGTATACAACCACCCTAATGTCTATTTCATAAGTACCTACACGTCGATTCCTTATTCCTAAGTAGATTCAGGCTCGAGTCTAATACCTAATTTATATGCAATATCTGGAAACGTTTGTATAAATAAGGGACCCGTATGTTACATAATACAATTTGGTAATTCATTTTCATTCTAGTAATAAGATGATGAATGTAGGATGTAAGGGAGCGGCCTATCATCTTTTGACTCCAAGCCAATCTCACCTGCCTATGGTGCATCCTGCCGAATAACAAACGAGGCGCTGGCAACCGACTGTTGGCGGTATGATGCTCGTGCCCCATAGTTATAAAAAATTAGATGAATGTCAAACTTTCCGAATACAATGCATTGTGAATAGCCCTACAGGGTAGGATTTAAGCGCAGTGTCGCCCTGATCGGAGAAGGGCAAGGTTTGCCTGCATAATGCCCGTAGCTGTACTGCACCTTACGGCACTCAGCAGCGCTGCCAAAGCATTCAAATGAATGCACCTCGGTTCACCGCAACGACTTGTCGATTCCGTGCTTTAGAATTGAGCTAGAAACTATGACCTGTATCTGTATACCTTACTTCGAGAAGATAAAAAATCGGAGAAATTAGAAATTATAGGTGAGAATTTAGGAGAGACTGGCGTGACCTTTGATATTAGGGAACTTTGTCTCGGAATTACTGTCACTGGAAGTTTTATCGAGTTGGTAAGTAATTTGAAAAATATTTCATGATAATTAGAATATTAATATGCCTAATAATAACCTAACCAGTATAACCTCTATTGAAACAATATATTTTTATTGTTCAAGCAATGTGGGTAAGGGAAGCATTAAATACTCGTAATATATCACCATAGAGGTAAATACTAGAGCAGTTATTACGGTGATAGCCCATCCCACCCGAAAGTTTCACACTCAAGTGCGGCTTTTCTATGAATAATTCCTTACGTGTACCCTGGGCGTATTCCCAGAACACAGGCATGGCGGATCCAGCATCCCAGTTATACGGTCTAAAGTTGACTAGCGCCGTAAAACGGGCATAACGCCTCGCCGCCATGCCAAAGGCTCCTCAAATGCATTTTGAAACGTACATACACAGTATACGGTTGTACTAGAATTTGTGGGATAGTCAGCATCATATACGGAGCGATTGCTAAGCCCCGGCGAACCGAACGAAACTTTGATGGAGCGCAAATCATTTCCTTAGACTGAATTTAATTGTACGTTTTTTACGCAACCTTTGGTTAAGGCTGAAAATCAGTGTTTTTCCGTGGTGGAAGCACACGCTCGGCCGTGACATACTCTATGGATTTTTTAAAACTATTTTATGCGTGGTTAGTGTGAATTGGGATGTAAGGAAGCTGCCTATCATCTTTTCGCTCCAAGCCAACCTCACCTGCCCTTGGTGCATCCTGCCGAATAACAAACGAGGCGCTGGCAACCGACTGGTGGCGGTACAACCATCACAATTGAAGGCGTAGCTAAATACCATAGACCGATGACGGGCAGCAGCGTTACCGGAGCGAGAAGCTATGCCCTGCGATCGCCAACCCGCCTGCCCAGCGTGGCGATTATGGGTAAATCCTCCAGTCGTTTGTCCTAAGTGGCGAACAATTGGAGAGGCCTATGTCCAGCTGTGGACTGTAATAGGCTGATGATGATGATGATGATGATAGTGTGAATATGTTATTTCATGTCTTTTTATTCTGTTTTTGTTCCGAAACGATGCGTGTGTGTTGTGTTGAATAGTAAGCAATAAATGTTTTGTCTATCTAGCTATGTACAGTTAGAAATAAATGTACCTCGCATGTGTTGTCTTGACTATTACTGATCCATTTTACCTCCATTCTAGGAATTTCCAGATCGATTGAGCAGCGAGTGACTGTTTCTCCTTTGAGTGCATTAGGGACTTGTCTCCTCGGGAGGTAGCTACTTTTAAGCATGATTGGTTTCAGGGTACGAATGACGCTTTCCTCTGGCTTGTTACAATAAGTCCTTGCAGTAAAAATGCTTACGAAATATATGAAGTAAAAATTCTAATGTAGTTAATTCAAACAACTTGGTTTGATACTTTACAGACTGTACGGATTTATCTGAATCTAGATGGTTCAGTCTATGCAAGGAGTAGGGTGCCAAGAATATGATGAAATATTGTCGTGACTCATTTAGGGAGAACGGCCAGGGAAAACCCAGTAGATAAAATTCGTGAACATTCCTAACAGTGCCTTCGTCCGTCATACCTACAGATACGTCTGTAATGCGATAGTTCGACTTTTTACGGTCTATAATAATTAACAGCATTTTTAGCAATAGAAAAATCTACTTCAATATTTTACCACCAATTCGGAAGTACACCCTTTCGAATAACAAAGAATTTTCAAACAACGGAACGGAAAAACAAACAAACAACGGAAAAAAATCAGTCGAATCGATTTGACATCATCATCATCAGCCTATCGCAGTCCACTGCTGGACATAGGCCTCTCCAGTGGTTCGCCACTCAGGGCCAACATCTGGAGGATATACCCATAATCGCCACGCTGGGCAGGCGGGTTGGCGATCGCAGGGCGTAGCTTCTCGCTTCGGTGACGCTGCTGCCCGTCATCGGTCTGTGGTATTTAGCTACGCCACAATCGTGATGGTTATACCGCCACCAATCGGTTGCCAGCGCCTCGTTTGTTATTCGGCAGGATGCACCACGGGCAGGTGAGGTTGGCTTGGAGCGAAAAGATGATGGGTCGCTCCCTTACATTACATCCCATACGATTTGACAACCTCCTCCTTTTTTTGAAGTCGGCTAAAAATAAATGCACATGTTAGTGGTATTCACAGCGGAAGAAAAGTCTTACTTGCAGATAAGGTGTTGATAATGATCAAAAATTGTACTCTATTGAGAACTGTGAAAGAGTTTTTACATTTCTTAATATACTATCTACATACTAAGTATTGGTTTACATACATATATTAGAGACTTGTAAAAAAGAAGATTTAAAAGCTTCCATAGAGTTTTAACGCGACATTTTATCGCCAAGACAAAACAAACAAAATTAAATACACCTTGTGCAGTGTTGCTAAATATTATCTCGAAAGTTATTACCTACTACTCAACGGAGATTATGGGGACGTTAAAGCACAACGTGAGCGGTGTTCTTGGCACATATGGTAAGAGTGTAGTCACATGCCGAAGTTGCTTGCCACACGTAGCCAACATTTTACAATGTTAAGCACAAGAATAGGCTCTTAGGGAATAGGGCATCAAAATACATTTTCGTGTATACTAGAACCAAAAGTGAATGCAAAATGGACGAGTGTCGTTTAAAGATAATACATATTTCAAAACCAAGGCAAGTTTTTCTATGGAGTTGTATGACGCGTGACATCGGAGCTCTTTGCCTAATCGATAACTGTAAAGATCTATAACTCGTATAATAGACAATATATTTTTTTAAAATCTTCAATATTTGTGTTACGATAAAGGATTTCAATAAATCCATAAAAAGCTAAATATATTAGCCCGATACAGTGGCACTAATATGTTTATCCGTTTGGGTAAGTACTTTTAACTACTACTAAAATTAGGTTAAAAATATAAGTAATATGACATCATGTGATATTATTACACAATGCCTACCTGAAATCCGTGTGATGTGGATTGCTTACATTATATATGGATGTTATTTTTATGTGCTATTATAAAAACATTGAGTTCCTCACTAATTACTTCTAAACTCATCATTTCAGCACATCTTTTCTTTCCCGCTACGCCATCTCTGCAGGCACGTACTTTAATACGCCACAAATCCCTGCGGTAATACTTCATTGAGCGCGAATGATGCTTACATTTTAACCGACCATACTTGGTCCACCGTTTACGGCCCCACCTGCGTGAGAGGCGCACGTCGCATTTTAATGCGCATCCCATCTCGGCACTGGATGTTATGTGCCACAACATAATTAAGAAAATACTAATAAGGAATATACATCAACGATATACGACTACGAGTACATCAGCGTTGCTATTACGCAACTATTATACCATAATCGTCGGTCATTTCAGGTTCCTACTTTTTTATAGCTGTCTAAACATCATTGCTTCATACTACTTTTACGACATTAGCAAGTAATCTATTAAAAAAAAATTTTTTCGATTCTAATCGATGTCCTGTTTTACATGATTGGTATTTCGGGATTTATTGCTGCATTAGTGTTGTCGACATCCCTATTAGATTTATTTGTCATATGTTCCAAAAAAGTAATAGTTTCTGGATTTTTTACAACCATGTCTCATCATCATAGCTTATTAATCTTTCCACTTTGCATATAAAATCAAATTCGGTAGCTAACTAACTAGAGCGACGCAGTGACCCAAACTGAGTCTTGGCCTCCAATAATAAGAGCCTCCATCTCGGTTGGTTTTTTCTAACCTAAACGACTTGAAAATGGCAAACCATTAATCGATTCTGTTACCGAAGAACTTAATCACAAAACCATTACTTAAATGTCCTTTGTCAGTTAACAGATCTTAACACACGAATACTTCCTATCCCCTGAATACTCCCCATGAATATCGAGCCCGAGGGCTGACTGAGATAAACTCGGTTTAATTAAATTAAGGAAATTAATAGAACTTCATTCATAGCAACTAGAATTCCAGATTCCACAGCCTTATGTCTTAAAATTTCGAACACCGAAATCCCCCAGAGTTATTCGCCAATGCGCTTTACTTCCGAGTACATAAAACATTTACTCCCTTGAGCCGACAGCAGCTTATTGAATAATTAAACGCTACGATCGTATTTTTAACGAACAATGACATGTTATGTCACATATCATTGTGTGAAGTGGATGAAATTTGCATTCGCATCAGAGTAATTATTTGCATCAATCACAGTTGAATGTAAAAGTGTCGACGGGAAGTTATTATTGCTGTGGCTACTTAAACAATAAGAATGAATGTCTTAAGCACATTTTCTACTCAAGGTTCACCTACCTCACCTATTGCAGTGCACTGCTGGACATAGGCCTCTCCAGTTGTTCGCCACCTAGGGCAAACTTCTGAAGGATATACCCATAATCGCCACGCTGGGCAAGCGGGTTGGCGATCGCAGGACGTAGCTTCTTGCTCCGGTGACGCTGCTGCCCGTCATCGGCCTGTGCTATTTAGCTACGTCTTCTATCGTGATGCTACCACCACCAGTCGGTTTGCCGGAGCCTCGTTTGTTGTTCGGCAGAATGCACTACGGGCAGGTGAGGATGGCTTGGAGCGAAAAGATGATAGGCCGCTCCCTTACATCCCCAAAGCCTTCTCTATGTAGTCTAAACTATCAAAATATATTTCTACATAGTATGTATTACACAAACTTTACAGGCACCCGTACAACAACCTAACATCCATTTTAACAGACACTGTCAAATTTGTATAATTTTTTTTTTCCTATTTCCCTAAATATATTTATTTTGGGGAATTTTTACCGATAACAGTAGGATTCAAAATACATGTGACGATATTGTCTATGTATTTACCTTAAAATCGAACACCACCTCCCTCAAGATGTCAAAATGCAGGATACATACCTGGAAAAACAGAAAAGTTTATTAAATACATACTCATTATCATCACAATTTACATTATTGATTTATTTTTATTTGTCGGCCCTGCTGAGACACAGTAAAAATATTTTATGGCCATCGGTGAGCCACACCCAGAGCGGTAAATGTGTTAAAAATGTAACAAAATGGAATTTGTACTAGCTATTGGTAAGTACCGCGTAAGTATAACTGGTACATCACGGTCTTAGGTGACCTTACCATCGGGTGTACAATCTTACTACCTAATATAACACTCTCATGACCGAAATTCTATATCACCACGATCTATCTACAAGGAGATCAGCAAAGTGCGCAGGAGATATTAAAGTGTACAAGTGTGTATGAAAGTCACTTACACTCTCTTATCCACGTACGCTCTGTGATCCTTCACTCTCATAATAAATAAATAAATAAATAATCTGATGGTACAATAGTCCGATACGACCGCAGAGATCAGACGCAGAGGACCAACGCAACGGCTTTGTATCGGTTCTCTAGTACTCATAGTACAAGTTTCGGTTTAGTTTGTGCAATATGTGGCCCAGCGTGGTATGTCTTGGGTTATTTATTTAAATGGGTTGTGTCACCGCCAACTTCTTGACTCTTTTGTTCATATCTTGCCGGAAAAACCCATTAATAATTGTTGCCAAATCCTGTGGCAAGCACTTGCTAACAGAGGCAGTCAAAGATTCGTATCCTGCTAATAACAACATACGAAATAACATATCTGGCTATATCAAGTACACTTCACTGATACTACACTTTGTGAGGGGCCAAATTCGGTACTTCAGGCATTGGTCACGGCGTCGGCAACCCCTAATGAGACGATCCCCATTAGGCCCGGTCAGCGAACCGAGGCCGAGCACCCTTTGACTACGGCTGCCAACGCCTGAAGATAAACGCCACCGCCTCTGAAGATAAGTGCCGTGTTGTGTTCGTAAATAACTTGATTATATTGATCCGACCTTCTGTTCTTGATTAGGTCGTCAAGAGGATTCTTAGCTTAGCAAGACACATGATAAAATAAAACATGTATGTTCTTTTTTTTATAGTACCACAACATAGTGACTTCCCATGTCGGCTTGTAGTTGTCGTGTTGGAAAGAGTGACCCTAGTTGCATCTATTGCGACTAGGGTTACTCTAATCTTACATGATTAATCTCGAAGTCGCATCAGACTTAACCAAAAGTACCATAAAATCATGATTGTATACGAAACTTAATGACGCACTTGTAACAATTAAGGAAAAAAAATCAATGTTTCGACGTCGATCATGAATCAAAAAACATTACTCTCGTCGGGTGAAAATAACATAAACACTTCAAACAAAATAACGATTCAAACATACAAAATGAAATTAAAATTACCGCGAGTTGTTAATTAAAATTGTAATTTTATCATTACACAAATGTTTACATACAAGTCAAACAATATAGGCAAGAACTTGATAAAGAACAATTTAATAATTGTTATAAAACTTTTTGAACTCGCATACCACGCCACATTCCCTTATTATTTTATTTTGGGAACCGTGAAATGAGAGTTCAAGTAGGTTGCGATACAATATCACAAGTATGGACAATTATCTCGAATCATTATCGTTTAAAGCATAGAAATTTGGTTTCGATTCTACGTCGAGTCATTAGAGGAATCTTTTTTCTTCACGGTCTACAATCTGTTTTTGGTTGGTCCCTTACTTTAAAACCTTATAGATATTATCAAAAAAGAGTTCCCATTCGGGAACACCTTTAATCGGTCAAAATAGCACTATAGAAATGGACTTTATTTTTTGAGGATAAGATAAATAATGATTAGGAAATGACAGGACGGAGTGTGAGATCACAGTGTGTGGCTGTTTGTACATTAGTTATGTAAGTACGTAGTTTTGGGCATAAATTAAATAAAGATAAGGGAAATATGACAGGATAGAGTAGACTGATGGCCGTTTGTTCATTAGTTATGTAAGTACATACCAACAGAGATTTTAGAAAAATCCTAATGACCTCGAAATTTGGGGATTTCTGGACAAAAAGTCCAATAATCCCCTGCGCAGGGGATCATCTAAGGGGATTTCTGGAATAACCCGAAATTTGAAGCCAAGGTTACAGGAATCGCTAATATGTATAAGGTTCCTTGTCGAAGAGGATTAGGCATTACCTCGGCATTAGCAAGTAGAAACACCATGTTATCGCTTAATCGTGACACAAGGGGGACTAAGTAATTACACAGTTTGATTTCAGGTTAGGCGCGTTTCATGGCCATAATAAAAATCTGTTTCACGAATACATCAGCAGTAGTAAGAGTTGTCAGCGAACAATAAAAAGTCAGGTCGGCCGTTCGTGCCGCAATGTTGTTTCGAGCCACAGAAACTACTTCGTGATTAGTAATCACTCGCTTTTGACTAGTGAAAGTAAAGTGTTCCGTATCGAAGGGGACAAATAGAAACACGTCTGTAAATGATGCATTTGATTTCTAAGTCAATGTAGTAAGATCTATTTTTGAGTACAACTAGTACGTACATATGGCTTATGTAGGCATATTATGATTTTTAATGAATATTTTATGGATAGAAGAGAGAATAATTAAAATTAAGCCCGTTGGAAGAGGAAGAGGAAACCCGAGGAATCACAACAAAATTTTGTTGAAAAATAAAAACGCAATTAAATAGGCCTTCAAAGTTGATTGGCAGTCAATTTCATAAATGTGAAATTAATTTACAAGCATTACACCGTTAGAAGTACTTATTAAAGTATTTTTTGTTTGAAAACCAATATCATAAAGGCAATTAGTAATAAAGGCATTTAATATAGCTGACAATGTCCTCACACGAGATATACACAGAGATTACCCCCAATAATCTGTGGGTATACACAACTGACACAGCGTGACGTCACTCTGTGGAATAAATCTTGCATCACAATGCATGATTTGTAATACGTCAGTTCGGTCGCAAACGTCAAATTTTTTAGTTCGTTTTAAGAAGAACGCGTAATGTAATCGGAGTTTTCAAATTCAAAGTTTACCTACACGCGGCGATGGTTTGAATAATATACGTGAAGTGGCTGTTCAGAGTGTTCAGTGTTCTATCTCATAAACATTTCTGCGTGTAAACCGGTCGCGATCGATGATATGATAATTTATCGGAAAACAATAAGTAGATAGCTCGTCGTGAATGTTACGACAGCTCATATAATTTTTCTCCCCAGTGCCAATGTGTCTGGAATTCTGAAAGCACTAAAAGCATAAGTGAGAGCGTTATTCAGTTCGTAAAATATAACGATGAGCTTAAACCAGGCTATTTGAATATTTACTACTAAAATTTTCCATCAACCGCGAGTTCTCCTCCACAGCAGATTAACGGCTAATTCCCAATGGGTAATGGAATAAAGTAGAATGCACTCGGATATTGAAAAGCAGCACAAAAAGGATTACCAACAAAACCATAAAACATTCAAATGAAAATAAAATCTCATAACGGTAATGTCCAGTATAAACGTGTTACGAAAGGTCTAGTAATTGAATCACGATTGCCGCCGCATAAAATTTAAATAGGTCATATAAAACGACGGCTCATGTCGATATTACCCAGCGCATATTGGCACACATAAGTTTCAATACAGGAGCTCATTTCGAAGGGAATGAACGAGTTTATTACAGTAAACATGACTCATAAAGCCAGATCAGTGAGCTAATAAAACTGCTGCCCCTACACTACGGTCTCTGCAAAAATACAACGCGCCCAATCAAAATAGACTCCATTATGGCGTGACCCTTCCCTTTTGCCTAAGGTGGGACGGAGAGAGACGCACGATGACTTATTCCGATTGTAAGCAACAATAAAATCGGCAACAAAAAGGCCCTGCATCAACATTACTAACGGCCCAAGACTTGTTTTCTGTCCGAATATATGGGCGGCCGACGCTAGGGGAAGCTAATAAATATTACCCAATAATTCGATCAGCGCGGATCCTTTGATGGGAACGAATTTACTTTGCGGAACACGCATTGCCGATGTTCTATCTTTATCTTTAGGAGCAAGTGTACCGCTACGTAACGTCCTGATAAAATAAGCTTTTAGTCATCTCATTTAGTTCGTATCACAATGTATGTGATTATCCCTTTGATCTGAGATGTAAGTATAACGTTTTATATAAGCCGTTTGAAAACGCGTAAATAAAATACGTTAGATTAAACTTATTTTCCATATTCTAAGCGAGTCGTTTCATCTTATTTCGCTTTAAATTTTTGTTCCCCCGACTTATTCTAAGTGAACCCTTATACTCGAACCAATTTGTAGTGGTGCCAACTTAATGCAATTTTAATGAGGGTATCTATTTCGTCGAAAGAAAAAGCCGGAAACCAGCTGGTGCAGTGTAGCAAAAAAGGACCTTTTCCTTAGCAATATGTGAAGATCGACCCGACAACATTTTTTGTCTATACTCCATCGTCAATGTTGCCGTTTCGACGCGGCTCTTTTTGTTTCACATTATTAATGGTGCCCTTGAAGTTAAAATGAATGAAATTTTAATGTCCGTAACTTAAGAACATTCTTTTAACGTTAAGCTTTGTAAAACAACTAACATAGAAAGAAATTTCAACGCTACACTTTCTAATTTCAGTGCAATTAAGAGACGCTTACAAGTTAGGCATAATAAAGGTCAGTATGGGCGCGCTTGAATGTTTTACTGTCGCCTGAACGTGTGAAATGCGGCCGCCCTTTATAATATTCAGGAGGATCCGCGCAAAAATGTTCGGTGACCTCGAAATGAGGCTTTTTCCCGGAGGGCTCTCCCGGGTCAATTTCGTGGCACTTTGACCCTTAAGCTGCCGGGGAACGCGGCCTAAATTATCTCTGGGACACCTTGAGAGAGGTCACTAGCGTGATGAATAGTTAAGTCCAGGCTAATGGGTTAGATGTTAGTTCAAAGTTTTCCCAGTTCTGGTTATTAAGTTAACAGGAATATTGTTGGCGTATGTGTAAGTGTAAACATTATTATGCTTCGTTTGGATAAAATGCGAACAGGCACAGCCATTAAAAAGTAGTTTGGACGTTTAAATTTTACTTACGCACTTTTACTTTTAACTCGGGTTAACTAGGGTATCGTTACGCTACTTACTTAAATGTTCTATGTTCTAAATTATATGTGGCTAGTTTGATCTAGAATTACAGATACAATAGAACATTTATTGTGTTGCGCCCGATATCGGGTTCACGGGATTTGACGGGTTAAGTTAATTTTCCAAAGATTGTACTACAATCGATCCTTATTATTACGCAACTTAACTCAAAACAATTTATAAGTAGGTACTATAAATAATGTATGTCCAGGAAACCGATCCTCATTGCCATTCCTTAATTCAGTAAAAGGGAAGACCTTAATATCTTACAAACTGTGTTAATTTAAACTAACATCAGCAATGATATCTCTATCCCGATAACATGCCAACTGTGCATCTCACCACATTACAAACATAATTTATGTCAATTATCAAATGCACGACAGCACACTATAACCATTTGACCTTTCCGAGTAATTTAGTCTAAGGACAAGATACTAATTTATGCTCGGAACTATCAAACTACACGACATGAGTCGGGTTGGTTACACACATTCCGTCTTTGCTAAAACTATCCTATCAATTTCGCATATTTTATCCGCACTGTGACTGATAAAGAATAACAAATCGCTGCCCCATAAGAGTCGACTAAGGGACTTTTGGAGATTTCAGCTTCTCAGCCGTTGATAGGGTTTACCCGACAGGCTGGCGACCATCGCTCGGTGAAACACCCGTGAAGTGACTTCGGTTTTATATAAGAAGACCTTTCGGGATGACCTCACTCAACCTGATGGTAAGCGGTCGTGAGGTCCAACAAGAGTAAGGTCGACAGGCATAAGTTTCGGGTTCAGTTGGTGGCGGTGGCAACTGACAGCCGATTGATATGATCAAATGTCCGTTGCCGCTGCTACATGGATTTCTTTGTAGCTTTCCATCAGAAGAGGAGAAAACCACTACGCTGTACCACTATAAAAAAAAACATACAATAGGTATGAATAAGTATAACTTTCTAAGGGCCACAATATGCACAAGACAGGCATCCATTTATCATACGCGGTCTGACAAGGACTACAAAGACTGACGAGGAATCACTGATGCAAGACTAACCGCGCAAATATACTATTATTGAGTGTCCAGCAAGCGGTTTACTTAAAGGAAGCTATTATAGCCAATGGCATTGTCCGAAAGTGGTAATTGCCATAGTGTAGAATGACAGGCAGTACAATATCTTTATGCATAGTTTGTTTTATCTTATGCATAGTTTATACTACTAAGGTGACAAACAAGCCTTCGGCCCGACTGAAGCGGCTACCGCAGCCTGTGGACGCGTGCAATACCAGGGGTATGTATCCCACATCATCAGCCTATTGCAGTCCACTGCTGGACATAGGCCACTCCAATTGTTCGCCACTTAGGGCAAACATCTGGAGGATATACCCATAATCGCCACGCTGGGCAGGCGGGTTGGCGTTCGCAGGACGTAGCTTCTCGATCCGGTGACGCTGCTGCCCGTCATCGGTCTGGGTCCTGTGCCAGCGCCTTGTTTGTTATTCGGCAGGATGCACCACGAGCAGGTGAGGTTGGCTTGGAGGGAAAAGTTATAGTTAGATAGGTCGCTCCCTTACATCCCGGAGATCCCGTCTATTGAGGTATCACACACGCGTTGAAAACCCTTTGAAAACCTCTTCACAACCTTCTTGAAGGACCCCATACTGTAGTTACCAGTCTATCAACGTCTTATTAAGCTTACAGTAATTTTAATACAGCCTACTATTTATAGTGACTACATTGTTGGTGTTGTGATAATAAGTGTTACCTAAGAACTGAGAGTTTAAAATCACGGGTTGGCAGATATTGTTATTGAGTTTTTCTACAAAGACATAACTAAGAAACAGCTCCGGAGTCATGACGTGGGCGTTGACAGATCGGAGAGCAAGTTTAACCGTTGATTCTGCGCTTGATATCTCCTCGGTTATGTCGAGCTCTGGTCGTATCGGATTATGAAAACGAAGCATCAGAGACTGCACCTTTATTTGCGTTGCGCACTCAGTCACTTCAACATGTCCTGCATACTTTACTAAATATTAATCTCTATAGTTGAAATTCGATCACGAGAGAGTATTATTAGTAACGTACCTAGTAAAAGATATTGATTTCCATTAATATTTGACCAAGAACAGCATAAAAATTGTATCCGCACAGATGAATCTTATCCATTCTACTCTTACATAGCACACCTAATCAGCAAGCAAAAACTCCAGCATAAAAAAAAAACAAACGAACTGCTTCACTGCCAACATCCAACACGCACACTTTCAAGTTCAAGGAGAATTTACTACGAAGCCATTAGAAATCCATTGTGTAATTAGTTATCTTAGCGCACGTTTGTGTCAGCTTGTGGCGAAGTCATCGACTTGTGGACAGTGCCGGTCAGCGTGCCGTGACGGAGAAAGTAACCGCCAAGCCATCGGGAATGTATACGCAAATGCATTTCGATTTCATGCACATTTAAGCGGCTACTCATATGCTATAAGAACATATATATTAACACGTTGAGCGCCATGACGGTCACCGGTGACCGACAAACAATAGTTTTTCTATTGTGTCTAGTTTCTCGGTAGTCAAAGACTTGAACAAAAAACTACTTTCATTGGTCACGGCATTACTAGAGGACGAAGACTGCTTCTACTATATATATAACATCGACCAAACAGTGGAACTCCTTGGTATCGAAATATTGGAAAACCAACAAAAGTACGGACTAAAAAGCCTGTAGAATGTAGAGTTTTATAATAAACTACAGCATTTTTAGCAAAACAATCACTGTCTTCAATATGGTGACAATGGAACGAACGTGGAACCAACCCTTTCGAACAAAAAAAAATTCAAATCGGTCCTCAATTCTCGGAGATATGTGGTAACAAACACACAACAAAAAAAAATCAGACCAATTGAGAACTTCCTCCTTTTTCTTAAAGTCGTACGTACACCTTGTCCTCTATGTAAATCAATATTCATGGGCGTTCCTAGGTCTAAAACCGAGTTGGAAAGTAGTAAATCACTTAAAAATAAGGTATTTGCCTGGTATGCACAGACAAAGCCAAGATCTTCAAGAAAAAAGAATCGAACCCTGTCTACCGCGCCTACCGGAATTAACTACGAGGAGTATTCAATACCCCATCAGAAATCCCTTTCTCATTGTTTCTTCGCTTAACTTCGCTTTAAACGTTTTTACTTTTAGGCAGACGGATTTATATATTTTCATACAATAGGTACCCTCCCACACGCCAATTGTTGCTTTTTGCTTCGCCCTGAAAGGTCAAATTGTTGAACGAGAATAAAATTCTAAACATTTCACTCCAAAGGTAAAATATTCATTTTTGTTTTCAATTTCAATACCTAAGCTTTTCTAGAATATAATTTCGCATTACAATTCAAAGAATTCACATTTTTTTATACAAAATTCTATTTAAGTCATGTAGATACCGAAATATGAATATAATATGAATTAATTTAAATATGGAGGTTAGTATTAAATTTTTACCCTATTCTTAAATCCTCCCTTAAGTAATTTTTATTTTCCCCTTGCATTTTAAAAGGTAAAAGTAGCAACGATTGGGACACGACATACTCGTACATTCACATTTTTTATGTTTCGTTTCTGTTTACTACAAATAAAAGGTTTTATTAAATATTTTAATACATAAAAAGGCTACCCAAGATAAGTTGACACCACGGTTGACACTATGTATACTACCGACCTACATGTCATCAAGGAAAAGGCTAAATGGTTTCGCATGTAGTACCTATTTCCACACGGGTGAACAACTGTGTTCCAAGTCGAGTGGTACTCCTATAGTTTCGGCAAACATGTAATTATCCAAATGATCGTAGGCAATGTTTGGCGAGTACAAACATATAATTGCTGAGATGTTGTTTCCTATTCGCATAAGTTATGCCAATCTAATCGAAAAGGAGCTTAGGTATGTGAATATGGCACACTACATGCCGTAGATATAATACCTATTAGCTACGTGAACAGTAGTATCAGCTCTTCAAACACGAGTATTAGGTACCAGACGCATAGACTTTTATATTGTTTCTTGTCCGAACACCGAACTATCCTTTATATGCATGTAGCACTCCTCTCTTTAACTAATGTCACTGAAAACCAGCCGCAGTGCCTCCGCACCACGTACATGTACCGTAATAACATTAAGTAACAACACCTTTGAAACGCGAAAACCATTGTCTAATGGTTTAGTCAAAGCATAGTTCCCGAAACCGAAACCGTTTCCGAAGTGTTCTGGCGGAACTGAGAGGTGAAGTCAACTGATTATTTTCAGTCGACAAGAGCAAACGATGCTAGATTTTTGATGCGAGATTTAAACATGTTAATTTCCATATACAATTGGTATTATTACAGATTCGGGGTCCACTCATATAAGGACATGTACCTGCTCATATAAACAGTTAAATCATTTATTACCGCGTGTAGTGTAGGTTACCAACATAACATTTACTCTGGAGCCACAAGTCCCGTGCTATCATAAACCAGCAATCTGTCAGCACTGTCGCTTTAATTACCTGCCCAGGGCTATAAGGCGGCGTTCATCAGTATCACGTCGAGTCCGCGTGTATCACGACTCAATTTGAACTGTTCACGTATTCCGAGGATGGTCGGCGCACTCTGCGTGAATAATGCGCACCATTATGATGGCGTCTGGGACCAGTCGTACTCTTAACTCTTGTCAAGTTTGCACTATTGGTCTCGAGGGACTGTCAATGTTGCATTAAGTCTTTGACTGCCGAGAAACTAGACACAATAGAAAAACTATTGTTTGCCGGTCACCGGTGACCGGCATGGCGGTCAACGTGTTAAGCTGCTTTAGGATTTGTACAGTTTTCGGATCGTGTGGCGTACCAATGAGTTTACATTGTACATTCATGTGTCCGCGTGGTTTCCGGAGTTAGAATAGGATCACGTCACGATCATTGTGTCATAGAAAACGACTTAGGAATATCAGAAAACGGGCAGCAGCGTTTACCTGGGCACAAAATATAACCCACTACGGTCACCATCTGCGCAGTAGCGTGATAATTATAGCTAATCCCTCTAAATGACAATTGTCATTGGGTAAGGCCTAGCAGTGGACGTGTACGTACGTAATGTGATGTGTAAGAAATTGTCAATGTTGTTTTCTATGCCTCCGTTAATTAGAAACCCTATGTGATTAGCCCTGCTTAAAATAATTGTGTAATTTATAGAAGCTATTTGCGTGATTAGTGCTTTTGAGATAATAACTTATCAAAATTAAGATACTCTACACGCGTCAAACTTTACCGAACTTAGCTTGAGTGAAATGGCAATGTCTTTGTTTAAGAAGCGTCATTAGCAAAGACAGTAATAAATTGGTTATATAGATTGAAGGTAGTCTCGAAATTAGCTCAAGCCAGTGCCATAAAACAGCGTTGATCGGTTTCACGCTGACTCCGCCGCTGCCCTCACGGTTTAAATAGAGCTGTTCACGTATTCCGCGGACAGTCGCCGAGCCCCGTAAGAGTAATGCGCGTCATTATGACGGGCCCTGAGACTTGTAACACTCCACTCATGTCTATTTTAAGTGGTATTAGCCCCAAGGGTCCTCTATCCTATTTATATGAACTCGTAACAACAATATCTGCACATATTAAAATGCCGCTCTCGTACGCTTTACTTTCATCAGGTTGGTAGTAGATTTTCTATTGCGCGATCTAATAGCATACTCGGTATCAAAGAGGGTCATAAATAATACGTATAGGTATTTAAATACAATTCTAATATGAGACCTAAACGCTGATCGTTTCAAATAGCTGGTAGAGATGTAGAATACATGATTTCTAATAAATCATAATAATGTTTGGCCTCGCTATCGTTTTTACTAACAGGATATTATGTGTATAAAAAGAGATCGAGCCATACTTAAACAACCTAAACACCTATGAAAATAAGATGTATCACATTCATCACAACGATAAAATTATAGCCAAGTCAAGTAAAATAAAAATTCTTTATATTATATAAAGAATTATATACTACGAGTTTCTGAATACTACGAGTATTATGTTGTAAAAAAATATTTAACAAGTTGTAAAATTATAATATTTTACAGACAATAATTGTCAAATAACTCACGTAGGTTCTTTGAAAATCGAACTGTATGTTCGAACACACAAATTAATTAAGTATATTAGGTATTTTTCTTTAATTTAACACAAACGAGTACAAGAACAACTGTTGAAATCTTACCAGCTCTACACATCTATGCGATGTACAGTCTTTCCAACAATCTCATTCACTGCGGGCGTTTAGCCAAAGTGGCAAAACAGGCGTCCGCAAAACCTCCCCAGAGTCACTCCAGATTCAGAAATAGACTGCGTTATCAGACAACTGATAAAGGCATTCTCCAACGAAATGTAAACTAAAACAATGTTTGAATATTGAACGGTTCTTGAGAATTACTTGTTCGTTAATTTGGAGTGTATCTAAACAACATCAAAATACTTGTTTTACAGACACGCTGATTCTGAAGACTCGACTTTGTTTTGTTTGTTCTATTTTTTGTTTACGTAATTACGAGTGAATTGCAAGATTATTCTAAGAGAAATACATAATTTACTATACGATGCATAATTGAAATTAATTGCTTTTGAGATAATGTATCGCCGTAGGGGTTACATTATCCTCAATGAAGTGTGAGAACATTTTGCGTCGCGCGCAGTGCTTGGGAAAAGCTAGTCGTGTTAACTCTGAATTCACTGAGTAAGTCTTTAATCGGTTTAACCCCTTCTTTTGTACCATATTCTACATGTATATGTAATAAATATCCGACATCACATTGCGCCGGTACTAAAGTAAGTAGCTTGAGCACATGGATCAAAACACAAATGTTCATCATACGAATATTTGTCTTAGGCGGAGATCGAACGTTAGTTCATAAGGCAAGATCATAGCCACCGGACCCGTTAATATACATAATACATTATGTTAGTGTCTACCTCTATATCAGTGATATATGAAATAATTATTTATGTGCGTGAGTTATAGGATTGTTCATTTACTGTGGGACCGTAAAATTGTAATTACCTTTAGATTATAATCTATCTCGCGAGATTGTAAACTGTCGAAGACTGTAATCGATCGAATTGAAGTTCTTAAATTTAAATTAGTCGCGTGTTATATCATCAACAGTTCCACTTTAAACGATCACAATCTACCGAAAAATAATACGTTGAATTGTTAGCAGTACTTATTTACGGTTCACAATCTTGCAACAGTTTTGCAAGATGGATTATAACGATGTCACGATGACATATACATAAGCCATATTACTACTGTAAAATTTCATTAAATCCGTTCAGTAGTTTTCGCGTGAAAGAGTAACAAACATTCATCCCAGCGAACTTTCGCTATAAATGCGAATATGAGTCGGATTAATACGAATTTATGTGATGAATATTATGTAGATATGTGCTAGGTTCATGTCTTGATGTTAATATTGTATTTGCGAGTAAATAAGTGAGTAGGTATATATTTGGGATACACATTACACATCTTCGTTATAGTAATTATCATAAACCTAGCGCTCAAGCTACATACACCTACTTTGGCATCGGTTTAACGTATCTGATGTTGTATGATATTGGATAACGCTTTAATAAGTACATGGGTATGCATGTACGTACAATTATAGACGTCTATTCTCAAAGTTAACAATGTAAAATTGTGAATATTCAGTTTTATTAATACCTCGTATAAAACAGCCATTAACGACTTACGGCCTCGACTTCCATACACTACAGATAAAACAGGATTTGGATCGTATGAGTATACAAAAAATCATTCAATAAATGTTAGGATTTATAAATTTCGGAAGCCGCACCTACTTGGTTCATACACAATAAGCAAAAAATAAGAATATGAAAGGACCGCTCACAAATCATACCCCAACAGATTTAATAACTGCAAGGAAAGATACGGCCCTTGCGAGACCATCCAGCTTCAGTCGGCAAACGCGATAGTTCCAGCCATACGTCTTGACCAACTAACAAGTTCCTTTCAAGTGGCCCTCACATAAATCAATGTGATCGTGGCGAGAGGCACTACACGCGATAGTATCAGCCCGATGCATGGAGGAGTGCCCCGGGGAGGGCGTGTAGTGTCCTCTAACCCAATTTGTACTAAAAGAGGGCCTCTTGCCACTAGCGATTCGATTTCGTTTCGCTATTGACGGTAATAGCTCACGAGAAAGAACCAGCGACACAAATGACGCTGGGACACGTAACGCGGTGCCTTGACATAAACTAACGTAAGTATAACAGCCTATTAATGGTCAACATTTCAACTTACACGCAATAAACGGGATTTGGGAAACGTAAACTACTAAATTGCCCCGAAAGTAGATGGTATCACTATTAAATTTACAACAGACCTATGTTCAACATAAGATTATAATATTTTGAAATCTCCATTGAGGTAAAACGTAAGAAACAACTTGCGCCCATCAGGTTAGCAAGAAAATGTTTTTTGAAGCACAATCATGAACAAAATATTTCTGCATTTCCACTTTTCATATTCGTCGCCATATTCGCATTCGAATTCGACAATTTCTTCAACCCCAATCCGATAATTCCCTGCCAAGATTATTGTCTATAAAATAAAGCCTCTTTGCATGTAAAAGGGGGAAATAATAAAAAAAACCATTACACAAAGCCCACGGAAATGCTACAAAGGAAATTATTTCAAGTTGCGAAATGGGGAAAATTACTCTTCACCGAGAGAGGATTCTTACCGAACGCTGTATTGGAAAATAAGGCGACCAGCTGACGTGGCCGTTTGTCAAAGTAGCTACAAGAACAGACGAGATCTTACATCTGTGGGTTTTTGCGGTATATCTAGTTTGAAAGTTGCTGAACTACAAATTGTGGTTCTTTCTGCCCGGAGATATAGTGACACTTACACGCTTTAGTCGAATTCCTGTACCTATTAGCGAATTTTAGTGATGTGCAAAATCTACATGTAAGGTATTTTTTGGTAGCACATCACCACGGTATAATCAGGACCCTCATACATGGGCGTACCTAGGTAGGGGTAGGGGGTCCATACTAGGTATCTATTTTCAAACCCTCCCATGGCCCAGAACCTGCTGATAACAGATCTTAGGTATGTTTACCGTTTTCGTCAAAACAACATTTGTCACGGATCCCATACTTAAAAATAAAATAAGAGGTAAGTACGTACTCGCGCACACATACAACCGCGTGTAAAGACAACTGGAAATACCTACTTTAGACGTAAACATAACTCTAGCAAGGTACAAACAAAGTCAGTACACCGAACTGTGACAAATAATAATACAATCGCACCTTCCTCCGACTTGGAGGACAAACAGAGGGTCGCGTGCGCAGCGAAGTGGAAGTATTCCCTAACGAGTTGGCACTACGACAGGGCGCCCCCACTCAAACCGGATACAGAGACTAGTCCCAAGATAGAACTAGGCCCCTTATTCACTGAAACATTGGAATCTGATTCGAATTCGGTGATCATTGCCTTCTTCTACCCAAAACTTTTAAGGACTGTGGAGTTTAGGTTTACAAAACACCGGTATGGGGCAATTATTGTGCACTTCTAAACTTTTGAAGGACTGAGAGCGAGGAACCTAATCGGTTTAACACTGGGATGGTTTCTGACACTATTGGTATTATATTCTCTGTGGTACCTTTAATCTAATAAGTTCCACTAAAAAGGAATGCATAAATTTGGGTACCTAATAAACATTTTTTCTTTCAAATTTCCGAATTCGTACCGACGTGTTTTGAAAAAAGGTGCAGTACCTACTTTTATCTTTTGTTTTTTAATTAACAGCTCGCACAGGCGAGAGGACCGTCTTTACCATAATGACCACGGAGACCGTGCCCAAAAGGCCCTAATTTCATGTATGTCCAAAGACCATTGTATACAAAAGCCAGGATCTGATGCTGCGCATCATTAGGCAAAGTAAGTATATTGCTGTTCAATGACTTAGTTTTGGCTTAGAAGCGAGTGCTGGAGTAACAATGCACACCATGATTCTAAGGCAAGCTAAGTACCTACTAAGAAACTTATAGCCCATATTTTTTATTAGTTTTCACTCCCAGTATTTATTTACGAACACCTAATATAATCTGTACTCTTCATCTACAACATGATTATTGAGATAGCCTTTCGCGACATACGTAAATGAGGAAGAAATTTCTACCTTGTACACGATTAATAACTTAGATTTCTCCAGCTAGCAAAAACAGGTCTAATGACTAGTACTACTTACTACAAATTTCTAGTTATTTCTATCTGCTTGAGTACACATCAAAGGAATGCTGTTTATCTATAAATTAACCATCTCATTACCTACATACCAACCATTTATTCCATGTAACATTATAAATGTGGTTTAAGAGCGCGCATACAGAATTCGACGTATTTGCGGCGAAACTGGTATTTTCGGGCGAGCTATTATCATAGAAAACGATTTTTTTTAAATAAGAAATATAGTTTTTTATATAGATAAAGTCTTCAAGCAGTGCGTAGGCTAGATAAAATACAACATTTACTAGTATAGTTTTGTTTATCAAAGATCTCCCGTAAGCCGATTCGCAAAAATGCGAGTCAGAGTCAATTTCGAAAGTCTTAATATCAATTGCATTACATACATATGTTTAAAATATATGTTTATACAATAGCTTATATGGTCTTTTAGTGCACTAGACAAAAAAACTTTCAAAAATGTGTTATTAAATTGCCCAAAATAATTTTTCAAAATAAGCTCGATTCACACTTTTCAACAGTGTTTTTCTAGTAGAAAACACTGTTTCTTTTAGTTGAAATTTTGTGTAAATGTAAAAGAAGTCTTTCTTAAGTGCACTTAATTATTATTTTATTAATATTCTATGCCTGTTATTTTATACGATTTTTTTAAAAGTGACTATAAAGCCACGCGCGCGACGCTTGCCGATTCAGTCCAAATCGGGTCATCCCAGAGGGAGGACGTGCCGCTCGCTGCTCCGCTCACGCACACATACGCACAACCACTTTTATGAGCGTATACCGCTCTGCGCGCGTGCAACTCCACGAGTTTGATACTTTATAATATTATTTTTGTTTGGAAAATTTATTAAGTTAAAATAATATACTAAATTAATGAAATGATTTAATGTTTAGTCATGAGTATCAAATACAAACATCAGGATTATTATAATTATTATTATCTACAACCACATATGCTAAATATTTCAAAAAATTAATATGATGTTTGTTTATTAGTTCACTAATGAAGTTACAAAGTAAGGCTATTCCAATGATTATTATTATGCTCGTTAACATCAATGGTCAGAAACAACTTCCATGAAGAAACTGATAATGAGATTCATTTGAGTTGGGAGCATTTAAGGAATCTACGTCACATGTTCACGACTATAAATAAAGGCATACAATGAAGCTGAAAGTCCTAGAAATCCCATAGTCGAGTTATTATTAGTAAAATTATATGTGTAAAGATGGATAATAAAATGTTTGATAGTATGCACGAAATTGATCTATTTAGATT
The DNA here is from genome assembly GCA_031163375.1 of Conogethes punctiferalis. Classification (NCBI taxonomy): domain Eukaryota; kingdom Metazoa; phylum Arthropoda; class Insecta; order Lepidoptera; family Crambidae; genus Conogethes; species Conogethes punctiferalis. The sequence continues at coordinate 15,060,764 of CM062083.1, read as the reverse complement.
TAGATAAATCGATCTTCGAATCCAATTTTGAAATTGTCGCTTAATTGTTTAGTGTGGAATAAGTGAATCTTTGTGTCACAATAATAACAAGTATCTAAGATTAAAATTAAATCGATCAAAGTGGTCAACAATGGGAGAGGCCAATGTCCAGCAGTGGCCTGTGAGAGGCTGATAACGATATGAGATTACTACTTTTATTCAGATAGTATTAGAAAGAAGTAAAAATTATATTTTATAGTTTCAAAATGTAAAACCAAAATGCAATATGATAGTTGTGAAATGTATGGCCATTACGGTTACTAGGGGTGATTTTAGCGGATTTATACGGATATGTTACGGTAACTTATTTACATACATTACGTTAAAATTACCGGCCACGTATGCTGAATGGTAGTATGGCGACGAGCAGGGCGTGCATGTAACTTGCAGTATGCAAGTCGCAAGGTGCAACGTTGCCAATGAGGGCTACCGTTTTTGTAATCACCAGAGGGCGCCACTGTATAGTGAGGTCTTCGGGCTTAGCTGTTAAGGTTTGTTTTATGCATGTGATGACTGTGTGTTTGTTATAAGAAGGAAGCCATAAGTTTCCAAAAGGCAAAACTGTTTGTTAACGGTTAATAAACAAACCAGTGAACTAGCTTTTCTTTCAGACCGCTAATTTTTACACCTCATTTCCTCGGCTCCGCTTTTAAAGCGCAGATTATCACTGAGCCGTGTCTCATATTTTCGAAAATTAATGCCAGCTATGCCAAAATTGCCCAAAATTATTTAATTTTCCGAAATAAACTCGTTTAACCCACAGAACCTATGTAATTTGACATTTCGGATACCTCACGCTACACTAGCACCTCTGGTGGCGAATTCACACGCGATATGGGCGCCCTCATTAGTGCAGCAGTTTGCCATAATAGGTATTGTTATTTCTTTTATTTGCTTCGTCGCCGTCATTGGAATTATGTTAAATTCGAAATATTAATAGGTAATTAATTAATTCAGTTTAATTTCCAAAATGTCGATTTTGGGCGAAAAGGTAGGAGACAAAATTGTTCGGAAAACTCTCTAGAATTTTGTTTCTTTTCATTCATGCCGTAAAAAGTACAACATAGGAGATAATGATACAGTTTTGAATATGTCGCGGTTTGCGAGTTTTATTTCCAAAATATCGATTTTAGGGGAAAAGGAAGGAACCAAAATTGTTTAAAAATTGATTTCCTACAAGTTTAGTCTTCTTAATTTAGACCGTAAAGTAGAAAATAAATGAGATAATGACAACATTTTTAGGGTTCCGTAGCCAAAATGGAAAAAACGGGACCCTTATAAATTCGTCATGTCTGTCTGTCTGTCTGTCCGTCCGTATGTCACAGCCAGTTTATTCCGAAACTATAAGAGCTACATTATTGAAATTTGGTACGTAGATGTATTCTGTGAACCGCATTAAGATTTTAAAATAAAATCAGAAAAAAATCCAAAATTTTTGGGGTTCCCCATACATAGAACTGAAACTGAAAAATTTTTTTTTCATCTAACCTATACGTGTGGGGTACCTATGGATAGGTATTTGAAAATGATGTTGAGGTTACTAACATCATTTTTTTCTAAACTGAATAGTTTGCGCGAGAGACTCTTCCAAAGTGGTAAAATGAGTGTCCCCCCCCCCGTAACTTCTAAAATATGGGCATGATAAAACTGAAAAAAATATATCATGTGTATCACTATGAAAACTACTAACGAAATTTGGTTTGAATGAAATCTAGCCCGTAGCTTTTTTTTAAACGTCATAAATCAAATTACCTAATTTTTCCATTTAATTAACTCCAATATAATAAAACGTAAAGAAAAACATTTATTTAGCTGTATAGTGGTACGGAACCCTACGTGCGAGAGTCCGACTCGCACTTGGCCGGTTTTTTACTTGCTGTTGTATTTAATTTTAATTTTCAAAATACCGATCCTAGACAATTTTTGAATATATACAAGAGGACTCACCATACCTACCTATTCAGATAGCTCGTCTTTGTAACCTGTCCATTGCATCATTCATAAAATTGCGTAAAAGCAGTATTCTACGCAAGATTTGTGCCTTATACAAAAAACAGCGCTGGTCAGTCGTGATATATTCTTTCAGAATCAGGTTTAGGACACCTATTTTAGAGAATGCTGCAGTAGTCAATGACTCCTTCAATGTAACCCTTAGGATTCGGGTCACGACGAATATTCATCCTGAGAATAAGTGATGGATTGGTCAAGCTGGATAGGAACTAGATTTTAGTTGTTGTAGGCCATCTGGGGTTTCTGCTACGAAACACAAGCACAACTTTCAGCACAAGTATACATGATCTCTGTGATCAGTGCATAGGAGACTTAGGACCTTAATTCAAATGCACAAATTGTTTACAAACTAATCTTTTTTGAATGATGGCAACCAGCCTCTTTGTGAGATCCATTTCTGCCGAGTGAAAATGAACAAAGTAATTTTTACAAGTTAAAATATAAAACGGGTTAGAGTTATATCATGGCAACCACGGAGACTGCTCTTTCCTTAAATAATAATACAAACACCTAAACACAGAACAAACACAAATGTTCAGCACACGAATGTTTGTCCTGGATGGGAATCAAACTCACGACCTTTGACTCATGATCAGAAGGCAAGGAAAACACAGTAGGGATTATTGATTTTTATAAAGCAACATTAATAATGTCAATCACTCACACAATACCTTTGGATAGGTAAGTACCTGGTACATATAAAGATAGAAAGACAAAAATATTGTTATATTTTTCTTAAACCTTAATTAATAAACACTTAAGAATAATGTACTCTAAAGTGTTTAAATCAATTTAATAAGTACGCACCTATACTACACTAATAAAATATTTAGCAATAAAAGAATGTTCAAATAATTTAGATGAATAATAAATTGTTAAGTATCAAAATATGTTCGTCCGCCGGAGTTAGCGTCCGACACGCCGTTCACCCACACAGACACAAATGATGTCTATGTGTGTTTCGGAATCGGCTCCCGCGTGCGTTTCGAGTTGCTTAAAATTGTATGCGCGCTCTTAATGGTCAATTTTACGAAAACAGTTCATAAGATTCAGAGGGAATTGGATCATTTAATATCTTTTTTCAGTATCATAACGTCCTGTCGTAGGAAATTTAAAATCTTTGGCAATTGTGATATCAATATTGTGACAGCTATTTGACTGTTTTACTTGCAACGAATCACCTAATTCTTATAGACATCTTAGACTTATCTGTCCTGAAAACGTCTTGAGTGATACTAAGAGGTTTAGAGAACACGTCCCGACATTTTCATTTTGTGTGGTAACTGTATACGGCACGAACCGGCGCCAGCACTCCGCACCTATTGTGCGAGCCGAAACGAACCAAACTGAGTACTGCCATCAAACACCTATTCAATTTTGAATCTTCTCACACCGACTTAAGAGCAGGTGTTCTCGGACCCTGCTGACTGTACGACTCGCAAATGGCTCCTGAATAAACATCTGCCTGTACCCTTGGACGCACTCCTCAGATTTGCATAGGTTTTAACAGATTGTTTTGTATGCGTCATATCGACTAGCCGCTAAGGTGCCCTACATGTATACCTACTAAAGGCAGTGGCCATACTAAAATCTTTCTAATCTTTGAAAGTCATTAACACCTTCTGCAACGAAAGGAAAGTGCCATAATCATTATCATAACCTATTTATTTATTTAATCTTTATTGCACAGTAAAGTAGCGCACAAAAGGTGCACTTAATGCCAGATACGCATTCTCTACCAGTCAACCATTGGGCTAAGCAGAAACTAGGTAATAATCATATGTTTCTGTTACATAGAATAATTTCGCTAATAAATGGTGGCCATATCCCGTTATGATAATGACATAATGCCGGACTATAAAATATACAGAGCTTTTATTTATTATCATAAAAAAGATTGATCATAATTCGGATCAATCAATCTTGATCATCAACTAAAAATAATATAATTATACCTCACTATGAACATGTCCGTAAAGAAGAGATCGAATTATTTAAACATTTATTAAAATAAAGGCAAAAATACATCTTGTATTACTTCAGATGCTCAAATTGCTTACGATTTGTGAATGTAATCTAATACAACAGTTAACAAAGGAAGTTCCCTAAATTCGACGAATCCGGCAATTGTATTTCGAAATCTTAACATTCAAAGAAGTGTCGCTGCAGAGAAATTGTCACTCTCAAAGTCGAGACTCACTTCAATAACACAATAAAACTTTGAATCAACTGTCGCGGTAATATTGCGTAACGGACTATTCATGTTTCCACGAATACTCAAAACGCAACGTTACAAAATCGCGGCGGGTAAACTTTCTAAATCTATTTATGGCTTTAGACCTTCCTTTTCAGGGAGTAAAACAATCTGTTATCGACACTTGACGATCGGAGCCGATTCGTGTATATTTATATTCATTCATGAGTTTGTAAAACTTTACATTTACACGTGTAATCATCATCATCATCAGCCTATCACATTCCACTGCTGGACCTATGTCCAGGCCTCTCCAGTTGTTCGCCACACGTGTAATCATGACTGTTAATGTACATATAACCACAGTGTATAACTTATAACTAACTAGTAAATTAGTTTGATCATTCTCAGTTTTATGGACGGTAGTCTTATTAAGCTTTCATTCCGTGAAGAAATGAGAGTGAGAAAGTCCGGATCCAGATAAGTAGGTAGTAATAGTGCCCTGCATGTTTTACAACCTGTCAGGTTATACTGGATGTTGGTTTATTTACTATCATTTGACATTCGACCAAGATGGTAATTACTGGCGAAGAATCGACTAGATTCTTTTGTAAAAGGTCATCCTTTGTTATCTAAATCCATTCGTGATCATAACCATATATATTGTGTTTTATTGTGCTGAGTTTTATCTCTAAATCATAAAATACAACAGACATATTATGTACGTGCGTGTAAAATCGTTTAACTCGCTCAGTGACTATGAATGCATTACAGAGTCTAGAAAGCTTACGCTAATGTGAAATAAAATATTTCACATTAGCTGCAGCCCGTGTGAATATCAGTGATATGTGAAAAATAATATAAAATAACTTATGTGTTAATCTGATAGTTAAGCTAAGTTTCATTAAAATCCGTTCAGTAGTTTTCGCGTGAAGGAGTAACAAACATCCATCAAAACAAACTTGCGAATTTATAATATTGGCTTATTTCGGGTATATAGAAGATCAATTTTTTTTCCATCAGAATAATATTATGCAGATTAAAAATAGGTAAATAACATGTAGCAACGCGTTATAACTGACTTAACTTCTATAGACACGACGTCGGCATGGGCAAAGTCGTGGGCGAACGCTCGCATTATATAAATCAATTGTCTCCTATCCCGATGTTTGCCGTGAACAACGACGTTTATCACAGCACCACAAAGTATAAACTAACTGGCCAGTGGCACTAAGAGCTTTACGGTCCTATATACCGATACGGATATCGGATATAAATCACAAGAGCTCGCTTTGGGCGATCGAATTGAAATATCTTGTAGTTCGGCGAGAGGCTAATAAATCAAAGGCTGTATCGCGATCGAGACGTTGTTCCGATTAACACTGGGAGATGCTAACTGCCAAGACGCCAAGCCACACACAGTTATCGCTAGATTTGTACTAGTTAACAAGTGCTAGTAGATTATTTGATTATTTTACAAGATATTTAGTAGCTCAAATAACATAATCATTGATAAGATTTCAATAGCGATAAGACTGTCTAAATTGAACTATGAATGTGTGTATGTTTTTTATGTACATGTTTTCAACCGACTTCAAAAAAAGAGGAGGAGTTTTGTTTTTTATACAATATTTATATACCTAATGGCATCCCTACGCCTGATTGAAAGTGAAAGAGAAGCCCAAGTCGCTGTGACAACGGGCAAGTAACTGATCAGTCACCTGTCAGTTGCCACCGCCATGCCGGCTCAAGCCTCAACCCCCACGAGCTCCGGAAACCCCACTCATCAGCAGAATCACTACCCGAAGGTTTTTAATTCGACTACATATATGTATATGTTTTGTATATGTGTAATTGTGCCAAGTTTCGTTAAAATCCGTCCAGTAGTTTTTGTTTCTATAACGAACATACAGACAGACAGACAAAAATTTTACTGATTGCATTTTTGGTATCAGTATCGATCACTTATCACCCCCTGATAGTTATTTTGAAAAAATATTTAATGTACAGAATTGACCTTTCTACAGATTTATTATAAGTATAAGTAGATGTAGAACCAACTATACTTATTTATGTGAATCAAAAGGCGACATTGATTTGATTTGATTTGATTTGATTATATCAAGCTGTCGGAAATATAGAAGTAACTAAAATAAACAAATTACTCGTTTTGATTCTTTTTATTTTTTGTTTCTCGTGCAACAAAAGAATATCTTGCCTACCTTAGAGCCATATGAGAGATCCCCATAAGAGTTTCATATTTTCCTCTGGGCATAAGGTTTTATTATTAAATGGGTCCACAATACAGGCTCGAGATTCGGAATACACCATAATATCATAAATTTATTTGTGAAACATAGGTAAGATTACGAAGGTAGGTAAGGTAATACTACTCTGTTTTCTCTAGGTCGGGCATATTCTGTATGGGGTCACCAAAGACTTGGAAAAGGTGATCCAAAGAAGCCAATATAATGTACGAGTAAGCCACCACACAACCACTACTTGTGGATCACGGTCAAATTAGTAAAATAATATAGAGTTCTATGTAAATGTTGAATGGTAAAAAATACCATACGGCATTAAGTCCGCCATTTACTTTATCTTTTCCAGAAATGGCTTCTATTAAAGACACCTTAATATGCCTAGAAAATTTGATAGTGATTATTGGTAAGGCCTCCAAGTGTTTTCCCAAAGCGGTGAACAACTGGAGCGGCCTATGTCCAGTAGTGGACTGCCATGTGATCGATAGGCTGATGATGATGATAAAAAATATTTCAGTATAAGAGTATGACGGCTATCATCATCATCGTAATCGGCCTATGGCAGTCCACTATTGAACATAGGCGGTAGGCTGATGATGATGATAAAAAATCTTTCAATATAAGAGTGGATTTATCTTCAGTAGTAGTAGTTCGTTGATGTTGTAAGCACGAAGACACGCCCGCTACGGCGTAGTCGCTACGAGCGCCTACGACAGTTTGTGTTTATACCGCGGCCGATGTTTACATCGCGGCCGACTTTACAATAGTTTGTTTGAACTTTCCACGTTTTCTTGTATGCAATTTGTCATTTTGCTTTCCACTGGCATTTGTGGAAGCTACATTTGTATCCAACTGAACAAATAAACTTCATTTAAAAACAATAATGGTAGAATTTGTTACTTCACTTATCATTCTTAAGAGATATTTTCATTGTATTGTTTTCTCGTAATTTTTCTAGACTTCTCTCTTAATAGAGGAGTTCCGATTTCGAAAAGAAAATGGCAATCGACAATTTTTCAAACCGAAATGGGCAACCTTTTCACTGCAGAATTTCGAGTACTTATTAATTCAATCGCACAAAAAACATTCCGATAAAATACCGGCCGGCAATAAAACCGGGCCAAAATTACGGCCTTAAACTTGATCCCGAAAGAAATCTCATTAAAGTGTCCTGCATTGAGGGCTGATTAACGCCGCGGCCCCCTCGCTGAATACTGAACGTTGTATTCGCCGATATCCAATGAGAGATAGCTGCAGATAACCGCTGTCTTCATTTAATCCCTTTGTTCCAAATTTTCGCAAAGGAAATCGATGAAAAATGAATAAGTCTCAGAACAATCTCGTAAAAATGGCGCCCGTTAAAGAAGGTTTATTGAAAATCCTTTTTCTATAATCAATATTTCTTCGGCTTAGCGGACACCGAACTCTTGAAATGCAACTAATGGACTAGAATGATGATAATGTATTGTTTAAAATCTAACGTGCGGATCTTCCCATTCCGTTTGAAATCCCGCACGGGTAAGTTTCATATCAATATTTTCTATTTTTAACTGTGATCAGAGAGAATTCTCCAAGCAAATACTCAAAGCAAGGGGAATCATTAGAAGACTTAGTAATTGTAATACCGAAAGAGAATAATTTCCTTGAGATAAAAATTTATTCCAGCCGATAATACCTATACGAGTATAATATGTAGGCACATACAATTCCCTAAAAAAGCACTGTACCCCTTTACGCAAAGAATGGATCAAATATAAAAATAATAAGTATTCCCACTACTTGAGACAAATTGAGAATTTCCAAAAAAGGTAAGAGACCTAATCGATTGTGAAAAGTGAAATATTGAATTCAATATCTTATATGTTGAAATATTTGTACGAAGACGCAAAAGGTAAGAAACGTCACTTGAGCTTATTTTGTCAGACCAACTAACGCTTTTGAACGTTGATTCTACTTAAATATTACTCGTATCATAAACAAAATGTATTTAAGCCTTTAATTTTTATGGAGCTTCTTCGTTTAACGTCTAGTCTAGACTAGTTTAGGGCTCTAAATACACTCCCTACACTAGTATCTTTTGTTGTTTTAAATATAAAAAAGTAAGGGCTTCAATATTTTGACTGTTTGAGACAGTGATTTTATAGCTCATATTATGATAGAAATATCCCACGTTATTTGCGGATTTTGATTACAGAATTAATAACCTTCTGTTATCGAATTTGCCGCCGGCCTTTATATTGTGATGGAATATCTGATATAACCATAATTATGACACGTATTCTATCAATAAAAAGAACCATAAATCAGCAACATTTAATTAGTTTAACTATCTTATCATTTATACGCTGGAAAGCAGGTGCAGCAATATACGCAGTAATTACGAGTATTAAGATAGCGTAGCTAGCATGTCTTGGGTTATGTATGATTAAAAAAATGGATCTTGTAACTCTAATATAACACCAATCTTCTTCTATCTAAATATCTCAAGACTCCCTACTATACCGAGAAGCAGAATAACAGTAACAAATTTCACGTGTTTACAAAACCTCCCTAAAAGTTATTTACGACAACCGCAGGAGTACTGGCAATAACCATTACATGCCTTCCATTATCTCGTAAATTAAATTAATTTAACCTTAGGCCCCACTTTTATTTCTACCGCAGAATATCACTATATTTATTAGACAACCTTTTAAAGGGTTTTCCTTTTGTTCGTTTTATTTTTGTTTTAAATAAGCAAACACAATGACCGTTACAGTGTTTTGTTACTTAGTTGAAAAAAACACGTTTCCTCACAAAAAGAAAGTTGTTTTAAAAACAATACCTTAAACTAACAACGGACTCCATGACATCTAAATGGATCCAAGTCGTGAATACCATAATGTGGTCTGATTAGACAAAAGAATAAAGACATATTTTTATAAATGGATAACCTAACTCGAACGAAATCTTAAGGATCTAATTTTTTTCTTCGCATTTACACAACAGTAAAACAAAAGGAACAAAAAATTTAAAATAAAAATACCTGAAGATAGCAGTCTGGTATTCCGACGCTTCTACTTATCTTGTTGAAATAACTTTAACGTTATAGGCACTTGATATATTTCATTTCACAAGTTTTATTTAAAAACAATGGGACCCGTGCTTTTGCTAAAAAATGTATTTACACAAAATTATAATAGAGTTTAGTTTAGTTTTTAAATAAACACGATACACGCAGTGTCTTCATGACAACCGTAGAGCAAACGTATTAAGTAAACCTAGAACAACGTTAGTCACAAAATGTAATCAAAGTGTGATTTGCTGTATGAGAAAGGTTTGTCAAGAACTTTGTATAACATGTGAGTGAATATTAATGAACTAACTTAGGCCTCTTAAAGTCTAACATGAAATTGGCTTTATCTGATTCTGAGAGGCAACATCTTTAGACCGATCCTATGTGAATATAATATATTATGATTATTCGCGCAGTATAAACATCACTCAAGTTGATGTGCAGCTAATTCATAAACGTTGATTACACTATATTTGTACCTCATCATAACTGCTAATTAAGGAAACGACCGATTCCATTTCATAGAAAGGCTGCGACGAAGTGAAGAACTACAAGTAATACGGATGATGACAAGGTATGAAAATGAAGAAAATAATTAGTCCGTCTCTTAGATAATAAAAAAATATAAGACCCGTATTTTTTGTTTTGTCGAAATAACAAGAAAATACTTAGATATTTTTTTTTTTTTTTTTTTTTTTTTTTATGGAAGAGGGGGCAAACGGGCCTGAAGGTCACCTGATGGTAAGTGATCACTTCAGCCCATAGACACCGCAACACCAGGGGAGTCACAGGTGCGTTGCCGGCCTTTGAGAAATCTATAGGCTCGCTTTTTGAAGGTCCCTAAATCATATCCACTCGGAAAAATTGCAGCAGGAAGCTGATTCCAAAGACCGGTTGCACGAGGCAGAAAATTGCGCGCAAAACGCACCGTGGAAGACCTCCAACTATCAAGATGATAAGGATGAAATCTAGAATTGGTGCGAGATGTACGATGATGAAAAATAGCAGCCGGTACCAGATCAAACAATTCCTCCGAACACTCGCCGTGATATATACGGTAGAAAACGCACAAAGACGCAACATCCCTGCGCAAAGATAAAGGGTCTAGTTTCTCTGAAAGTTCTCGGTCGTCAATGATTCGAGCCGCTCTTCGCTGGATGCGGTCAAAAGGAAGAAGTTGATACTGAGGTGCCCCGGCCCACAGATGAGAACAATATTCCATGTGAGGTCGCACCTGTGCCTTGTACAATTGAAGATATAGCGCATTAAAGTTACGGAGTGGGGGCTAACTACGTCACGTTAGAGTATATTTTGTACTCTAACGTGACGTCATGTGACATTTAAAATCAATGTATCTTCGTAAGTTTTTGAACAAGAGGCAAAATAAAAAATACGTATCCAATATTTTTCATTAATCTATCTGATGGACATTAAATTATTTTTTAGTCATCATCCCTATTCCAGTTTTATTTTCCTGATTCCAGTAATAGAAATACAGGAAAGTAAATAACTTTGTTGGTTACTTTATTAGACCCAATCCAACGAAAATAACTACCAAGTGTTAAACATTTTTGAAACCTTAAGTTTAGGTATACAACAATTTTCTTCTTAGGTATTCCGATTAACACTTAAGCAGTCACGTTGTGGCTTGTAATATGGACGGTAGTTACCAAGTGAACTGACCCGCCATTTAATATTCTAAGGTCTCTCGCCGTAAAAAATAACAGTGTATTAACACAAAAGGCAGGCAGGCAAATCATCTTATCAGTGATTCAGGAAGTGGACTGAGCAAAAAAGGCCTCTTTATTTTAAATCGTGTTTATTGCGCATAGTCAAATTTAGGTTATTTAAACTCACTGACCATTTTGTACAAACGTACCTCATTCTGCGATCGAAACAAAGACCCTTTAGAATCGAAACAGTTTTAGCTCTCGATCGCCCACTGTAACCTCGTTTGGGGCGGTCGATTCTCCAAACGCGGCTGATTGTCATAGATGCTGATTATTTCTGAGCTACGTTTCACCTTAACTGGTCCTTCTGTTGGTTAATTTGTCTCTGTCCATGTCAGCGATTGCCCGCACTAATAAGGGTAAATAGAAACAAAGTGCCGTTCTCGAGCGTATAACGAGGCGCTAATCCCACGCATTGCGTGTGCCAAATGTACTTTGATATTTCCTCGTGTTTCCTTACCACTTCATTGTGGTTAACGTCGCAGCGGTACGAAGGAAATGTTGTGTCGTTTCTTCTGACTGTTGCTTAAATAGTTATGAATGTCAAAAAAAGTGATGGTAAACTTGTATTTCAATAAAACATTCACGACGTGACCTTTTCAATCGTTTTTAATTTTGGTATTTTAGGTCAGCGTAACAACTACAGTTTGACACATGTCTAGATTAAACAAAAGTTAGATATCGTATACCTACCCATTAACTGCACTATACTCGTCCATCTATCCTACTTTATCTAAGGCTAGGCGCGCACTGGTGACTTTTTGTCACCGTGCCAGTAGTTTCATCTCTTTTGCACTTTTAAAATGAGAAAAAGAGAGATATTTGTCACGGTGACAACAAGTCACCAGTGCGCGTCTAGCCTTAAGCACAGAAATGCGGTCACTTTCATAGCCCAACTGAAAAAAATAATATGGGATTGATTGGTGCATAGAATAGAATGTGTAGATATAGGAAGAAATACAACACGCGTACATAATAATATATGGGATAGGATGGTATAAAGGGATGCATAATAGGTATGGGATTGATTGATACATAGAATGGAATGAAATGTACGACAGTGTGACCGGAAGATGAGCTGAATGAGAGAACGAAAGAACACAAGAATGGGGAAGGACTAAATTGTGTGTGCTAGTTATAAAGCCATAAAATGTCAATATTGATTTCCTGATGCCCATCCCTTTGATTCGTACCGAAATGCCTCTACATTCATTTTACAATTAGCTCATAGGCACGCACAAAGTTTGAACTAAAACCGCACACCCCGCCTGACAAACCGATGCCTCATTAATGTAATCAAAGTAACTAAACCACTGTTTGTTCCGTACCTAATAAGCGGTCAGCTAAAACATGTGACTGAGGACACGAGGCGTTAATTACCGCGCATCCTCTGGTGTAGCTCGCAAAATTAGAAAAGTTAAAAATCTCGTTCCTTTTAACTCAAATGGCACTAGCATACATCAGGACGCGGCGTGTTTTGAGAACCGACACGTTAATTAAGCGAGCTTTTGCTCTCGTTTTTAGTGGTGCGTTGTGCGAATGTAAAACCCTTGTGCGTACACATTGGGTTACGCTTACCCACGTTGTCCTTGAAAGGGAGAATATAATTTGATTAAACGTCGTGAAAACGTCAACTTAGCCTATTCTAAAAAGCCAAATGTCAAACTTACTATTTCGTCTACTATTCCAAAACAACCACTAACCAAATGGGACGATACATAAAACGTCTACTTACATTTTGGAGAGTCAACTTCTTAGGAGAACGGTCGATTTGGGAAGTTGGCTTTTGAACTATTTTGAAATTGAATTTCATACCTACGAGCGGCCTATGGTTTGATATATATTAATGCCTGCCAGTTGCTTAACTCCAGACGCAGAAACCATATCAAGAATCTTTTAAAAACAAAATATCGTAATTTCGTCGGCATCGTCTTGTAATGTCGTAATCTCGTCGACACGTGTATTTCTCTTATTCCACCTTATAAATCTCACTGCAGGATTATGAACTAAACCCCCCAGATCAAAATCGCAACGTTTCTTAAACCAAAACAAACAAATTAATTAAACTAATCCACTTAATTAAAGTAAGGCAACTTAATTAAATCGAAATAGATATTAATATTAACAGGAAAGTCTTTAAAAAAACGCCTCCTCCTCTCTTACCGGACCGTCGACATTAATTATTATTTCTAAGGTTTAACAGCCGGCTAAAGAAAAAGTAAATGGGCTACCATCCATTCTGAACTTCGCTTAAAACTAATATAAATCTTATTTATAAATGGGCCCGCAAAGTATACTTTACAAGAAACAGTGATACAAAGAAAAAGGCTTTATTGCTCAGTGCGTTTTATATTAATGACGAACTCACGCAGACCTTATATTTCAAAGTACTTCGTGTTACATGAGAATACTTGAAATTGTATTGGAAGCTCTTGGATCTTGTTTCATTTTAGATATTAACGAGCCTAAATTCACAAAACAATTCATAACGAAGTCCTTCTCTCATTAAGTACGACTTGTACAATTATACGATGTAGAATAGGTAACTCAAGTCACAATGTCTTACTTGGAAATCTAACTCCTTGTAACATTCAGGACAACTTCAAAGAACCGTTGGAAGTTATGGTAACCTATGGAAACGCATTTGTTAAAGGTTATTAAATAGGAGCAAAGATAAAAATAACATTAAGAGATCTAAGTTCAAAATAATTATTAAGAGTAGCTTCCAGCACTCATTCCTCATCGCGTAGTATTCTCATACCATTAGTATAAAGTCAATAAGGTGGATATCAATTGGGATCTGTCAACAGATCTTGACACGGATTCTAATTCGGAACAAATCAAAATCTCTACCGTTCAGTAACGGCTATAATCTCAGTATGAAAGTGTTACAAAGTCGACTGAGGGGATCCTCGCAAACCTGACCCCAGTAAAGGGGGATTTGGCGCGAGTTCCTTGCCGGAGTTTCATTAAGTCCGCTCTTACGTGACAAAGCTCTGCGGGACACGCCGGAACTATCACGCCAAGTTATGAATTAAAATTGCGGGCACTGCATCATATCTCGGCTTAATCTATTTTCATATGTGATAGCGTATCTTACTACACTTGTATAAGGAGAATGTTATAGTGTAGTAATAAGAATGACATAGCATATAGGCTGTAACGATATATACCGGAACTCAAATTCCTAAAACCATTGATGTTCAAAGTTATCAGTTTCTTATAATAGTGTGCCATAATAGCCAGGTATGTATAATAAAAAATAGGTAGGTACTCGTCCAACATAGTACTGAAATCATCGTCAAATCAGATCATTGCATCAAATATACACATCTCAATGCCTTGTCAAGCTTACACCACCTTTAACCTTATAGATTGCATGACTACTTACCAAAAATCAATCAATATTTTTCCTATCTAGAATTATAGTTTAGTCAAACACCGTTGACATACCTACAAAAGCCACGCAAAAAGATGTAAGTGCATCTAACTGTTATGCCACGGCAGTGCGCAGTGCAGTGCACATAATCGGCGTGAGAACAATGCCACACGCATGCGCGCGCGCACTTCGCGGGTATCAGTAACGGGTGCCCGTTTGATGGCAGCGGTAAGCGCATAGACAAATCAGGCCAATAGAATGCGAAGGTGTATTGTACGGTGATATACCTACGTATAGACAATAACAAATGAATGAATTAATGACGAACAATGAACACGAATACATATTTTTTCCTTTACGCTTTTCTTCTTCTAGTCGTATCGACGTCAGTGGCACAGTGGTTAGAATGGTCGACGATCCGAAGGTTTAGAGTTCGATACCCGGTCGGGTTGTAGGAAAATGACTTTTCTAAATTGCCTCGATTTCGGTGTTGGAGGAGACGGCTCCAATCAGGTGATTGGAGTGAAGTGTTTTATTATGTATACTTATTAGTTCTTTTTAAATAAAAAAAATAACATAATGGTTTTCATTACGTTTTTTTTTTCATATAAGAGATTTTTAAAATCAACTATTAATTTCATTTTTCAATAATTAATAGCTATATGACACACATTTTAAATTAAAATAAATAGCTTATTTATAGTTCAAAAAATTTTTAAAACAATATTTAAAAAAAAATTTAACTACTTACCTGCGAACAAAATCTATGAGATAGGAGCACACTATGAGTGCATAGTGTGTCTAAACTTTTACGCTCTAAATTGAGACTCTAAAATTATACCTTTTTTGTAGTCCAGTCCAGGTATCTAGGCTTTATCTAATTAGTCTTAACGCCGTTAGGCATTCACGCATAGTGCGCCGTTCCACTGTCCAACTGTGCCTGCAACGGTCAACGCTAGACGTTAAAAATAGAAAGTCACGTGGGTCATTCTAGTCTATTTGTCACTAACGCTCCAATTGCCGAGGGACACGGCTCCATTGGTGCATTGGTTCACGCCGGGGGAATAAAGTAGAACACAATCGATATTCGATTCGATATTCGAATCGAGAGTCGGTAACTACTTTTTAATTTTGAACAAACATTTTTAAAATATACATACAATGAAATTCTGTCGTGCCAGCACTTTATGAAATGTTATGGATGCAGACTAATGTGCTTTACCTAATTCTTATTCATTCGTTCTTTGTCCGAATCTTCCTATATTATACGTTTCCTCATCTAAGGTATCTCACTGCTGAGCGAAAGCATACGATGACTATGGTATTAAAGCCCGAAGCGGCAAGCAAGCCTCATCTCGTGCTTCGTTCTAAATACGCTCGAGGGTGTCCCAATGGTTTGAGAGCCGGTGGCCGGTAGCGGTACTGATAAGCGACCAGCCATGAGTGCGTTGTTGGGACATTCGCACGCTCCACATACGGCCTGTGCTCTAATCACGAGGACGTGACTCTAATAACCAATTGAAAACGTACCTAATAATAGCAATTAAGTATCTAATAACTAGACGAAACTCTTTTCAACGGTATTTTAGAAAAAAAAATTGTACATAATATGTATTAGGAACGTAGGTAAGACTCGTGGTTTCCCCACGCCCCGGGACAATGGTCTTTGATGAAAATTGTTGCAAAGTTATAAGATAGAACAGGCGTTCTAACCAGAAGCCTCATAAAAACTAAATTAGAATCAACGAATCATTACGCATACCTAACACCGTTGCTTTACCTACCAAAAAAATAATCCCAAAGGTCCACTCTTTAATAATGCAGTGTGTTAACAAGCCATTGGTAACACAAAACGGCGAGTCGTATCCAACAAAAACTCGGTTATCACTTTTTATAGGACACAAAAAGTACTTTTATACGCACAGCCCGGCGCACGCGATAAAGTTCAAAAAATGTGAACTGCAAACATTTCGCGCTGTTGAGAATTTGTTGCCGGGCTAATGAGTCGTGAAACGGAAGTTTATTAGCGGAGTTCATCATTAAACTTTGCCGAAAAACGCTCAGTTTTATCGGATCACAATTAACATGCAAAGTAGATAAAAACAACGCCTTTCCGTTAATTCTCTCAGGGCGAAACTGTTCAACTGTTTCACTTCTTTTTTCGCGCTTCAGTATCTTGTAATTCAATTTGAAAATCACTGAAATATCTTTTTGTTTTTATGAATTTTATGTCTTAGCATTTTCACTGTTTTGACAATCAGGACTAAAAGAAATCTGTAACTTACCATTATTCCTTTATAAGCTTTGTTATCCCTTCCTAAAGACTGTTTTAGGTAAAATGTGAAATCAGTTTGAATTCTGTTTCGTATTAAAGCGACGACTTACCGAAAGCTACAAATAAAAAACACCTCTAATGATAAAACTTTATTGTTGTTCAAATAAAGGATGGCTAATGTGTGATTCGTGATAATGTCAAGGCTTGCAACCTGTATTTGCAGACTTTTACAATGCAACAGACGAGTCACTCGACATTGACTAGTTGCTGGCGCGACATCCTTACCAGACAAGCCTTTTATACACACACATACTTGGCACATAGTACATACATGTATCGATTCCGTAAGTTTTCTTGCATTAGGTACACGTAAACTTAAAATATAGGTGCTGAAATCTTTCGCAACGTCTATTGGGCTTACTTAACATTATTAAATCAGACCACATCATAATAAGTGGTCTACTCCCTCCTAACGTAAGGTTAAAATTGTTTACAAAGTAAACACTTTTGCGAAGTATTAACGGCCGTATTCACAAACGTTACTATGCAACGCGCGGACGCACAGGTACTCAAAAACGTATAGGATTTTGGGCACTGTGCGTCCGCACGTCGCATAGTAACGTTTGTGAATACGGCCGTGAATCCCCGTCATCAAACCGGATTGAGTATTCAAACTCCTTAGTTTTTTGCCTTTCAGCCGTGTTATGAAAACTTTTTATTTAAATTGGTATCTATTCCTCTCATTGTGTCCACTGGATCAGTAATGTATCAAAATTGTTTATTTGTATGCCTAAGTCTTTGTCCGTACTAAATTCCGTTATTCATAATGAGGCGACGATTCATTTGACATTGAATTCTTGATGCGGCACGCGCCCTGCCCGGCCAAGCCTAAACATGGTAAATAACTCTTCAGTGTGTCAACGGCTCGACAATCACTTTGTTTACTCGATATAGCCCATGAGGTGATATGATATCAAATGGAATCTAGTTTAAGAGACGCATTTCCTCTACCTGAAGGTTGTCTACCGAAAGTGTTCCCTTACTAGACTAACGATAATTCCGCCTATATTACCAACAGATGTATGTTAATACCTTTTGCTATAAATGTTTGTATTCTGAACTGCCCTGCCCAATAGTAATTTTCTTTATTTGAAGGATGTCTGGATGAGCGATAGCACTGCATAAAGTGAACCTGTAATATTATTGACATGGCAATTGCTTTCATTTTGTCCGAAAGAACCATTATTTGTTAACTAGCTGTGCTCGCGACTTCGTCCGCGTGGAATAGTTATTTTTTCCCCGTTTTTTTTACATTTTCTATTACTTCTTCGCTCCTAATAGTTGCAGCGTGATGTTATATAGCCTAAAGCCTTCCTCGATAAATGGTCTATTCAACACAAAAATATTTTTTCAATTCGGACCAGTAGTTCCTGGGATTAGCGCGTTCAAACAAACAAACTCTTCAGCTTTATAATATTAGTTTAGATTAGATTATGATCATGTATTTAGCACTTCGAATGTATTGTTATGAAATGATATCTACACTAATATTATAAAGAGGAAAACTTTGTTTGTTTGGTTGTAATGAATAGGCTCAAAAACTACTGGACCGTTTTTAAAAATTCTTTCACCATTCGAAAGCTACATTATCCACGAGTACCTAACATAGGCACAATTTTATTTTGGAAAAAAAAACTTTACGCGGACGAAGTCGCGGGCGGAAAGCTAGTATTTAATATATATATATAATGATATTTCAATATTGAAATGCAAATATTCCAGGACACAATATATTTCGGTCTTATTACTACCCCAAATTAATGCAATACGAACTGTTAAATATTTATGATCTTGTCCTCTTTTCTAAAGGACTACTAACTATTAGATAAAATCCAGCTAAGTCAAATTCCTATAGCGATGGGAATCATCGTGCATTCAAATAAGACTGGATCTTAACCTGATCCACGTCTATTTCGCTAGCATGGAAGTGTTGTACGTAATTCTTCCATGCTCGCTAGTTCAAACTTAACATCACGTGTGATAAAGCTAACCGATTTCATAGAAGGAAATAAAATAAAAAAGAAACCATCTATTGTCCAATTTACATTCACCAAGTACGATCTATCAACGCAAACTATCAAAGCAGACAACACAAACGCGTAATAATGTCAGTTTTATCCATTTATCAATACGAAAAGACCATACAGGGTACGGTAAACTTTTCTGCATTCGGTCCGATTGCTTACCGCAAAATATGTTGACATTTTAATAACCTTGTACGAACCGCTAAAGAGAGAAGCCGACCGGTTCAGAAAAACCGTTTGAAATAGAAAACGAAATTGGCACAAATAAAAAAGTCGTTACGCCCACGTTCATGCGAACCACATTACCGGTATCGGTCCAACTTAGCCGCGAAAATAACTACGTTACCTTAACCGATTCATTGCGACGGTACTTTTTGGAAACTTTTGCCCGTGGCGGCAAACAAATTTTTTGAAATTCGAGAACTAATTCGTATCTGTCAATCGAAGGTTGGCAACCTCTGAAGTTTTGAAATTCACGCTATATCCTAAAACGACTATACTACAGTGATAAACTACAGAAAATAATTATAGTAGTCTTGTTTAGCAGTGACTCTTAAAAACGACATTTACACAGAGTTTTAACAAATTGAAAAAAAGACGCCTCTAAGGCGTCACACGCCATACACAAAAGAAATTAATGACGCCACACGGGCGTCATCCGCAAATAATCGGTTTGTCAATATTTTTTAAGTTAAAAACCTTCATAGTGCTTTTTGTGAGGAGTTCCCTGGCTTCATAAATAAGGTTCTAATTATTTTAGGAATCGAACTCAGATATTTCGGAAATGCCTCCGCCAGCGAACTCTTGATTAGAAGTGATTTTCGTACACTGTTAGACACCATTTATTTTATTGGGACAATATCTTAATCTTGGATGTCTGATGTGGATTTTATAAAGTATATTAAATATTTTCGACATTTTCCCATGGCAATTTTCAAAATGGTTTAGGCTAACTACGCTAACTCAATAAAGTATGTAATGTTAATCAATTTTTTTTTGTATATGCTAATCAATGATATTGTGTGTGCGACCTGTAGTTTTTAAATAACATTGCGTTTTTTGCCTTTTTAAATAATAGGGTTACCTATTGTATTGATGAAAATTATTGACAATCTTGCATTGACAATATCATTGAGCGTGTGTGGTTAGCCTAAGGCACAAGCTTTCCGTCAACCATCAGGTGGAGAAGCTCGAACGTTAGTCGTAATTCCTAAGCTTTGACGCAAACATGACACCGGAACGGAATCAAAGTTTACAACATAAATATAACCTACAAGTTTTAATTACTAACCAACTGAACAGCTAAACTTTATACCTCCAGCTCAGCTGCCATGTTTAATATCGGTACCGAGTATAAATAATCCTCTCAGGGTATTGCTTAAAAAGCAGTAGGTAACAAAAGTTCGCCTCATAAATATTCAAGATGACTCCGTGGAGGAAATCCGATAGACGAATAAATTGAGTGAAGCGGGTAATATTGGCACGGCTTTCGGTTATGTACTGGCCAGGGCTGCGGGCTCCGCCCAGAATGGGGCCAGTAGTTTTCGCTCTATTAAATGTAATAATCCTGAACTTTAGGAATACATTATATCGCGCCTTTGTCCGTAGGCAAGTCCCCACCGATCTTTCCACTTGATTGATTTGGTCTATTTTTATTACACACTAGCGACCCGTGGGAAGCCACGCGCGATATTTAGTAATGAAGACTGCGGATTTGAAAAGGTTATGGATAGTGTTAACATAAAACAATTGCCGCACTATAAGAGTAACGATTTTGGTCTAAACATGCCACCTGAACCTATTTTCAAACCAATTGAAAACACGTTCCTTTCAAAAACCAATAGGAGCGAACAATATCGATTTACAGACGGTAAAATTTATCGAAACAATTAATTTTTGAAGGCTTATTTCCCTCTGTAAATCGGAATATGACGTCTCAAAAGCTTATTTATAATCGTAAAATACAAACAAGTCATTGGAAGTAAAATCTCTTGTTTGAACTGGAGCGTTTATTTGCTTCATTACTCCTTTAATGTCAAAGACAGAGTGTTCTGAGCAGAGCACATAATATAAGCGGGCGATATTGACGAGGGAATCGCTCAGGGAGATCGGGAAAGGGAATTATTTATGGGAAAACGCACAGGCAGACGAGCGGGGGCACGCGTGGAAACATTTAGCTTTGACGAAAATTGCCCGAATATTTTGAAATAAAAGCGGAATGCGGGCCGCAAAAAAAGTTAAAACATTTAGTTAGGTAGGTAAGTAGTGTTACATTGCCCATGCTGCAATCAATCCATATGAAGACAACTTAACGTTGTTAAAGTATCTCATAGTATCCCACAGTAATAAAGTTTACAAGTGTAGCAACATCAATAAACTTGACAAAGAATGTTGTAACACGGTTGGAGTAGTTTCACTTCATAAAATTTCTCATCAGATCCCATCAAATCACAAGAAATATATAACTTAGTAACAGTTGAGTGGTCCCAAGAGAGTACACAAACTGCAAATTGAAAGGTTCACCTTTCACGAAGTTAGCTAAAACAAAGATGGAAAACCAAATACGTACCTACGGACCCACATACGTGTACGTAGCCTTAGGTGCAGCGCAGACGGCACACTTTTTGTGCGATAGAGTTTGCGTCTGAGACATTTAAAAAGAGCGTCTAGGTCTGCCGACAGAACGATCGAAGATGTGCGTCGTGTGCGTTGAGTGTGTGAAATATCCGCGACAGATTTTTGCGCGTCGTGTGCATTACTGCATATAATTGCAAAAAAGTGCGTCACGGATAGTCTGTCGTCTGCGCCGCCCTTTATGGTAGTACTATTTTATACGAAAAATTTATACATTTCTCTTAAAATATATAATCGCATGTTACAAGGCATGCATAGAGGTGGCCAATCTACAGCCTATCGACATAAACATCGCAAATCTACCTAAACATATTTAGACAATCTTATTAAAAGATTTAAGTGATTAAACTTTTTTAATATAAGTAACAGTAAATAAACATTGATATTATTCAGCTCATTCATAAATAGACAGGCCTACGCAAACAAAAGCTCTCATAAGGAGATAGTAGACATTAGGTAGCCTGTAATAAATAAATAAAATATAGAGATAAATAATAACATCAACTTCTGACTGAATTTCGAACTAACCCAGTACGGAATAGATATGGGCACTATCCCGTACTTCTATAGGCAACATAGTGTGTGCTTAAACATAGGTGCACGATAGTTCAACGCGACCGGGGATTGGTATACATACAAGATATAGCTACAATTATTTCATATAATCGGGAAGGGTGAAGGATGCGTGTTAAAGCGTGAATCACACTATAGACTGGACATGAGGCGGGCAGTCGCCATAGGGTTGTATTGAATTGTGGCTTAAAGGGCGACCACCCACATACAACACCCGACTTCCGCTGTCTCGCACACGCGTCATCCGTTTAAATCATTGCTATTCGATCCTTGTGGGCACTCGCCCTATTTCTAGGGACCATTCACTCCCTCATTGTTCAGTGATGTTGGCAAAGCTAGACATAATCCTAGTCAATTCGAAAGAAAACCATGTATGTAATTATGTACTACCATGAAGAAAACTCACTCGCCCCACACTTGAATTCAGTGTCAGTGCTTTAGAATGATTCGGGTCAAGGTTAGACAAAACAAATTGTTTCATACAGGTAGATACTGAATGTGTGTTGTACTCAAGCCAGTTTCACCATGTAGACACTCATCTGTCAGATTTACCAATAAATTGTTTGACATAGTTGTTATCTGTCGCTATAAGCTGCTATTTTATCATCAAAATAGTGAAACCGGCCCTAAAACTATTCTACGTTAAGCCTTAAAAAATCATAAGCTATATGTCCAATTTCAGTTTAAATTCCAAGGGGATGAAGTAGGTACTACCAATCAACATAAAACTAAAACAGTATGCATAACGTCACACCGCTTAGGGGCCGTCTAGACAAGTTCAAAGTCACCTTGGCCTCGCAGCCGCTATGCAAACAACTTTATCATTACTAAACTTCATCTCCACTTCAGAAGCCCTAATACAACTAGCCCACTCAGTTGTTTGTTTGTCAGAATTACCATATTAGCTTATCTGGCATTATCATATTTTTCGTAGAGAATAATGAATGGGAGTTGAGGCATTATAGACTCTATTTCATCAACTATAAACTTCAAACGTATTGTGCGTAGTTTAGATAGATTTATTTTGTTTCCAACATCATAGCGAAAAGCCTATTCAATTATAATATTTACAGCAAGTATAACAATACTTGCTGTAAATATTATAATTCAAGTACGTAGTCTATTATCCGATGAAACTTATTAGACGCTGTCTCAGGCAGGATTTGGGAGCACTGCTTTCTGCTGGACTCTGTGAAAAAGGGTGCACAAGGTTAAGGCATAAGGCTATCTGGGTAGGTACATGGTTTTACATTAGATAAAGGCTTAAAATAGAAGGTAAAAGGATTTCCCTGCCAAGAGTACAGCAGTTAAAATTTTCCACTGTACCATCAAGGGTACAGTTAAGAGTGAATTATTACTACTACTAAATAAGTGAAAGTCTATCTACAGAACACGTTTGTTAGACACTATACTAATAGAATCGTAACAGACCTAAGCTTATCTCACTTAAAATGAGAAACATATTGAAATAGTCCAGACAAAGCTTGTTGGCCTTAACATTACGTGGAATAACGAGGTCACGATCAATACAATGTTAACGTGTTTAAACCATTACAAATTACAATTGAAAGAGTTATTTACATACTGTTTTTATGATCTTCATCATCATCATAACAAGTATTTCGTCATGATTTGGCATTAGTTCTGCTCTTAATGACCTGAATCTACTGCAAATTGTGATCATATCTTAAGCACACATACCTACTCAACATACTTTTCACCAACAGCTAATACATGTGGCCACCGATGGGGTCCAACTATAGGCGATAAGGCGTTAGCAATCTGTCAAGTGTGGATTGGTCGACTTCATACAACCTTAAAATTTCTTTACAGGTGTGCAGTATTCTTCATCATGTTTTTCATCAATGTAATAAGAGTAAATTTTGAAAATACATATGAAAATTAACATTTTATGGTGTCATACTTGTCTCAGCCATTCTTAAGTTCAACGGTAGGTAATCGAAAAGATGTATCAGCAACAACATTTGTTTGAATTCGCACCTTTTTCAATCTTGCAAGGGGGCGCGCTTAAGCTTGGGCCCGCATAAAACAGCCCATCCAACATTGATCAAGGGACGCTCGATCCCGCCTGAATAAACAACATTACCTATGCGAGACCTGGGACCTGTGTTGCCGCCTAACCTAAAGGATTTTCAAGAAATTTCGCTGCAAATTCAAAAAATATTATAATATCGAAATAGATGGTGACTAAAAATACATATTTGGACTAAAGGTACTAAATGGTGTGAACTGGTAAAGAGTGAAATGTATCACTTTCATCTAGTTTTAATGAAACATTTCTTGTGTCATCTTAAGCCTAAAGACTTTCTTAAACTCATGTCTTTCTTATCGATAGCGACAGTGAGAAATACAAAATTGGCATTTTTAAACCTTGAGTAATTTAACTTGCTTATGTTCAAATTCAGAAGATTCTAAAAGAAGAATTTCTTTTAGAATCAAGTAGGTACGTATTAACCCTTCAAATATCTATCGTACAAATTCGGTTACGAAACAATAGACTTTTGTATTCCTGGAACGTGAAGTGTTTATACCTATGCTCACTTAAGTTTGAAAACAGTTTGTAAAAAATCTGTTTAAGTTAGGTAAGTAAGCTAGCAACACTGTAGGAAACGCAGAGACGCATTCATCTTTACAAACGGCAAAGGGCTCTTTAAAATTGTGCCTATTAAAAACAACCTTTTACTTCTTCACAATCTGTTGAAAATGTCGCCATAAACTTTACCCTAAAGTCTCTTAAGTAACACAATTTGTCGCCATTCTTATCGTTTAACAATTTCAGAAGCAATGAAAAATTAATCAAAACTCTTTTAACAATTTTTATGCAACCGGCCTAAAATTATACACGTATTTAACCGAAAAGTAAGTAAAAAGAGTCGTTTGTTCATTATACGAGATGAACAAACTCGTATATGTATGAGGATTTATTTATTGACACGTGCAATTTAAAGAGGGTTTCGAAAAGTACTACCTACCAATTAAGTATAAACATAATTAATGTAATTATAATAAAAAAGAGGAAATCTTAGTAACTACGAGAAATACAATGTATTGGATTTAAATAATTTTATTGACGATAACACTTCAAAGGTTCGCATAGAAAGCTAACGAATCCTTAAAGACCTACTGTAGAGCAAAAAATAAAAATATGTAAGGCCGTAATAGCACAAGCGTTCGACATTGTAAGCGCAACGTTAATACCTAGGTGAGACGAGATAAAAGCAACGTACACTGAATTTTATTGTGGTTAAAAGGATTCTTGGCTAAAGTACGTTGTACCTACATTAAAAATTAAGTATCAGACGTCGGCGGTAGTTGGTGCCTGTGATTTATTCATACGCGAACCGTATTTGTCGTGCTAATGTATATTTAAAGCTATTGTGTGCTGGGTACACGGTCGCGTCTCGCTCATCTCGTGTCAAATCCCCCAAACGCCACAGGTCACTGCCCGGGTAGCCATAAGCCATCAGTTTCCATACATACATCAACGTACATAAATCAAGTTAGTTTTCATACGCGCAATGATTCGCGTGGGCTGGACGGGTTAATGATCGCTGATTCAGTACTAGCAAGAACAAAACCACAGGGATTTGTCTCGGAATAACGGCATACACTACTTTTAAGGAAGGTTATAATAAAAAGAAGGTTCGAAGAACTGATCATGTTGTGCGATCAACAAAAAATATAACATGACTCACGTCTTGCGCAATATCAGGATGGCCTAAGTGGGACCGATAAGTATGTTGCACTTGTACCTACTACGAAAACGTACTAAAAATAATATTAATCGTTGTTGATTTCACACAAATACTCAGATGACTATAGAAACAATAAATAAAAAATTAATTAAGCATTTTTGCTGCAAAAGTGTTTTGTGGCTAAAATAAAACGGCATGTATTTAACACTGCGACTAATAAATCTGATTTAAGGTTTATAAAATAATGAAAGTGGATAGGAAATATAATAGGTTGGCTGCAACGGTGGAGTACGTTATTATGTAAAAACTGGCAGCATTAAAAAGTAATTTTAAGCTTTAGTTTAATTTAAACTGGCATCGAGTTTTTCTTTTGGCAATTGAATTTATGGTTAAGCGGAAACTTGGAAGCAACTAAAAAGTACAAAAGAGGCATTCATAAATTGTAAAGTAGAGGTATCTATTAAAATGATTTTAGGTAGTATTTATTAAGATTGAGATCTAATTAACATAATATGTGGTGTGACATGTAAGCTGCAAATAAAGTAAAAAATGGCATGCAATTTAAATATTGTAAGGACTTATTTTTAGGGTTCCGTAGCCAAAATGGCAAAAACGGGACCCTTATAGATTCGTCATGTCTGTCTGTCTGTCCGTGTGTCACAGCCAGTTTATTCCGAAACTATAAGAGCTACATTATTGAAATTGGGTAAGTAGATGTATTTTGTAATCCGCATTAAGATTTTAAAATAGAATCAACTTTTTGGGGTTCCCCATACATAGAACTGAAACTCAAAATTTTTTTTTTCATCAAACCTATACTTGTGGGGTGTCTATGGATAGGTTTTTGAAAATGATATTGAGGTTGCTAACATAATTTTTTACTAAACTGAATAGTTTACGCGAGAGACTCTTCCAAAGGTGTAAAATGAGTGTCCCCCCCCCCCCCCCCCTCTCGTAACTTTTAGAATATGGGCATGATAAAACTGAAAAAAATATATGATATGTAATGACTATGCAAACTACTAACGAAAATTGGTTTGAATGAAATCTAGACAGTAGTTTTTTTTTAAACGTCATAATTCAAATTACCTAATTTTTTCATTCAATCAGTAGTACGGAACCCTACGTGCGCGAGTCCGACTCGCACTTGGCCGGTTTATTTATTTGTAAGGGCGAAAAATTAAAAGGCATTACGGTTATCCATAATCAATCTTTATTTATTTGTTTATTGTTACGTAATTGTTACGAAATTATACCTAGGTACCTATATAAATACTAAAATTATCACTGGATAATTAGGGCCGGCTTCGATTTGGCGGGGCGTCCACGCTTTCTTTTTTGCCCTATTGAAATCATTTTTGCCTCCAAAGGCGGCGTTGTTAATTTAAACCTTATGGCAAAGCCCAATATATGTTTCCAGGTATAACCGCCTGCCGCCGTTTTCATTATAATATGATTTCCAAAATTAAAAAAGGATTCCCTAATATTTATTTTATTATTCGATTTAAAATTACAGCTGCTCGTTAATTATAGCCAGAAAGTGTTTTTTTAGATGGAAGTCTACAGTAGCCATAATAATATTATTTGCTATCCGACTGTTAATATTAGTCGCCATGTCATTATTTTTAGTACCCCACCTATAATTTCAATCGCCATATATAAAAAAATAGTACCAAGAAGTCGCAGCCGTTATTTAGTTTTTTATAATACTTTGCAATTGCTGGCTATCCAATATAATTGAAAAAGAAATTATTTAAACATTGCCCAATTATATTTGTAGATGCCAATAGGTTATACCCTCTTAATTTTTCATTCGCCTCAATAATAATAAGCCAAATAAAACCTATGAGTCATAAACTACGAAAGGACCTCTAGTCACGCATGTTGCACGAATTAAAAACATGTAGTGGACTGTAATTTAAAAATATTTATACATCTAAGCTACTTATACTCAATGGAATTGTTGCCACCAAGTTATGTTACCGCCCGGCCCCACTGGCGCATTTTTGTGGCCAAAACGCCCGTTTTACCATCCCTGCTCATTAAGTGTCAACCTTGGTTTTCTACTTGGACATTGTTAGTTGAAATTCGTTTATAATGTCAATTTTAATTGTCCGTACATGAACAAAAACCATGAAACCTGCTTAATCAGTACAGTCTTATCAAGACTACGTTCTAACCATGATTCGCCTAGTGCTCCAGTAGGATAGCTCAAAATCAGTATATTTACAAATAACACAATTTTTAATATCGAATTCGGAGATGCGTAGCCTATATTATTTAAGGAGACGCAATAGAGAAAAAAGAAAATCAGGAAGGATCCTATTTGTAGGCAGGCAATCTCGTAGCAATACAATCACATGAAACAAATTAATAAGACTTTAATGAGACAATTAAAATGCCAAAATTCTGTGGAAGAGAAGGGACAAGACCGCAAGCAAGCATTATTCTACCCCGTTTTGGGCGTTCCTACAGTCCAATTCTGTAATTTAGGTGCGTTGTAGCTTTTTAGACTGCTCGATTTAAACTCGAAGGGGATCCGAGGTACGTTATAATTGAAAGCTGTTTCCTTAAACAATTAGGTTGTCAGCGGTGGGGAAATGTTCACGACGCGCGGCCGCTCACCGCAATTTCGGAACAAATAATTACTTTTGTTTAAAATTTTCTCTTTTATGTTGCAAATATGTAACAGTACTACTTATGCCTTTCCCTTTATTGATTTTTGGGAAAGAATTCGCACATAATTTTCTAGAGTGACGCGTCCTTCGATTGGAAAAATACCAAGCCAATGCACGCGTACCTGCCTTCATGGCAATTCACGTCGTTATTTCTAAGTAGGTACTCTACGTCTGACTCCGCGTGCAAAACAATCATGCATTTTATAACATGCAAACTGAAATGTAGTAGACGGCAATTCCGCAACATTAGTGATCAAGATAATTCCAATGGGAAGCCCGCGCAAGTGCATACTTAGACCGGCACATTTTAAAATCGTAGTTTTTTAACCGATTGAATCATTCCGGTGAACCATATGTTTACCGCACACCACAGAATTTCCCACAGTTGTTTTTCACTGGCGTGTTGTAAACTGTGAGAAACGTCGGCTGCAAACAAGAGCAAGGTAATAACCGGTTATGCAACGAACTAAAACACTGTACGCGAGTGCGCTGAAATTAATTGAGTAATTACGTTTGCCTTCGAAATTCGCTGGGCAAAGTACAGGGTACGTCGAATGGGCAGCCGAAATTGGACGGGTACGGAAACAGCCGATGGACTGTGGCGATTAACACGCGTTTAACCGCACACACGCTGATGCTACGATACACTATCGTTTACATCACGTCCACTTGAATAAATTACTAACGCGATAACTTACCATGCGAACGAAATTATTGTTAACACCGTTGTAAATAATCCTTACCCTTACTCCATCCCTCCCTATCCTTCTCAGTAGTACAATCCTGACTAGCATTTTAGACAAACGTAATATTCGGTATAGATTTTAGATAGAGTGCATTGAAATTAAAAAACATTGTAATGTCTAATGCTTACTCACATTGTGCAGGGGACAACGGACAAGGGATATTACTGGCTTCGACCCGTCCCCGGTCGTAAAAGCAAATGGAAAATGTCACGTACCTGTAAATAAAAGCGTTAATTTAACCCACGTCCAATGTGTGATTAAAAAATGCAGTAAACCGGATAATTGCACGGTAAAAAGAATATACTATCACATATAGGCCTAATGCAGTTTAGGCCACATAGGTATATGTTTAATAATGTTTAGACGGAACTTTTTTTTTTTTTTTTTTTTTTCAACCGGTGAAAATGCTTTTAGGCATACTCGCCGCTCGGGGGAGCGGAGGGTTATGTGGGACTCATCCTGCCTCGGAAGGATGGAAGTGAGGCAGGAAATACCCACTAAAAACACCGGTCCCTCCGTCACGCGCACGATGGGTGGTGCCATGGGACCTTTGGATCAAGACTGCCATGACACCACTAGCGCTGCTCGCCTAAGCAGGCCCAGCAGGGCCCCCCCTAGAGGGGGCGACGGGAGCGGCCCGGAGGGCCAGCCCACTCCCATCCGACAACGACGGGGACCCGTGCAAGGCGAGTGGAGGTGCCCCCGCACCAACCACCCGCTGGGTCCCGTCAGGGGGCTGCAGGCGGTCGAACATCCGCCTGTTGCGCCCCCTTCTGCGACGACGTGACGCCGGGGCCGAGGGATCAGCCTCGCGCGCCCGCTCTGCAGCCTCCTTCTGTGAGATGACTGTCTCACAGAAGGAGGCGACAGCCGACCAAGCTTCGCGGCCGCCCAGCATTGCTGAGACGACTGCGGGAAGATCAGGCAATTCGCCGACCGCTCCGAACAGAACGGAGCGTTCGGACTCCCACGCCGAACACCAAAAGAGAGTGTGGTCGGCCGTGTCTACGTCCGCACCACACTCCCAACACCTAGCCGAATCCTCCCGCCCGATGCGGTGCAGGTAGCTGCCGAAACAACCATGTCCGGTCAGCACCTGCACCAGGCGGTAGGAGAGGTGGCCATGAAGCCGCTCTATCCACTCCCTCAGTACGGGACCTATAGCATCCAGGAGGCGCCTCCCGTACGTTGCGGAGGCGAGGCTCTCCGTCCATTGAAGGACGAGGTCTTCATAAGCCTCCCTCCGCACAGCTCCCCTTTCAGCTGGAGTAGGACGCTCCCCGCGCGCCCTCTCCTCGGCCGTCCAAAAGTACACCCTAGCTAGCACCTGGGCCTCAAGGGCCCAGGGCGGGGTACCCGCCAGGGCATGTTTAGACGGAACTGACTGAACAGAACTGAACAGAACTGAACTGAAGCCAACCGGCTTTCAGTTTCAAATTTTATTTGGAATATGGATGTTAATTTTAAGAAATAAGTACCTAGATATATATATATTTTAAATGCGAAATTCATGGAAATGGTTGATCTAATTAAGTAATTCATAAGAGTCCATTAAGCGCCATATCAAGTAGATGACTACATGAAGAAATAAGTTAATATTCTTCCTTACCGTTTGTCCATTTTCTGCTCTCAAAATTAAATAACTTGCGCTTACCAAACATTATTTGATGGGTCTTAGAGCTCCAGCTTAAGTGTTAAAGTTCCATCAAGCGAAATCATCGGTTAAGTTATCCAGAAGCTAAGTGAATTAGTAATGATTGAGTCTAGTCACGAATCTTGTTATGTTAGTATCCAATTAATGAATACCTACATTTCATATTCGTACCGGCCGAGGTGAACCATGTAACCTTTGGGTCCCGACTGCCGTACACACGCACTCGACCTTTCCTAACTGGCTTCAAATCGTGGATGTACTGAACTTTAGTTAGGTACTTCATTATATTTGCAATAATAAACGATTTTAATAAACGATGAAACCTAAACAAGTTAGGTACAGGTTACAAAATGTTAATTAAAAACGAACAATACGGATGATGACAAGGTATGAAAATGAAGAAAATAATTAGTCCGTCTCTTAGATAATAAAAAAATATAAGACCCGTATTTTTTGTTTTGTCGAAATAACAAGAAAATACTTAGATATAGCGCATTAAAGTTACGGAGTGGGGGCTAACTACGTCACGTTAGAGTATATTTTGTACTCTAACGTGACGTCATGTGACATTTAAAATCAATGTATCTTCGTAAGTTTTTGAACAAGAGGCAAAATAAAAAATACGTATCCAATATTTTTCATTAATCTATCTGATGGACATTAAATTATTTTTTAGTCATCATCCCAATTCTCATTAGGAAAACCTGTTTCAACTACGCTTCAGCTAATTTATTGTTTCGGACCTTATTTTGAGGAGATTTTAAAATTATTTGCCGTCTACTGTATTCTGAGGTATGTATATAAATTGCAGACAAATTTCTGAATTACTCTTGTAATGATAAAACGTAATATAATTGACGAAACGTTCAAAGAAGCTTTCAAAAACGTTCACCAAGTAATACATCAAGCCTACAAAGAGATACATCTTACAAGGCCCGCAACAGGATCAACAAATTGATACAGAGCAAAACCTATTTCGCCGATTCCATTTTTGTGCTTCAAAATCTGCGGCGACACACCAGCTATGTTACTTAGATTCGACTCGGAATCCTTACCAGTGCTTGATCCAATAAGCTGCGTTCTTGGCTTGTAAGGCCGCACTGTCTTGTGTAGTCAATTACGTCAGCATATCGTGCCCGCAATATCATTCGATTATACTGCGCCGGAGACTACTTACCGAGCTTCGAGTTAATCTGTTCAGTGTTATTATGTAGCCGTTTATACAATAGCGTGTCTAGACGCTATTTATTAGAGTGCGTTATTTAGATGTTCTCGATGGGATGGTTTGGGATAAGCGGGCTATTACATATTCAGTTGCATAAAGTACGTTGTGCCCGTCCAAGACATTGACAGAAGTGTATTAAATAGGGATATAATATTTAGGTATATTCCATTATACATTTCTCCAAAGTCCTACCGTAATTAGATCCAGATATGATCCCATTCTAGGCAAACCTATTATAAAGAATGTCTAATAAAGTCGTTGTTTCTCCAATTCTAAAAAGAGAGACTAGAAATAATTTCCCGCTACTCTTTGAATTATTGTGAATGAAACAATTGCATGCGTTATTTCATACACCAAATAGGGACACATTCAATCAATCAAGCCCGACTATTACCTACTTTAGATTCATGGCCTACCGTAATGTATCATAAAAGAATCCAAGCAGGCAGGTCGTGCATCCGGCTACAGTGATAGGAAGATGACGACGCGCTCAGTCGATGACCTCACCTGCCGCCATCTTACCTTCTCAAAACGTAAACAGCTACGTACATGTATTATTGAAAGGCAGCCATTTTTTGGCTTGAATGAACTTTAGCATTAGTAAATTAAAACCTTGAAACGTCTCCGTTTAAAAACAAGCATGTTCCATCTACGAACTATAGCGCGTCGCGATATAATCAAAAATTAATCTTTACAAAACAAAAACGTTTGCTGTTTTAATAATTTCTAGCTTTTTTTACCATTTACAGTAGGATAATTTATCCGTAAATTCAAGTAAGCAATGTTAATTTTAGTAAACACCAACGCTGATAAAATCATTTAGAAAAAAGCTGTTTAGGTAAGTAATTAATGTAAAGAATTTATGTTAAAAGCGATTCGCGATGCATTAATGGATCAAAAATCCTATTCATAGAAGAGATTTATTTAAGCACCTCCATTTTATTGCGTTTAAATTTTGAAGTAGATAAAGCCACGAAGATGGGCGGCCGAGGCCCAGGCTCCCTTCGCTCGTCTAGACGAATCCAATTTCAAGCATCGATATCTCATTATAACTTTTTTTTCTATAAAGTTAAATGTTTTTGATCTTGTTCTCAAGTAATATAACGTCGAGCCGTTGATAAATTTCAATTTTAAATCCACAACATAACAGAAATATAAAAATAAACGTATTTATTTCAGAAACTCCTTGCAGCTATAATTGTAAAGTACAAGGACCATAACTATAGTCTTCTATTCAACAATTGTCACACATTTGCAAATAGCCTAATTCAGTCGGATCAGATAAATTAAATTATCATTAAGCCAATGACAACCTCACAATTAAGCGCAATGATAAACGACAAATTATGGAGATCTAAAGAGATAAGCAAATAAAAGGTTGGCCGAAAACCAGTCTATAGTTTTCATCAACGCAACGACACTGTGCCAGCGCTAGATAATATCGGAATCAAATTTAATTACACCTTATGTTCGGACGGCACGCGGCATTAATTAACTTGTGTCGAAATAAATAGAGGAGGGGGGGGTCTACTCGGTACACGAGTGTCTACGGCTACGGCCTTGTCATTCACCTTCCGACTTCAAATGACACGAAACAGTTTCCTTTGAAAACAAAAACTGAAATTACCAAAATTGAAGATGATATGACAGGAAAATCCTTCAATGAGAAGTTGTTAAAGCTAAATTACTTATTTCATATTTCCTGCCGTCATGTACTTATTATTACATACAGAAGTTAGTAAGTAAGGTACCTATGTGTTGAATAAGTCTTTACACAAAAGACATTTAGATAATGACTTGATGATCCTACATGACATACACTCCTACTACCTTGTAAGACCACACAGAGCACATATTTCGGGATCGATCTTTTTAATTACTTCTTTACAAATAGGACGCTATTAAACAATTGTTTTACTGTAGTATTTGCACTAAAACCTTACAATATTGTCTCACGAATTTGTGAACCAATCTCTCAGTGCTCATACTTATGCATACTGCCTAACTAGTTCTATTTGCTATAAATAAGCTGATTTTTTTTCTTTTAATAAAAACACAGATTTAAAGACCATCTTCTCTTACCTATTTCCCCAAATATGAAATGACCACGCGTCTACTATCCCCTTTTTAAAACCCACAATAGGATACATGAGATACACACAAATACGGAGGTATTCATGCCGACACAATAATGCGATAGCCACGTCACCGGATTTCAATTTAGCTAAGGTGTAATTTTGACGGCCGCAAAGAATAGCCGGGGGACAAACATGCCGTTAACAAAAAACAAATTGCTTCTCAAATAGCATTTTTTAGCGTTCAGTTACCTACCATTACGAAAGTCCGGGAATGCGAGTGTTCTTAAAATGCAAATAATGAATTTGAAGAAAGAGTTTATATTGCGCATAAAAAGTATTAGGTATCAAAACTTTGAGATAATAAAACAGCTTTAGAAATCACAAACTAAGAAATTGTCTTCAACTTGTTCTGCTTCGATAAAATAATTAAATGCCAAGCCATTAAAACCACGCATGCATTGTCATCATAATAAGCATAATTATTGCCAACTCGGAATAATTAGCCATGCCATTCAGTATAAGTATACATTTTGCCAACTCGACAACAGTTTAGTTACTATCATCATCAAATCACTTTCGCTGGCCACCTATGATAAAAAATACTCTCACAAGAGAAATGTTCTTAATCGCTTGAAACAATGACAAAGTCAAAAGAAACCAATTTCCAACAAAGCCATACTTTCACGGCAACTAGCCATCAATCATTAGCCACGGCTCGCGTCGAGATTGTGACATCATTGGGTTGCAATGGGTCATTTGAGTCCATCGTGCGCTCATGCACGATCTTTATTAATCAACATTCAGTTCCTTAGCCTTACTGTCTTCAGTGGTATTAATCTACACTACATGTTTGTCATTTTAAGAACTACGTTAACGTGAATAGTAATACTCGTATTGATTGAAGCAAAGGACAAGTCATCATCATCTAAGTGACTCATTGATTTGCATAGGTATGTGTTTCACGACGGAGTTAATCTTATTTATAATTAGAAAATCGTTATACACTTGATCTTTAAAACTATGTACATGCCTAGTCTTGTGTTATTAGGCCGCTATAGTCATAATTTGTTTTGAAGAGAATACACAATAATAAAAGTATAAATGACGATCCTGACATCATAGCCCTGGTCATCGTAAGAGATGACATTTGACTGCACACTAAAGGTTGAGAATAAAGAGCAGGTACAATTAAGAAAAAATAACTATGAAGCAGGCAATTTAATACTTCATTTAGCTAAGACAGATGTACACGACTATTATGACGCTTCTTAAGGTCAGTTATTTTAGAAACAGGTTATTCTGTATGCGCTAGCTCCTTGCGTTCATACTAAAAATTATTGCTCAAGAACCGGGCTTTCCAGTCTAGGTTCCAGTCAACGCGACCAAAGCATTTCAAATAAAACACCTACTTGCAATGAAAAATGTGCATGTACATTGAGATTAATCTTAGCGAATAGTGGGAGACCTGACTTTAATGTTCTTGTCACGACCATGTACTTATTATAAATTGCGAGGATCTTGATGAATCTATCTGAGTACATTGTTCCAATATTTTAGATTGATAATTTTGCGTCCACACCAGATTTGTGGTAACTACCTACCTCGTCTTAGGACTAGAGTAAAAGTTTTGACTAATTAAATCAGGATTAAGTGGATTAGGATGAAACTTTCAAGCAGATTATGTATTATCTAGACAAAAACATACCTACTCGTACATAGAAAACTTTTATCAAGGAAAAATATTTACCATTTCTGTGGGTGTTATGAAAGAAGCGGGTGGCACTGTGAAACAGCGGGTTAATAAATTAAATAAGTTGAAAATATGGATTGTGTGAAGTATAATAGGATAGATCACGTTTTCTCAATAAGAACCTACTGCTTCTAAACCTTCCTACTCTCAGGCCAGAAGATTTGGAGGTCATCACAATCGCCGGCGACAAACGATGGCGCAACATTCACATCGCTGATAATTGTGTTGTAATCTTATTATGTTGCTTACCCACAGTATTATCATGATTGTGTATGTCCGTAAGATTTAATGTGTGACCCTTTTAACAAAACGCGTTGCATAAATTCTTTATAAAACACACTCTAGTTATTTCTAAACAGCTTACAATATCCATCTTCAATCAGAAGCGAATTTTTTGAAAATACGAGAAAAGTAAAAAATACTCATAGGCGTATTAACATTGTAGCCTTACGAAGCCCTTGTCGGACAGCAACTAATTAAACATAAGTATCGTAGTTATAAAAATGTATTTTAAGGTAAAACTAGAGTTTTGTTCGTCAATAAAACGATGTTGGGTATAAGGCAGGTGTACCAAGCTCCTCGCCCTTTAACACTTGGTTTAGCGGAGACGGCGCTGCCTTACAGAGCTCGTTAGGAGGAACAAAGGCCAGCCAACATCAAACGAACCGTTTCTTTATGCTGGGATTCTGCTATGACATTAAATAAATTCCGATTGGTTTCTTGATCTCGCTTGTTGTTCGACAAAACCAATTTAATACATGTAAATTAATATTTTGTAACATTATAAAGTAGTACTGAGTATAGTAGAATTTACGTGTGTATAGCAAGTAGCACTTATGGAGCCTGCTTTCGAATATTT
Source organism: Conogethes punctiferalis (assembly GCA_031163375.1). Lineage (NCBI taxonomy): Eukaryota > Metazoa > Arthropoda > Insecta > Lepidoptera > Crambidae > Conogethes > Conogethes punctiferalis. The sequence goes on along the minus strand of CM062083.1, from coordinate 15,023,824 downwards.
GGCACAAAACCATAAAGTTATTTTACGTGTCGTAAAATCTGGTAACATGTAGGGGCATAATAGGATATCAAACATATTACGTAAACACATAAAATATACAGAGTTAATGATCCGGTACATTGTCATAAAAGAGATTTCAATGATACAAAAAAAAACCCTTTCATGAGTATTATTCACTCTGTATTCTTTGTAGGTAAGTTAGACAAATATATAAATTTACCAACTCATTATTACCATCGTTATTTTTACCCGTAATTAACGATTAAATCTTAAAGACCCATGCAGACAATAACAATGCGTAATTAACTGCGTACTTGCCTAGGCGTATGTAAAGAGCACGTTTGCTATTTAAATTTAACATTCACGACCAGCAGCCTGTATTCAAAGCCTGCAAGCTCTTTCGCTAATTACCTAGGTGCTCGTGTGTCTATATGCGTGCGCAGAAAGGCAGCTGGCAAATCATGGAATAAATTGCCACTTTAAACGAGCCCATCTTCAACCTCATCAAAATCCAGTTAAAACATGTTTCATCCAACTATATCAAGGCAATTATGAATGAGCGTACATTGATTGCTGATGAAGATTTATGCTTTACGAAGTTTGAATCTATTCGACTTTAACCTAAATTACTGCAAGTTTATACTTCAAACTTCGATTGAAATATAAAACGATAAATCAGACTTCAAGGTTACCTATAACCGTAACTAATAAGGAATAGACAGCGAGCCTATTCAATTCGGTCGCTAAAATGTAAACTAGCCTGCAGTGGGCAGTTAACAATCTCCGGTAGCTGAACAGTCATTACCATGTAATGAGTGGCGACTGCCCCACAAACCAGTTCGACAGAAGCGCTGCGAACAGGAACCGCGGTCTTCCGTGCCGCACGAATTATGAATCAATTCAATCTCAAACTACGAGTACACTGCACATATACAGCCACATAATCTGAACATCATACCGCAATAATGTAATGTTTCAATATCTCAATACAAATTTTCCTTAACCTCATCATCATTACTTTCGTTGAGATGCTCCTTCCCCATTGTGTCCGATCAGTCACGGTCTCGATCATAATCGCACGAACGAGCCCGACACCACAAACGGTCCACAATCACGTCCAACACTCATATTTCGTGATGGGAAATGTCGAAACTAACTTCCGTGATATTTGGTTGCTTCTGTGGTGAATTTGCGAAGTGTCGATGCAAATGACCGGTCAAAATAGCTGTATTGTTGTTGGTCGTGATCAAGATACGTCTCGATGTGGAGGTGGCTCGTGTCGGGGCTCCCCTACTCGCCGGTCCCGTTAGCCGGATGCCGAGCGCTCGCTTGTTATGCAATGCAACTGATGTGTCCCTCCATCGCGCCGCGCCGCGCCCGCGCACTCCGCTCAGCGCCTGCGCGCCGAAGCCACACCATTCGATTCAAACACATTTCGCACTCTGCTTAACAATGGACTAACTTGGTACTTGCTAATTACGTATTGCCACCCATTGCGTAGAATATTTTCGTTAACAATGCATATGTAGCTAATGAGGTCTTGAAATTGGTGTAGCTACAAAACGTACGTCTGGTAGAATATTACGTAGGTGTCGACTTGGTAAAAGAAGTAATAAGTAAACATAATTCCGGATCAATGGTTGCGAACTTTCACACGAGTTCGAGCGTGATGCGCATCAGTGGTTATTATTTATAATTAAAATAATTTAGCTATGTATTAAAACGATATTGTAATTCCTATCGGCCTGGGCAATAATACTAGTTTGAGACGATTAAACTTTCAATAAAGTAGGATGCGAATAACAGGTTGTATGCCAAGTATAGGTATGACCTAAACCTGTGTTTAATACTGATCTAGACTTTAATTTTTTTTAGCTAAATGTTATTTTGCTCTGTAAACATCATAGCTAAAATTGAAGAATCACGTAACTCTTTCGAATTCATTTTATTTAGTTAGTTAGAACGGGCCGGTTTCCGCAACTCGACGACTGAGCGCCTATTTTGTATGGGGTCATTTTATTTATACTCGATAGTCAAATTTCAACTGTTAATGCTGAAACTATACACTTAATTATTTAAGGAAACCTGATCCTACCTGCTTATTTTATATAACTGTCGTAGCTTCGTTTAAATAATAAATACGCGTCATATATTATTCTTATAAAGAATGGTTATTCCCACCCTTTTTATAAATTCTCTTTACTAAACCCGTTTTTTTTTTCTAAATGACTACGATGATGACCAGGCCGGCCTTGTCATCATCACCGGACTGTTGGGGGAGCGGAAGGCTCTCACTACTAAAACCGTTTTACGACTTCGGCAATGGCATTTACTTAAGTATTGTTTCATGTGTGCCACACCAATTGCTAATTATCAAACTTCCACTGCAGTTATTAATAATGCGTATTTCCGCCCGGATTCGGAAACTTTCTCGTCCGTTCATCTGCCATTATTCTAGTACAACAAATGTCAAATTTGAATGACGTTCCTGTAAAGTTAGAGAACTAGGCATTTGACCACAATTTTAGTGTCATATTCTTATTACGAATGTTATTTAAATTTAATTATCTTTAATTATATAATTATGAGTGCTCAAAGTAGAAAAGTAAAGCCCCAAAACACCGGCCAACCACGCTTCGGCGTGTCTCTCTAAACACTTGACATTGGCGAAATATCCGCGTTAACTCTACAATCGAGATAGAGCATATATACTCTTAGTATAAAAAAAAGAAATAGGCATTGTAAATATTGTAAATAGCCCTATATACCTATATACTTCCCTTAATCCCATCCAATACTCCATAAAGGAACGGTATCAGAATCGAAACAAACCAATGTACTTGGATTAAAAGAAAATGGGAACATTCCACCACGTAGAGGAAACTAATGCTAGCGGTAGATAGTCGATGGCTCACCCCTCGGCTGGCCCTCCAATAGCTGCCAGATTATCGTCTCTAGGAGCAATTTGTAGGGATTTGCGGTCGACCTTCGGGCCAAATAAAGCGATCGTCCGTCATTAGACCGCCGTGTACTCCCGCTAGACTAATTCGAGATGGCCGAGTTAATCCTCAGGTAAATCTTGTTTAGAAAAGACTTGATATGTTCGTATCGGGGCCGGGAGCAAACCGCATTGGGCTGTAAGGACCTGAACAACATGCACTTTGGCCGTTTCACTGGCAAAATGACTTTGTCGATCTTGTGTGTGTAAAAAAAGTTTTTTCTATCAGTTTGTCGATGTGGTAAATATATTGTATTCTATACTAAGCGTAAGGTAAGCCGAGGGCTGGACGGGATGGATAGACATAACGAAATTATAAGGGTTCTCTACGTGAACTACAGAACCCTAAAAAGTGGGCATATTGTAGTTACAATAATGAAATTACTTATTATAATTTTCCACTGCTGTTTTACAATCTCACACCTATATAGTACTTGCTATAAAATGAGTTTAAAAATATGAATCAATGATAGGTAATTATCAAAGAAATAGGTAGGTGAGATAATTTTAAATTAAAAGCATTAGCAATAGCCAAGAGACAACCTAATACCTACCTAGTTGTTATGTCATTCAAACTTTGAGGTCATGCTAGCTATTAAACCATAAATATTCAACTGGTGTATACCTACCTACCTAGTTACTTACTTCTCTTTAGAGTAAACGACATCGCATATAAATACCTACTTGAATAAACCGTTTAAAAAGGAACCTCCACCATGGATAAATAAAAAACGGAATGCAGTTAAAAATTAGGCTGTTTTTATGAAGCAATTGTTAGATACTATGCTAGATCAGAAAATATGTAGGTGCCTAGGTATTCGTAATTTGAAAATACCTAATCACACGTTTGGTTTATTGAAAAAGTTAGTGATAGGTATGAGTCCATATATTATTTATCCAATTCAAACCATTTTGCTGTTATAAATTCAAACAACGAAACATGTGAACAGACTTTTATTAGATTCAGATTTAAAAAAAAACATTGCATTGAAATCAACAACAAACTTAACTCACTAGCTGTCGCAAATACCTACTTCAAATGTAGAGCGCATGAATAAAACAAGTTACAAAACAATTAGGAAGTTATTTATTTTCACAGAAAAACATGCAAGTGGACAAATAAGGCGTGCAATAGCGCATGCTATGTACCAACAATGTTATTAAGCAGCGAGGTAGCGTAGGCGGCAGCTGGCATACAAGGCTCCTCTCACCTTGTGGGATCGGCGCGGGGTCCAGCGGAGAGCCGGCCACCGTCGCGAGCTGCGCCACGGCCTCCACACACCACAGCACGCCCCACATGTCCCACAACCACATCACAACACTACACTATCTCATTATTGGCACAACATTCACACAACTTAACCAATACAAACACCTAACTATGCTAATAACTCCTATTGGCACAATCATACTTTGGAAAAAATCATGTCTCAATACGTCCGCAGTTCTGCATTTCCGATAGATTCTATCACATTATCATAGAGATTCTCATAGAATAATAAAGAGATAAACTACACGGACGTTAGAGAAACAAAGACAGTTACTGCACGTCATAACATTCCTCCACGAGCTACGAATATACACACGCAACGTCTCGCTACTCGTTCAGCACTAGTGGTGTGCTTTGCTAGCACTCCGCACTCGCTACACTCCACGGACTCTACCTGCAATACTACGTTCAGAAACGGATCACAGAAAAGTACGTCGTGTAGATAACGATGTCTCGATAATTTTAAATCGATTATAATATGAAGTACGATTGCGTTATCTAAAAATTAGAACGATTTGGTGGTTTTCAAATTAATCTCTAATTTATACTTTACCTTTCTTAATTTGTAACTCGATTTTGGTGCAAAAAGAAAGAAAGTGAGAGCTGTGGAAGAAAAGCCTGCCTTTACCAAACTGGTTTTTTCTTGAAATATTTTGGTTTGCAGCAACATGGATAAAATGGAATAATTTTTGGCAAATCTCCCTTTTTTAGTCCCATTGTAAACTCTGCCATCTGCTGTAAATAGGGCAGTTTCATTTGGGGATCTTTTGGTAATAAGAAGTCACTCGCTGGCTTCCACTCTCCGTCTATTAGTCTGGCTGGTTGCGAAAACACTCCTTTGAATGTTAATCCAAATGATCCTAAAATAATATCAAAAAGTTGCAAATAAATAAGAGTACCTAGTCTGACAACCAATACTATGTAGGTAGATAGATATGTAACAAAAATACCGTTGCAAGGAATTCCAAGGCTTACAATGTTATCAGGACGTGTATCAAACAGCCATAAGTTAACAATATTTAACACTGCTGCAGCTTTGTTCAAATTTAACTGCCCATCTAATAACTTTTTCTGCAATCATATTAGCATTAATAAATTTTAGAAGACATTAAAAAAATTTGTACACAGAAATTAATTACTAACCTTTTGTTCTGCGACCTTAATCCATAATGTGTCATCAAAATACATCAAATATTCCATTGTTCGCATTTCTGGTGTCAAGGATCCAATTGTCAGTGATGAATTTCTTACTTTAGTGTACCTAGTATATGGCTCGAAAGTATTATATTTATGCACAGTAGTTCTAATGTCAACTAAGTGGTTGATTCCGACGAAGCCCCACACTGGAGGGCAGAACATATTTCTCATAGGTACTTCGCCTATTTCTGCAGCTATAGCTGAAGCATCTAAACCAAGATCCGATGTTGCTACTACAATATTCTTTTTATTAATATTTGTAACTAAATTCATAAGTACAGTAGCATTATAGCAAGCGGGTCCAAGATTTGGAAACAAAACGTACATTTTACGAGATGCGGAAGCATTTATTACAAGGGCCATTTCTTCCATTATTTTTTTATTTGCATGCAGCCAATTCCCAATTGAAATTTCAGGGCTGAAACCGAATAGTATAATATTATATCACTTGTGCCATGTGTTATTTACTACTAATATTGTAATGTCATATAATACTATGAGGACTCACTCAAATGGCACATGATCCAAAATTATAAATAAATCTGTGTGTGTTAGAGCCATTCCAACTTTCTCAACCACTTTAACAACTTTTCCTGGATTGGCCGATTCAACGTAGTTACATTCACGCTCGACGAAATCCAGAAAAGCACCAGAACATCCACTATCATAAATGTATATTTTTGAAATTGTTTTATCTCCGACAGGCATATCCATTAAACCAGATACTAAATGCATAGCTAATGGAAAGCCAGTACATGATATGCAAATTATAAAATTACACTTTGCAGGATGTTCTACTGCGTCTAACTTATTTTTTATTTTATTGATGACTTTATTATCAGTTTTTAGTTTTTTCTCATATTGAGAGAAGTTCTTGACCAGGCTTTCGAATCTTTCTGATGCAAGAAATAAATCAAATTTATAATATGAATGGCAATAGTCTAAAAACTCCGGCGCTCCTCCGATGTAGTAGGGCTTGCTTCCCTTCATCAATAATTCCTTCCAGATAATTGGTGATCCCATGTGATGCCATTTATTTTTTTGATTAATTTTACACAGCCATGACTAAAAAAGTGAATACCTATTAAATGAATATTAGGTAGGTACATAGTTTTTGTGTAGATTTTATAAATAGTGAACATGGACGTTTATTTTCTACGTCCATGATAGTGAAACAGACGTACTTACCTCATATTCAAGAATGGATTTTTCAATTCTTTCATAGCAAAAGTTTGGAAGCTGTTGAGTAATATAGTCCGCGACTAAACATATTTCGGCAAACACATCGCACTGCGATGTTCCAGCTATTACAACCCGCACCACCATTATTATTATAATAATTAGCTACTTAATGTCGTCAGTCGGAAAATAAATATTAGAAATATTTTACAAACGTCAGATTTTTCAAAAATTACTTGACAATTTAAGGAATATTACAGACAAGTGTGTAAAGTAATTCATATAAAAGTAGCAACTACAGAAGTCTACTAATTTTTCGAACTGTTCAAGGTTGTTAATTATGCGTACTCTACTCCGTATAAATTCATAAAATACTGGTTTTTTAGTCGGTTAAATACGATGTGTATCGATTAATAATCGATTCTTCTAGTAGTATTTTGTTTCTGAACGACAATGTAAATTGTTGACATTCACTGTCATCGTCAGCTGTCAATTTCCGCCTGTTCGTCGATCGATATTGTCCCCATTTCAGTGTTGTTTGTTTTTGCACGCCACTCTATTTCAGGTAATATTATTGAATGGTTTTTAAAAAGCTATGAAACTATTCTTGTTGGTGCAATTGATTAAAATTTGTTATAAAACGAGGAACCTTTAGCAAACATGCTTTTTTCGCAGGCTGTGTTCTGAACTAAACTGTAGAATCAAATCGTCTTGGAGATAAATAACGCGTTTGTAATAAAACTAAAGTGTGCTGTAGAAAGGTTACTGGGAGTCACTGAAAATTGTTACAGTAGTAGGCCAACATAGGCAGTCTTATTATATCTATTGTAAATAAACAAACTCTATTTTTTGCAACTGTTTTGGTTAATTTATATTGTTCCTTACGCCCAGAGTAGTCTTATTAAGTACAAAGAAGTATTAAAAAGGCCCTTATTTAAAACACATACTGTTTTCAATCTATAGCTTAGAAATATGATTAATAGTGCATATTTTTTGTCTCAACAGGTGATCGCTGCCCACAACCATGTGGCGCCGTAATTGGGGATTCTGTGACTTGTCTATAAGTAAAAACTTTGACCTCACTAAATTAAATGTACTGGAAGATCTAGGATACAACACAATTGCAATTGATACATTTATAGAGGAAATTAATGAAGAGCCAAAAAAGAAGAAAAAGAAGGGAGAAGAAAAAAAGGATTATGTACCGTTACCTGTGGAAGTACCAGATAACATCAAGTGTGCCACCAAGCTGACTATTTTACAGAGGGTCACCATAGAATTCACAGATTCAAGCATTGCCCATAAACTGAACCAATCAGAGAATTTGAAGAAATATGACATTATAGCAGTGATGCCAAGAACAGCACAAGCCTTCCAATATGCTTGTGCAACCATCGATGCTGATATAATAACTTTTGAACACCAAATTCGAATTCCATATAAAGTCAGCCGTAAGCTCTACAGGCAAGCAGTGGAACGTGGGCTTTTCTTCGAGCTTATGTACTCACCTGCCATCGTGGATAGGACAGCTCGTAAAAATATTATAACCACAGCCCACATTTACCATGCCGTCGGGAAATCTAAGAACATAATATTGACCAGTGCTGCTGAGGATCATACTCAACTCCGGGATGTCCATGATGTCATCAATGTAGGATTTATTTTAGGTCTAGACAGTAGGCAAAGTCTAAAAGTTGTAAGGAGCAATACTCGAAAACTGCTTCTAAGGGCCAAGGGAAGAAAATGTGGCAAGCACTTCATGACTATCCTCACACCTGCAAATGAAACTACAGATAAAACAGTAGACAATATTTAATCATTTCAAATGTATAGAAAACTTACATTAGCAAAATCTTATATATATCATACAGCCATAATAAATCTTAAAAAGATGCGAGATTTTATTTCACTTACAATAAATTAATTAACAAGCATCACAGATATGGAATTTCACATTATATTATTCTCTTATAAATTAATTACATCTGACCACTGATGGGTGAGGTGAAGTGGAGTCTTTATAGAGAGCCAAATTAAATTGGTATGAACTTCTCAGTATTCTATTTACTCATTCTCAATCTGACTTGACATGCGTTGAAGTTTCACCCTGATTCTCCTTTTCTGTGTGCACAGTTCTATCGGCAGACAGTCTACTGGTCCTGGTCAGGTTCAAATTTGGGGCCTTTGCTTCTGGCATAGAAAATATATCTGCTATCCACTTGAATCTAAACAAAAATAAAAGAAAAGTTAGGATACATAAATCTAAAGATCCCTCATCACAAAGTCTCACAGTCCACTGCTGGATATAGGCCTCTCTTATTGTTCGCCACTTTGATTGATCTTGGGCTTGCATCCAGCACTTGCCAGCTATCCTGTGCAAATCATGCCCACCTGGCCTGATGCCATCCAACTTAATGTTTGCAGAGAACCCCCCAGAACTAGTCAGTCATCATCAACAGGCCTCTGCAATCATTCAATCTTGGGCCTCTCGCATCCAGAACATCCAGGACTAGTATGAGTAATTTATGTACTTGTGTTAATTTTGTACTGCATAAAACAATAAGTATAGATAATCCTTACTCCTATCAGCCTTATCCATACCATCCTCTGCAATCAACCCTACAATATCAAGTTTTTTATAATATACTGTTTCATTGTTTTAAGATATAGTGAATAAAGATGTATTTATTTAATCTAATTGTACGAAATAGTAGAAATGACGGCCTATATGTATGTATCAAGGAAATAATTACTTGTTGTACGAAGTACTTATTACCTCCATGGTAGGTATAAGATAAAAACAATTAGCCTACAGCGGATCTACAGCCAGTACCTCTACACTGTATGCATTTAGGATTTTTCAGGAAGTTCCATATTATAACTTCATGATATACCCACCATAATGCATTCGTTCAGGCTCTGGTGATTAGGTATATTAGGTAATCCTACCATCTGTCCTATATTGTACCTACAGAAATAAGACATCCTTTGTTAAAGTTCTAGTAACATCGCGATCCGCGATTTGTCCTCAGGTTCATAACTGTCCTGCCACAATGTTTTTGAAAACTGCGATTGAACCAGAATACCTAATGGTCAGTTTATATACTAGCGAAGTGCATTGAAGAGTATCCAAAACTGAACGTAAACTCAACCTTAAGCTCCACAGTTTAAAGCACACCAATCCAAAAAGGACCAATTAATATTCTAATCTCCATAAGTAATGTATGCCTTACGCTGTGGAGTTAAGGTTGAATTTGTTATGTTCGGCTTAGCGCTGATATAAATTGACCCTAAGAGTTGGGCTACCAAACCCAACACCAATTTAAGTTAAATGAAAAGAACTACATAAAAAGTTTTTGTAAACTAAATATTGTTTGTAATATTGATCTACGAAAAGCTAAAAGAGCTTTAAGCCAATAATAGTTGCAAGTTATGTGATACAAATATCTTGAACACAGTCAGTCTTACAATCCACACAGGTTCTATAAACCTAATGAGACTGAATAACTTAATCTGCACTAAAAAAAATATGCAAGCCAAAATGACAAGACAATCAAACAAAATAAGCTTATTAAAACACACATTTGTAAGTGAATAAGTTACAGAAATGAAGGGTTAGTGATGATGTTCAGGCAAATGTGTGATAATGGTCTTTTGTCTATAGAAATTATCGCATAATCATCGGACAGTACGGATTTGACCTCTTGATGCTGAGTATGATACTCCAGCAAGAAAGTAGCTCCTAGAAATGTTTCGTGCAAGTTTAGGGGAAAATAAAAATAACAGTTTCAATTTTTAAATGTATTCTTTCAAATGCAATCTCAACATTTGGTACAAGATATGTAATACAAAATGTATAAAAACAGCACACTTCAAATATATTTTTGCTCAAATAACATAAGACTCGCTACACCCTACATTTAACTTCTATAGGCTACTAAGAACATGGTGTGTATTACAATCTATTGTATTAGACTGATAGCACTCGAATACATCGCCGGTAGCACCACAGACGCTTGCTTCGTATCTATCTCTAGGTCTACTGTAATAACTTTCTACAACTGCTAAAGAACAGGTTAGTGATGATAGCAAATGAACTCGAGGGTTATATTTGTGAACCTTATGAACAAACGCCAAATACTATAAAGCGTTTCATCTGCAATTGAAGGGTTGTAAGTCTAAAGGGTCTAAGTGCCAAAAAATCTAAATTCAATATTTTTACAAATATTAGATCTTAGTGCCAAGCCTAATAATATTCAAACGGATCCAAGAGCCTGTACCTCATATTTTTTTACCCACACACAAACAAAGATGCGACAAGGTCTAAGTACCAACGGTCATTTCGTTCAAAACGATCTGTGTCTGTACGAGCGGGGTGAGTTTGCGGGTGTTTTGGCATTATTGTTTATATGGGACTGTGGTGTGGTGAGGGCGACAGGCGCAATGGGTTAGTTCTATTTTGCTTGTCGACATAACTTTTGGACCTCACGACCGCTTACCATCAGGTGGAGTGAGGTCATCCTGTAAGCTCTTCTTATAAAAAATTAAAAAAAAAAGATTTTGCTCAAATTGAAAAAGAAAGAATGTAGTTAAATGTTTTGAACCAAAGGATGTTAAAAAAAATTATACGAGAATCATGTCACAAAAATCCATTTGAAGTAGTGAATAGGGACCTAGATGATTAAAGACTTTAATAAGGCTTCAACGGATTTCTTGAACACTATGATGAAATGCAATGAAGAAATAAATAGAAAGATAAAGAAAAGTTACCTCATTTAGATTTAATGAAATTTTACAATGATTATACCTCTATATCACAATACCTTGGAATAGCGTTAACATTTTTATGAAAGGCAAGTCTCAAAATGAACTTTTATAAACTACACATTGCCGGCGTAATAAGCTGGAAATAATATTTCCAGAGAAAAATTTTAAGATTTGAAGGATATGCTATATACCATACCATATTATACCGACCGAAAACAAAGCATTCTACGAACAACTGCTTGATCAAACCGATGCGTAGGAGCTTTTTTCATATATTTCATAAAGGCACATAGTCCATTTTCAATGTTGCTTCCTAAGTAACTTAGGACATTCTAATTAAATGAATGTTTTTATTGTATTATTTCTTTGGATTATTTTTCTTTTAAGATTTTTATAACTTCTGATAGTTATAAGATACGTGTTTAACTGATTTACCTAAAAATAAATAAATATGTCATTAAATCGTTTGTTTTAAAAGGTTTTTTTGTTATATCTCTAAATGTTAAAATTGGCACTTAGATCCTTTAGACTTACAACCCTTCAATTAACTCTGAGATCAACCGCGACTAGAAATTAGGTAAGAAGCCTCAAGACGTGAACAATTGGATATACAATACCCCACAGCAATTGCAGATAAAACTGTAAATACATTATACACACTGTCACATTGAGCAATTGTTAGAAAGCAAACTCGTTGTGCCTAATGTATTATGTTACTGCAGTCTTATAAATGTCTTTTATAAATTTAACACACATACATTAACGAATGGCGCTGCAAATTAATCTAAAACGCGAACTAATATTTGTGGCATCGTAAATTGTTAAATCCCTAACTTATAAGTAAGACACCACAACGAGTAATAATAAATTGTATTGTAATGTCATGGCAATTATCTAAAGATACTTTATAAATAAAATTAATCCTGAATTTAAATCACCGATCACATAGCCTTATACAAAATAAATAATCTGCCGACATACTAATAATAACATTAACAAATTCAGTCTCATTGGTCATAAAACAATTTTTAAATTTAATCTAATAGTCTTTCCTCAAGAACTTTAAATTCATAGTAAATATGACACATTGATTACAAAATGTTCAAGGAATAAAACACATAAAGTAATGGTAATATCATACGGGTAAAATAAATGCACAAAATGTACCAACATTAATACAAAATTATTATAATATTACAATACAATAATCAACTGCTATTATGCGTATTTTACAATTTTTATCTTGTACATCTGATATAAATGTACACTAGGATGTTTTTAATTATTAATTATATCATTTGATAAAAATATTATTTTATTGATAAGAATATAATTTCATTTCATAATGTACATAGATTAAAAATGGGAATTATTTTTATATTATCAGTTTATTGTGGTATTTCTTCTCAGATCTTAACCATACGGTACAAAATAGGCCCAAACAATCTAACATTAGTGCCACACTCGACGAGTCCATATTTTGCACTTACAGGAGCAAACAAACTTTATTTCATACATTTTACTCCTGTAAGCACAAACTACATTATTACATTAAAATAAACAGTAGCTTATTATAAGTTTATTCCATAATATCTCTCAAAATACCTAATTATGTTGTACACAACTGTTGATCCTTCAAATGTTTACGTAATACCTACTTATAGATAAATAACATTGGGATAATTTAAAACTAAGTACTCCCTGTACCTACTAGCTGCCCTACAATTTTAACATCTTAAATGATCTTGAGTCATTTTAGTGAATTTTTAAAGTATCTATAATTATGTAACCCACCTGTTTTTAACTGGAATAGAAACAGGAATAGTAATTATTTTTTATAGTAGCACGACATAATGGCACCCCTTCGTCTGATGGTAAGCGAAAGATACAAATACAAATACAAAATTCTTTATTTACACATAAATAGGGTGGTTACATAATATGCAATGTAGGTCTAGAGGAGGTGGGTGGTTACATATGCAAAGAGGAGCCCAAGTCGCATATTATACACGAGTAACAAGAATTTGGATTGCCAAGGAGATAATGTGCTATACAATCCTTACAGAATGCCATAACTAAAATATTAAATTAAATTTTGAAGTCAGAATTCCAGATTCTACATTTGCACATGCACATCATATAGAGTGTGTCCAATCATCCAATGTCGTTATTGCTCATTGTCAGATAAGGCTCTTTGGCAAGTAATATACCCCTTCCCTTCCAATAAAACATAAAAACACTCGAAAAATAACAAAGTGATAGAATAGAAAGGATATGTGCCCAAGAATTTACTATCACAGTTACTATAAATACAGAACTGTCTAGCAGACTTTGCACGCTGAGATAAATGTGAATCGTATATAAGAAAACTTTTGAGTTGTCTACGTGATGGTGACCTAAGTGTCAGTAAGGTACATATCGAAAGTAAAATTGCCACTATTGTGTTTAAAACGAGTGATAGTGACAAAAGTTTCTGTATCAAAGAAAATAGTCTTGTTTCTAGGTGCGGTTAACACACTGGCACCACGCTGCATGTTGCGTATTGACGGACCTACCAGGCGCGGATCCAGCGCTCAAAATACGTGTGGTTGCACCTTTTTTTGATAGAGAAAATTCATTTAGGGACTCATCATACCTCATGATGGAAGGGCGTCAGGGAATCCCCCAAAAAAAGTAAAATAATGCCCATAAGCATCCTTTAAGCAAACGTCAACCACTGCACCTTTGCACAGGATCTACCTTATTATTATTATTATTACCTACTTGTTAAGGTGCCTAATGCATTCCTATTTCCCTTTAGAAAAAAAAAGGTTTCCTTTGTTTCAAAGTACAAACAAACTACTAAATGTGCCCACACAACGGTGGATCCGCGCCTAGGACCCACTCATACATTTTCTGTGTTCCATCATTCGAATCATTACGAATTTTCTATACAAACGGAGATACTAACAAGCTACATTAGAACAGTGTGTTAATCTCTTAATATGCAACACTAGCTGTGCTCGCGACTTTGTCCGCGTGGACTAGTTATTTTTTCCCCGTTTTTTTTTTACATTTTCCATTATTTCTTCGCTCCTAATAGCTGCACCGTGATGTTATATAAGCCTTCCTCGATAAATGGTCTATTCAACACAAAAAGAATTTTTCAATTCGGACCAGTAGTTCCTGAGATTAGTGCGTTCAAACAAACAAACTCTTCAGCTTTATAATATTAGTTAAGATAAATCCGTTAACCTTACACCGGCGCATCGCACCCACGTCTAACACTACGCAAATACCGCCTCAGCCTTACCAAACAGGTGGGTCTGTGTACACTGAAAGATCAACAGTTGATCGGGAGCCTACGTCAGTTGTTGAGGAAAGACACGCAGTGAGCGACAGTGTTGACGTTTTCCACCAACCTGTTGTACAGTTCGCGGCGCACGCTCGCCGTGAACTTGCTGACGAGGCACAGAGTGACGGTGGCCGCGAAGATCGCGTTGTACAGCAGCACCAGCTTGAAGTTGCCGAGCCACTCGATGCGCCCGAACTCGCCGAGCAAGTCGAAGTTTGTTATGCCTGGAACGGTTGCGTTTATTTTTATTAATTTTTATTGCACAATAGTGATGTTTTGGGGGTCAAAATAATTACATTATATTTAGTCCGTACTTTAGATCATAAAAATGTATTGGACACGTAATTTTCCTTTTTTCATTCAAATAACAAATAGCAAAGTTAGGAGTGGGAGTCTTTGACGTCAAAATGCTTCACCGAGTTTTTAGTCTAATTTACAAATAAAAAATACGTCCTTTAGCTTATTTTTCAATAAGCTAAAAGACGGACTAATTACAATTTTAAGCCATAAAGCCTATTAAGCTGTGTACAAATGGCGTAAGGTAGCCGTAAGGTAGGCGTAAGGTAGCCTAATGGTTGACTGGTAGAGATACCAGTCAACCATTAGGCTAAGCAGATTTTAAGGTAGTGTGCCACAAAGTTAATTTGAAAACAATAACTCAAAATATATTATCATATTTATTATTATAATATATGATAAAATGAAAAATAAATACAAATATAATGAAAGAAGGTACAAAACATAATTTACGTATAATATGTACATATACCTAGAATAAACGAATAAATATTTGATATACATGATGATGATAACATGTGCACGTCCGAATACCGGCGGCTACAAGAGCAACTAATAGGCCACGCCCACTAATGATGTCGACGTGATGACGTCAGCAGCTAGTCGGAATCTGAGTGAACAGCTTAGGCCGTCTCTCTTTGTATTTGGTCTGATGACACCGTTTTTCAAGGGTTCCAACAGGTTAAAAAGGCTCAGCCACGTCGTTGCACGTGCTCACCCAGTATCTTGACGAGCAGCGGCTGCGCGGTGGAGGGCGCGAGCAGCAGCGCGCAGACGGGTATGATGCGCGCGAGCGGCGTGCGGCGCGGTGTTAGTTACTGCTGGGCTCGCAGCAGGCAGTGCTCAACGAGTATCTTGACGAGCAGCGGCTGCGCGGTGGAGTGCGCGAGCAGCAGCGCGCAGACGGGTATGATGCGCGCGAGCGGCGTGCGGCGCGGTGTTAGTTACTGCTGGGCTCGCAGCAGGCAGTGCTCACCGAGTATCTTGACGAGCAGCGGCTGCGCGGTGGAGTGCGCGAGCAGCAGCGCGCAGACGGATATGATGCGCGCGAGCGGCGTGCGGCGCGGTGTTAGTTACTGCTGGGCTCGCAGCAGGCAGTGCTCACCGAGTATCTTGACGAGCAGCGGCTGCGCGGTGGAGTGCGCGAGCAGCAGCGCGCAGACGGGTATGATGCGCGCGAGCGGCGTGCGGCGCGGTGTTAGTTACTGCTGGGCTCGCAGCAGGCAGTGCTCAACGAGTATCTTGACGAGCAGCGGCTGCGCGGTGGAGTGCGCGAGCAGCAGCGCGCAGACGGGTATGATGCGCGCGAGCGGCGTGCGGCGCGGTGTTAGTTACTGCTGGGCTCGCAGCAGGCAGTGCTCACCGAGTATCTTGACGAGCAGCGGCTGCGCGGTGGAGTGCGCGAGCAGCAGCGCGCAGACGGATATGATGCGCGCGAGCGGCGTGCGGCGCGGTGTTAGTTACTGCTGGGCTCGCAGCAGGCAGTGCTCACCGAGTATCTTGACGAGCAGCGGCTGCGCGGTGGAGTGCGCGAGCAGCAGCGCGCAGACGGGTATGATGCGCGCGAGCGGCGTGCGGCGCGGTGTTAGTTACTGCTGGGCTCGCAGCAGGCAGTGCTCACCGAGTATCTTGACGAGCAGCGGCTGCGCGGTGGAGTGCGCGAGCAGCAGCGCGCAGACGGATATGATGCGCGCGAGCGGCGTGCGGCGCGGTGTTAGTTACTGCTGGGCTCGCAGCAGGCAGTGCTCACCGAGTATCTTGACGAGCAGCGGCTGCGCGGTGGAGTGCGCGAGCAGCAGCGCGCAGACGGGTATGATGCGCGCGAGCGGCGTGCGGCGCGGTGTTAGTTACTGCTGGGCTCGCAGCAGGCAGTGCTCACCGAGTATCTTGACGAGCAGCGGCTGCGCGGTGGAGTGCGCGAGCAGCAGCGCGCAGACGGATATGATGCGCGCGAGCGGCGTGCGGCGCGGTGTTAGTTACTGCTGGGCTCGCAGCAGGCAGTGCTCACCGAGTATCTTGACGAGCAGCGGCTGCGCGGTGGAGTGCGCGAGCAGCAGCGCGCAGACGGGTATGATGCGCGCGAGCGGCGTGCGGCGCGGTGTTAGTTACTGCTGGGCTCGCAGCAGGCAGTGCTCACCGAGTATCTTGACGAGCAGCGGCTGCGCGGTGGAGTGCGCGAGCAGCAGCGCGCAGACGGATATGATGCGCGCGAGCGGCGTGCGGCGCGGTGTTAGTTACTGCTGGGCTCGCAGCAGGCAGTGCTCACCGAGTATCTTGACGAGCAGCGGCTGCGCGGTGGAGTGCGCGAGCAGCAGCGCGCAGACGGATATGATGCGCGCGAGCGGCGTGCGGCGCGGTGTTAGTTACTGCTGGGCTCGCAGCAGGCAGTGCTCACCGAGTATCTTGACGAGCAGCGGCTGCGCGGTGGAGTGCGCGAGCAGCAGCGCGCAGACGGGTATGATGCGCGCGAGCGGCGTGCGGCGCGCCCGCGGCAGCACGCGCAGCGCCCGCAGCGGCGCGCTGAGGCCGGTCAGCGACGCCGCGTGCAGGTACAGGATCAGCACCGCCTCCAGCCCCGCGCCCGCCCAGCCCAGCTTCGACAGCGACGCGATGCCCAGCGTGAATTGCTGCCGGCGAAACGGAAATGCCCGTTAGGTCAAGTTGTATTAGCGCAAAATCGAAGCGTCTATCCAAAACTGAACATAACGAATTCAACCTTATCTCTGTTAAAACTGAATTTAATATGTAACAAAATATCTACTTGGATACTACTAGCGACATCTAGTATGATTGTATGTAAACTAAACCTACCGTTGTAACATTTAAATGAATAAATGTTACAAGTCAAATACTCACTGCGTTTTAAAAATCTCCACAGCGCTCATCAATCAAAGATTGACAAACAATCATGAATAGGTCTGTAAATACAGGTAGGTCGTGTCATGTCAGAACTATCGTCACCAAACTCGATATGTTGCGAAGTTGCGATAGCTCTCCACACCTAAACAGCGGCACGAGGCTCACCCTGGTGCTGAGCGGCACCGCCTTGATCCCGATCAGCAGCTCCAGCGTGTTCTGCAGCACCATCAGCACCGTGATGGTGGTGAGCGCGAGCAGCAGCAGCATCGCCAGAGGGTACACCACGTTGCGCTGGAACGACGACGTTTTGCGTTGGCTCTCCACTTCCTGTCCAAACAAAGATTGTTGAACCTACGCGAACATGTGCCACCGATCTGATCAATAGCTGTCGCTTGCCACATAACTTGATGCCATGAAAACGAATGTGGCAGTCGCAATTTGTATTGTTTTTATCACAGGTGAATGGACACTTACTGAAATGAAAAACTGGTTCAAACCTATGGAGGTTTGAGCATGCTAAGCTTATTTAGTCGGTGACTAGCGTATATCACGGGCGCTGAATGGAGCAAGTGATAGCTTATATTGCCAACACTAAAATCTTATTCTACATATTCACGGCGATTATTTAACCAAGTTAATAGTTTAAAACTTAGGAGTATAAAGCACCCTTTATACCTCTTAATGATCTATGCAAAGTAGAAGAAAAAAAGGCTAAACCTGACCTGACATAAATTCAGGACAAAAAAACATTTTAGTGCCATCTCTTCCTAGAGTCCTCCTAGTTCCTATACATACTTTAAATTGTTTTAATACATAATTTTAGAAATATCCATCCACTAAACATATACATTAATCGTTTTGGTATTCACAAATGTATAAAAGCGATAGCGTCAATGTTTATGAAAATGTAAATTATACATAATTAGTCATAATTCTCTCACAGTGCGTAACATCTCGAGTTATCGCGACCGATTCATTTCAGAGCGTGAATAAGCACGATTGCGTATCGTATCGCGCCACGCGCTGTGCTACCGTCAACAATTACCTTGCACTTACGTGTACTCTAGGATTACGCTAATCAATACATAGTAGAGCGTCGATTATCCGAACTAATTGGGGGATATGGGTGTTCGGATAACCGATATTCTCCGATAATCGAACATTTGACCATTTTAAATTCGACATGGTGATCATTGTGAAGGGTAAAACATGATTTAAAAATCTATCTTTATAAGGCTTAATTTAGTTCAGATGCATTACATTATTATATGATGAAACCAGAAAGATTACTATTTGGTGAACTACGAAAGTCTAACTGATACATTCCGCTTAACAAGATTTATTTACTTTAGTATATAAGAAGTTATCATTGCCTGTTGTAAAAAAACGACAATTAAGTTGCAAAGACAGACTAAGCCAGTTTACTTTCACATAATTCCTAGAAATGGTATCCGACTTATTAATAAAAGTTAACTGTAGCGTCTATGATAGAAAATAAAACCGGTTCGATTGCACATCGGATACGAGCTACGCACCGCACATCAAGACGAGGTTTTTGTACGATTCGAGAACAAGCGTTTTCTATAAATATACAACCTTTTTTTAATTAATTCTTCCCGTTTTTAGCCATCTTTTCCTTAGAACCACCACTCTTATACCTTTAACATTGAGCGACCGGTTAGATATGCAGTGATGTAGGTGCAATATTTGTGTATAACCATTCTCTAGCCACTTTTTTCTGCGATGGGTGATTTCACACAATAGTTTCCGTTCAATTTTAGCCTAAATGTATCGACAATTTGCCGGTCCTGCGGCATATTTAGCCAACCCATTTGCTTGCTAATCCGGTGTCCTATGCCGATGACATCACTAACATGCAAAATTTGTTTTTTTTTGCGATGTCAAATACGGTGTTGATCTTTCAAAGCCCCTGATAGAAAACAAAAGGAATGCGAACAATGACGTACCTTTCTCATGGTAACGACCTTCTGCAGCCTGTCATTGAGGCCGGCCTGCAGTGCTCCATTTCTCAGCCTCAACAAGGGCGTCTCTTTGTGCATAGATGTGTGTAATTTGTCCTTTGATATGGACAAATCTGCGTTCAGTGGCGCGGATATATCCCCGCGGTCTGGGTACATTGGCTCCGGCGATATGTAGCCCACACCTGAAGAAGAAAAAAGTTTAGTTATTTATTAACTCAGGAACACAGAAAGTCATCTAGGCACGAGGAAGCGTGTCGGCCATGTTCTAGTCAAGATAACTACAGACCGAACCCATCTGTAATATAATAAACCTATTACACAAACCATTTAGGGGCACATTTTACCCTTCATTCGCTCGCATTTTTGAAAAATATTATTATAATAATGGACTAATTTAGACTATACTCGAGATAGAATCGAGATCGACGTGTAATATAATAGACCTATTACACAAACCATTTGGGGTCACATTTTACCCTTCATTCGCTCGCATTTTTGAAAAATATTATTATAATAATGGACTAATTTAGACTATACTCGAGATAGAATCGAGATCGACGTGTAATATAATAGACCTATTACACAAACCATTTGGGGTCACATTTTACCCTTCATTCGCTCGCATTTTTGAAAAATATTATTATAATAATGGACTAATTTAGACTACACTCGAGATAGAATCGAGATCGACGTGTAATATAATAGACCTATTACACAAACCATTTGGGGTCACATTTTACCCTTCATTCGCTCGCATTTTTGAAAAATATTATTATAATAATGGACTAATTTAGACTATACTCGAGATAGAATCGAGATCGACGGACGAACATATCAGTGATGATGATAGACCAATGAAAAGGTTCTATCGTCACGATAGTCGGCAAAAGCACGACTATAAATATGACAATCAGAAAAAAACTGCCGACTGAATATATGCAAACTTACTTTGCCGTTCAATAAAATTTGAAGCTAATAAAAAGTTAATCATAGACCGTGACAAATCAACAGACGCAAGTAATACTCGTAGTTATTCATAAAGCGGGTTTTATGACGCGTTTGTCACGCTTGGAATTAGGTATACTAAAATATGGTAATTGTACAAAAAATAGCTTTATCTCAAAATGCAACTAAATAAACCTAGAATAAAACCACCGAAACAAATAAATTAACTATTTATGTTATCTCATCATATGTCTCGCAGCAAACTAATCAAAATGACATAAAAGAAAAGGACGGACATTAGAAATTTTTTACAACCTTTTTTATCTTTTGCTTGAGTAATTAAGTAAAGATAAATCGCATAGAAGAAATATTTTCTGGTTATACCTACTTACGAGTTTGATATGGCAACTGCCTAGAAAAAGCCATCTTAACATGTCGCAAATTATTGGTATTTCTTGTGGTAATTATTACCGGAATCGAACGCCACATGTCTTACTAAGTATTTAACTAATTTTAAATAACTTTATTCATAGATTTGTTTATTAGTTATTGTCTTATCTTTAGCAGAAAGCATAGCTTTAGTAATCACAATACCTACAATAAATGAACAATACCTGACCCTTATTACTTATTCATAAACTACAATGATAATACTAAATGATTCATAGATGCTTGCAATAATCACGTGTTATCTTCTATAATAATGTTTGAACTAATTAGGTAGACAACAGTATATACTAGGTCAATGTGTACCTTATCGAAATATTCAAGTGCATGAATGTCAAGTTGGTGTAATAAATTGTCGACTAAATCGATATTTTGTAACTAAAATTATAACACTCAATTACTAATATATGTATAGTTCTAGTACAGTGTCCATTTTATTCATTAAGTAGGTTACTAATACATTCAAAATAAAAGCATAACACTTAAAGCGGTCTGCCAGTTCTCTTCGCTGGAACTTGGCTGACACGCTCTCGCGTGTGTTAATAGACCCATAATAGATTTTGTAGAACAATATTTCCAATTTGGGTGGAGAGGGGCATCGGGGGGTAAAGGTCTCCCGAATACACAAACATCCAGCGAAGTAATAGAGGTGTTCAAGGGGACGCGACGTTTTATTTTCAAAACACTGCATGTCAATGAGATTTCGATGTCTTAAAACGGGCACTAAAAGTACATTCAGAACGGGTAATCGTATTTTCTGGGTATGCCCACTCCAGGCTTCAATCTCACTAACATCAAGTGAATTGTGGCCAAGCGCAAACCCAAACATATTAAAAAAGATGGGTATATCCTTCCCTCGCAATATAGGCAGCCTTGTATAGGAGCAGCTACAAACTGGCATTTTTTATAGGCACAGCATGGGTTCCCTTAAAGAGAAAACAAATACCTGCGGCAACTGACAAGTACCCAGATCAATAACTTGCCAGTTGCACTTGCCACAGCCATGTCGGCCTGTAAGATAGTTGGTTTTTGGTATTCAGTATCCGTCACCTAACGGATGAAGGCGCAGCTTGGCTGTCAACTTTAATATCATTCTGTAAACTTTAAATCCGGAATAGACTGCATACAATTGACCGTATCATTCATGTGTTGGAAGTCCAGACCGTTTCTCTCTTTTGCGATGCGGAATTCATACATTTTTGATGGCATGTAAAGACCTTAGCAGAGAGCTACTAAAATCTTCAACTTGACAACTAAAGTCAATACTATCATACTTAATACAGAAGCTACAGTTGTTACTGTCACCGGAAAATAGCAAGAATCGTAAGTTGATCAATTTCCTAGGTGGTTGATTAACTTCCGGAAAATAATAAACGGCAGTTGATATGTATTATTTAACGTATGTATTTTAGTAAATTGATCATTTTACGGGGTCTTGCCGTAAAATCATCCGAAGAAGGTGAGGTGAACGTTGATTGGTTCAATGGCTCACGTGGCGTTATCCCGGCAACCAATCAGGGAACAGTGTATTAAGTTACGGGTGATAGTGCACCGTTAAATAGTACATTGAGCAAGGATTGGCCCATTTGAGGACGATTTTACTTGTGTCAAAATCGTAAATTACTAAATGACTGTCAGGCTACCGTAAATTGATCAACTAACTGAAATCCATTGCGTTAAATAATACATTTCAACTACCGTTTGTTATATTCCGAAAGTTAATCAACTACCTAGGAAATTGATCAACTTACGATTCTTGCTATTTTCCGGTGACATTACCAATAGCGAGGACATATCCGCTTAATATCTAATGATTTATTTATGACTCGGAGAGTTATGCCTTTTAATCTGATCGAGGTGTCAAACGGAATGTTTATTTGTATTGGAAAGGGATTACAGTTGTCGAATACGGATGATGACAAGGTATGAAAATGAAGAAAATAATTAGTCCGTCTCTTAGATAATAAAAAAATATAAGACCCGTATTTTTTGTTTTGTCGAAATAACAAGAAAATACTTAGATATAGCGCATTAAAGTTACGGAGTGGGGGCTAACTACGTCACGTTAGAGTATATTTTGTACTATAACGTGACGTCATGTGACATTTAAAATCAATGTATCTTCGTAAGTTTTTGAACAAGAGGCAAAATAAAAAATACGTATCCAATATTTTTCATTAATCTATCTGATGGACATTAAATTATTTTTTAGTCGTCATCCCAATTATGGTAATACGCTATAAACATCGCTTCATGCTGCATGAATAACATAGGAGGAGGCAAAGACAGATCCAAAATCTGTGGTATATTTTCGCTTTGACCACTCTCCATTAAGTTTTTGTAGTTTTAAAATAGCAAAAAAACAAGACGAAAGGGCGCCTTGGCTACGATTAGGAAAAAAAATTATAAGTAGGTATATCTACGTACTTCATCTTTCAAATACAAAAGATCGTAATGAATCCAACCTATTTGACTTAACAGATACACAGGTAATAACTCTCTTCGTACATTTCTAACATAAAAATAAGCAAAAGATTCTTTCAAAAGCACACGTAATCATGATCTCTAGAACCTATCTTTGGGGTCAGACAAACAGATATTGTCTATCGGCATAGTAAGGGAAAGCGAAACGTTATCAATACAAAGAATTCCACTTTAGTATGTACCACATGGTACCTACATAGGTACTAGGTACTTAATATTCTTGTACCAAACCGTGTAATGTGCACAAGAACAATCGAAGTGCTGCACCTTTTGTTAGCTGTCTACCTCCAAACAGGCATCAAAAATAGTGCATACAAACAATGCATGAATTAATAAGTACCACACAGTCCTAAATACCGTACCCACATTGTTAAACGTATTCTCAAGCTATTAACAAGATAGTAGTTATGCAAAAAACAGAATTCAAAGCATTAAGGATTGTTAAGCGAGATTAGCGCGCTATAAAACAATCGTTAAAAATAATAATGGGGTATTTGGCATCATAAATCATTTATTTTAACACTAGCACCATGAAAGTGATTGAACTGTTATCTTAATTTTAAAAATATTACAGGTGATTAA
The DNA here is from genome assembly GCA_031163375.1 of Conogethes punctiferalis. Taxonomy (NCBI): domain Eukaryota; kingdom Metazoa; phylum Arthropoda; class Insecta; order Lepidoptera; family Crambidae; genus Conogethes; species Conogethes punctiferalis. Next base: position 14,999,483 of record CM062083.1, on the reverse strand, counting down.
AAGCCTAGCTTTTGACTGGGCCGTAACTTGTATGTGTCACCGGAAAATAGCAAGAATCGTAAGTTGATCAATTTCCTAGGTAGTTGATTAAGTTCCGGAAAATAATAAACGGCAGTTGAAATGTATTATTTAACGTATGTATTTTAGTAAATTGATAATTTTACGGGGTCTTGCCGTAAAATCATCCGACGAAGGTGAGGTGAACGTTGATTGGATCAATGGCTCACGTGGCGTTATCCCGGCAACCAATCAGGGAAGAGTGTATTAAGTTACGGCTAATAGTGCACCGTTAAATAGTACATTGAGCAACGATTGGCCCATTTGAGGCACAGTTTGAGGACTATTTTACTTGTGTCAAAATCGTCAATTATTAAATGGCTGTCAGGCTACCGTAAATTGATCAACTAACTGAAATCAATTGCGTTAAATAATACATTTCAACTACCGTTTGTTATATTCCGAAAGTTAAATTTCAACTACCTAGGAAATTGATCAACTTACGATTCTTGCTATTTTCCGGTGACATATGTAATGCCATATCTTGAAAGCGTAGAGGCAGATTATAATAAGTAAGTCAATTAACTACCCATCCTATTGAATTAGACAGTTTATAAAATGCTTCAGGATGTTTGGTAACAGCAATACAGGAAAATGGAGGTAGAAGAACGTGGAAAGCCAGTATTACTGTACTCATATGTACTGCACATGTCAAATAGATCTTAAAGACTAGAAAGTCAGGAGAGATTTCCTGCATTTCCTAAAGGCATGGTCGAACGACAGTATCAGTATGTTGCGTATTGACTTAGTTACACACGCATATATTTCTTAAAGGAATATATTATAGCTTTTACGTGACATTTATGTATGTACCTCTAAATGTAGAACAGACCTAAATGCGTTCTGTAGCTTTCCCAGAATCATGTAATTTTGCGTGATTCTAAGTAAATTACCTCATTTCAAGTGACAGGTTTTATGGATGGATTTATGTAAAACGAGATTAAAGTCGCAGTGAAATTATGCTGGAGTGAGATAGGATCAGAGCGCTTGAAACGTAATGTTAATGCGAAATAAATGCGTAAAAGTAGAACATTATTGAAAATGTAAGCGATCAGATTAGCAATACAATTTTAACCAATTCGATATTTTTTTTATTACTATGCGATACTTGCTATGATAAACTGTCGTCTGGCGTCTAAATCGGCACTACCTACTTACTAATTACGACTATGATACAACCGAACGCATGATTTCTGAAATGATGTGTAGCGAAGCGACGTCTAACGTAACTGCAAATTAGACGTCGCAACTTTTACGCATAATCCTCCGGTCTTCCATAAGCATACATAAAACAAGTAATCTCATCTTTGAACCTTTTTTCAACTGGTTATAAAATAAAGATAGATTTCAAATTCCACAATACACTACGAACCTCATGCACACTAAGAAGAAAAGCAGGTAGCCGACGGCTGTGAAATAAATAATAATAAACACTTCTCGGTAGTCATGCTGATTGTTTGTAATCATGGGCTATTGTCACCGGTTACCGTTACCGCAATGCTTGATAGCTCCATTACACCGTACAGTAGGTCATCAGTAGCAAAACTGGGCCTTACTACATTGGCTTAAGAGACAAAATCCATCTAGTTTTGCAGTGTTTTTAGAAACACTGGCTCGTCCGCGAAGAAATTTCTTATCAAAGAAAGTCTTATCAGCTACGCTGTCAGCTATTAGAAAGATAGTATTTCTCTCCTCGATATTATAAAACATGCATGGAATGTACTAGCGAAGATAACTGTTTATTTTCATTAATCTACTAATTACGAAAAGAATTACCTTATTATTATCGTTGGTAAGGGACATGTTTAAAGGAAAAATAAGGTTAATCCTTATGAATTTCCCATTTGAATAGAACTAAGTTTTGATAGAAGAAATCTTAGATATACGACTAGCAGTAACCAATATCCAAATCATTAATTTCTCTTGAGCTGAATCGGAGCTCTGATTCTATCTTAAAATCTTCATCAACGCAATATACAAAATGTTTAGACAAACCAGTCGCATTATGTTTGTCGAATATGGATGTTATGATAGTGACGAGCGCGACGCGCTTTCTCGTTAATTTGCGAATCTTTTAGCCTCCTTTTTCGCTTGCCTGGGTTTAAAAACGGCAGTAATTCTTTGTCTTTTTCGATACACTTGTGGTTTTTGCTGTCCTATAAAAATCTTTGCTTTTGCAAAATCTGCTATTGAAATAATGCTTTTTCGTTTTTATCTTTAACTAAAAGCCAATAAACATAATGGTACACATAGTATTTTTTGCAACTAATTTAACGCTTTCTATTTCTACCAGGTATGGTATTTCACGATTTCACCACGAGAGTCCATGCAAATAATTTGAAATTAGATATACCTATGTAGCTAGAGATCAATTTACATTGGCTACTTGTTTGGTAAGCATACGGATTATCTTGTCGTTTATCCTTATTGTTGCTGCGCAGCGCACACTTTCCTTATGTAGTTTCAAACAATAAACTCAACATGTTTGGCAAGTATTTTCTTAATATTACTTTTATTAGCATACATACTCATAATAGCATACTATTAAGTAACGAAGGCTATTGTCCGATAGTCCGATAGATCACGAATATGAAGGTCAAACAGACCTATCGTGTTTTACATGCATCTGCTTTGCTATCTAATCTTATGTGTTTTGCAAGCGATGCACTACGATATAAATATAGACGTAAGATAAGCAAAATATCATGATTTTCGAACCTACAACTCTAGGCTCACAGCCTCACAGGCCACAGCGATTATGTAACTAAGTTAATTATTGAAAAAGTATAATAGCATTAGATTGCAAGAGCATCCTTCTTTGCAAATTAGACACTACTTATGATAATATTTCATACTAACAATATCTAATCTTTCTATTTCCAACAAAAAAATGTTAAAATTCGTTAAACATATCAACCCGTTATTGGTACATTAACTTTAATGACCAAAAACCGTGCCTTTGGCATTTAACACACTTAACAGATTATGATAAGGCATTAGGTATGCCTCAAAAAGGTTTCTTTTCCTAACAATATTTCCATGCATTCGTCGTCGTAAGTATTAAGTGTAGGAAACGGTCTGGTTGCAAATTTTATGGTTTCTATTCTTTAACCTCGTAAGGCCCAATGTCCTCATATGATCTAAATCATATTGTTTCAACTATTGTGTCTAGAAGTCTGGGCTTTAAGACTTTCAAGTTTACGTGTGATTAGGGGCCTATCTACAAATTACGTCACAAAAATTTCCAGACTTTTTGACCCCGCCCTCCTTGTCACAGCTGGTTACTTTTGTGGTACTCCTTTTTTCTCACGCGTCAATTGTCAGACCTCTTACCCTCCTCTTTAGGTGCGATGTGGCCCCTATTATTTTAATACTCTTCAAGTGTATCACCATAAATCATTGTTCAGCTTGAGAATTGAAACCACGAGGCTTAGTACTGAAGGCAAGGTCACATGACTATATATAACCCACAGGGCTTTTAGATTAGCAACACGGTGGTATATTGATACACAAAAATACTCGAGATATGACGTGACGTTACAAAAAAAAGTAAGCGTGCCGGTTCATATCGACAGCGTGATACAAAAACAAAGCGCCCGGATGAATCGATTTTGTTTACATCTCGGCTCTACATCGACGCCTCGTCTCAATTTGCAATCGCAGAATGTAGTACGCCTACCGAACACGCGCCCAATTGCTATTCAAACGGTTTACAAATGTAAATTGAATAGTACTATGTAGCTTCTATTTAGCTACGTCCATGCGTATATCATCGGTGTCACAAAATTCTGTAGTTAAAAAATCAGAATGAGTTGTGTTAACCGAATTTAGCTATTTGGTTTGGATAATTCATTATTATGGCAGTTTAAGAAGTAATACTACTTAGTCTTGATAGCAATCAAACATCATCAGTAAAATCTAGATTTCTTTCTTTAATTCGCGTACCTAGTGGGAGAATAAATGTCAATATATGGAACAAGTATTATATCACATTACGCCCCAGGCACAGGTAAACAACAGCATCGCAGAATCGCAGAGCATGTTTGAGATTAATAATAATTAGTATAAAGTGGTAATTGGCCCAATTAATCGGGTTAAAGACTAATAAAAAATGCTTTTACTTTTAATACTGTTATCCATCTTCTTTTGATTTTAAACTTAATGTATTTTAAATGGTGCTAATATTGTGTTCTTGTTCATCAGATCGTGGCTCCTCAATCCGTTTTTCCAGCTGATTGAGACTGATGTAAGACTGTGATTTCCAGACTCAATAGATTTATCAATTGCATTGGAATTTTAAAAAGACGATTATAATTTATTCAATGCAAGAGTGTCAATTTGGCCATACAGGAGCGAGGAGTAAAAAGATGTGTATTTAACAGTCTTGAATAAGTTAACTAACCTACTTAGGATAAATGTGCAATACATACGTAATAATTGTGCCTAAAGGTTTTATCCACTACTTAGTGGATAAGATACCGAACATCGGCATTAACCAAGCTATCTATTTGTGGATAAGAATATACATACAAGCTTAATCAAAAATAAAAAAATAACCGTCTATGGTGCGTGAGCTGAATGCAATAAGCCCAGGATAGACATATTACGGTAGGCATTGTTGCGACCTATCACCTTTTCGCTCCAAGCCATCCTGACCTGCTCGTGGTGCATCCTGCCGAACAACAAACAGGGCTCTGGCAAACCGACAGGTCGCTGTATAACCATCACGATAGAAGGCGTAGCTAAATACCACAGGCCGATGACGGGCAGCAGCGTCACCGGAGCGAGAAGCTACGCTCTGCGATCGCCAACCCGCCTGCCCGGCGTGGCGATTGTGGGTATATCCTCCAGATGTTTGCCCTGGGTGGCGAGCAGCTGGAGAGGCCTATGGCCGGCAGTGGACTACAATAAGCTGATGATTGTCGGGTCCGTACGTAAGCCATTACCGTTTAACATCAGACAGGCCACCTGATCGTCTTATCACCAATAGCAATTTAAAAAAACTCGCGTACAGACTGTTGTGGACTGCGAGAGTCTGATGATGATGGTCTATCATCACGTACGTATGTAAATAATGATCAAAAAGCAATCAATATTGGGAAGCAGTTATTGCAAGAGCGCACCAATAGCTTTTTTATTCCTTGCAAACGAATCCAAACAAACATATACCAAGGTCAGACTTAAGGCTACAAACGTCACGTATCTAGGAAGTACTGCGTATATGTAATTACTTTAATAAGTTTATATTTGTACATGATACGACTAATATTTGCATTTATTGTATTCTTCTTTGTTATCAATAAGTAGGTACATTGTTGTCGGCCCCAAAATTTTGGTCAATATTTTGTGTTTCTTAACGTTCAATTACCCTTATGTTTCGTGTAAATAAGCACATTGACGCTTCGTTAATAAAATACAATTAATTGAATTGAATCAGTGACGAATACATTGCTACTGTACTATAAAAATAATATTAATTAATATTTTGTTACAGCAATAGTAGTATTTGTTGGAACTGTGTAAAAGATATAACGGCCATTACGTTATATTTTCAAACAATCACAACATGTAAGTGAACTGCGAAACACCTAGTGAAGCGTTTAGTTTCACAAATATGCACACGTGTCTCTACTTCAATTAAGGTTAAAACTGATGTTGATGTCATGTTCTCTGCGATAATCAATGCCGATCACAACAAGCAAACATCTGCTTTATGCCCAATAACCTGTGCAAAAATAACTTTCATCCAGTAGACAGCCACGTGCTTATCCTCGTGTTGATTACACTTAGTTGGAAGATGATTCACGGAAGTGTCAAAGGTCACCATTTTTGATAAGTTTGTTTTATTAATACACTATGTACGAGTGATCTACGACCACTTCGACCCCTAGTAAAATGTTAAATGGTTTAGTATTTAATATTATTATGTAGCCATTTTATTTACAAAAATTGCTAAAGATTGCACTACTCAGAGATCCGTTATCATCTATTTATCTGTCCATACTCCTATCGCCACTGATACATACAGATCTCTCGGTTAGTTTTACTTAGTTGTCAAGAAGACTTGGGTACAAAGGTAGCTTAAAGAGTCTGCTTTAGGAATTAATTACTTACTTCGCTGGCTCAGCGATCCGAAGTGGATCCATTGTCCTCCGATATCAAAGTGCGCCAATTCTTATTCTTCTTCAACTTTAGGAATGACTCAGATAAAACCTTAACGTGTCTCACTCACCAGTAGAAACGGCATTATTGATCCGCCTTTTGATAGTCTCCTCCTCAAACGAGTACATGTAGTACTCCTCGTTCAAGTCCCTCAGGAACTGCGGCTTCACTAGTACACCGCCCACCACTCCGAACAGCCTCACGAAGCCAAGTGGCGTGAACACTAGAACAAAAAAAAACATACGGTTCGAATTGAGAACCTCCTCCTTTTTGAAGTCGGTTAAAATAGAATCATCATCATCATTATTAGCAGCCTTTGCCAGTCTAATGCTGAACGTAAGCCTCTCCCAAAACACGCCAATCTGCTCGATTAGCAGCCACACTCAATAAAATTGAATGGATCATTCAAAACATCGGTGTGTACATAGATGCCTTATTATTCTAAGGGTGTGTGCTTTCAACTGCATTATGGCCACGACATCTAATCCTATACTTTAGAAACTAGCCGAGCCTAGGAAATACTTTTCCGTTGCCACCGCAATGCTAACCTACTTTCAATTCCTTACATAATAAGTAGATGTGAGATTAATAAATCGGAGAAAAAGTCAACAAGCAAAAGGAAAGCAAGCAAATAGTAACCACCACGTTATATAAAAAAACCTTCGCTATATAAAAAAATTATAAAGTATGTAAACTGAAAAGTGTATTCCAATCTCTTTCAAAAAATAACTGGCTAGACACGAAAAGAAACAAAACAGGTCAACGCCTTGACAACGGTAACTATGTACGCTGTTACGTCAATGTCACAGAAATTGTAAACACACATAAAAGAGAAAACGTTGCAAAATCCAAGAGCGTCTGCTAAAACGATTACAATATGAGTCTTAATAATATATTAAAAAACCCTGCGTTCAAAGACCATGAAAGCATCGAGAGGAACGAAGAGTTTAATAACTTCATGAAGAGAGTTGGTGAAGTTTCGACCTTGGTTAAAGACATGGCGAGCGGGGATAAAACGAGGGCGAACGCAGCCAGAGTGTTGGCTGAAGAGTATCTCGAGGGAAAAGCGATCGTGGAAGACGACGTCAAGATGAAGGTCAAAGACAACAGAACCGTGATAAATAAGAAAGCTTTTAAGACGCTAGAAAACAAAGATGCGGTAAGCAAATACCTCGATGCAGTGATTGTGTGAAAAGCTGCCAACAAAAATATTTTGCGGTTGAGAAAGCTAGTTTAGAGTTGTAATGCAATAAAACAGTTGTTTTTGACTATTTGGTATACCAACTAGGTTGTAGATTTACCTACTAATCTAGTTTCGCTAACACCGGCATTATGAATGGGCACCGTTTTGGAGATGCAGTTTTAAAATAGGCACAATGACACATTAAAGATTCTATCATCTACTATCGTGCCCATTATGATGCCAAATTGTGTTGGTATAATTATACCTGCGATTATTAGATGCAGTATTTGGGTCGCAGTGCACACGTTCATCTCTACACATAATATTTATTTGCGCATTAGTGATATTGACCGCGCACTATCATATTATTTTACGAGTGAAAGCAATTTGGCATGCGTTCTTCTATGAATAAATGCTCGTACAGGTGTCGTCTTAGCCATTTGAGAATCACGAGGAAATTTTTTAAAACCTATAAAATAAATTCCTTCAATTTTATGCATTTAGACGTATTTGACGTAAACCTATGTTTAGGTGTGATAGGAAGAGAGTCTGCCAATAGTATTTTCTAGTCTGATATATTTTTCATTAGTGAGAATAAAATTATTAGAATAAGAATTTATTTATTGTCTTTACAGTTCTGTCATATACAGTAGGTACACAGGCATATATTACGCAATCATACAGGCAGACAATAGGACAAAGCTCAGCTGATGCTGTCGCGGGAGTGCGTCCCCTGCAGCGCTGGTTTTCAGCTTTCCCCTGCCCTCTGAGGTGTTAGTGGAGGGCTGAGTGTGTATGGCTGAGTCGTGACACTAACCTAGTTAAGCCAAGCCGTAAATATTATTTTGTAGGCACTATATGTCATGAGTACAAAAGAAAAAAATAAAAACAAACAAGCAAATAATTAATCAGACACGAACCATATTACAATCTTGAGCTATACGCCTGTCTTCTAATCGAGTCGTAGCAATCTCACTTTTCAAAATACATAGATTAAACCGGAACCCATACTAGTGAATACCTATTAAGTAGGTAATTATTATATCTGCGGTGGAAAAGAAAACTCTGCACAGCTGTGCAGCTGTGCTACAAACTAGCATAGCGTCATGACTGCGAGCTTAAGCAGGGACAACGCACGCACATTCGTTAACGAGGCGCCCACTTTCTCACTAGTTCGATAAATAATTGGCAACTACGCTCGAACAAAATAAATGTCAGAGTTAATTCAGAAAATAGAGTTCTTTCTATTCTCGTTTTGAGGTGGGTTTAAAATAACGACACATAAGATTCAAAAGCGTATTACGATGCGGCCCTGAATGTTTTGAATAGGGTGCTATTTATGGTGCGTGTAAACAAGGTACACTTGTGTGCACTGATATCATATCAAATATTAACAACAATAAAAGATGTTCCTTCATGTCTGCTGTAAAAAATATTTACTAGGTAGATAAGTATTTTTAGTATTTAAAACAAGAGGTCTATGCAAAACAGCTTAAAGCAGCCTAGACAAATAAACAGAACTAGACATTAGATATTTGTTACTCTTAGTAAACTAAATAAGGCCTATCACAAAAGGCATAATGATAACAGTTGATTTTTCCGAATAACCTAAAATTGGGTTTTTATAAGAAATACTGGGTAAAAGTAAAAGATGATCATACTTCGAAGAGAAATAAGCTTTCGTCTCGTAGTATTAAATGGCTAATTAATAAATATCCTTCCAGACGAGGGGTATTCTCACGATTACGTGTTTTAAAATAATACTCTCGAAAAAAGACTAATTTAGAAAAATTTATGGGGTCATTGGCATTGTCTAACGGACTTAACTTTTTCAGGATGTCATGGACAAAGACGCATGGATGGCCGAGATGAGCAAGGACGCCGAGCGGCGCGCCCACGACCGCAAGATCAGGCGCGAGCGCGCGGACACGCTCAACACTCAGGCCATCAAGGCCTTCCGCCGCGGGGAGTACGACAGGGCGCTGTCCTGCTACAACCGCGCCATCGACCAGGTCAAAGACAACCCGATGTACTACTGCGACCGCGCTCTTACCAACATCAAGTTGGGGAATTACGAAAAGGTAATCTTTATATTATATCCTCTCCACTTCTCCAGTTTGCTCACCACTTTGGTCAAACATCTGGAAGCTTTACCCATAATCGCCACTCTGGGCTGGGTTGGCGATCGCAGGGCTTAGCTTCTCGCTCCGGTGATGCTGCTGCCCGTCATCGGCCAGTTAGAACTTCAAATGTGAGTGAGGATGGCTTGGAGCGAAATGATGATAGGTCGTTACATCCCTCATCACTAGTACAATAATTGAAACTTATTGACCACAAGATTAGACGCGAGCGAGCAGACAGACGCTAACACTGGGCCATCACAGTGTTGAAAGGTCAACTTTGTTCAAAAATTACATGCGAGAAGAGCAAAGAGCTCTTCTCTAACAACATCAAACGCTACGAGGGGTCATCGGTCACCGACTAACGATAGTTTTTATATTGTGATTGAACGTTCCACGGCCGTTACAGGCCATGAATTAGTTAATTCTTTTAATAAAAAGAAATTGGTGGAATATATTTCCCGCGGTAGGCGACGAGACTTCTCGTCTCTAGCATGCGGCACGAATAACTTTAAAGTAATAAACCACCAATTATCTATTAACTATCTCTTGTCGTTTTCATTTTCGCACTTGGAAAAAGTGAAAATGGCAAACTGTGTACGCTGTTAAAACTTAACTATATTGACATAAGTGAGGAGGTATTACCAGTTTTGACGTGCAATGTCAAGCGACATAGCTGGGTAACACAACATTAAAATTTTGTGGCAACACGTCTCGTGATACAACTGCGCACACGAGGCTATGTTGTAAAATGGACCATCAAAACTTTTTTTAATGACACACCTGGTTACCAAATATTTGAGCGCTGAAATACAATAGATAGACACAGCCGGCAGAGACCATTGGCTTTGTCGAATCGGGATTTATACGAACGGCACATACCTATTATATAGAGAGCAGATGCACATGACTCTGGCGGGTGCAATTCAAGTTTATAGTTCTTGCTATCCATAATAATAAGCGATAAACACAATAATACTTTTAAAAAAATAGGACCACATTCGAAATCTATTAAATGTATTCTTGCACATTTAGGAGACATCCAATGCGGTCAACGGCCTCGAGTCGAAATACCGTTACTAACATAATGTTTGTTGATTGTTCAAATTGGACACTTTAAGAGTTGAGCTGTACAATATTTTTCTGGTAAACTTGAAAAAAAACCAGGCGAGTCTTGGGTATTGGACATTCTGTACTTAAAGGCCCGACTCGCAAACGAAGGGTAATATCGGTCATAAATAGGCAAAAAAATGCGTTTTTATGTTAATTTTAGTATACATTTGTTGTTATAGCTGTTGCCGCAATAATAATCATTTGTGAAAATTTCAACCGATATACCGCTATAGTGGTTTTCTTGAGATACAGCCTGACAGACGGACGGACAGCGAAGTCTTAGTAATATGGAACTTTCCAGATATAACTAAGAACTAAAGTTGATATTTATAAATTGAGATAATTGCCGTATTGAATAACGCGTAAATTGAAGGGCGCGAGGAGATAATAATAGCATGATAAGTGTAGCCGACGTATTGTAGGTACTGTACTGAGTAAATGTAAATATACACTTTGAACTTTAAATATAACTTTAAAATTAATCTGCTAACACTATGGTCTCGCTCGTTAAACTGTAGCAGTAGAATGTTCATTGTTATGATCTAGGTCAGGTAAACTAACTAGATAATAATATTCCCACAGAAAGGTGGTATACAATTTGCACTTGGTATCTAACCAACTAAATCATGTTTATTCTACGGTTAGATAGCAAATACTGTCAGTGAGTACCTAACTTTATTTATGGGAGATAAAGACATTATTTATAATAGATTTAGACAATAACCGCACACACACACCGACATAAAGACATTATTTTTTCCACTAGGTATTCTATATTAAACAAGATAAAAGCGTTATCAATTACTTTACTCGATACCAAACAATTCGCGTGGAACTCTACGAATAGAGAGGCTACTTTCAACGTCCGTTAACAATGTTTCAGACTGTAACAATTTGATCCGGTACTTCATAGAGTTCCACTCTGATACTGTTCTTCAACATTGGCCATTGACCTCTTGTACGTAATCTTGTGTGTAGGTGAGGTGTCTCAACGACTTAATGACAACTCGAAACCTCGTTAGTGAACGTATAGAGACTGACCCCTAAACTAAATAATATTTGTTATGTAGTAAGAATTCAAAATAGCTTAAAGTTAACACTATGTTAGTTTTATTAATAGATATGCCGATCTCTTCTACATAACACGCAACGTGCCGTGATAAAACAAAATATAAACGTTTATAATAAAATCGGTCCAATGCCTACCCAATACCCATACAACGCACGAGATAAAATTTGTAAACAAACCGACTTGATACGAAGTCCGTCAAGTAGCAAAGAGTATGGCTTGTACTACTATTACTGTCCTTTATTTATAAGGTCCAAAATGTCTGCAATCGGTGGTCCATATCTTATTGTTCTTTTTAAGTAAAATAAGACGACGAGGCGAGCTAATCCAGCAACCAGGGCAAGACCTTAGAATAATAACAGTTATTATTCAAGACTAACCTCTATCGTCAAATCGATGCAGTGCCAATCTATAATTCATCAAATTAATAGCGTCTACAATCCCTCTAAATTATGCTGTAAATTATTCTATAAAGGTATTAAATACTTTCAGGTTTTCAACGACTGCGACCTAGCGATTCGTCTCAACGAGAAAAGTTTCAAAGCGCGTCTCTACACGGCCAAGGCTTACAAAGAGTTGGAAGAAGACGATAAATACCAAAAAAGTAGAAAGGAACTGGACGAAATGTTCCCGGAACATAATGATTTGATTAAATACTTTTTGGATAAAAAGGAAGGTTATGGAGACGAGGAGGAAGAAGCTAATTAGATTACAGTTGATCAGAAGGACAATGTTTGCACCAGACCAGCAAACGGTGTTTTGAAAACATAACGCTTACAAGAGCTCATTAGAAAAAAAAATACGCCACGAAAGTGTTGTTTACAAGGAAAAAAGTATACATATAATAGCGATATAAAACTTTATTTGATGTTAAGGCCGAGAACAGACAACGTTTATTGGATGCGCTGGGCTTTGTGTCGTCCCAGGTAATGAACCTTTTAGTTTTTTTTTTCGTAACGTAGGTGATGTGTGGTAGGTACCTAGTGATTTCTATTGTAAAATTGCGCAAGTAATTTATCGTGTCGTCATTTATAATTGTTCATCCTCGCACGTGTCCCAATTTCGTAATAATTGATTGTAAATGTCTGCGAGTATTAGGGGTTTATTGTGTTATCAAAAGTTTCGTAATTTGGCTTTAATAAATGTGGTATCTACAATCAACGGTTTGTTTAATTTCGTATCGATAAGATTAAGAAGACCCTGATATGGTTCAGGTGAAAACTGCCTTTATCAAAATAATCATAAGACAGTAGGTACCTACTTCTCTTTAATTTCTTTCAAAATTGTATTTTTTTTTAAATACGTCTTGGATCGTACAAGGTCTCGGTTATGGTTGTGGTAGATACAAGCGCCAGATAATGGTACTCCAATCGATCGAAGTGTGCCGTGTAAGGCGTATGATCCTACGTGTGGGCTCTTATCCGGTCAATTCAAACTACTTCGAAAGCGCAATTAGGGTAATGATGGCAAGTCTTCTTTGGTTGTCATCGTAGTCATCAATTAAGTCGTACTAATTTAAAAAAAATCGTCACTTACCTAATAACATCAAGACACCGACGAAAGATACGCAGGAATACAGGAACGGTAGATAAGTCCATAGATCTGTTAACAAACAATTTTATGTCAAAATTTATTTATCAAAATTCACGTCATATTAACAATAGTAGGTACTTCAAATTGGAAAACTTTCGTACTATTTCAAATTTGACATTCGTTTTCGGGGATTTGACAGATCGCATCGGAAACTTTTCGGGAATTCGGTAGCTGACGAAAACTTGTTAATGCAGATCGAGAGTCGAATAACTTTGCCCAACATAACATACACGTTCAGAACCATTAGGTTTTATTGTATTGAGGTTGGCTGGATTACAGGGGCAATACTGCAACTGGTACTGCTACTATTTAATTGATATATATTTAATCATACATACTATAATATAGAACATAGACTGTAAAATATGTAATAGCATCAATCAAATCGTATTATTAATCTATTTCATACAACCTGCTGGCTAGGTACTAAAATTGCCTATCTAAATCTTCCATTAAGTAAGACATTATAAGGACGAGTCGTCTCTTAGAACATTTCGATCCGAATCAAAGTTCTTAATTAATCAAACGCACAAACCCTGGTCAGTTAATTCATCAACGCTATCCAAGTATTATTAATCTATTTCATACAACCTGCTGGTTAGGTACTGAAATTGCCCATCTAAATCTTCCATTAAGTAAGACATTATAAGGACGAGTCGTCCATTAGAACATTTCGATTCGAATCAAAGTTCTTAATTAGTCAAACGCACAAAACCTGGTCAGTTAATTCATCAACGCTATCCAAGTAATTAATGTTAAGTATTTGTACTGTCCTGTCCTCGGCCTAAATTGACAATGAAGACATTTATTGATATTGAAGTGAAACTGTGAAATTCAAGAACAGGATATCTAACCGGATTGTGATAAGCACCTGCTTAAGGAATACCCATTGTAAAACTAATTAAGTAATAGGCGATAAAAAATGATAATAATTAATGATGTTATCTCAATATATCTCCGAGAATGATTGTGAACCGATTTGGAATTTTTTTTTGTTCAAAAGGGAAGTACCCTAGTCGGTCCCATTGTCACCATATTGGAAGTATGTTTTTTTGCTAATTAAGAGCAAGCTCGGACTTGCGAGACACATACGAGCGCATGCTCGCAACTAGGAAGGGTCTCCATTGCCGAATACGGCATGTACTGTACATAGTAGGAATCTACTACTATAACGATTAACGATACAGCACTAGGCCAATTGTATAAATAGATTAAACAACAACAGGACAGCTTTAGGCAGGGCCCTGCGTGCGCGATTGTGACACAGCCGCTCCGCATCCGGGCTGCGCTCGCGCACCCAGCATTGACTCTCAAACAATCGCAACGCGCCATTCACGCACAATTAAACATGTAAACAACAGACTGAATTTTCTAGGTGCGACCGCGAGTCTGCTGTATCAAAGTAGACAATATTATGGATTCTTCAAACATGAAATGACAATCACGATAGTAATATTAGTCCTGCTTGTGGCCATAACAATTAGTCGGTGATAGTCGATTGTTATTGATTTGTCCGTATAGTTTCCGGATTTAGAATAGGGACCACTTATCTTACTCTTGTACGACCATCTCATCCCGTGAAGAGACAAGACGACTAAGGGAATATCAGGAAACGGGAAGCAGCGTTTACCTTGCTACAAATAAAACCTACTGTGGTCGACGAGTCACCTGCTAAGCGTGGTGAATAAGGCAAATCCCACCCAAATAAATAAAAATTATCATAGGAGTAGGTCTCGACGTTTCCAGGCTTATGAAGATTATTATTATACTAGCTGTGCCCGTGGCTTCGCCGCGTTTCCCCCCATTTTAGGGAAGTGGGGGGTTAGAAAGGGGGAAAAGTAGCCTATGTTACTCTCCATCCCTTCAACTATCTCCACTTAAAAAATCACGTCGATTCGTCGCTCCGTTTTGCCGTGAAATAAAGACAAACATACAGACAGACAGACAGACACACTTTCCCATTTATAATATTAGTAAGGATTACAAACATGAATGGACAATCACGGAATTGATTTTAGTCCTGCCTATGGCAATTGCAATAAGCCGGTGATAGTCGTTTGTTATCTATAATTAGCCGTCAAAAACACGGGTTTCACTAATAATATCATAATTAAATAATTATCCTACTATTCAATAGTATCTACTTACGAGTATAAGTAAATATTACTTTCAGACTGAACCAGGGGCTAGGGCATCGAACGATCGTTTTCGTTTTTACTATAGCCTAGGTACTAAGTATAATAATAATCGAAAACGATCGTTCGATGGACCGATCGCGTATTTTTGCCCCATAAATCCCTCCCATATTCGTAAACATATGAATTAAATTAATGAAAATCAACTTTGACGGATTTTAGTTCGTCTATTTTAAATCGTCTTTACATACGGTACCTACTTCAGACATTTCAATCTCCTTGCATTTAAAAATGTGCATGCATGTCTAGTTAATTAATTACGTCGAAATGCGGTCAAAGCTTTCCTAATGGGCTTTATCCGGCTCTTCTTACACGCAATTTCCGAACGTATACATACTTGTGCTCATACTTTTTAGTAGATTACTGCACGAAAATTAGAATCAGCCAGCTAATAATCAAAAGTATATGAACTTCAAGGAAGTAGAGAAGAGAGTAAGAAGGCACACATTCCTAAAAAAAATTAACGCACTAGTCATAAAAACTAATGGTTGACGTGTCGAGTCGATTCATTCATAGTCGTACTTACTTAAAGACTTGAGCTACTAAACACTTATATTAGTTATGATTAAAGTCCTTTTCAAATAAGGCATAACGTAAACATTTTAATGCGAGTTCCAATGTAGCATCACTATCAGTCGTTAAATTATTATCCAACACTAAAAATACAACTTACTAAGTAGAGCATCAATACTGGAGCGGTCGCCTTCCAACCATGCAGAGATAACGTAGGCCAAGCCCAGCATTCCGATGCCGAGTAGGGCCAGCACTATGAAGGTCTCGTACACCCTGCCCCGGAGCCCGCGGCACCCCGGGAACCCGGACGACTCCGAGAACAGGTACGCGAACGGCAGGAATACGAACATCGACATATTTGAAAACAGGAACACATGGTTCCATAGACCTGCAAAAGAAATGTTATTATAGTCCAAGGCATCAAACAAAGATCGATAGCTAAACTTGACCGGCCACCGCAGCTGCAAGCAGCGTGCAATGACGTGTGAAATTAATGTTATGATTAGGTACCTATTTCAAGTTATGCAAATCACCCATTGTCTTCTCACTCAAAGACTATCTCTTACACAATATGTCAAAATATGTCTATAAATATTCATAGTACATTTATGCTCGTAATTTAAATATAATTTACACAATTTTTAAAATTATGAGTAACTCCTCTACCCAAACGTTTTCTGGGTGACATCGCTAATAACGATATAAGGCCTTCTACATGGTCGGATTAGGTAAATGGTACAACAAATTGTGTGAAATAAAGAATACCAGTCTATGTACAATCTACATAGATCAGCATTGGCTTGCCCTACTCCCATTATCTAGAGTGGGAAGTTGAATAAATATCAAGTAGCTATGTACCAAATACTATAGTTGATACCTATGCAATTAAGAGAGTAAAAAGCGATTTACTACTTTTACTATGCCAGCTTTGCACGTAATAATGACTATATTTTACATCATCTGTTTGATAAATGACGTCAAGGTCTGTCAAATCAAATAGACTCAAACAAAAGAACATTGTTCGGTTCAAAGCCAAATTGATTAAACAACAATTGTACAACTGCATATTACACAGGTGGTTCAAACTATAGTTTTTGTAAGAGCAGCATCTTTGTATAAATAAGCTTCCTATCATTATCAATGCCAGGTATGGTTCATCAAAACAACATGATCAGAGCAATAAAACATATATTTTCTCAAGTCTTATTGTTTTTTTTGTTATATAGTGGCACAGCATAGTGATTACTCCTTGCCCAATTTAAAGCAAAAAAGAAGCTCAAGTTAGTGTAGCACCGGACAAGTAACCAAATCAATCTATTGCTCTTGAAGCTGACCTTTATAATAGCTCTGGCTATACCAGTATTTATGGTGAAGGTTAATTACAAACACAGCTGAAGTCTGTTTTGAGTGTAAAACCTACCACTGGCTAGTCTAGTCTACAATATGAAGCTTCATATGGCATTTAATACATGGCACCTACCTTGTATCAAAGAACTGTTGAGCCATTTCACATAATAACTATTGGGGTATAGTATAAGCACTTCGTTGCTGACTATCGACACGGGCAGCAGGAGTGCTGACCCCAATGAAACAGCCAGGGCAAATGTGCACAGCCATAGGCTAATGCGATATACTTTAACTTCATCTTCGTCTGAAGTGAAGTAATCTTCTCCATCACGCCGCCGGAACTTCTCAATTAGCATGAACGATAGAAGGTATAGTAATATAAATAGGAGGAGGAAAATCTGAAACAAAGAAAACATACACAGGTAAATATTATTTACTAACAAAAAACAATTAAGAAACAATGTCACCTTGCAATGGATTAAGGAACATAGCAACTCCTGTGGTAATGACAAGACGGATGAATTGGCAAGGAAAGGTTCCAAGATAACAATGAATGGTCCACCCCAACCTGCATGTTTCAAACTAACTAACTACTAATTTAACAGGATAACCAAAGGAACACACAAAATATTGCTAGATTCCAGCCAGGATGTTGTTGTGGGATTACCAGGACAATGACTGGTGGGATGTAGCATAAGATTAGCAGAGGTGGTCTCTGGTTTCAGAGGCAGCAGAGATAGTTGAATTAACAAGTTAAAGTAATAATAATAAAAAGCACATACAAAATTTTTCATGGCTTACTCTCTGATCGAATGACCTTTCAATTATGAACAATTTGTCTAAATAAAATTAGTACTTAAAATGAACAATGCCATAGTGGAAAACAGAGACAGCTAAAGAATTTTGACCGCACTGAGGTGAATATCTATAAAAAAAAAATTAAGTTTTACAATCAATTGTTCAGATGTTTCTGGGTCTTCATCAAACAAGAACAAATAATTTAAAATTTGCCTAATGTATTAATTGCATTTATTTACAGAGTACACTAAGAACTTTAGGTAAAATTTTAGTCACAGATATTGTGCACAGGATAATTAATTATAGAGAAACGGTAATGTATACACTTTATTTAGTATTACACAGAATACACAAAACTGTATTAAAACTATAAGCCATGTAATTACATATTTATTATGTTATACATTTACAAATCAAGGGATATTATGCTGCATAGTTTCTCTGCATTTTGAATGTTTTTATCATGACGTAATTTATGCAATTTTTACATTAATTTTAATAAAAACCGAATGGTATTAAAATATCATTATAGATAATTTTTGTACACTTACAATTTGTTCCCTGACATTGTTGTGGAATATTTGTTCCCGCAAGTCTGCCTCCTCATCATCCATCATTAGCTTTACGTATTACACATTATCGTTTTTTTTAAAGAACACTAGTGACCTTCAGTAGATTGTACAACAAGCGATCATTACATACTTTTTCAAAAATCAAATCACACAGAAGAAAACACTGAACTGAACGCACAAAACACGACTAATTTTTAGTTTTTTTTTTGCAGCTGACTGGAACAAGGGATATGGACAAGTCCACCAAACACGAAACATCGATAATCGAAAAGTCCATCAAAAAAACATACAAAATTAAGAAAAACGCTAGAGGGCGCCCTATACAGTACCTCGCTAGCCCTGCTATTAAGATGGATCTCTTTTAAGAGGATCATAGTTTACTTTACTTATAATAATGTAAATCAATTTCAACATAATTCTATTCATTTCATTAAAGCTGCTCGAGCCGAATTTAAGAAGACATGAAAGATTTCATTGACTACATCCATGGAAGTATTAAGTACTACATCCAATAAAATGAATCTCTCGCTCAGTATTTTCAATAGATATGTTACCTTTTTAACTTTGATCGATGATAAATTTGAATATTACAAACATTGTACAGGCAATAGCTTAAAATCGTTTCGTATACAATAATGTTTGATTCTTTTATTGTAACCGCTTTAAATGACTGTATGAACGGGCGAAAACCGGAGCAGGACATGATAAAATTTAAAAAGGTAAGGCTCGCTGCTGTCATCATGACATTGATAGCCCGTTTACACTCGCGTGCGAGTGACGAGGCGAGGCGCGAGGCGAGCGACGAGGCGAGAGTGTGAACACTCGCTCGCGCCTCGCCTCGCGCCTCGCCTCGTCACTCGCAGCGCTCGCGTCGCGAGCGGTTTTTTGGTCACGAGTCAAAGGGCCTCGCGACGAACGCGAGCGGGGTGTTTACACTCGCGCTCTCGCTTCATTCGCGGTTCAGCGTTGTGCCGCGCAGGTCGTTAAAATGGATTAGTCTTATGAGGAAACATTTAGATTTATTGGAGCATTTCAAAGGGAACCAATAGGCTATTATGGCTAAAAAAAAATAATTTGTCCGTCTTTTAGCTTATTCATAAATAAAAGACACGTATTTTTCCTTTTTTCAATTAAATAAACAATACCAAAGATACAAGGCATCAAAAGTTAGGAGTGGGAGTCTTTGACGTAACTCGCTCCCGTAAAAATGGCTCACCGAGTGACGTCACGCGTAATTTCAACGGGCTATAACTTTGGAAGTTTTAGTCTAATTTACAAATAAAAAAATACGTGTCTTTTATTTTTGAATAAGCTAAAAGACGGACTAATTACAATTTTTAGCCATAATAGCCTATTCTGTGGAACCCAAAAATAAATACCATAAAATGAACCAAAAAGTAAACGAAGAGGTTGTCATTACAAATGAAATGAATAGACCTTTAATTGATTTAAAACATAAGACATTTTACTTTTTTATTTGTATTTAATGTGTGTAGTTCAATAAACCATGACTTGTTGCCGCTAACATTTCGACGTCCTCCATTGTCGCGAGCTCAAAGACAACTGAACTCGTGACGAGAGTGTAAACACCAAGCTCGTTTCGGGGGGCGTGGCGCGAGTCACGAGGCGAGGTAGGAGGCGAGTCGCGAGGCGAGAGTGTAAATGGGGTATGACATAATAACAGCAAGCAGCTGCCAAAAGTTTGTTTTGGTTGGTGTCATGGTGTCCATTGCGCGCTAAAATTTATTTATGATGTGTTTTATGGATTAATTAGAATAAATATGTTTTATTTGATTTAATTATGAGTAATTTAAGCTGTAAGTATAATATATCACGTATGTATTTCTGTTGATAAAGCTTGGATTATAGAGATTTGTCACACATTATTTTTCAGCTTTTTACGCGATAAAGCCAGAGTTTTCTCTACGTATAGTGGTATGTGACCATTATTTAACCAAACCGATACCTGGCCTTGACGTCATTTATTCAGATTTTAGAGGTTCTGATATAAAGCAGGTGAGAGCAAGTTATAACCTGTCATGTTATTGTATCATCATCATTCTCCTGCCCTTATCCCGCTCTAAGTGTGGCCGGCACAACATGTTTTCTCCTTCCACTCTTCTCTATCAGCCGTCATCTCCACACTCACACCTTTGACACACATATCATTTCTCATACAATCCATCCATTCCTTTTTCATCTTTCTCTTCCTCTATATCCTTCCACATTCATTCAATACTCGTCTCGTTACATGCCTTTCATCCCTCCTCATGTGCCCAAACCATTAATGTATCAATGATCATATTTTATTTTAATTATTTCTCAGGTTAATCATGTCAATACAAGAATTTTTTTTTTTTTTTTTTTGAATTCTGTGACCTGGCGATCTGTGCGAACACAATGAGCCATTCTTATACATGTTTTTTTTATTTATTCAATATACAGAAGGAACTCCTGTCCCCTCTTTTATTTGTCTAGAATCTTGTGGGTAGGGTTGGTACGCTATGCCTCTTCAACCTCACATGTGTGACACTCCCTGTGCCCTCCAGTCTTGATGCCAAGTCATTCACATGGTTTGATATTCGAGACTGATAACTATTGCTATGTCTAGCAATTTCCTGTTTGACGGTGTTCATGTTCAGGTCCTCATGTATATACTTGTTGCTCACATAGTACAAGAATGTATGTTAAGTTCTGTATCAATCAATCGGTCCATTTCCATCCACTGTTGAACATAGTTGTGTATAATATGAAACTTTTTCTACCTAGGTACCAGTACTGCGCATTTTTGGTCCTTCTAGTGATGGTCATAAAGCATGTCTTCATATACATGGAGTGTTCCCATATTTTTATATCCCATGTCCAACACCTAATCCAGAGCCACAATTTTTGTATCAAGTAAGTTTCTAAGTATTCCAACATATTTAATTATCTCACATCCCAAGCTAATGTCTTAGTAAACAACTAATGAGGCAAAATATTCCGTTTCAGATAGCAGCAAGCTTAGACAAAGCTTTAAACATAGCTCTAAAGCAAGCTACCTCTGCAAGCCAGCATGTGTACAAAATAACCCTTGTCAAAGGACTGTAAGAATTTTCATAATTTATAAGTTAATGCTAATTGCACATTCTAATCTGGTGAGTAGAAACAGGGGGGTGATAAGGGGTGTCATCCTCACCATGCCATGGATGGTAAGAGGCTGGAAATATCAACTAAAAGGAAATGCACTTTGGTGTTTAAATCCTGAAATGTACAACATCCAAAAGAAAACACTAAGACCTGGCATATCATAATTTAAATTAGACAATCAGTTTTGGTAATTTTGTTCCACATTGTACCTATATTGTTTTATTTTCAGGCCATTTTATGGTTTTCATGATAAAGACCATTTGTATTTGAAAGTGTTTCTGTACAGTCCAAACTTGATTAAACAAGCAGTAGAGCTATGTAGCAATGGAGCCATACTGGGACAAACTTTTCAGCCTCATGAGTCTCATCTCAACTTCACTTTACAATTCTTCATAGACTTCAATCTTTTTGGAATGAGTAACATTGATTTGCAAAAGGTGATTTTCCGTAAAGCTGGGTTATCTCAAAATAGCACTGATCCTGTTAACAGCTGTGATAGTAATTTTCCAAAAGCTGAAAGTATGTGTTTTTATGAAGCTGATTGTTCAGCTTCTCATATTATCAATAGGCAACGGGTTGGCAAAGGAGATGGCATTGAGAATCCAGGTCTAGAGGAGGTATGGAAACAAGAAATAGAGAGGAGAAAGCAGCTAAACATGTCAATTGCCTCAAAATCATTATCACAGGGAAGAATCAAGGCTGACGAAACTGATTCACATTATAAATTTGAACAGATATTTTTAATAAAACTATCTGGAAATGCCAGTAAACCGGTAAATGTAGTATTGGCAGTGAAAAAAGATCTAGAACAAGTATATTATCCTGCTGAAAGTTTGGAAGGTACACAACTTTTTGATGCAATGGATGTGAGCATTCATGTACCTGGCAGCAGCGGTCAAGACAGTTTTGGCCTTAGCCAAACAATCAGAAAAGATTTGGATGAAACATTGGCTCAAGATAATGATCAAACAATTGTAGACGAAAGTGTTGCTCTCAATAGTAGTTTGTCCCTGCATTACAGTCAGGTTTTATGTAAGTAAATTTTAACAAGCTATTCTTGTAATATAGTGTGTTATACAAAGTGTGAATTATTTCTAAATTATCTATTTTATTTTAGTAAATAGTGAAGATTTAGATTTGGTTGATATGTTGGAAGACATGGACGAGAAGCCAATAGAACAAGATAGTGTAATGGGAACACCTGCTGATATTGATAAAGATGCAGAAAATGACTCTGATGATGCTGAGTATTCTCAAGTTTATAATGATGAAACTTTAGTCATGGACTTAAACAATTGGTAAAGATTTTTACACAGAGTATTTTACCATATTCTACCACTAATCTTAATACATTCATAAATTATTTCAGTAAAGAAGAATCTGATGAAGATTCACCAAAATGGAACGATTCCTTTTGGGATGGTGCAAACTTGCCTCAGTTAGATGGCACCTGTGATGACGAACGTAAGTATATACAAATAAAAATCTGTAAAGGAATCGACATACTGACGACATGTAATATATAAAAAATTTGCTTAATTTTTGTTTCAGATGTTAAAAAAGTAAGAAAAAGAAAAATGAGATCATTCAAACTTGGTCTATCAAGGCCAAAATGTAAAAAAAAGATCACGAATACCCCAGATGTCGAATCCGAATTAAGTGTAGATGTGAGTGAATCAGATGAAATAAATGAATCTCGCGATACAATAGACAGTATTTCGAGTGTACAACTTAGAAGAATTGTTAAGATAGAACCTAAAAGTATATTAGAAAATAATGATGACTGTGATAGCAGAAGTAATAATATAAAAGAGGAATCTATTATGGATTTAGTTGATAAATTTACTGTAAAACATGAACTTAAAGCAGCTGATTCGTATGATTTACAAAAGCAATTTGTCCCAGAAGCTGGGACATCTACAACAAATATTATTAAAACACAAATATGTAAATTCAATGATAGTATAAATCTGTCTTATGAATCTTCGCCTGATGACAACAAAAGTGGTATTATAAGTTTTTATGATACTTCAAAATTTTTTAATGTATCTTTAGATAAATCAATGGAAGACACTCAGTTTCGTGATGGTGAAGATAAAGATATAGGTTTTAAAATCCCAAAACCTGAACCAGATTTGATCATAAGTAAAATCGAAGACAAAGAGAGCAAAATATTAACCCCTAAAATAAGGCCACCAACAAAAGATTACATCATTTCCAGTCTAGAGAAGTATAATATACCAAAGTTCAGGAATCCACAACCTTATTACTCTGATCCAGCTGATGTTGGTGACAAAGTAGAGATAGGGCAAACAATACTGAAGTTACATAGCAAAACTTCTCGCGATCAGAAAACATTTGATAAAGTTTTAGATACCACGAGTATAGAAGAGTGGCGGCAGTTACTCTTTTTACAGACGAATGAGATAACTGAGGATTGTTCAAAGCCAGATGCCTTAAAGAAATTGCTCTCAGGCAATAAGCAATATATATTAGAACCAATTAAAAGGCCGCCAACCTCTAATCAAATAAAAAAGAGCCTTGAACAAAACGAAAAAGAATCTATGCATGGAGATATTACTATGGAAAGTCATAATGAGATAAGCGCAAACTTAGATGAATTAGAAAATTCGCAAGCTATAGGTTTAAACGATGATATTGATAACAGTATAACTCCTGAAAGTGAAGGAATGGTATGTTATCTAATTGTTTATGTAGTATAAAGCGATATTAAAGCTTTACATATTATTACCTACTAATTATGCTTTTTTTCAGAGTAAAGAAAATACTACAGACCAATCTACTTGTCAAGTCAGTATGCATCCAGATGGATCATTCCTTTGTCATGGAGCAGGGGAGCTTCAAAGTGAAAATGTGACAGAAACTCCAATAGTAGAGGTATGCAAATTACTGTATGAAATTTTCATGGTTTAAAGATGTGTAATTTGCGATGGACGGCTGCCTATAACTATTATTAACATTGACAAAAAGTGAGACGCGGTCCTGACAGTTAGAATGAGACGGGTAAATTATTGACGCCTGCATTTTTCTAACACATCAAATTGACCCGTTTATATTGATTTCATGATATTTATTTATAGGTCGATTACCTGACTCTAATGCTTACCGAAGTCCACACTTCAGTAAGGGGGGACTTGCATCCAGATCCAGCTATAGACCCTATCGAAGCAATTTTTGTTATGGTCACAAATGACTGTCCCCCAAACAGCTTTCTCGCTAAGACGGTTAAAGAAATACTTGTCGTGGATAATGATGCACCACCGAAATACCTAGACAGATGCATTTTTGGCGTTACGGTAACTTACGTTAGTAATGAGAATGAGATTTTAGAAAAAGTCATTGAACTGGTGACGAAGCATGACCCAGATATTATGTGCGGGTACGAAATAGAAATGAATTCTTGGGGGTACATTTTGGAGAGAGCACAATTATTGGGCATGGAAATTGTGAGGGAAATTTCAAGGATAACAGAGAAGCACAGACAAAAGCGTTGGAGGAGTGATGATAACGAGATGGAGGGTAGAATCATTGGGAGGGTGTCTTTCAACGTGTGGCGGTTATTCCGATATGAGTTGGCGCTGTCTAGTTACAGTTTTGAGAACTGTATGTACGAAGTGTTGAAGGAGAGGGTACCTAAGTACAGCTACGCGCAACTCGCCGAATGGTGGAGGCACGAGTCGAGGATGCTGAGATGGATCCCTGTTGAATATTACATGACGCGATTGACGGGCACTGTCAGAATGTTGGAGAAACTTGATATAATAAGTAAGTAGGTTTTCCAGGTTACAGGTACACATCCAAGCATCACCCTCACAAAGTTTCGTAAGTGAGCGGCCTTAACAATGCACATGGGTTGGACTAATTAACCTACACTTAAACATATATATTATGTTATATTTATACGTTTTTAATTGGGGTTTGTCTTCATTTCAAGCAACAACTATTGAGGGTAACTCCCAGCGTGCAATATACAAGATAGAACGGTACTTTTTAGGGTTCCGTAGCCAAAATGGCAAAAACGGGACCCTTATAGATTCGTCATGTCTGTCTGTCTGTCCGTCCGTATGTCACAGCCAGTTTATTCCGAAACTGTAAGAGCTACATTATTGAAATTTGGTACTTAGATGTATTATTTTTGGGGTTCCCCATACATAGAACTGAAACTCAAAAAAATGTTTTATCATTTTTTTAGTTTGCGCGAGAGACTCTTCCAAAGTGGTAAAATGTGTCGTCGTCGTCCCCCCCCCCCCCCCCCCCGTAACTTCTAAAATATGGGCATGATAAAACTGAAAAAAATAAATTATGTGTATTACTATAAAAACTACTAACGAAATTTGATTTGAATGAAATCTAGATCAAATTACCTAATTTTTTCATTCAATCAGTGGTACGGACCCCTACGTGCGCGAGTCCGACTCGCACTTGGCCGGTTTTTTTTTAATTGGCCGCTGTTACACACGGGCTATAGTTCATTCTAATTGTATTATTATATATAGTTCAGTCTAATTTTATTACAACACTAACAACAAGGCACCTTACAGACCGCACATCAGAGTTGGCTCGTTTATTCGGCATGCAGTGGTGGGAGGTCCTCTCTCGCGGATCGCAGTTCCGCGTGGAGTCTCTGATGCTGCGTGCGGCGCGGCCGCTGAACCTGATCGCGTTGTCGCCCACCGTCCGCCAGAGGGCGGCCATGCGAGCGCCTGAGTGCTTGCCGCTGATCATGGAGCCTGGTGAGTCTGTACAGATGTTTGCTTCTTCCATTATTCCAGAATTGGAATTATCTATTCAATTGTTTTTTTTTTTTTTTCAGAACAAACATTCTCATTTTCGTGTATTTTCCAGAATCACGCTTCTACTCGGACCCTGTCATCGTCTTGGATTTCCAAAGCCTTTATCCATCCATGATGATTGCGTACAACTACTGCTTTTCAACGTGCATTGGTCGCGTTGAAAATATTACTGGGTGAGTGCATACATAGGTAGGTATACATTTTTTATTGTCTTATAGCATCCCTCCCAATTATCTGATACCTAATTAGGCATATCCACCAAAGAAGAGGATCGCGGCGTATTGGCGAGATCTTACTTCTACCAAGAGAATCGTAAGATGGTTAGTGATATCTTTTTTATTAAAAAAATATTTATTGCATAAAACACAACATTATAGGAAAAAAAATATGACAACCTAGTTAAAGTTGTAATTTTTCAGTAAAAACTTAACAATTTTTCTTGTGGCCAATAGCAATCTCTTCCCGACAAGATTTAGGTATTTTAAGAGATGGATAAATTCGCGCAAAACTCTTTATCTTATATTAATTCAGTCGACGATTCGCGACCAATTCCAGCGACACGGCATACGAGTTCGGCGCGTGGCGCCTGCGCATACCCAAAGCCAAGCTGGAGGGTCTGGTGAGGCGCGGCCTCGTGCACTGGTCGCCGGTGGGCGTCGGCTTCGTGCGCGGTGGCGTGCGGCGCGGCGTGCTGCCCGCGCTGCTGCGGCGCATCCTGGCCGCCAGGCAGGCCGTCAAGAAGAGCATGAAGCTGCAGACCGACGAGGCCGTCAAGAAGGCTATGCACTCCAGGCAGCTGGGTGAGTTCATTAGCTTAGAGAATCCTCGCCTCGAAAGAATAAGGAACGAGTCACAGTATGTTACGGGTCACGCTACGGATACCTCCTGGCCTGTCCTGGCCGCAAGACAGGCCGTTAGGAAGAACATGAAGCTGCAGACAGACGATGCTGTTTAGAAGGCTATGCACTCCAGGCAGCTGGGTAAGCTTAGTGAATCCTCGCCTCAACCTCAATAGCGGTGATGAGGCGTGGGCGGATGTTACAGCAATTCAGCATACCTACGTCTTCTGGACGCCAACTCCGCATACCTACCCAAAGTCAGCTTAAAGGTTTTGGCGGACATGTGACACAAGCGGGATGTAAGGGAGCGGCCTATCATCTTTTCACTCCAAGCCAACCTCACCTGCCCGTGGTGCATCCTGCCGAACGACAAACGAGGCTCTAGCAATCGACTGGTGGCGGTATAACCATCACAATCGACGGCGAAGCTACATAGCACAGACCGGTGACGGGCAGCAGCGTCACCGGAGCGAGAAGCTTCGCCCTGCGATCGCCAACCCGCCTGCCCAGCGTGGGATTATGGGTATATCCTCCAGATGTTTGCCCTAAGTGGCGAACAACTGGAGAGGCCTACGTCCAGCAGTGGACTGCAATAGGATGATGATGATGATGACACAAGCGTCCAAGCTTGGTGACTCAAGGCAAATCCCTCGAAATGATTGTCATAGTCATGTCCGGCACAGGACGTTTGCGGGCTAATGATGATGATAGCCAGGATGTAAGCCTGAATTCTGGAACAAAAGTTTTATGTGGTGTGTGCTGTGCATCTTGATCTTTCATAGGTAGTTTCTTTTTTTAAATTGATGTTCCGGTTGTGATCAGGTCTGAAGCTAATCGCGAACGTGACGTACGGGTACACTGCGGCGAACTTCAGCGGGCGCATGCCGTGCGTGGAGGTGGGCGACAGCGTGGTGGCCAAGGGCCGCGAGACGCTGCAGCGCGCCATCAGGACGGTCCAGGAGAACCCGCGCTGGAACGTCAAGGTACGTGACGTACGGGTACACAGCGGCCAACTGCAGCGGGCGCATGCCGTCGCAGAATGTCCCTTTCGCAAAAAGTCTCTTTCGCAGAATGTCCCCCTTGTAGCACAAAATATTATTCTCACATAATAGCCATTTTGTTCAAAGTTTTCCATAAAAATCGAAAAATGAAAGGCAATATATAGGTAGGTAGGTCATTATGTAATATTGAAAATCACCGGCTAAACATGGTGCTCGGGTGAGATTTAAAATCACAACCTTTCGCTTCGCGAACAAAATTGCGTTGGACATTCTGCAAAAGGGACGTTTTGCGATCAGGGGACATTTTGCAAAAGAAACATCCTGCGGCGGAAGGCGTGCGCTGAGGTAGGCGACAGTGTGGAGGCAGCGAGACACTGCAGGGGGCCTTTAGGATTCTCCAGGACAACCCGAGCTGGAACGTCAAGGTAATATTTCAAAATAAGAAAGCAACAATTAGTGCCCTATCAAGTTTACTGAATGCCGTGAGAAATTCATCACTGTCAAAATCGTTTGGACTAGTCTGACACCGGTGATGATATGCCAACACGGTACGATAAACCAAAAGTATTGTGTAAGCAGATTTATTATTTTTTACCGTAAACGCGTTTCGTTTTCACCGGAACTGCTACTGAGTAATTTCTGGATAGAAAAACTCGAAGTTACAAATTTTTGGCCCGAGATTCAAAAACCTCTCGATTCTTATGTGGCACTTACGTCCATAAGACTTTCAACGCCATTTATATCGTGTACCAAGGATCTGTTTATTCTTCAGGTGGTGTACGGAGACACAGACTCCATGTTCGTCCAAGTCCCAGGTGGGACCCGCGCGGAGGCCTTCGCAATAGGGCAAGAGATTGCTGACGCAGTAACCGCGGACAACCCCTCGCCTGTCGCCCTCAAGCTTGAGAAGGTTAGTACGTGACCATCCCCCATATTGAAACAAAGTCTATAGTTCATTCGCGTTAAGAAAATAGTGACTGACAGGTCACTAGCCAATCAAAACGCTAGAATTATAATTTCTAGCGTTTTAATTGGCTAGTGGCCTGTCAGTGACCTGTCAGTCACTATTTTCTTAACGCGAATGAACTATAATTCGATATTTATGTGTCAGCGCCATCTATCTTCACATCGCTACAACATAGAATCACTAGTTCCACATACTAACCACAGATGGCGATGTATCTGCGACGGCAAGCAAAACCATACATTGAAAAAATACACTACACAAGCTCTATGGAAAACCTACAACTCACATACGAAGTTTTCTTCACCGATTTGCATAATATACAACAAACCAAGATAGTACGTTGGACTGCGGTCTTTTGAACCGATTGAAGTATAAAATAGATGCCCAAAAGCTCTTGTTATGTTTTGGACTTAAGAATCCTCATGGATTCAAAATTATAACAGTACATGAGAATACGTTATTTAGTTTAATGTGGACATTGACATTTTTATAAAGATTAGAGTATTGTCATCTATCATATTAGTATGCTATTGCTATATATTTTGATTAGGTGTACCAGCCATGCATCTTGCAAACAAAGAAACGATACGTCGGCTACATGTACGAAAGCCCCGACCAAGAGAAGCCGGTGTACGAAGCCAAAGGCATAGAAACTGTTCGGAGGGATGGCTGCCCTGCCGGGGTCAAGGTAAGATAAGAACATTTAGTAACATGATGACTGATGATCATAAGCATGTTGTGACGTCATCGCTGGCGCGGCTGATGGAGGGCGACGCGTGTGACGTCACAGTGCATGTTGCAGCTGCTGCAGCGGTCGCTGTGCGAGCTGTTCGACACGGGCGACATGTCGCGCGTGCGGCGCGTGGTGACGGCGGCGCTGGCGCGGCTGATGGACGGCGACGCGTGTGACGTCACAGTGCATGTTGCAGCTGCTGCAGCGGTCGCTGTGCGAGCTGTTCGACACGGGCGACATGTCGCGCGTGCGGCGCGTGGTGACGGCGGCGCTGGCGCGGCTGATGGACGGCGACGCGTGTGACGTCACAGTGCATGTTGCAGCTGCTGCAGCGGTCGCTGTGCGAGCTGTTCGACACGGGCGACATGTCACGCGTGCGGCGCGTGGTGACGGCGGCGCTGGCGCGGCTGATGGACGGCGACGCGTGTGACGTCACAGTGCATGTTGCAGCTGCTGCAGCGGTCGCTGTGCGAGCTGTTCGACACGGGCGACATGTCGCGCGTGCGGCGCGTGGTGACGGCGGCGCTGGCGCGGCTGATGGACGGCGACGCGTGTGACGTCACAGTGCATGTTGCAGCTGCTGCAGCGGTCGCTGTGCGAGCTGTTCGACACGGGCGACATGTCGCGCGTGCGGCGCGTGGTGACGGCGGCGCTGGCGCGGCTGATGGACGGCGACGCGTGTGACGTCACAGTGCATGTTGCAGCTGCTGCAGCGGTCGCTGTGCGAGCTGTTCGACACGGGCGACATGTCGCGCGTGCGGCGCGTGGTGACGGCGGCGCTGGCGCGGCTGATGGACGGCGACGCGTGTGACGTCACAGTGCATGTTGCAGCTGCTGCAGCGGTCGCTGTGCGAGCTGTTCGACACGGGCGACATGTCGCGCGTGCGGCGCGTGGTGACGGCGGCGCTGGCGCGGCTGATGGACGGCGACGCGTGTGACGTCACAGTGCATGTTGCAGCTGCTGCAGCGGTCGCTGTGCGAGCTGTTCGACACGGGCGACATGTCGCGCGTGCGGCGCGTGGTGACGGCGGCGCTGGCGCGGCTGATGGACGGCGACGCGTGTGACGTCACAGTGCATGTTGCAGCTGCTGCAGCGGTCGCTGTGCGAGCTGTTCGACACGGGCGACATGTCACGCGTGCGGCGCGTGGTGACGGCGGCGCTGGCGCGGCTGATGGACGGCGACGCGTGTGACGTCACAGTGCATGTTGCAGCTGCTGCAGCGGTCGCTGTGCGAGCTGTTCGACACGGGCGACATGTCGCGCGTGCGGCGCGTGGTGACGGCGGCGCTGGCGCGGCTGATGGACGGCGACGCGTGTGACGTCACAGTGCATGTTGCAGCTGCTGCAGCGGTCGCTGTGCGAGCTGTTCGACACGGGCGACATGTCGCGCGTGCGGCGCGTGGTGACGGCGGCGCTGGCGCGGCTGATGGACGGCGACGCGTGTGACGTCACAGTGCATGTTGCAGCTGCTGCAGCGGTCGCTGTGCGAGCTGTTCGACACGGGCGACATGTCGCGCGTGCGGCGCGTGGTGACGGCGGCGCTGGCGCGGCTGATGGACGGCGACGCGTGTGACGTCACAGTGCATGTTGCAGCTGCTGCAGCGGTCGCTGTGCGAGCTGTTCGACACGGGCGACATGTCGCGCGTGCGGCGCGTGGTGACGGCGGCGCTGGCGCGGCTGATGGAAGGCTCGACGCCGCTCCCGGAGCTGTTCTTCACGCGCGAGTACCACGGACCGGCGGGATACCGGCCTGGCGCCGTCGCGCCGCCTAATGAGATTGCCAAGTACGTTTTGAACTCTGAGTTTCTACAGAAGCGGGGCTGCTGTAGGTAAGCAACAAAAATTTAACAATGGTATTGCTCAAATGAAGCTCCACTTCAGTGGAACAATATCATTGGTCAAATTTTGATAGCTCCGCCGCAGCCCCGTTTCTGTAGAAACGCACCCTTATGCTAATTTTTAACAACAGACTCCGAAACTATACAAAATATTTTAACTATAACCAAGCAGTAAGTATGTGCACTGTCCCTTCACATAGAGCTTTCCGCTCCCCCAATAGTTAGATGATTATAATTTCATACCTCTGCTTTGAAGGATCCATCAGCGGTCAATTGTTGGACACAACATACCTACTGTTATTTTGAAACAATACAGTTAATTATTTAAAGTTACATTATGTTTTTATTTTTATGCCTACCATTTTTAAAACTATACTTCATCTACCAAATAGGCTAGAAAAAAATTGGGATTCTCACTAAAATGCCAATAATGTAACCCGATGAAAATGTTTACGGCGGGTCACTACCTACTAAAGTAATGTTGGGAGTTGAGATTCTTCTGGGCGCGATGGCCCGTGGTAATTAGCCGACTCGCCACCCTTGTCTGTCGTTGTAGGCGACTCGCTAGTCACGACCGTCGCGCGGTGCCGCGGGCGGGCTGGCGCGTGGCGTGGCTGGTGGCGGGCGGCGCCGCGTCCACGCCACTGGTGCGGCTGGCGCGCACGCCGCGGGAGCTCGCCAAGGACCCAGTGGAGCCGCACATAGGTAGCTATGCCTACAATATACAATAGGCTATTATGCCTAAAAAATTTAATTAGTCCGTCTTTTAGCTTATTCAAAAATAAAAAACAAATGTAAATTAGACTAAAAATTACAAAGTTATAGTCCGATGAAATTACGCGTGACGTCACTCGGTTAGGCTTTTTTACGGGAGCAAGTGACGTCAAAGACTCCCACTCCTAACTTTTGATGCCTTGTATCTTTGCTATTGTTTATTTAAATGAAAAAAGGAAATACGTGTCTTTTAGTTTTTAATAAGCTAAAAGACGAACTAATTACAATTTTTAGCCATAATAGCCTATACACATATCTACACTGTGTCCGTATGCCTCACTTAACAAAATTCGGAAAAACCAGCACCATGTATTCTTGCGCAAGTCACAGTTTTATTGCACAGAGACACACACACAAGTGACGTCACAGCCCTGGGTTTGGTTTTCAGCGGTTTTTTTTGGTTTCTTTTATTTTCTACCTGTGTAGTAGTTATACGTCCAAGTTTATTTTTACTTATTTCATTTACTAAATGCGAATAGAACTTCGACAAAATACCTATGTCTTTCATGACATTTGCAGCGTACTACGCGACTCGCGTGCTGCTGCCGCCGCTGCATCGTTGTCTGTCTTTGCTCGGGGCGGATGTATTTCATTGGTAAGTATTTGCATAACTAATGTTGTATGCTTAAAATGGTTTAAGATTATTTTTTTTTAAATATTGAATAAGATTTATTAAAGTTACTTATAGAGCATATCTGTTTGCATGTGAATTAGTATTTGAAGTTTTATTTAGACGCGTTTAGCGAATAACTTTTACAAGTTCCGCGCCAGTAGAATTCGATGTATTAACTTAATTTAAGATACCACAGTTACACAGTTTTCACCGGATTAAAAAAAAAGACACCACAGTTAAGTAATCTTTCTTTAGTAGTAAAGAAAGATTATTAACTGTGGTGTCTTTTAACACAAGCCGGACGGTGACTTTTGTTTGTTACCTCATTCCTCTGGGAATAAAATTGTGGACCGATTTGGACCGGCAAAAAAATCTTTTCTTGTTCGAAAGGGACTTCTTACTTGGCCCCATCGTCAGCATATTGAAGTTGGTTTTTTTGCTAAAAAATGCCGTTAATTATAGTTAGACGGTTCGATGCGTTTCGACTCTGCGCTAGTATAAATTGACCCTAAAACAGGTGGCGTTCGCTGGGGCAGACGCGGTCGCGCGGCGCCCGCGCAGCGCTGGGCGGGCTGGCGCGCTACCTGTGGCGCGTGCGCTGCGCGCGCTGCGGTATACCCGCCCGCGGCCTGTGCCCGCGCTGCGGCCGGCCCAGCGACCTGCCCGCGCGCCTCGCAGGCGCCGAACGGACCGACCACGCCGCTTACACGGTAAACCAAATAATTTTAACGGACCGTTGCGAGGGAGCGACCTGTCACCTTTTTTTTATAGTAGCTCGGCATAATGGCTTCCCTTCGCAAGCGAAAGAGAAGCCCAATTCGCTGTGACAGCGGGCAAGTAACTGGTCAGTCACCTGTCAGTTGCCACCGCCATGCCGGCCCAACCCCATTCCCCCACGTGCTCCGGAATCCCTACTCACCATTTTCTTTCTGAATCGTTCGCCCTGTTCGTTGTGTGCAGGGCACATTACCGGAGGTCTACGCCATATGTTTTTTACAATAATCCCTATTAGGCGTCAAAATTTTAATTTATGGGTGTGAACACTAAACGCTAAATAATATTATACTATATTATAGTAGTCCATATTGCGCCGACTATAGATAATGGGAACAGGGCAAGCAAATGATGACATATAACAGTCTAGTTTGCACAAGTAGTGATTTCCGAATACGCCTTTCAGATCTGTCGCTCGTGCTGCGGCCACGGCCAGCCGGCCCAGTGCGACAACACAGAGTGCCCACTGTTCTGGCGAAGGCTCACTGCAACGCGGAAGCTGGCAGAGGAACGAGAGCTTGTGGCAACCCTACCAATGGAATATGCCAATGAACGACTAGACTTTTGAAAATTCACCAGTAAAATCATTGTAAAGAAATGCAATAAAATATTATGAACGCAGATTTAAAGTTATTCTATAGTGAAAATCATATAAATTATTTAGACTTTTAATAAATTTATAAAATAAACAATTCTTTTTTTTATTTGCACCATCAATATAGATCCCAAAATGCATGTATTTTTTATGTTGACAAGATATACAACTGCCAGGTTCTATTTTTTCTTATAAAATAACATTGACAAACCAGTAATCTAGTGGATGTTTTCCTGTACTTTATGTAATATTTCAACAAAAATTTCACTTGTACTGTTCAACTTCTGTATTGCCTTTTCAACATTATCAGCAATCTCTTTTTGTTCTTCTTCAGATGATAACTTGCAAAGAGCTATGAAAATATTTTGTATCTTTGTTGCCACACTATCATTCTCTCTTTGAATATACAACAACTTCATCAGCACAGACATTAGCTTCTTGTTTTGAGACAGTTTCCAAACACACCAACAATATCTTATCCAGTTTTCTAGACACTGAAAAAAATAACAATTTATAAAATTAATCAATTAATTTCAAATAAACTTATCTATAAGTGGTTA
The DNA here is from genome assembly GCA_031163375.1 of Conogethes punctiferalis. NCBI lineage: Eukaryota > Metazoa > Arthropoda > Insecta > Lepidoptera > Crambidae > Conogethes > Conogethes punctiferalis. The sequence goes on along the minus strand of CM062083.1, from coordinate 14,964,124 downwards.
TCTATCAGAACAAAATCTTGCAAATTTTTTACATTTATGTATATAAAAACTAAGAATCAATGAACCATGTTTTCAAAATTATACAGTATTCCAATTCAGATCTAATTCTTCTTTGTAGATAATATAAAGTCCCATTTTCAGGTTACAATTCAAAACAGATACAAAATATACTAGTACAGCATGCTTTGTTTGCTTGATAGGGTCCCTTGCATTCTTAACTAAGGGTCATGAGTTTAATTCCAACCTGGGACACACATTTGCAGGATGAACTTGTTCAGTGTCTGTGTGTACATATGTGTAGTACCTTTCAGATACCCAAAAATAAAGTGCTTAAGCTTAGAAATAAGAGAAATGTATTTGATGATGACTATATATTGGGATAAATAAATAAAAATGTTCTTTATTTCTTTTTAGTTACAATATTACAATGATTTATATACACAGGGATAACTGTTAACTTACCTCTAAGGTATCTAACAGTAATATTTCTCCAACAGATTCATTACTGCAAATATCCAAGTTGTCACAAATTACTGGCACAAATAGATTCCTCTTTGTGCAGTGAACTCCGTGTTTGTGAATTAATTTATTCAAAAAATAAAAAAATGCTTTCTTTCTATACAAATTTGTTTCTGTGTACATCTGGTCCAAGACAATAGCTAAAGTCTCATCAGATGTAGATATCTGTAAAGAAATAAATTACACACCATTATCAATTCTGATACTAAACTAATGAATATGGGGCAATATTTTTATTCTATTATACCTAGGTTTCTTTCTTTCAAAAAAAAATATTTTTATAAATTAGGAAAGTCAACCTCATCAAGCAAAATTAATTTTACACCACTTATTATTTTATTTCTTACTGGGTGTTTTGATAGGTTTAAATTTTGGAGTGGAATTCTCTGCTTACCTTAACTTGTGAAGGCAAAATATTGAGGAAATCTGTGAGACATTTCAGCACCAGCGTTGTTAATTCTAAATCTTTTTCTATTATTATTTTCTTCAGTGATCTATACACCACCTCATGATAGTTTCCCTGATTGAAATGTTCTGGAGTCTGAAATTTTATAATAAATAAACAAAATGCAAAATTACACATTTAGCTAAGTGTTTCAATTTAATTAATAGACTCATAGTTTAGTTTAGCATATGATGTACATACCAAACACTTTAAAATTGATGAATAGCATTTTAAACCTTTCAATCTATTTTCATGTATATAATCCTCAGTAAGGAGTAATGACACAGGCATTACAGTGACTGGATTTAAAATTACTTCATATTCCTGTAATAAAAAAAAATTGAAATAGCTTCACTTTTTCAACTACCTATTTATTTAAATGGAGAAGAAATATGATAGTTCATCTAAATCTATATTAAACCAAAGTCACAAACCTTTAAATTATTTACTATAGAACAATAAGCTTCAATAAGAGCAGGATATTTCTTAAAATCATCCAATGTTAACTTTTGATGTAGAATTTCCATGCTCTTGTCAAACACTTCTTGTGCATTACAAATTTTATTTGTTTTTAACAAATTAGAAAGACTTATGTCGTACAATAATTGAAATTGGTAACTAAGCTTTTGAGCATATTCATCACATTTAGCTGTTTTCCATCTGCCCTCACTATGAAGATGAAGATATAAAAGTAATAAAGACGTCAGTACGGTCGGTGGGGAGTCACATGCTTGGAAATCAAAATCATTTAATAAAATTATCACAGTTGGAAAATTTTCTGATAAGTAAGTGTCCCAAATTTTAAATTCGCTATGATTTTCACTTTGTTCCAAGTTCCTAGTAAGTTTAGGAAGATAACATTTTTCAAGTTTGTCTACAATAACCGAGGCGGCGATCATAATTATATTTGGAAGCTACACTTAGGCAGTACTTATTATTATATGAGACACTTTATTTACGAATTGATTAAAGTTTTTCTAATATTTTTGTAAACACCAATTATGTACACAAAACGATACAATGATTATGATTGACATGACGTTGACATTGACATTTTTTTTGTACGGTATTGGACCATGGACGTATTACACACCCGGTCTCTATGTCGATAGCTATGTGTCAGAATTTTATTGGTGGCCACGCGACAGCAATACGAAGCCACAGAGCAGGGCTTGGAATACCGGTAAAAATATGGTAACGTTACTTTTGCCTCGCCGAGGTATCGATACTATTTTAAGTAGCGATACCTAAAATAGTGGTAATTTTTAACGTTATAAATTACCGCTACCTTCATGATGGTATCGGTAAAAGTATCGGTAAACGTTTAAACGTTACTTACTTAATTTTGGATTAAATTCATTCTCTGTCTCTATCGCTCCCACCCAACATGGTCTCATGCGTCTCGTGTCGCGAAGTTGCCGCTCTGGTATAGGTAACCGTGCGGAGCGGCAACGCAGCAAAGTAGCGTAATAAGTATCGCTACTTTTACCGGTAACTAAAGCAGGTATCGATACTTTTAACGTTATATTGCAGTATCGATACCTGAAACTTAACGTTAAGTTTGCGTTCCGGTAAAAATTACCGTTATAATTTACCGTTAAAATTTAGTATCGCTACCGACTTACCGGTAATTATTTTACCGGTAAAAAAAGTAACATTATAAATTAACGTTACTTACCGCTATTATAATGTTAAATTGGTAACGTTACCAAGCCCTGCCACAGAGTATTTTTTAATTACACAAAACGTTTAAATATGTTTTGATAGACGGTTAAATAGAAACATTAAAAACATTTACTTTGTAGGGTTATACTGAAAATTACATAATTTATTTTAAATAATTTAATTGTAAATTTTTAAACCCTCACAGCGTAGAAAGGTGCCATTTAAAATGTTAAAGTAAGTTGTTCCTTTCCAATCATTAAACAAAATTTGTAATTTGCAATCATGAAATACACTATTCATCATCATCACAATACATTATTGATTTAAATTATTTGCAGATTCGGCATAAAGTCTGCTGTGCTAGGCGGTGCAGTATATTACACTATTGATAAAGGAGTATGGAAGGACAGTTCTGTAACAAGTAGTATTTACGAAGATCTTGAAAAGGGTGTCTCACCCTATGTGGGTGAACTTAAGAAACAGGTCCCATACGAGGTAATTTCTAATCCTTTTTACTTTGTGAATATAATACACAATGGTATGTTATGAATATTTGTGGTTAATATTTGTTTCAGCTGCCTCCACTTCCTTCAAACGACAGAGTGTCATATTTATTTAAATACTACTGGAACAGTGGAGTCAAAGCAACCTTTAGATTCTTAGTTGATCTTCCAACTCATACTTCTAACGCAGCTAGCAAAGCTGTTGAATTTGTATCTTCGTCATTGGATGCTGTTGAGCCAAATGCAAGTTCTAGTGAAGAAAAAGCTAAATGAGTCACATCACAATTTAGGAAGGAATGTATTTATTTAAAATGTTAATTATATGCTTACTTTATTAATTAAAATTGTAAAATGTGATACTTCATGTGTTTCAATTATTTCATTAAGTTAAGATTAACCCAGATTAACCTTAGCATATGTAGTATGAATGCAGGGGTATTAATAAATTAACAACATTAATAATTCATTTTTAAAACAACCACGGTGACACCATGGCCATGGTTATGCAAGCCAATAGCTCAAGGTTAGGTTCCTGGTCAAGTCCTCCTTTAAAATTGTCTCTGGCTTGGGAGTACTCTGAGAAGCCCTCAGTTGTCATCATCTGGTATCTTAAAGTTAAAAACTTTAGTTAGGTACCTAGTGGGTTTATGAATTCTAGTGCAACTATTTCAAACTAGCACTACAACACAATCATGATGAATAGTGAAATGACTGAAGCTTTGTTGTGCATTACTCCCCCACTGTGATCACCACATACAAACATTCATTATGATAAACAATAATTTCATTACCTATCCTTTTCTGTTTTTGCCTTTTGGGTGTTAGTATGGTACTAACTTTGGTACAACTGAAAGCTTGTAACATAATTTAAAAACATAACATGTAGGTAGTAGAGAACGCTTGTTAATTTTTTTCACTTGAGGGTGTTTCAAAATGAAATATCCAAAGATGGCGTTACGTACGTCTTGCCGTCCAGGCTCTCATGTGATTGGTCAGTTGCTCCATACTTCCATACATAAATAAATTTTCAGTGCCATGTCAAAATCAACCATAACGTAAGAGGTGGCTGGTGGTGTTATGCCATCTGGTGGATTTCTTTTTTCACCCTCATTGAAAGGCAATTGACCTACCTACTCAAAACAACTAAGTTCCAATATGGAATTCTATGGTGGCTATTGTCGTGCGGTGACAGGCAGGGGCGTCTTTCCCTTTGATGCAGGGTGTGCGTTGCACACGGGCGCCGCTCGCAACGAAACTGTGTCAAAAGATCCATACTAATATGGAGTCCTCTCCCTTAGGGACTGCGCAGACGACAGACTTTTTGTGCGATAGAGTCTGTGTCTGAGACATTTAAAAAGAGCATCTAGGTCCCTACAGCTCTGCCGACAGAATGATCGAAGATGTGCGTTGAGTCTGTGAAATATCCGCGACAGATTTTTGCGCGTCGTGTGAGTTTCTGCATATACCTAATTGCATTGCATCACAGACTAAAAAGTGCGTCACGGATGTCGTCTGCGCTGCCCCTTTAGCGGCCGGACAAACTGTAGGTACTTGAACCTACCTACCCATTTCGTTTCGACCGCGCGCTTGCTAGGGGGCGCTAGGGTAATGATTGCACACGGGTAAAGACGGCCCTGGGGCAGGAGAACAGGTCCTTTGGCCCACAGGCACATTATTTCTTTTGCACTTATGAAACAGTCAATATCAAGCTATGCAACATGTGTGACATAGGTAACCTTAGCTGGTGGTACACAATATGCAATGATTTGTCTATGATGCTTGTGTCGAAAAGGATTTTAGTTCAGTAAAACAAAATTTACAAAAACAGTCCACAATTGTGGCACAATTTGATTTTATTCATTTTGCTCAGTGTCACTTTTTACAACTTTTCCTAGTAGATATTATTTTTACTTAGTATAGTCAGCTCCACAAATATGTTCGAAGAGGTTAATTTATATTTGCCAGAATTAATTTTGAGCAGCATGGTTCATTCACTATATCATTATATTGCATAATTAATTTATTAATAATTTGATCTGAATATTTGTGCAGTTGACTGTCCAATAGTTTAAGAGAAACCTGAACTAGGTTATCTTCCGACTATTTAGACATATATCTTCCATCAAATTAACATAGTTGAAATATATTCAACAGTTGGCCACTTATTCAGGTTCTCGAAAACTGTTTTAATAAAAAGATTCTTGTTACATTGAGACAAATTGAGATAGCACAGACATAACACGAGTACAACAACAGGATTTTGTGCACGTCACAATGTTTAAAATACAAACATGTCACTAGGGAATGGTTGACCTGAATTATTAATTGTTTAAAAAAACATTATGCTTTTTATAAACTTCACAGAGTTTGAAATACAAACATGTCACTAGGGAATGGTTGGCCTGAATTAATTGTTTAAAAAAACATTATGCTTTTTAACTATGATGTGTCCTTTACTATGAATGGGATCTAAATATTATGTTTTTATGTACATTATGTCTTTATAGCAAAACAATGGTACTAATTATCATTATTTATTATATGAGGGTAGACACTAATTAGAGATGTAACAATCACAATAAAATGTATCAGCACATAATATTCATGTCAAAACCATTAGACTATTGCTTGTCAAGTCCCACATACGAAAAGGCGTAATTTGTACATAAATCATCTAAATATAATAAACAACTAATTTAGTACACAAATGTGCCAATTGAAATGGAATTAATTCTGAAATCAAAGAGCTGTATAACTATTAATTATGAACTGCTCCTTTAATGTTGTCCAAACAAAATATAACTTCGGTATTCAGCTCTCTGATTTATCAGAATATCTGAAGTATTGCTGGTTTCAAACATTTATATCCACTAAAGGGGAGGTTGAGAAAAGCCAATGTCATTACTGTCGTCAGTTGTTCGTTGCTAGGCAACCGTTTCTGTCTCCATGGGCTCCTCGGCACCAGTTTTCTTTTTCTTCTTTTTGTTGGATTTCGCAGAAGAGTTGAGTAGAGACTGCAAGTAGAAAATAAGAATCAGAAATTGATATTGAATCAAAAGTCTTAAATTGACATAACTAACAATTTTCGAATGTAATGTCGTAATTATTCAAACCAAAATGTAATTGGGTACAAAATAGCTCAAAAGAATCACTTTTATATACCCTGTGCTTGTCCACAGTGTATCATGTAGTGACACACTGTGAAAAATTTATCAGGGAATCACATAATGATACAGAGTTTATTATGTTCAATACAATTTAGTCATTCAACTGTATGCACCAAATAGATCAGACCACATAGACATTAGGCGTAGCTATACCATCGTAGGCCCGTGGCAAATTATTTGAAGGGAAAATTGACAATTGACAGAGTTCACATTCTCTTGGCTACCATGCCCCTCCTAGGGTCCGAGGCCCAGGGCATTTTGCCAGTATGCCAGCCTATGGTTACGCCACTGCTTGGTCAGGTTAGTTTTGAAAATAGTCATATAATTATAATTATCAATTTGGAGATGTAAGGGAGTGACCCATCATCTTTTCACTCCTATCCACCCTCATCTGCAGATGGTGTGCATCCTGCTAAATAAAAGACGAGGCTCTCGGAAACCGCTGGTAGGGGTATAACCATCACGATCGAAGGCGTAGCTAAATACCACAGGCCGCTGATGGGCAGCAGCGTCATTGGAACGGGAAGCTACGCCCTGAGATCGCCAGCCAACGCGCCTGCCCAGCGTGGCAATAGTGGATAAAACCTCCAGGTGTTAGCCCAAAGTGGTGAATAACTATAGGGGCCTATGTCTAGCAGTGGACCGCGATAGGCTGATGATGATTCAATTTCGTTGTTCCAGTACAAAACAGACAAAGATATGGACTTACGTTGAGTTCAGGGTCCTTGATGGTGCGATCGCTCTTGCACTGGCTCTTGTCGAAGGGCAGCCCCGTGATGCGGTGCGTGCCGCTGGGCAGCAGCAGCGCCGTGAACTTGAACTGCGCCACCGCCTCGCCCGCGCGCTCGTACAGCACCTGCCGGCCCAGTGCACTCATCAACTACCTGCATACTAGTGTTGCATGGTACCGATAGCTCGGGACCAAGCAATATAATAGCATGAAAGTATTGATCACAAATAATGAACTACAGCAGAACCTCGATAACTCAAACCTCGGTAACTTAAAAACCTCTATAACTTCAAAAAATAACATATTCCCTTCCCATCAGAGCCCAAAACCTCTATAACTTAAAATGCGCAACCTCTATAACTTAAACAAATCATTCTGAATTGGCTCTCAGTAACTTAAAGAAATGTTTCCTCAACCTTTATAACATAAAAGTGTTTGTCAATTAGTCAGTTTAAAGGATGTGCAAACAAAAGGTTTCGGAATTTATTGCTTGCACGTGTTCACTAGTTAAATTTTTAACGTAAACAATACATATTTTCACCTATTGTTTGCTTTAAGACAACTTGGCCTATTTGGATCATAAGTTTTTAATCACTGCCCTGGAAACATCGCTTTACCTACCTGTGTCATAAAACTGACTTGAAATGAGTTCAAAAAGAAAACTAACAACACTTACATACGCTGATAAGTAAAAGCTATAGAAGCAGTGAAAATGGATTGAAAAGGAAAGAAGTTGCGGCTCAGTTTGGGATACATGAGAGTACATTGTCAATCATCATAAAAAAGAAGCTGAAATCTTGAAGAAACAAGAACCAAGAGAGAGTCTTCAATGTAAAAGACGAAATTTCCTAATTTTACATACCTACCTCTATATTAACCTATCCCTAACATAGACCCTTGATAACTTAAAACCTCGATAACTTAAAAAAAATGTGTTTCCCTTGGACTTTAACTTATTGAGGTTCTACTGTATATTTATATAGCTCATAAATAAAAATATATAGAGTCTATGATGGCTTTTTACTCAGTAAACAACAATGCTATTTATAGAATCTCTTTCATAGTATTGTGAGGTTCTAAGCTGTCAATATTATTGATAGTCCATTTTTTTCAGATGAAAACTATTGAATGTTCAGCAACAGCAGACACACTGCACACTACAGGGCAAGTACAAAGAGGAGACAGCCTGAACATTACTGTGCACTGTGATTGTGTACGTTCCCAACTGAGTCCATGACGACATCATCACTACGACATCTTTAGAAGGTGTGGCCTATTAGTCTGCTCTTGAAGCTGTCAATGGTTGGACATGCATACAGATATGTTTTCAATTATTTTGTAAGCAATACGCCATCTGTAGTCACAATGAAGAACTGTAAGTATCATAATGTAGAGTCTGCGGCAGCCCAAACATCTACGAAGTTTAGCTGCTTAGTGTGTGGGTTCCCATATAAACTCAGGCCAAACAATGTTCAACTGCCTTATCATTATGAATCCTTTGAACTAAGCATGATTTTGAGTCTATTTGACAAATCATCACTGCAGCTTGAGAAAGCCTGACATTAAACATAGTAATGATAGTATTTGTAGAGAAATATCAATATGCACAACTTAAAATATATTATTGTCAGTAAATAACAACCAAAATGCTACATAAACATTTCAGTTAAGAGTTTTACTATTACTTTTCCCTGAGTACTGCCAGGTCAGCATAGTTTTACTAATCTGGAAAGAATTCAGGGTCATAGTTTACCAAAGGCAGGACCATAGAGATCTGTCTACACCTGGCTTGAAGTATTATGTGCATCATACATAGTTTTGTGTAAAATAAATATTTAAAACACAATATTACCTGGAAAGGCTCAATGAGCTTGTGGTTGACACATTCAACAACACCAAGTCTCGCACTTGTCTCCTTGTCGAAACTCCTCAGGTTGAAAGGCATGTTGCCATGCTTGTTGCGAACCTGTACAAATACAATTGTTGTAAACATACCATTTTAAGCCAACAACTTTTTAGTAACTAATTTTTTTTAATAATTTTTTAATGTCGTAAAGTTCTATACCAATATACTACAAGTTTACATTGGTTCAAACACAGTACTTTAATATTCCCAAAATATGAAAAATATAGCTATTGTATGCTATATTACAAAAATATATCTTGGGTAATTGAAATCAAATATTTTGTATACAGTATCAAAATCACCTGCAAATTGCAACAGTACCCACCTCACTGTAGAACATTCTTGATGCCTTCAATTTCAACTGATATACTTCATCAGTTTTTTTGTATATTGTACACCTAGTGTCCATTTCACGACCCTAAAAATAGAATTAAGTCTTGGTAAATGTTGATTTAAAAATGTGTGATACTAAAAATTATAGCAAAATCATGTCAGTTCACATTTGAAAAATGTTTCAAGTTACAACATTTCAATTTACATGTTTACTTTTCAATTTTCCCTGATTACTGCCAGACAAGCAATTTGAAACAAATCTGGAAAGAATTCAGGGCTTTGCACTATAATTCAAGAGAATACTATATTATTTTATAGGCCTTCCATTGACTGAAGATTATGATTTAGTATGTCATATTATTATCTCAGCCTCAGCTCAGAATTGGGCAACTTACCACACCCTCTCCAGTAGAAACAAGGACATCCATTGCATATACTTCATATGTCTCCATAGTTGCTTTTTCATGTTCTTTACGCTGCGCCTCAGAGGGATTCTGGATAATGCTTTTCTCGCCATCAATGCGGAACTGTTTCAGCTGGTGTGAGAGCATACCCTCAATGGGTTTGCACCCATACTCTGCACTGATCTTTTGGACGACATCAGTGATGGCATAGTTCTAGAATACAAATTAAATTTAAATAAATAAAGATGCTCTGCAGAAATAAGATTTTCATTCAAATGAACCTTTTGTTTTTAAAATTATGCAATATTGCTTTACTATAATACTTAAAGCACTTCACCATTTATGCTTAGAGTCCCAGACAGCCATGTTTAAGTTATCTGCTAGATAATGAACTAGTGTATCTGTAAGGTCACTATTAGAATAAAATTTTCTTGGCAACAGTATCACAATATCACAAAGGTCAATGTCACATGAATCTCCTCAAATCCCATGACATGTGCAACAGTAGGTGTAACCCTTATAAGTGCAGTTAAAAATATAAACAGCACATCTTGTTCAGAACTACAATATTAAATTTGATTTTATTTTTAATAATGTGGAAACTACATACTTCCATTTGTAAAAATAATTACAAATACATATTTGTACACAGTTACTTTGATATTCCCTGTGCTTGTACCAATATCACCATTGAATAGCAATATTGGAAAGATTCAGGGTCATGACAAATGATACACAATATCAGTTAACCACTTTTGGTGCTTTACTGACCTCATTGCCTGGTCTCAACAGTCTCAAGGCAGCTTCACTAGCATAATGTGCTGCCAGCAGCACATCTGCCGCCCGCCCCGTCACCTCTCCCCCACCCACCGCAACTGTATGTGCCACAACTGCGATAAAGCCATCTATGTGTGCACCGAGGTCACTGAAAATTTCATACTTCTATAGTCTACAAGCCTTCCAACTTTTATAAAATCAACATCTGGCAAGTTTTCTTCACCGATTGAAATCTAATAATGTAAAATTAACATTTATATTACAACTATAATAAGACCCACTTAAAGAGCTATTTTCAGAAAATATTATTGTTGGGTGTTTGTAATAGGTGAAAATAGTCATCTTTACAGAATAAATTATTGAGTCTTTGGCTTAAATTAGAAGAATAAAACTATCGATGAGACAATAGGTGTAATTTGTTACTTTTTACTTACATCTTAGCCAGATCACCCTGTTTCAAAATGTAATCGGTTTCGCTGGGAATAGGTGAGAAGTGACAAATGCAGTTGTTAACAGACACGCATGTGGAGAATGCTATGCCTTTTTTGGAGTCCTTCTCCTTCTTAAAAACCTTGGATGTCTCATCTAAGATCAACTTATCTCCAAACTCGCAAATCTCTCGCGCGGACGCTTCGGGAACACATTTTGCAATAACTTGTTCCAGAACACCTATAAAAAGAACACAGACGTATGAGAGAGAGCGGACTAAGTCAAGAATTCAAGGAATTGATACGAGAGTTAGAGCGGCACCGCATGGCGATGACACGCGTCCAAAAGCATTCCGTAGACGTATTACACCACAGTCCATCCAGACTTTCACTACATTGTTTTTTCACAAAATCACGTTGCAAATTAACTTACGATTAACAATTTGTCCTGCTAGCTTGTACTTGGTCACAACCAAGTCCTCTGCAATAGTTTTTTCCACTTCTTTATCGTCAGCCATTTCTCAAAATCGTGGTTTGGTTAGGAACTATTCACTGATTGGTTGATTAAATGTCAGTCACGTGACCGGAACAACAAATCTATAAAAATGGCGGTAAATTTATGCGATTTTTTATCGGCATAAAGTACCTAATGTTTAGTCAGGTTATTATACCAGGCAGCAGCATAATTTTATCTATCTAATAGCATTTGCATTACGAATCTAATTATTACCTAAATACAAAAATATTTGTGTATGTACTTATGCTTTTATTTTAACGTTTCAACGACCACCACAACATAAAAAAATATCAAATACACTCTGTGGTATTCCACCACAGAGTGTATAGACAAAATTTTTTTTGAGAAGATTCATAATTTGCCAAATATCAAACACCGAATTATTTTCGTATAATTTTAAATATTATTAAAAAATAATAAATATATTTATTAGTTTTTTTTTATCTTCAAACAAAAAAAAAACCAAAAATATTTCCCAGCTGATTCATTCAATTCATTGTCCAATGTCCCCATCCATTTCCATGACAGCAGCAGATTCGTCTGTCTGTCAGTCGAGCTCAAAAACTTTATCATCACAATTTTAACTAAATTAAATAAACCAAGTATTCAATAATCAAGTTTTTATCATCATGGCTAATACACCAGGAGATTTAATGCGTATATTAGTGGAAAAAATTCAATTTGGTGAAAATCTTATGATACAGTTGGAACCTATGGAAAACATTGATGGAGTGATGAAATTACAAAGGAAAATTAGACAAGAAATAGAATTTTTAAAAAGGGTAAGGATATAAAAATTAACTTAACGCTATATGACTTTTCTGCTGCTCAGATTTATAGGCATTTATTGGTTTTAAATGTAACTGTAAATATACCACTATTAACATATTATCATTAAAAAATCGTATTTAATATCAAATATTACGATGTGGTCATCAAAAATACAGATGGTTATTGTAGTGGACTCTCAAGCTTGTATTTGACTGAAATAAGTCCACACGAAGTAATTTTTAAATGATTTATTTTACCCCTTACTTTGAAAACTTAAGTACTTTTGCAGTTATATAATACCATCAATTTTCTAGTTGCAGAAATCGAAAAAGTTTAAAATTGAGCAATTGTCTTGTTCCAATTTGAGACATTTAGGAGCAATGGTTGATTGCACTCTGAGGCCAGGTGTGGTGGCGGTGTGCAAAATATTCCACATCAGCGATGACAGCAAACTGGTTATTGATGTCATTAGTGATGAAGGCAAAACATGGACTAAAGGTAATATTTCGAAGGTATATTATAACAACTATTAATGTTGGGAATCTTGATGACACTATGAGTAGAGTGTTGAGCCTAACGGCCGTAATCACAAACATTACTATGTGTCGCATGTATGCAAAGGCACCCAAAAACCTTTATAAAATCTTTTGTGAATACAGCCGTAAAGCATGGACATGGACAGTCAGACAATCTAAGTAAAAGTATGCACCACCTTAGTCTACATCATCAGATAACATCAACCATGAGGTTGAATGCTTTCTTAGAAATCAAAAATCAGGTCTCCAGCTCCAGGTTTGATTCCTGGTCAGGTCAATTTATGAAAAAATTAATTTATCCTGAACTTATGTGTTCTGGGAGATACCCTCAGTCATGGAAAATCTTTAGTTTGAGACCTTATGTTGACAAATTGCAATATAATATTTTTGAGGACCTGGAGTATGTTTTATCAATTTTAATTAACAACACCAAATAAGATTTTTTATGAGAATGTTAACTTGCAACATCTTAGCATAATCCACACTAATATTATAAAGAGGAAAGATTTGACTGTTTTTTGTTTGTTTGCATTGAATCCTATTGGATCGAGTTGAATAACTTTCACTATTGGAAAGCTTCATTATCTTCGGTGAACATAGGCTATATTATATTTTGAAAAAGTTAAGGATCCATACTAAAACTCCAATAATGAAACTCAAGGTGTGAAAGAATTACCAAAAGTCTTTGTGTGACATGTCTTGACAACACTACCATAGCAACCTAAATTGTTCTGTAAATAAATAACTCTAAAGAAGTTTGATGTGACAACTTTACAGAATTATAACCCAATGAAATGTTTATCTGAAATGCCTGAAGCTTAGCAAGGGTGGGTCGCTAGTACCTAATAAAATTGCTTATAATAAATTCATACATATTTTATTTACAACATTTATAAATTCATAATTTTATTACTTTGTTCTAGTGATTGCCCGGAATCCTAGGTCTTTGACTGCATTAAGTACCGGAAAAGCTTCTTATGGTGCTCGCTCTATTTTAGATCAAGCTGAAGATTATTTGCAATGTGCTAAATTGTACCCTTGTATGTACAAGCCTCCAAAGGTATGTAAACAGGATAAAAACACTTTATTTTTGGCAGAGACGTCACTATACCATTCAAGGCCCGTGGCAAATTCATCAGATTTTCACTAAATGTGTAATAATAAATGTTGGGAGTTTAGATTCTCCTCTGATTCTCCACTGATTTTTGGTCAAGCTCAGTGGGACATTTTTTATTATATTGTTCACATTTTCAGGTAATTTTTGAATTCACTAGTGGAATTGAAGAGAATTTGGCAAACAAACTGAAACTTGTTGGTGTGATAGTAAATGGTGATATACTCCCTGATTCCACCCCCATAGATGATTTTGATGATGATTCATGGAGTGATGAAAGTGATGATGAAAATAATGATGAATTTCCCACAAGGTATGTAATTATGTGTTTTCTTGCAAACTAAATGACACTAAGGCGGCCCCTAGACCTACAAAAACATTGTGCCATACATTTTATTGCACAAAAATATGAACTGCTCAATGTTTTCTTTTTCCGCCATATTTGCGCGCGCGTGTGTTCTCCACGTCAGGATGAAACAGAGACTAAAAAATATTGCGCAATACTGGCCTACATTAAATATGGTACAATAATATTGCGCAATATAATTTATCGTCTAGGAGCCGCCTAATGCTAAAAGAAGGTCAAGAAATATAATTTAATACCTACATATTGTTAATAATTTCAGTGAAAGTGTTACTTCGGAGGATGTGTCACAATGTATGCAAGATCATGCTGAATTAAACACCCTCAACTTGGACGTGACTGCAATGATGGCTTACATTAGTAACATGACAAATGGCCACTGCAACTATGTATTCAAACAAGAAGTTTTAACACAACAATCCGCTTGGGAAGCTGAAAGACCTGTGAAGCCTATATTGGAACAATTATTTGAAGGTAAATTATATAATTTATTAAATAAATCTAATAACGAGGTTTGGTTTGGGTTCATTCAAAGAGACACTTGCAGTATTTATCCTTATACATATCTTCTTATCCATAGTAGTTAGTAAGACTTACAAAAGAACCTACAAGGATACATACAAACTCAGCAGTTTATCATTTCCCATCGTATGACAAGTTGTCATTGACAACTGTAAATGTGGATAGAACTTTGGTCCCATTTCCAAGATGGATGTCATATGTACGCCAAAGTATGAGGTGCACCAAAAAGCTGCAAAACTTGTCTACTGCATGGCATAATAGACAATATTTTTCAGTAGGTACATATTTGACTCTGTACTGTTTTGATTTATGCATGAATTTTTCGATTATTGAAAAATTGAGAGATAACTTCACTTATTGTCCAAGTCTCCTGGAGAGGGCAGAGGGCGTCCGCAGTACATCAACATTATGAGCGGTTTTGAGGTTTACTCTTCAACCCTAGGAGTGTAGCGGAACCTCCTTACAGGTTTTTTTGTAAATATTAAAAGCAAAATTTGTTTTTTGACAAAACGTCACAAATTTTATATGTCGCATTCTGTTTTATAGTTTTCTTTATTTTTATAACACACTGTAAATTGTAAATATTATAATAATGTATTATACTGTACAGTTAAAAACCTCTTCATTATTTTCCTTCTGACCTACACCTACGCACGCCGCGCCACCGCCTGCCATTGCTAAATTAATAGCAATGGCAGGCGGTCCCTGCCTGATCCAATTTTAGGAACATAACATTTTATTATATTTTTTTCCATAATTAAGTTTTTTTTTCACATTTGTTTCAGGGAAAACTTTAGTTTGCTGTAGAACAGCTTGGGATGATTTTGAAAAAATTGTACATACTTTAGGTGGAGATATGGAAAAGAAGAGGATGGCAGAACTTAAGGAGATGGTTACAGTTTATTCAGATGATTATGGAGGTAATATTAATTACAATAGTCATTATCACATTACATGAACATAATGAAGCAAGCAATTTAATGTAATAATCATATATATTTCAGGAACAGATGATTATCCACGAAAAAATCTGAAAGTTAGGGGACATGTGAGATTAAGATCCAAAATAGTCTTTAATTTTGGCCATAGAATAAAAGCCCTCACTGTTTCTGCTAATGAAGGATTTGTTAGGGCAGCTCTTCAACAGGTAAGATATCTGAAGGTGAAATCTTTATCTATTACAATAAGCTATGTTTTGTTTATTATGGAGTAACATGTAAACAACAGTCGTTAAGTGAAAAAGTAACTTAGTTTTGACAATACATCTTGGTTTTGTTCCTATATATGGCTTACGAGGTTTTCATCACCAGCTGGAGGCCCTCATAAAGATATGAGGCTTGCAGTTGGGTGGAAACAACTTTGAGGACGAGATAAATAGGAGAATTCAGCTAGGCTGGGCAGCGTTTGGGAAACTTCGTCGAGTCTTCACATCGTCGATCCCACAGTGCCTAAAGACGAAAGTCTTCGATCAGTGCGTTCTACCGGTTATGACATACGGAGCCGAAACGTGGACACTTACGGTACGGCTAGTCCACAAGTTGAAGGTCGCTCAGCGAGCTATGGAAAGGGCTATGCTCGGCGTCTCTCTGCGAGATCGGATCCGAAATGAGGTGATCCGGCAGAGAACCAGAGTTACCGACATAGCTCACCGGATCAGTAAGCTGAAGTGACAGTGGGCTGGCCATATCAGCCGCAGAACCGATAACCGCTGGGGTAAACGAGTTCTGGAGTGGAGACCGCGTCTCGGCAAACGTAGTGTAGGACGCCCTCAGGCAAGGTGGAGTGACGATTTGCGCAGGACGGCTGGCAAGTGCTGGATGCGAGAGGCCCGGGACCGAGCGAAGTGGCGAGCATTGGGAGAGGCCTATGTCCAGCAGTGGACTGATGTGGGCTGATGATGATGATGATGGAGGCCCTCTCCATCCTTAGTTTACTTATTAAATGCTAACGCCATAGACAGACGAGTATTATGATTATAAATTTCGTTCTTATCCTCACTGCTTTAAGATAAAATTAAAATTATAATTTTTGTTACAGGGAGTTACTTATGCAGCATTTATTCATGAATCTCGAGCTCTTACAGAAGGAAAAGAAAACTCCGCCACGAAAATATCTTTATGATGATGCTTTTAAATATTATTGAAATAAAATATTTTATACTCTATTACATTTACCTAGTATCTTATTTTTTCTTCAGTACCTATCTTATTCTAAACAGAACATGTTTAACACCCCAAAAGTGTTTAGGTAAGTCATTTTAAAGATACCTCCATTTTGCTCTTCGTTATATAGCCTCTGCTTGTGCTGATTCCTTGGATTTATTAAAAGAATGGATGATCTCCCATATCCCTAAATTATCTTCGATTTGTTGTATAAAAAGTGATAGTGGAATCAGTTCCCAAAGAAGTTAATGTGAACAATCACCTATTCTATAATAAAATCCAATTCCACATTCAGTATACTACAAAGTACTCGGTGAATCCCACTGTCCAAAAGTGGGTCTTGGTGTGGTATTGTCACAGGGTATTGTAAATAAATGGATTAATGGACTGTATTTCAATAGGCGCTTATATTGTAATCCCGAAGATACAGCTGACTCAAAGAGGGCGGTTGAAGGTTTCCGTTTGTGGATGGTGGGCGGTAGCCGTCTGAATGTAGTGAGCGAGTAGGGACGACAGAGGCGATGACTGCGCGCGCGCCGACGACGTCAGCACCCTGGCTGGCAGATCCTGCGATCTGTGGCCTATATTAGGAACAATCATTGTTCCTAGGGCCTATTCTTCCAAAAAGAAAAAAAACTGTCAAATGTTATGAACTGCCAAAGTCAAGTTTTAGTTTGTTTTGATTTCGGAGTGCACGTTTCTATTTCAAACACTTTTATAGCTATCTTGTGATTTAAATAATAATTATCATAATGAATTCGTTATATTCTTATTGTGCATAAAAGGTTCTATTTAAAAAGTGGCTGGAGAAATTGTATTATTTTGCGAAAAATGGCTAAAAATGAAGATGAAGTTATAGATACACAGATTTTTAGCGAAAACATTGGTTTCTTGCAGAACTGCTTTGATAATTCATTTACACTACAGTCATCTTTAGTAGCTGTGAAAGAATATTTAACCGAAGAGCAAAATGAGCTGTGTTCACAACAAGAAATTAAGTTAAGTAAGAAAAGTCATGTTTCTTTACACTCGTCCACAATTGCTTTGGAGTTAAGCAAAAGTAATAGAACTATAACTAAATCTCAAAGTAAACATGAGCTAATCAGTAAAAACTTAAAAGACTGGGGCTTGCCAAAGGAAATAACTCGGAAATATGAAACAAAAGGAATAACGGAAATGTTTGATTGGCAAGTTACATGCTTGGGTAATCCCAAAGTCCTTATGGAGTGTTGTAACTTGGTCTACTCTGCACCTACTTCAGCTGGTAAGACACTTGTTGCCGAGTTGATAACTATCAAAACTATCCTGGAACGCCAAAAGAAAGTTATTGTGATATTACCTTTTGTTTCTATTGTAAGGGAGAAGATGTTTTATTTGCAAGATATTCTTTCTAGTTCTGGTATTAGAGTGGAAGGCTTTATGGGGTCCCAGTCACCTCCTGGAGGACTTCAAGCAGTCCATGTGGCGATTTGTACAATAGAAAAAGCTAACAGTCTTATCAACAGGCTTCTGGATGAAGGCAGCATATCGGAGCTTGGTGCTGTTATTGTTGATGAATTACATTTGCTTGGTGATCCCCACAGAGGCTACATACTTGAACTTCTTTTGACAAAGGTCAGATATGTTACAAGTAAATTTGATGACACCCAGATCCAGATAGTAGGTATGTCTGCAACACTGCCTAATCTAGAAGTTCTAGCAAACTGGTTGGAGGCTGAGCTATTTATAACACAGTTCCGGCCGATCCCATTGGATGAATATTGTTTAGTTGGTCATAGATATTATAATAAAAGTGGTGAAATAGTGAGCTTGTTAGATACTAAAGTACTGACTGGTGATAGTGATTATGTTATGAAAATTTGCTTAGATACCATTACTGAGGGTTGTTCTGTATTGATATTTTGTATGACTAAAAACAGGTGTGAAAACTTAGCCCAAAGTATTGCTTCTTCATTTTATAAGATTGGCTGTATGGGAAATGAAGAGGGACTCATACTTAGAAATCAATTAAAGAGTGAAAGTATTTTAGAAGTTTTGGAGCAGCTCAAGAATTGCCCTGTGAATTTAGACCATGTTTTGAAAAGTACTATATCTTTTGGTGTTGCTTACCACCATGCAGGGCTAACCTTTGATGAGAGGGACATTATTGAAGGAGGGTTCAAGTCTGGAGCGATAAGGGTATTGGTGGCTACTTCCACCTTGAGTTCTGGTGTAAATTTGCCTGCAAGAAAAGTCATAATAAGGACTCCAGTTTTCCAAAGACAGCCAATTAACATACTCACTTACAAGCAAATGATTGGTAGGGCAGGAAGAATGGGGAGAGATACTAAAGGGGAAAGTATATTGATATGTACTGAAGCTGAAAAGAAAATTGGCTTAGATTTAATGATGGGTGCATTGGATCCTGTTAAGAGTTGTATTGAAAATGAAGACAAATTCATGAGAGCAGTTCTAGAGATGATTGCTAGTCAAGTGATATGTACAAAAGCTGAGCTGGACTTGTATGCCAAGTGCACCTTACTGTTTACTCAGCAACAAGATGAGAAGTCTCAGAATTTCCTATTAGAGAACACTTTAAAGGAACTTAAAAATTATGAACTTGTCAGAATACAGAAGGAAGGGGATGAGCTGAGATATGTTGCAACTCCTTTGGGTAAAGCATGTCTGTCTTCATCAATGGCCCCAAATGATGGTTTATCTTTATTCTGTGAGCTGCAGAAAGCGCGCCAGTGCTTAGTGCTGGAGACGGACCTACATCTCATTTATTTAGTTACACCATACAGTGTCAGTAACCAGTGGGGCGAAATAGATTGGTTACATTTACTGACATTGTGGGAGTCTTTAACTAAAGCTATGAAACGAGTTGGTGAGTTAGTTGGGGTACAAGAGAGCTTTATAATACGCTCTTTGAGAGGTCGAAGCAAGTTGGATAATTGTAATAACAAGCTCAATATTCATAAAAGGTAAAATTTCTTCTATTTTATCACTTTTATAAAAACTTTATGATTATATCTACAGGTCAGCTATCTAAAGCTGGCACATTCAAGACATTGACACTAGTGTCTGTGAATAGGCGCGCGGCCTGACGTCATACTTCATGTGAATAATAAAAAGTCTGCCTGTCTCTCTTGCGCGCGATCTAGTTCATGAGTGTGAAATTTACAGTAATAGTTTACTTTTACTACTGTAAAGTGAAATTGTATGATTGTGAGTACTGTGATCGCGCCAGCTTTGGTTAATTGATCAGTACATGTATTTATTTGAATATATTTTTCAGATTCTATACTGCACTTGCTTTACAAGATTTGGTAAATGAAGTCCCCTTAGCAGAAGTAGCAAGTAAGTTCCAATGTGCCAGAGGCTTCCTTCAGAGTTTGCAGCAGGCTGCAGCTACATTTGCAGGTATGTGACATTGTTGGGTTTTTATAGCAGATACTTCTACTACATACTCAGTGATTTGTATGTATCATCCATAAGACTACATCATGCAAATTTCGGAAATAAATATTTGTGTTTTAATTTTTTAGGGATGGTAACAGCATTTTGTCGCCAATTAGGATGGAAAAACATGGAAATGTTAGTATCTCAATTTCAGGACCGGTTACATTTTGGAATTCACTCTGAACTTTTAGAATTGATGAAATTGCCATCATTAAACGGCGTAAGAGCTCGTAGTCTATTTGATTCCGGTTTTGAAACGATATCTAGTATAGCGTCAGCTGAGAGTAATAAAATAGAAAATGCGTTATACAAGTCAGTGCCATTCCAAAGTGAGAAAGAACGAGATGAAGACGATAGCGAAGATATTAGAAAACGTAATAAAATTAAGAATATTTGGATAACTGGCTGTTGTGCAATGACAGCTAAAGAGGCTGCAGATAACTTAATTAAAGAAGCTCGTAAATACCTAGAATATGAAATTGGTGTGTCTGAAATTAAATGGGACAAAAACGGTTCCCAAATAAATGAATCGAAAGCAAGCGTTATTGATGTCGGTAATAATAACGGCATCATAGATCCTTCTCAGGTTGAATCTGTTAAAACTGATGCTCTTGATGTTATAAAGCCAGATAAGTTAGATAAATCTATTGAACTTTCAATAATTGTAGAAGATGTAAAAAATGTTAACGAACATTTTGTCACATGTAACAAAAACAGTGTCGTCAAAAAAGAAGTTTGTTCTGATAGCATGATTGCGCTAGATAGCTCGGTAAAAGAAAGTCCTAACCATTTTTTAAATAACCATAATGAAATGTTAAACAAAATAAAGTTAGAGAAACCAACTTCACAAAGTTTGAATAACTTTTCAAATTTAAATAGCCATAATGAACTGATAAATGAAATAAAAGTTGACAGACCAACTTTGCAATGTTTGAATAATTTAACCAATGACGGTAAATGCAGTACGAGTAATAAAGAAGAAATTGTTTGGGACTCTCTTAATTTCACAGATGCTGCAATTGAAAATGTTACTAGATTTCGGTCAAATGTGTTTTGTTCACCGAATATCAGCTTTGGTGAAGTTGAAGACAAAATAGGTCCAAACTCTGAGTTTAAAAGTCCAATGTCGTCTAAAATCACTACTGTCAAAGATATCAGTCTGTTTTCTTCTGATGGCGATAATTCAAGTTTATTCGAAGATAGTTTACCATTAGAATTGATCCCAAGCAAATTACTGGAGAATGATGAGGCAGAAATGCAAATAGCTAAACCAAAAAAACAAGAGACGAATTACCTAAGTATTAATTCAAATACAATATTACATGCATTCAAGTCGACGTTAATAGAAAGTGAAGATGATGATGAAGATATAAAACTTTTTTACGAAGAAGAAGCAATAGCATCCAGTGAAGCTGATGTTGAAAGTAATGTGTCGGCAGATATTGAAGTTATGGTTACGCAAGATATTAGTCAGATGTCAGTGAAAAATAGTTATATAAGTCCATACAAGCGTCAGGCATCTAAGGAAGATAGTGTGCAGTCTTTGCCAAAGAAAATTAGGACAGAAATGAAAAGCCATACTATTATTTCCAATTCAAATATGGTGCCAGTAATAAAGAGTGCCAAATCAAAGAAAGTAACCATGGATGTTGCGAATCATAAATTAACTATGTTTATTCTCAAAGAAGATGATATTCTTGACAATTTATATATCTTAGATGAAGCTTCTACGGCGTCTGTACTTATCGACAATCAAAGTCCAATAGCAAATCACAATGAGATTATTGGTAACAACATTTTGAAGCGAGGTAAAGCAATGGAATCTAACATTGAAATATCTAAATATTCTGATTCAGTGAAGAGAATAGCTTTATGCTATCAAACAAATGTGTGCATTATATTGGACTTAACATCTTTAGGAAATATGATGTCTGCAGTAAAGCGAAAATTGACTGAAATAATAAAACGGAAACCTCTGCAGTGGATACTTTTATCGCTACAGTCCATTTTTGTTCATTTCAAACGATTCCTCGATGTTGAATTACCATTATCTTGTGTGGATGTATCCCTATGTGAATGGTTGTTAGACAGTGATGAAAAACCAAGGAATATTTTCTACTTAGTAAGTTAAAAGATTTTGTTATACCTACTTTAAGACTTGACGGAAAGTTTGATTTACCTAAATATTGGTTTTATGTTAACAGGTAAAAAAATACTGTAACATAGATTTATTGACGATTCCAATAAAAGTTAATGACAAAGAAAAAAAACACAAACACTTAGACACAAACGAAGAATTGTGTCTCAAAGCCTGGTGCACATGGAATGTTGCTGAGAAGCAAAATATTTCTATTAAAAAGCAATACAAAAACATTCAGCACTGTATTAGTAAGTAACATACATCAACATTAATATTGTAATAAAGTCGAATTCCCTGCTTATGGGGAGGAGGATTAGAGCAACATTGGGGAGCGGTAAGCGAGGTAAAACCAACCAATAGCATTGCATGAAATCTCCGCTCCTACCGCTCTTATACCACGTTTTGCTTAGGTGCACAGACAGAATCAAGTGGGATTACAATTTGCCATCATTGTATTTCGTGTTTAGCTTATGCCCTTGCTTTTACATATATTTTTAAGATACCTACCTACTTATTTTATCATCATCATCATCATCATCATCAGCCTATTACAGTCCACTGCTGGACATAGGCCTCTCCAGTTGTTCGCCACTTAGAGCAAACATCTGAAGGATATATCCATAATCGCCACGCTGGGCAGGCGGGTTGGCGATCGCAGGGCGTAGCTTCTGCTCCGGTGACGCTGCTGCCCGTCACCGGTCTTTAGTATTTAGCTACGCCTTCAATTGTGATGGTTATACCGCCACCAGTCGGTTGCCAGCGCCTCGTTTGTTAATCGGCAGGATGCACCACGGGCAGGTGAGGTTGGCTACTTACTTCGTCATTGCTTAATTATAATAAACTAGCTTTTGCCCGCGACTTCGTCCGCGTGTTTAAATTTATACATACAAAAGTTTTTTCCCGCTAACTCCCGTTCCCGTGGGAATTTCTCAAAATACAGCCATAACTAAACTTTATATTTACTAAGGTACCTGCATGCCAAATTTCAAGCGTCTAACTTAAGCGGTTTAGATTTTTCATACAAAAGGATTTTCCCGCTAATTCCCGTTCCCGTGGGAATTTCGGGAATTCCTTTCTTAGTGCACCCCTACGGTACCTAAGCTACGTCCCTTCCAAATTTCAAGTGCCTACGTTTAGCCGTTTGGGCTGTGCGTTGATATGTCAGTCAGTCAGTCAGTTTCTCCTTTTATATATATAGATGGTAATATTAGTTTTTATCTAGTCTTCGCAATTGGTTGCTGTATTCTAAAAATCGACTTACTTTCTTAAAACTGTGTCTAATTTATGTATTTGTCTTAGATGTAGAAATCCATGTCGCGAAGATATTAGCCAACTGTGAGTACTTTGGTCTGACTGTCGACAAGGCGCTCGCTTCGCAGCTTTTGATTGATGTGAAAAATTCCCAAGAAACACTTCAAAAGAATGCTTTCAAAATTTGTGGATATCATTTCAACTTTAACTCGTCGAAGGACGTTGCTAAGGTAACTTTGAAAGTCTGCTCCTATTTACGTATATGAAATTACTACATACATTGGGTTCGTACCTTTGCCTAAGTGAATTTTTGTTTATTATCAACTTGCTTTCGAAGTATTATTCACCATTTTTAAACTCATAAGGTTTGTTTTTTGAAAAAACGTGTAAGACGTTAGGTACGTTATGCGTTTTTCGTCACGTACATTTAGTTAGACATCTGGTTTTAGAATAACTTTGAACTGTAGGACCCGGCGCGGCGTGGAAAACCGTTTGGGAACAAATTAATTATTGCATTTTTGAATTAACTTTTTTTTTTGCTCGAATTCAATTTTGCCCGTACCTCCCTATCTATATACAATTACAAAACGACTTATGAAGTTTCATCTGTTGTAAAATTACAAAAAGCGATTATTTATTTTCAGGTACTAGGCATATATAAAGGACGTAAAGTGAGCACAAAGAAAAGCGTTTTGACTTCACACAACAGTCCTATGTCGAGTATCATAATATATTGGAGAAAACTAAATTCGATTCTGACTAAAACGCTTTACCCGCTTACAGAGAAAGCTTGCATTTACAGCGAAGGAGATCGGTAAGTTGATCTCGTAGAAGTGTTCGAAATTAAAGTTTACTATATACTATATACCTACCTAGCGATGTGAGGGAGCTACCCATCATCTTTTTGCTCCAAGCCACCCTCACCTGCTCGTGGTGCATCGTGCCGAATAACAAACGAGGTTCAGGCAACCGACTGCTGGCTGTATAACCATCACAAACGATTGCGTAGCTAAATACCACAGACGACGGGCAGCAGCGTCACCAGAGCAAGAAGTTACGCCCTGCGATCGCCAACCCGCTTGCCTAAAAAGCCTTCAGATGGGTCGAAGTGGCGAACAACTGGACAGGCCTATATCCAGCAGTGGACTAAAATAGGCTGAAGTACTTCTTCTTCAGTCGTTCCCTCATTACTAAGGATCGTGATCACATGTTGATTTCACAGCCCTAATCAACTGTCTCCACTTGTCTCTGTCCGAAGTTGCCCTCACCGCCTGATGAAATTTGTCCAGGGCAGTGGCTTCTGGTTGGTGGTGACTTGGTCGGACCATCTGGTTGGTGAGCGGCTGCGGGCTCTTTTTCCTTCCACGCCACCAACCACAACCAGCTTTTCAAGACTCTCATTTCCTCTTCTCATGATATGACCAACATATGTCAAGAGCTGCTGCCGACAGACAGTGGACAGACGTGTCTGAAGTATCGTATCTATTCAATTTCCAGGATAAACCCTTCATACACAATGTACACATCTACGGGGCGCGTCAGCATGCACGAGCCGAACCTACAAAACGTGCCGCGCACTTTCTTCATACCTGTCACTTACCTATCTTCGTCCGAGGCCGACGGCGCGAGCGGTGACGTCATAGAGTTCAACTGCAGGAACATATTCAAGGCAGCGCCGGGCTATGTGCTCGTGTCCGCTGATTACTGTCAGCTGGAGATGAGGATATTGACCCATTATAGCGGAGACGCTGTGCTGACAAATATTATGAGCTCGGGTGTGGACGTGTTTAAGTCCATTGCAGCCTCTTGGAGCGGCGTGCCAGAGGATGAGGTGAGATCGGATATTATCTATGCTATTTTTACAGGTGTTAATAATGTTTTTGTCTGCTGTGATATTAATTTTTTTGTTACTAGTCATAGAAATGTATTAAACGTTGATGCGATCCTTTCTTACTTCGCTGGCTCAGCGATCCGAAGTGGGTCTTGGCCTCCGATATTAAAGTGCGCCACCTTTTCCGGTCTTGTGACTGGTCCAACCAATCGGGCACGTTCAGTGCGTTCAGGGCCCCTACCACCAAAATCGAAAACGATCGATGGAGGGACCAATGGGTGGGATTTAAGGTGCCAAAGTACCCGATCCGTTCAACGAACGATCGTTTTCGATTTTGGTGGTAGGGGCCCAGTCTGTAGCCCGAGGCTCCTGATAGTAAGTAAGTGATCACCTCTGACCTTAGGCAACAAACCACTAGGGTAGTCACAAGTGAGTTGCCGTCCTAGATTTGTAGACTTCTTGACTAAAGATCTTGGCGGACCCCATGCGGATACTGCTTCTCGAAGCTTAAGTATTCAAAGTAACCTTTCTGAGAGAAGTAGCTCAGAAAGGTTACTACCATAATATGCCTGTCATATGCCATAGCATATGATAGCAAGGATACTAATTAAATTATGGCTCCTTTCTCATTCGAAGGTGGACGACGATCTGCGCCAGAAGGCCAAACAGCTCTGCTATGGCATCCTCTACGGGATGGGCAACAAGACTCTTGCCCAGCACCTCGACGTCTCCGAGATGGAGGCCGCTATGTTCATGGACTCCTTTTACAAGACCTACCCCGCTATCAAGGTGAGGTCATAACAGAAGTAACATTACATCCATTGAGGCCATTTCACTGTAAAACGTAATAGAACATCCTTTAATGGCCCCTTTACATTACCTGTTCCATCAACATTATTTTATTAGGCGGTTCTATGTAATGATTATTGATTTAAAATTTAGATCAAACTAGGTGTTGTATGTATGTAATTAGTTATTACTTGAAATTTCGATAGGCTAACCATATTAGCTGCAGAACCGACAGCCTTTCGGGTAAAAGACTTCTGGAGCGCTTACCACGATCAGCAAACGTAGTGTAGGACGCCCTCAGGCCCGGTGGAGTGATGATTTGCGCATGACGGCTAGCAAGTGCTGTATGCGAGAAGTCCAGGATCGAGCAAAGTGAAATTAAATCACAATAAAAATTAAATCACTATAGGTACCTTTTGTATGCTTGATATCCTTCAATTCGTTAATTAATATACATTAGTGTTACTTGGAAGAAATATTGTAAAATGACATAATTTGTGTACAGGTATTCACGCAATCGGTGATCGAAGAGTGCAGGAAGAAAGGCTACGTCGAAACGCTGACGAAACGAAGGCGGTACCTTCCTGATATTAATAGCTTAGTTCAAGCTAAGCGAAGTAAGTATACGTTTGATATATAAAAATAGAAAAGCTACAGCGAATTTTGCGTCAAATTGGCTTGGTTACGTGAGTGAAACCTTCTGACATGTAAAATAAAAAGGCTACACAATTTAAAAGGCAAAAGTTAAATCATGTATTGGTCATAAAAATTGCTCCCGTGTTCCTAGAGAAATGGAATTTGTCTTCTTTTCATTCGAAAAATTAACCGAAAAATTCATTAAGATGACCGGGTTATCTGTTGGTTTATTGAAAATTTATGTTTCAATAGAAAACCATTGTACCTACATAAAAATCCCTGTCTTATAAAAATGGTTAGTAATTAACGCCATGTATTTTAATGATAATTTGAATTTAATGTCCCGCCCCTATTATTTGAAGTATCAATATAATCTTTCTTATTCCATTCAAAGACATTAAAATGTGATGACTGCCAATTTTCGACTTGGACGAAACCCACTTTTTCTGTGTTCGGGTATTTTTATCTCATCCATATTTGCAGGTGCAGCCGAGCGGCAGGCTGTCAACACGACCATCCAGGGCTCCGCGGCGGACATCGCCAAGGCGGCCATGTGCGCGCTCGACCAGCGCACCGACGGCCCCCGCACGCGGCTCGTACTGCAGATGCACGACGAGCTCGTATACGAGGTGCCGGAGCGACATGAACAGACCTTCGTGACTGTGCTCAAGGAGGTCATGGAGGAAACAGTGACGCTGAAAGTACCTTTGCCTGTCAAAGTGAAGAGGGGTGCCACTTGGGGCAGCTTGCAGGAGATTAAGAAATGAGTAAAGTCAAGTTTAAGATACCTTTTTAAATGATAAAAGGTGCTATTCGTTCCACTAATATTCACACTAAGTTTCAAGGGAAGGGGGGAAGGGCATTGTGATATCAGAAAGTAAAATTAAGGTGATAATTTGTGCTAAACTAATCTAGTACAGCTATAATCTGTGAGTCTGTGATATAATCGTATGGCCTTATCTAATCGTGTAATGTATCAACTATTTACTTTAATTATCTAGTCCTATTTTTTTAATGCATTTTGTTACTACAAATTAAATTATGTCTTAATTTGAAATACACAGTATTTTATTTGATACATATAATAATAATTATGTTCCTAAAGGTTTTATATGGACTCTATCACGTATGTAGAGTTAACGCGGATAATTCACCTAATAATTAGTCTTGCAGTCTAGATGAAGACATCCCTCTTCCAAATCCCAATTATTTATAAATTACAAATGAATTTTTATTTAAATGTTTTAACAGCTTTTAAAAATTATGTTCATTCCTATTTCGATCAGTTATATAGGTGTTAATTTATAACAACCTGATATACCTGTAACTGTACTTCAGAACACTCATTTAGCCTAGTTGTTTCGGTAACAAGGTATCGTAAATACGCTAAATACGCAAGAAGTTACATTGTATAGAATTTTTGATTGGGCTGCGAAAATTGTTCATAGTGACAGAACCACATCCGAACTTTAAATACATACTGCATCTAGGTGGGTAACGGTGCCAAAATTAAAATAGCACTGTTTATTGTGAACATTTGTATGAATTCCAAATGTTGGCACGCATATTTGCTCGTGAGTTAGTGTGTGCTTTTGTGTCTTTGTAAATCGTGAAAGTAAAACATAAAATGCAATGAGCGTGGAGACCATAATCTCCTTTAAAAACGAAAAATTATTGTGTTTACTAGCAGTTCTTTTATTACAGTGTTTATTTATAGCTTAACCGGTGCTATTACATTATATCCCAGTCTTAATTACTTTCATTTTGGACCTTTTGTTAGTCTTTTTGTTTCTTAGGTATTATGCAAATCGAATAGCATTGATTTTAATAAGATTTTTCAAAGAATTATTTCAAGAAAATTTTTCGTAGTTTATTTTATTCCGTTTTTTTTATTGTTACTTCAGTTCAGGCAATCATTTACTAGGTGTCTCAAGTTACAATATCTTTGCATTAGAAGAAACTAACAGGAAAACTAGTCTGAGCGGTACCAATTATTTCGTGAACATTACGCAAGGTGCAGCGTAGAGCCGCTACGTGCTAATTTTCGCGTCACAATTAGTCACGTAAGTTTCGTATCGTAGCGCCACGCTCGTGTTTTCCTCGGGGTTTCCCGGGCGCGCGCGGCAGACAGAGGGCGCGCGCAGCGGCCCAATCAATACGTGCGCCGCGCCGCCCCGTTGCCCGTAGCCGCGCTTGTCACCCTGTCACGTCGCGGCCACGCATCTCGCGACTCGCCACCTGCACAAACCGCCGCGTATCGCTCCCCATGACCGCTCGCACCACGTAAGATGTCCGCTCGGAGCCCACGGCTCGCCGACTCGAGCTCCGCGCGCGTCTCCTCTAACTAGCGATGTCCATGAACTGAGTGCTCGGAACGGCCAAAATGCATCTCCATTTCGAGAGGAACGTGAACGCGAAGTGCGACTGCACGATATTGTCGCTGTCATGGATGGGAAAAGTCCCCGACGAGCTGCCAGAGGTGAGGAACGACACACTCAGTTATAATACGTAATTTAATTGAATACTGACAGACAAGTACATCATCAAGGCTACTTTAAACGAAAATGAAAGCCTTACGGTCACTTCTATTCAGAAGTGATTTGCATTTCGTTACACGCGTCTCAAGTTTGTCACTGATGTTTGCTCGATTGATAAGCCTTAGTTATGCCTTTAGCAGGTGCTACTTTGGCAAGTGGTAGGCAGGTGGTGCCTAGTTGCCAAAGTAGCACCTGCTAAAGTGGTGACCCCGACGCTTGAAGAAACGCTGCCCGGCACCAGCCAGGAACGAACCCCTGCTCGACGCTGCAGCTACTACACGCAACCTATCGACGACCGAAAATTTCTGCCCGCAACCGCTGCTGCAGAAACACCAGCCAACATGGCCCATCACCGTCACAACGCCGTCTCTTCCACCTCGTCATCTGTCGGCCACATCATCAACATTCCGCACCCCGCCGAACTGTCGACCACTGCGCTATCAATGCGCGTTCCACAGTTCTGCCGCGACAGACCTCACATCGCCGACAGCATCACTCCGACTCCACCTTCACCGATGTCACCAGAAGAAGTTGCCACTCTACGCCTCATCGACCAAGTCACGCAACTTACTGCCCAAATCGCCGAACTACGAGCGCGTCGCAACGACATCGAACGCAGAAGAAAACAGAACCAGGAATCATCGCACAAATCACATCGCCACATCCAGTCTCGTCATCGCTCACATTCGTCATCGTCGCTTTCATCACAACGATCATCATCGCGTCACCGCTCCCGAGAAGATCCATCGTCTACGTGCCACTACCATCGCCGATTCGGAGCCGAAGCACGTAATTGCATCAGACCCTGCGCATCGTACAGAACCGAATCCATCATTGCCGAAGCGAACAACAACGACTACTCCTATCGTCTATTTGTCACCGACAAAACTACGGGACTATCGTTCTTGGTAGACACGGGGGCGAACATATCCGTCCTACCTCGAACCAAAGGTCACCCATCCGCACCGCTTCCATTCAACCTGTACGCCGCAAACAACACCGTCATACCTACCTACGGAGAAAAGACACTCGTCCTCAACATAAATCTACGCCGTCCATACAAATGGAAATTCATCGTAGCCGACGTGTCCAAGCCAATCCTCGGAGCCGATTTTCTCAAGCATCACCAACTCATCGTCGATCTGAAGAACAAGCGACTCATCGACAGCGTCACCAACCTGAAGATCAACGTACCAATTCGAGCTACCAACATGCCTACAGTACGAAGTATCGACGTAGAGAACTCGTACCACGACATCCTAGCCGAATTCCCCGGTACCACGAGACTCACCGCGATGAACATCAACAACAATAAGATCAACGTGCAACATTACATTGAAACCGAAGGTCAACCCGTTCACTGCCGAGCCCGACCGATACCACCGCACCGCTACGAAAAGGTCAAGAAAGAATTCGAAAACATGATCGAACAGGGCCTATGCCGTCCCAGCAAAAGCCCTTGGTCATCACCTCTTCACATCGTACCGAAGAAAAACGGAGACCTACGTATCTGCGGTGACTACCGCCGACTCAATGCCATAACGAAGCCCGACCGCTACCCAGTACCACGTGTGAAAGACTTTACCTACCATCTCGCCGGCAAGTCTATCTTCTCCACGCTGGACCTGAACAGAGCTTACCAGCAATTGAACGTCCGCGACGAGGATATTGAGAAGACCGCCATCATCACACCCATGGGACTCTTCGAATTTCCGCGCATGTGTCCAGGTCTCAAAAATGCTGGTCAAACATTCCAACGGTACATCCATCAAGTGCTCAGCGGACTCGATTTCGTCTTCCCGTTTATCGACGACCTCCTCCTAGCATCAGAATCAGAGACTCTTCACCGTGAACACCTACGAACAGTCCTGCAACGATTCGAAGAACACGGCATCACAATCAACCCCGCAAAATGTCACTTCGGTCAAGCGCAAGTCAAATTCCTCGGCTACATCGTGTCGCAAGATGGTATCAAACCACCCGCCGAGAAGGTCCAGATCATCAACGAGTACCCGAAGCCGAAGACAATCGAAGAATTACGTCGTTTCCTCGGTATGGTCAATTTCTACCGCGACCACATACCTAACGCCGCGACCATACAAGCACCGCTAAACGCTCATCTCCACAATGTCAAGAAACGCGACAAGACCGTCATCACATGGACCGCAGAATCATCACAAGCATTCGACGCGTGTAAAACCAGCATCTCTAACGCAGTTTTACTCGCTCACCCATCGCACAACGCAACATACGCCCTATTCTGCGATGCATCCGACAAGTCAGCTGGCGCCGTCCTACAACAATACGTCGACGAAAAGTGGCAACCTCTCGGCTACTTTTCCAAGAAGTTTTCCGACGCGCAGATCAAGTACTCGACATACGACCGCGAGCTACAAGCGATCTACATGGCTATCAAGCATTTTCGAAAACTATTCGAAGGACGACCACTCATCATATTCACCGATCACAAGCCGCTGACATTCGCCATGAGAAAAACCGAGTCAACTACCGAAACACCGCGACGAACAAGACAACTACTCTTCATCAGCGAATTTTCCACCGACATTCGTCACATCAGCGGAAAAGACAACATTGTCGCCGACGCACTAAGCCGCATCGAAACAATTTCCTGCCCGTCATCAATCGACTATCAAGAAATTGCCGACGCACAAGAAAACGACTCGACACTCAAACAATTACTCCATCAAGATAACTTATCATTCAAGAAAATCGTCATGCCGCATACTAACTGCAAACTCTACTGCGAAACATCGTCACAGCATATTCGACCTTACAGGTCTCCCCACTGAGGGCCTGTCACCCCCCACCAAAGTCAAGGTGGACTGGGACCGACTCGGCGAGAGCCTAAAGTCGGTAACATCTCCGCTCTTAGACGCTATTCCAGACGATATCGTCTCTGTCCAAGACACGCTAGTTGCAATCGACTCGCTCACAGGGCACGTGCAGAACGTCGTTCGCGACTGTTCGCGGCGGGTTCCGGTGACGGCCCACCGTCGCTGGAACCTGCCTGCGGATGTGCGGGCCCTGTTGACCGAGAAGAACGCGGCTGTCAGAGCGTACGACTCTTATCCCACTGAACCGAACCGCGTCCGCATGCGGGCTCTACAGAGATCTGTAAAGCAGCGTATTGCGGCACTTCGGAACGATCAGTGGCACACGTTCGTGGGTAATCTCAACCCCGACCAATTCGCTTTCTGGCACTTGGCCCGTAAGCTTAAGACCGATAGTTGCGCTTCGACGCCCCCCCTCCACCGTCCCGACCAACCCCCCGCCTTTGATGACGAGGAAAAGTCGGAATGTTTGGCCGAGAGTCTCGAGGCCCAATGCTCCCCCAGTACCCTACCAGTAGACCCAGACCACCTCGCCACAGTCGAGGCGGAGGTCGAACGTAGATCTGCCCTTCCGGCAACCTCCCCACCGCTTGAGCCGGTGACGATAGACGAGGTTCAGTCCATTGTGAGGGGACTCCACCCGCGCAAAGCGCCAGGTTGCGACGGGATTACCAACAAAGTGCTCAGACGCTTTCCCCAACACCTACTTCTCTTACTCACCGCTATTTTCAACGCGGCTCTGAGTAATTGCATCTTCCCACAGTCGTGGAAGGAGGCCACAGTCATAGGTATCCCGAAGCCCGGGAAACCGAAAACTGAGCCCTCCAGCTACAGGCCTATCAGCCTTCTCTGTACCATTGGCAAGATCTATGAGCGCATTATTTATAATCGCCTTAGAGACTTCGCCCACGACCATAGGCTCATTCCCGATGAGCAGTTCGGCTTCCGAGCCAGACATTCGTGCGTACAACAAGTGCATCGCATTGTTGAGCACATCCTCCTCAATTTCAATCGCCCCCGCCCTCGCAGGACGGGGGCGATATTCTTCGACGTAGCGAAAGCGTTCGACAAAGTCTGGCACCAGGGCTTAATTTATAAGCTCTACACACTCGAAGTGCCAGACCGTCTTGTGCACATCTTACAGGACTTTTTGTCGAACCGTACTTTCCGCTACAAAGTCGAGGGGGTACTTTCCCCCCCCCACCCCATCAGAGCCGGGGTCCCCCAGGGCTCCGTGCTCTCCCCCATTTTGTTCACGCTGTACACCAGCGACATCCCCACCTTCGACGTTCCCAAGCCTCTCCAGGCTCACGTGGCCCTCTTTGCCGACGATACAGCTATATACTGTACGTCTCGCACCGAGGCTCCCATCATCCGAACCCTCCAGAACGCCGCCGATTCCCTCGGCGCTTGGTTCACTAAATGGAGGATCGAAGTCAATCCCGCCAAGAGCTCTGCCATCATGTTCCGGAGGAACGCGGTACTCCCGCGGAGCCTTCCGATTTCGATGTTCGGCAAATCGATCCCTTGGGAACGAGTTGTCCGTTACCTGGGTGTGTACCTGGACAATGGACTGACCTTCCGACATCACATCA
Organism: Conogethes punctiferalis; assembly: GCA_031163375.1. NCBI lineage: Eukaryota > Metazoa > Arthropoda > Insecta > Lepidoptera > Crambidae > Conogethes > Conogethes punctiferalis. The sequence continues at coordinate 14,930,189 of CM062083.1, read as the reverse complement.
AGACAGTCCGCGACCGAGCGTCTTTTACGCTCGGCCGCCTACATTGCCTTCTGAACAAGCGTAGTAAACTGTCCCTTAGAAATAAGGTTCGACTTTACACGACTTGCATCCGCCCTATCATGACGTACGCGAGCGTTGTCTTCGCACACGCCGCTCCGTCACATATCAAACGACTCCAAGTCGTTCAGAACCGCTTCTTGCGTAAGGCAACAGGCGCCCCCTGGTTCCTTAGGAACGAAAACCTTCACATCGACTTAGAACTGCCGACTATCGCGCAGTACCTTAAGCGATGCTCCACTAAATATTTTGACTCTGCTCCGCATCACCCCAATCCGTTAGTGGTCTCCGCCGCTGACTACGTCCCTCCCGAAGCCCCCCATGGTAGGAAACGTCGCCCCCGTCACGTCCTCCTGGACGATGACGATCCTATCACCCTCGCCATGCTGGCCGCCGCCGAACAGCTCGCGACACAATCAAACACGTCACGCCCGTCGTTCCGACCCCGCCGGCGGGGTCCTGCGCCGCGTCGTCCCTTAGCTTCCGCGTCCCGCCCGCGAAACCGGCCCGCAACCGGTCGCCCCTCTCCTCAAAATATCGTCCGTAGGGACCCTCCCAGCAGCGCCCTAAGCCGAGGCCCGAGCCCCACTAGGGGGCGCCCTTAGCTGTGCTGTTTAACTTACCTAGGGGTGAGAGCCTTCCGCTCCCCCATCAGTTCGGTGATGATGACAAGGCCGTCCTGGCCATCATCGTAGTCATTTAGAAAAAAAAAAAAAAAAAAAAAAAAAAAAAAATTCGACCTTACATCCCCGAACAACATCGTTTCAACATATTCAAGAGCATCCACAACATTAGTCATCCCGGCACTCGTACAACACGAAAACTCGTATCGCACAAGTACTTCTGGCCATCAATGAACGCCGACATCGGAAAATGGACGAAGACATGTATCGATTGCCAGAAAAGCAAAATACATCGTCACACAGTCTCCGGTACATCAAATTTCCCGCCAACCGACCGCTTTCAACATGTCCACATCGACATCGTCGGACCGCTACCTACTACGCAACAGGGATATCGATACCTACTCACTATGATCGATCGAGAAACGAAATGGCCCGAAGCAATACCTACGCAAGATATTACCGCCGAGACAATCGCCGATGCATTCTACAAACACTGGATTACAAGATTCGGATGTCCCGCTACGATAACAAGCGATCAAGGTCGACAATTCGAAAGTCAGCTGTTCAACAACCTAATGAAAACGCTGGGAATAACACGAAACCGCACTACGCCTTATCACCCGCAAAGCAACGGTGTCATCGAACGCTGGCATCGTACTCTCAAGACCGCTTTACGCGCCAAAATGACTAACACTACGTCATGGCTCGACGAATTACCTACGGTACTACTTGGACTACGAGCCGCCCTACGTACCGACGCCGGAGTTAGCGCAGCCGAACTTACCTATGGCTATAACTTACGGCTACCGGGCGACTTCTTCACAACAACATCCATACCTACTCGTACAATGGACAGTACCTACGTCGACCAACTACGCGCCACAATCAATAGTAACAAACCGCAATCGTCTACATCGCATCACAACACTGCGCAACGTATATTCGTACATCAAGACCTACGCGACTGCAGCCACGCATTCATTCGAGTTGACGCAGTCAAGAAACCTTTCCAGTCACCGTATGAAGGACCTTACCGCATCCTCACACGCACTGATAAGGTCTACACACTTCAGTTACCCGATCGTCAAGCGAACATTTCTATCGACCGTCTCAAACCAGCTTACCTTATCGAAGATCACAACATCACCGTTACCAAGCCACAAGTTACCATACCACATCAAGTTACCAATACCATACCGACATCAGCACAACCAGTTACCATAACACACTTCGCACCAGTACCTGTACCTCGGCAACGAGCGTCGCCAACACCACTTACGTCACCAGCACCCGACCGACCGCCGAGTACATCATCGCCACAGCAGCCAACAGCCGACGTGAAGCGTACCCGTTCCGGCCGACGCGTCAAGCTGCCAGTACGTTTCACTTGAGGGGGAGTACTGTGGCTACTCTTACGTGTACGTGGTTCCATGAAATAAGAAGCACACAGTTCTGAAAAGAACTATTTCACTCTTCCGTGTGTTTCACTGATGGTGGCTCTGAAAAGAGCCGTTTGGTACTCTACGTGTGTTTCCATGGAAGTGGCTCCGAAAAGAGCCGTTTTCTACACTGCTGGACACCGAGCACTGCACGCACACCGCACAGCTGATCGACGCGCCGCGTAACAACACACGACGCCAACGAAGACGCGCGCATGCGCGAGCCCAAGTCGTCGCGTCGTGTGCCTCGCAGATGAAGACGCGCGCACGCGCGAGCCCAAGTCATCGCACTCGTCGCGTCGTATGTCTCGCTGTAACTCCTGCGCGCACGCGTCTGCGCGCCTCGCCGCTCGCCGTCGGAATGAGAGCAAGAGCCGCGCGCGCGCCCGCGTGCCAATTTCACTCATCATACGACTGCACTGAACCGATCGTGCGAGCGAGATCTTGCATCCCTTTCCCCCTACACGTGCCACTATTTGACCTTGACCGATATTACCTACCTATTCTGTTTGTTAATTTTATTGTTAAGTTAGCCACTAGTTTTACACATTTTCTACTTTTATTAATTGTACAAATTCGCCAATAAAATATTCCAAATTCTACCTTCTGATCGGAGTTTCACTTCTGCCTCAAGATACTACAAGAACCTTCTGGAAGAGACTACCTAGCAGACCACTCTGCTCACTGGCAACTAGGCACCACCTGCCTACCACTTGCCAAAGTAGCACCTGCTAAAGTAATTGTAATCTGCGTAACCGCGAACCAGCGGCCGAGGGCTCCCATTCAATTAACTTTCCTTCTCCTCTACAACTTTTGACCTATTTACTTCCATTCCCGCGTCTAACGCCTGCCAACATTTTCGCACTATCGTAATAATGCACACGTTTTTCGTGCACAAAGGGAGCTCGTAAAGGGAATGCGGCGTATTGCAGATACCTTCTCGTGTCTTTTGTATTTGGGAGATGCCAACGTCGGCGCCTACGATTGCTATTATTCGCGAGCTCAAAACAAGCATTGTATGGACGTTCATTATTATCATCGATGTTGTAATTAGAAGGTGTTTGGGTTACTTATTACGCGATGAGTATAGAGTAGTGCAGAATTAATTACATCGAGTCGCACTTGAATGGAGGCATTATTTAGCTTTGTTGGAAATGGCTCGTTCCCGATGGCATTTGTATCAATTAACAAAGTCGAGTGTGTTTGCGAAACCACTTCTTTGTTTCTTTTGTTTGGTAAGGTACTTCAAAACATTGGCTTTACCATTGTGTACGTTTAGGAATATTATCGTCAATGTAATTTTCCTTTTGTTGGATTTGGTAGAATTCGTACTTATCTTTTGTTGATATTATACGAGTATTACCAATTATAACAACACGTTAGGCGTTGTTTATTTATTATTCTTTACTGAAAATAAGGGATTTTCGAAAATACTGAAGGCACAGTTTGTTCAAAGTAAAACGTCAATACATACTTTGGATATTGAAAATTAAACGACCAGTCCTTTTTACTACACCTACACGTTTTAAAAATGTGTGTAATATAGGTATGTATACGAGCAGTTATTTGATTGTCCGAAGCGATAAAAAAGTCGCTTGTTGTCATTTATTTAATTCACTTAGACTCGCTATACCATTTGGTAGGTGATCGTAATTCAGGTATTACGAAGATAAAGTTTATGCGATTAAGGAAACGCACGCGATATTGATAGTAACATAACCAAGGAAGGCTTCGTTCATAAAAATAGAACAAACTAATTTGAAGGTACTGAACTTTCGACAAAATTGTAAGGACCAATGTAGCTTAACATTTTTAGGTTTGAATTGCTCAATTTCATTCCGTATTCATTGATTCCCGATCGGGTGTGCTTAGGAAAGCCTCTTTAAATTGACTCGACTTGATTTAGTGTTCTATAAGACGACAATAAAGTATAGTTTTCTCCAGTCTGAGGTAGAATCATGGAATAGGTAGGTACCTACAGTTTTACCGACGCTAAAGACGATCGTCCACAGGCATCTAAAACTAAGGTTGTTACTTTTATTTTTACTAGTAGTTAAGGATGAGTGGCTCAAATATGTTGGATGAAATATGTGACTTGAGATCTTTGATCGCGTGTCCAGCAAAAAAACGTTGTAGATATTGTCCGGCTTTCGTTAAGATTTTTACATTCCGTAAACGAAAAGCGTATCGTTTTTTTCACCCATAGGTACCTACCACTTACCTATATGTAGGTATTTCTCATGGAAATTAATCACACAATAGTAAAGATAGATATAGTTTTCCTCATCACCATTTTATTTTCAAATTAATCCATAATGTCTATATCAACTGGCAGTTACTCTTTTAGATGGCTCAGTTCGAGTATTTAAAATAGCGTTCATTAAGTAGTTCCGAACCGAAGTAGGAACTTTCGCGACCACAGGCGAACGACACGCCAAAATTGTCGCGCTCATCGATACGCCTGAATAGAACGGAAACTCTGTAGATTAAAGTAAACTGCCTCTCTCTGTCCACGCCGTATTCACGTAGATAAAATAACAAAAAATGTGTGCTCTACACAGAAATATATAGGAATAAGTACGTTATACAGTCACTTTCTCATGCGTTCGAAAAGCGATTGCTAGGAAATACCTTCAATTGACTTCCGCGTTCTCATAATAACTTTTAAACTTTTATCATTTTGCATCATGTATAATGACATGAAATAGATATTCGTAAGTAGTTAACTGCGCACATTTTTAGTTTCGGTCGTATCCTCCTCATGACCACCGCCGTTGTAACACGGTCGAAACCTAATATGGTACCTAAGTAAGAAAAAACAAAATTATCATTTATAGGTACATACCTACCATTTCCTCCTTTTATCAGGTAAATACACATACACGTACATATATGTCTCGTACATTGTGCATTGCTCGATTGTACGTACATTATAAGTAGGTATACCTACCTACTTTCTCCGATGCATTCAAGAGACCCATTTTAACATCGCAATGTTTAACGGAATAAAAAACCACCAATGCAACGGCATTGGTGGTTTTTTAAAGCGCTCTGGATTTTTCATTCAATACAAATACTTACCTACAAAACTATTAAAACGTTAATTGTCGTCATCTTTCATAAACAATGTGCTCAGCTATTCCATACGCGTTACTATGGGGGTGTAAATTTGATTTTTGAAGTCACGCACAGCTTAATCCATGTTAGGGTAACATGCTTACGTTCTATTTAGTACTATAGATCTTACAATACTGTCCGAGTTGTTCTTTTTATTCTGGAGACACAAGCACATGTGTTTGTATTTAGGTTAGTCTGTTATTAGTTTGCTTTAATTATGCCCAGTTCATGTTATTCTAGTTTGAATTCAACGCTGATTAGGCGGTCAGGAAGCCTCGCCACGACCCGCCTCGCGGTCCGTCCGCGTCCACGGACAAATTAACGAACTCCATTCAAACAAGCCCTCCAACCTACTAATTTCATTGTTTTTATTTAAATTAGAGACACTGGAATACAATTTGTGAATACAAATTATAGGAGAGTAGAGCGGGAACATTAGAATATTTCTTTTTGTGATATTTTTGCGCGGTTCGTGGTTGAGACAGTCACGTATTGAGGCGGATTAGGAATATTTTATGTGCGCCTTGTTCGGTGAATCAATTTGATTGATAAATGGCGGACAAGGAACAGGAGTTGATCAAAATGTGATAACTTGGATTTTAATAGGTTGTGTAAACATTGAATGAGTTTATTTTAATATTTCCACGCTCAAGGTTCGCACAATAAAGGCTTTCATAGGTTCTGTATCTGTCTTTCATAGGTCCTAGCTGCACCGGAAAAGGTTTATTTAGATGAAGGGAGAATATTTACATTTTAATCAATTATATAGAAAGTACCTATTATGTATTATAATGTAAACACGGAAGCTCTGTAGATTTGAATCTGTAAAAATAAGTTTCTTATGGTTGCAATTACATACCACATAATTTCGCTTTTGAAACAGAAATGATTGCTGTACATTCATCCGAAATGAAGCGTTACAAGATTACGAAACGGAACTTAACCGAATCATACTAATTGAATGTATTGTAACTTCGATTTGACAACAAGTAATGAATGCAGCTCGAATGAAGTTGACGAATAGTGTGGAGAATCTAGAAGCTATCCGGTCGACAAACGAGTTATATTAATGAAACGAATATTTATGATTATTTAAGAATATTTCTGAAACCTGAAAGAAGATATACCTGCTTGTGCCGTGCTACTAACGACATCTAGAGAAGTAGAATTAGTAACAACAACTTTTTTCATTACCAGGCTTAATTGGATATTGATTCTCCACCTTATACCCAAAACTGTACACGACGACTATTTCCTGGTACCTGTTGATCGCTATGTAAGTCGGCGAAAGTAAGGAATTAGGTGTAATTGGTGCCGATGGACGGATTAATGGGCGGGGGCCGCCGGCCTCTGTACAAATATCTGGTTAATTAACCGATTCCGCCTTCTGTTGCCGCCCGACACCTATCAGCCTGAGTGCTTGTTTGTTTCTTCATAATGATTGCGATCGCTGAACGATTATGTGGATTGTCTTCGAGAACTGTTGTTATGGGTAAATAATAACTACATTGCATTGGTCGTTGGTTTTTAATTTTGTATCCTTTCTACGAGTATTCCAACGACTTTGAAGACGTCAATGGCGCAATTTTTTTTTAATTTAGAGGGATATATGTTTTAGGTGTGTTTGCTGATGCTACTAGCGAACTTTGAAATAATATTGTTTGTAAAATCTGCGATTGGATGCGCTAAAAGCCTTAAACGCGGACGATCTCAAGTTTCCAGGTTCGGTTTAGCTTATAAATAGGAAATTAACGTCTCGGGGCTCGGTGTTCTATGAGACGCCCCCAGTGATCATCTGGTAACTATAGTATACGGGAAATCTTTAGTTTGAGACCAGATCATTGGCGTAAATAGTCTGGCACATAGAGGTATTAGGTATAAACTCGCGGTCTAGCTAAATGGTTCGTCAATAACATTGTTATAAATCCATTTGCTTACTACTTGGGTATTTGTAGTAACCATTTGTCTTCTGGCTAAATACCTACTGTTACGTTACATGATACCATGCTATACCATCTATAAAATACATATATCAATATATTTATATGCAAATAAACTTTGTTTATCTTTATTATTGTAATTAACCCAACGGCAGTCCCTTTTGGGGTCCCTTCTCGTACCTATTGAGGTCATGTACGACACGATATACCACCAAAATACGTGTTTAATCTGGGTCAGTTTGTAAGTCCACAAATTACCTACATCTTCAAGTGTGCGTTCTATTTAGGTAATGTATTACACGTTTTAGACATCAAATAGACATTGCATTTGTTTTAGGTATACTGCTTTAATTTTGATAATTCGTTGATAGTAGAAAGACGACAATCTTTCGTGACTTTTGTCGAAGTACAGTACGTGCTAATAGTTTCTCGGGAGCCAGCAGTCGTTACAGCAAACTAGGGGCTGTTTTGTGCTATAACTATTTGTTGTTTTCACTTCCAATGTAACGAAGTACAGCCACTACCCCGTGCCTCCATAAAGATAAACCGAATTCCTGACACGGTGTAATAATTTGGCTCAATTAGTCCCAATGGACGCCTATAAAGTAAACCTTTCTCTATGTTGCTCAATAGAATCAGCTGTAATTGGTTCATCGACGGATTATCGGGCGAGGGCTGTCGCCGGCACTTACATAAATGTCTGGTTAATTGCCAATTTCGACGCCGAATCTCCGCTCCGGCTTGTCAACCTTCGGACAGAGTATACTTGGGGATCCTCGCGATTTAAAGGGTTCAAATGTAATTATGACCAATCCAGTAGAAGGTGAAATATGAACTCTGATCTTTCTTCGAATGAAATGTTATCCTATCGAATCATGACGTTTATCGATATCGATTTATTACTTCCACGGACTTGCAAACTCTGGAACGAATCGCTACATGTCCGTCTTGAGTCAAGAGTGCTCATTTCTCAGGTAGGTAAGCATCGGACATAGTTGTGCCGCGATGCCGCAGGCATTGTTGATATCAATGGGCGCCAGTTACTGCTCAATACAAGACAGGCCGATTGTTCGTCGGCCACCAAAAGCAAATAAAAACAACGTCTTGTGTACTGAAATGTCTGCTGGCTCCTCATCATCTCTATTACTTTGGACATTGGCCATTGCAGTCGGAAGTTGATCAAGAGAGTTTGCCACCTTAAAATATATTTTATGAGCTCTATAGCTTATAGGTATATTTGTTGTGACGGACGGAAGGTCGTGGTCTCTGCCTACCCCTCTGGGTGAAAGGCGCGACGTTATGTACCTATGTACCTATGATTAGCGCAAGATGGCTGGCAAGTGCTGGATGCGAAAAGCCCAGTCTCTAGCAAAGTGGCGAACAATTGGAGAGGCTTATGTCCTGCAGTGGGCTGCGAGAGCCTAATGATGAACACGATAGCTATATAGACATGAACTACGCCAGTGGTTAAGTTCTGATTTTTAACCCGCTTGCCGATATGGCTCTCAATACAAGAATTACAAATGCTGGGTCTGCACGTGGGTATTTTGACTTATTGCTTATTGGCGCATACTCGTTGATCGGTAAACAAGCAACAGCCAAATGTGAGGGGATCGCCAGTGATTGGCGCGAGGCGGATCACGCTGCAGGCCGTAGGTGGAGCCCGTAATATCTGGCTAATTGCCAATTTCGCCGTCGATCTCCGGTCCGGTGCGGTACGTGTTTGTTCATCACGATCGCTTCCTGATTCTAAGGATTGCCGCCAATCTAGTTAGGTGCTAAAGAAAAAAATTATCAAAGTATTATCAGGATATGTTTGCAACATGTCAGATATGAACAGTTTCGTCGGGGTTTCAAAATTACCGACTTCAAAAGGTTAAATCAAAAGCCTACGGATTTTTTTTTGTTCGGAAACGTTATCAATACCTATACGTGCAATACGAGTAATTGGTAGGTATGCTCCTATTTTGAAGATTGTTGCATATGGGCGGCCCCATTTGGGCGGCCACGTTTTGTATTTGTATTGCATCAAAGACAGTCATGAGCCTCCTGACATGTTTTTGATAGCCGAACCCGAAACACTAAGTTAATCGGGTGTATTTACATAGGTACGCCTTATTAGCCGTAAGTGAGTCTTAAGTTAATTTCGTTTCCATCGCTCACCGCATCTACAAGGGAAAATTACTTAACTGACTGTGGCGAGTGATGGAAACAATACCTATTCGCATTTTGCGCCGCGTAAGTCGCGCGTTTCCGCGGCCTAGCGGTTATCGTCAGTCCTTGGAAGCAGTAGGTATCATGTACCTACCTATATTACCTCCTTACCTACGCAGTTAAAAGCTAAATGGATTTCAGCCACTAGGTGCCCCGAACTTGCAGTAATCAATTAATTCTAGGGCAGTATGTGTGGCACCTCAGCCTTAATAGATAGAATTCACGGCTTTCAATGTAATGAACGATTAATTAGAGGTATAACGGTAATATCGTCAACCCAAAACAAAACATTGTCCTTGAGGGATCTAACGCCTGGGAGCTGAACTTGTTGGTAGTATAATTGTGGTGGTCCCATATAAAATTTGCCTATAAGAAATAGCTCTTATAGGCTTTGCGGTATTTAAATTTTGGTACATTCCGTATTTTTCGCCCCACGTTGGGCGCCACTTGTAAGCTAATGCTATTATGCTAAGTATTAACTTAGAAAAACGTAGCATTAGCTTAAAAATATTATCATAGAAATATTCTATGATAATATTTTTCCCCAGGAACGTACTCGTAATTACGAGGACAACTTTCTCATAAATTTCTAATCTGATTTTACGACTTTTACGATCGTTCTTAGCGGAAATAATTAAAGTTCATAATCTCTTTTGGGCAGTTTAACGTAACATTTTCGGGCCCTGCTGAAATGAGTGTAGGTATAATGAAATTTGTTTATGAGAAAACCTGTAATTAAGCTTAAAACCATGTGAACACATTAGTGGTAATAGGCTTTATAAATATTAGATTTAGATATTGTTCTATGCGAAGTAAAATCTTATTCGTTATTAAAAATATTTGCTATTCCCTCTTTCTTGCTTCATCTTTTATACTTCATTCGGCTAAAACATCTTTGTAAATCTGAAAGGATCTAAGTCAGCATCTTCCTCGGCTTAGACGACGCGGCTTAATCCACAATCGTAGTCTAAATTGCTTTGCTACGAAGATGCCCAAATCCCAAGTGTTATAATAAGACTCGAGGTCTTATTATCTCTTCGTGAGAGCTGTGTGCACATGCATAGCATAGCTTAATATGAAGCAATAAACAATGTTTTAAAATAATTATAATAAACGTGCGAGTCTCTTTACTTTCTCTCGAACTATCATCATCATCATCAGTAAATTGCAGTTCACTGCTGGAGATAGGCCTCTCCAGTTGTTCGCCACTTAGGGCAAACATCTGGAGGATATACCCATAATCGCCACGCTCAGGCGGGTTGGCGATCGCAGGGCGTAGCTTGTCGCTCCGGTGACGCTGCTACCCGTCATCGGTCTGTGGTATTTAGCTACGCCTTCTATTATGATGGTTATACCAGTCGGTTGCCAGCGCCTCGTTTGTTATTCTTATTGGCTTGGAGCGATATGATGATAGGCTGCTCCCTTACATCCCTGTGGTTTAACTGAAACTGTATCCATTATTGTTGCTACGTACAGGAGGAGGGGTGGAAGCTGAACCGCAACAATTACTACCAGGAGGGCTGGCTGGCGACGGGCAACGTGCGCGGCGTGGTGGGCGTCACGTTCACGTCGTCGCACGCGCGCCGCCCGCACGAGCTGCCCCTGCGCACCAACTACAACCTGCGCGGACATCGCTCTGACGTAAGTAGGACATAGATATTCTTTTATGTGCTTTTTTTTTACGAAATGGGTTTTCGTTTGACTACGATTTGCCTTCCGTACCTAGTCTACAATGGAAAGTTTACCCAGCAAAAACCGGTCTGATAGACAGACAGACCGGTTTTTGCACTTATTTCTGAAACCATATGAACTATACTGTTAAAACTTGGTCCGATTAAGTATATGTATTCTGAGAACCGCATTATGATTTTTACACTAAATAAAAAACATACTTAATTGAATTTTGGGGGTTGACCATACTTAGTGAAACTCAAAAAGATTTTTTCATCAAACCTATACGTGTGTGTTTAAGAATAGGTCTTCAAAAATAATATTTAGGATTCTATTTAGTACATATTTTTTTCTTTTTTTTCGCATATGGACTCTATCACGCGTTTAGGTTGACGCGGATAATTCGCATAGTTTGCGCGAGAGACACTGTTGTAAAATTGTAAAGCGAGGACGGGTTGCTATAAGCTTTAATAGATATTCAATTGCACAGGCAGTGGCTAGGCTAGTGAAAAGGCACTCTTATTCTAGAACCTAGCCTAAGAGTTCCTTTACGGATGCGGGGCTGCATGGAGCTTATAAACATCAACGATGGTTCTTAAATCACACATCATCTCTGCTCCACTTCAGTGGAACGATATCATTGGCCAATTTTTGTTAGCTCTGCGTAGCCAGATGACTAACAGAAGAGTCTGTAGAAACGCACTTTGATTGGTCCGGGGCTAAATCAGGCCCTGGTCATCTTCAGCACCTAATATTTTCACTCTTATTGAAACTTACACCTCAGAATTCAGATTGAGATCGGATCGGATCGGATTCTGGTTGACTGGCACATTTATTTTAAGCTTAGTCATTTCTCAAGCATAGACAAACCGCTTACTTTATTGCTTACCGTGGATCGTATCTCCGCTTTCCGACTCGACCATAAATCCGGAAGCACGATAAGAAATCGGGATTGAACTTTTGCAACATCAGGCAGGATAAATAAACCAACAAACCATATTAGAAGCTTAGCTGCAGATATATTGCCCTGACAAATATAACAAATTGAAATGCAGGCAGATGACTAAAGATTCTCAGTTACATTTATACGACCACTTTGGTGCATTGGTAGAAAACGCCGCCTCTGAAATAGTGGTCACGGGTTGAATCCCCGCACATTAAAAATATGTGTGTGCATGAACGAACATGTCTGTATTGATCTGGTTATTTGCTAATATATTTATTTATAAAAAAAGTAGCACTTTCTTTTTAACTCTCTCCTCCTCTCTCCTGTACCGTAAAGATGTGTGGAAAAATATATTTATTATAATATCTGTTGTTTTATAGCCGACCTCGCGGGGCTACCTTCACCTTGCCGCTCACGTGGTACACGAGTCCCCTTTGGCACGAACTGCAACAAGGCCATGTACTCATAACTGCCTATTTGATGTAAAACAAATTAAAGTGCACTGTAAATTATATGCACACAGGTATTTTTTATATATGACTGAGTGAATTTCAAGACAAGCTTTAATAAAAGTACTTATCTTTAAAACTCTGATGAACGATACCCATACGTGACATTTTACAAAGCTTGAAATTTGATTGTGAATCCTATCAATATAAGTTAATTGGAATAGAAGGCGAAAGTTTAAAATTTAATAATAAAGTACGTATCTTATAGTAACCATCACCTTAGTGACGTATGATTGAAAATAAATTTGTGTCTCGAGCCTAGCGAATAATTTGGCTTTTCTGCTTACATTTTTAATATCCTTACGAAGAGGTATTGTTCCGCCATCGTCTGATGGTTTGATCATTAGGGAACAATACTCAGTTTAATACTACAAATTGTAGAGTAGGTCGGTTTTTTGTAGGCCACTTTGACCTGCTCGTCATTTAAACATCTTTCTGAATTCTATTTTACTAAAGACCGATCTTATTCGATATAGCAAAGAATTACCGAACATAGATCATGTTCGGTACAACTGAGACCAGTTACGATACCTATCCTTATTAGGCTCCGCCCCCTAAAAACCCCGTTTGTCGTTTTCAGTAGATATTGGGAATCATGTTATTGAATATGCTCTACTCAAAACATGGACTATTATATCACAAAGCGTTCTACAAAGTAGCCAATTTGCAACGACTCAGAGACAAAATATGATGTAAAGTACACTTTTAAACTTGGGGATGACAAGTGAATCTCTTTGCTGGCAACTAACTTGAACACTTTATTTACTTTAAGGACGCAATATTCTCTAGATAATGGCGCCTGAAAATTGAAAATGACGACACGATACGTCCTCTTTGTGTTACGTCGGAAAAATTGTTTCGTTTAGGTAGGTGCTCCGGGGAGAGGGATGTTTAAGGGGCCTTACTCAAAAAGGTATTAGATAGATAGTGTAATATTATTAATGACAGTTATTGTAATACATACTATGTTTTACGCGAAGCAACTTAGCTTAGTAGCTACATTATGTATCCAGGTGTGCCAACCCTGCTTGAAAATTTCAACATTTCCAACTAACTAGACAAGTATCTTCTTTACTAAGTTAGTATTAGTAGATACTTATTTAATAACCAATAAGTGATTAATTTGAAAGGAACTAGATATACTTTTGGTATATAGATATTTACAAATCTATATAATAATGCTAAACTTTTAGTTACCTACTTGTTGTACACGTAACTTTACGCAATTTATTAATATTAACTATCTTATAATGATGCGTAATTGCGTAAACCATACCTAACCTACAACGTAAATTAAACTGATGTGGCTTTGTTACGTTACCAGAGTGCTTTCTTTGTAAACCTTTGTAATAAAATACAAAATCTCGCAAGCTCCGTCGTAACACGCTGATCTCTTTTTATTTATTGCTCCGACGTCGTTCATTCATTCAGTGCACACTCTACGTGGGCATACTTAACCCGTGTAGCCTTCAGTAAGGAATGCGGGGTATGGAGCGATCGTTTTTGGGTAACAATAATCCCCGCTCGTTGCCAAATAGACATTGTACAATGTTTGTGGGCGCTGATTAGGGTTGCGCACTTCGAGCCAACGGAAAAACACGTAACATATTGTGGCGACGACGACGTGACTTTATTATGACTTTGGAAATGCGTGGAACTGTAAGTATAGGGGGTACGGCCGCTGAATAAAGCGTTGTGCCTGAAGCGAACGAAACTGTACGATAATGATTTAGACTAGGGGTATCCCTATTTTAAGTTAATAAATTGAATTCTAACTGTATAGCTAGAATTGAATTATTCTTGTCTTCCTTTATGTTTATGTTCACTTGATAGGATAGTAGGTACGTACAGTGTGCGACAGGCTGAGACGACAGTCGGAGTATACACTGAGGCAAGAACATACCATTAGCCACCTAATATTAGGTCCTAAGCAACTAACTAGAAAGGGTTCACCGTATAACCTTAATTCATGGAAAATAATGACAAAACGGCCCGTCTCGCGTCTCGTTGAGAACGTGAGGGAGTTTACCTTCTATGTTTTGTACTTTACGAAAACATTTTGCTGTTTCTACCGATACTCCGCATAAAAGATCCGTTACATGGTACAGCCTCAACTTGATCTCTGATCGCGTTTCTTGGCTTTCGGCAAAGGCATTGAGCGCCGAGCGCTCTTTATTCCTTGTAAGCGTGCGTCTTTAGACTCGCGTGATCCCTTTACAACAAACCTTCCCCAGCTTTTAATATTGTAGCGGTTTGAGGCTTTTTGTACTCGGAACCATTGTCCTTCCAAAACAAAGTGTCTTTTCTGCCTTAGTTACCATCTTCTGTTTTGAAATAGATAACGTTTATTCGGCTGCGTCATACTTTACTAGTGCGGCATAACTGAGGCAGTCGTGAATGTTTTTTAAGTTGCACAATATTACTTGCTTCTTTTCGACGGATGGTGATTGGACGAGTTCGGTGTACCAACTACCAACACGGGGAAATGACCCCCGTCTTCTTCGAAACTAATACTAACTGAATATTCATGAGCGCCACACGGACTATATTCACTTAAGTACCTTGCTCATTAATTTTTCGCCTATTCGCGGTAGTCGTAACATATATTAATGATTAGGTACGAGTTCAGTTATGGTGAATGGGTATTTGCCTTTAAGAAACCAGGAGTGCCCTCCGCTTGTCATCTGCGGCTGGCCAGGGCAAGCAGTGACGCGGCCGTATACCTACTTCTGCTTCCCGTATCCATGCAAGTAGCTGCCCACTGGCGATATAGGGTAGTTTAGTGGTGTGAGTTCCACACAACTAACTCCACAACTAACTCCCTTCCGAATAAGACGTGAAGGTGCCTCATGTGTTCCCATCTCCATTCGTTCCCGAGAAAAATAAAGTTATGTTGCGTAGTTATGTCCCTTTTTAATTTTGAAGAAAGGTACATTCACACACATATTACCTATTTAAGGGACAAAAATTTGTATAATGAACATTTGTGTTTGTTTCGTGTCTGGGTGCTTATATTTGTATTTAATTATATATATGTTCTGATACTCATAACACAAGTGCTTAAGCTACTTACTGTGGGATCGGAGCAAGATAGGCATGTGATGTTGTCTGAATTACCTCTGAGAGACCTCTACCTAAATGTATATTCATATTCATTTAGGTAGATATAATGTTCATTCATGCACATTACACAATTATAAGGTACGCTATCGTAGCGAAAGAATAATGGAATGTGACAATTGCTATGCAGCCAATGTGGCCATTAAAGATCGTTATTAACGGCTCGAGAACTGCATGCAATGCTGTAACGTTGTTTGCCAAAGAAATCCGCAAATGGCCGCCACCGACCCACTTCGTTTCGCCGACCTTGACCATATTTTGCGGATTACCACTCATCTATCTAAAGCTTGTTAACTAAATATTTTAGGCTATGCCAGTTCTTTTGTCCAATTAATCGAGGAATATGAACTTCGTCCTTGCTTTTTGGCACCTCATTCCTTTAATCACGTCGGTACCTTGGGAGCTAGTCTAAATCAGTTCTTCATGGAGAGACTGATTTCGGTATAATGTTTAACAATGAAAACTTATCGTTGATCATGTTATCATATGTAGTAATTAGTAAATAATACAATGTGCACTGGAAGCCAATTGCGTAGCAGATTTTAAGGTACATACACAAGTGTCTGCGTAACTAGAGGTACTCTCTCTTTCGCTCTTATAATCCGAAGGGACGATATTTCGATATGATCGGAAAGATCATGATCTAATCACGAGGTTCTTTCGCCGCCAACTTTTTGTCTCTGCAGCTGCTACTAAAATTGTTGGTGATTTTTTGGAGAGTCTTGAACTCCCCGGCATTCGCGTCCGGAACCGTTTGGAAATAAAAGTATCCTATCATAAAATCTATACTTGGTCAATGTTTGTGCAATATTATTTTGAAAATTCGTTTAATCGAATCGAGCAGGCACGCTTACCAGTAGGTATAATCAAATCTGATTTCAATCTGTCTATCTCCACATTCGGACTTTGAAGGGCGTATCCCCCCATCAAATGGAATGGCCGATGAAAAATAGGGGTCCGTTATTTTTCAACAATGTACAAAATAAATTGAATTGGGCATTTGTGAACCCTCCCAAACGAGTGAACCTATATGCGCGACTGTTTCTTTGAACGTGAAAACCAATAACTCAATATTTTATCGGCACGCAATATGGCTTAGGATGCGAAATTGTTGCGCACAGTGGAACTGAGATAACATTTTGCAGTTAGTTCATAGTCCGTAACCTTTTGAGTTTGTTACTCACATTTTTTAAATAATATTTCTGAATCTCTGCTTATTAGAGCCCCTAGAACGCAATTACTTTACGTTCAGGAATTTAATTTAGGTGAGCGCGAAGGACTGTAAATTAGTTTAGTAGGTAGGTACGTAGGTAGATACTTAATTAGACAGAAAGGTTTAAAAGCTTTGATTAAAGACGATATAATCCACTTATTTTACTTTATGAGCATTTAGATTGAGCGATATTACGAGTATTATGTACAAAATAATGAGGAATGACAATAACCTAAATAACCCAAATGCCACGGTGGGCCACACAGCGCCATCTAGTCCCAAACTAAACCGACGCTTTTACTGTGGGTCAAACATTATCTAAGTAAGCATGCTCCGTCCTAGACCACATCATCACTTAACATCAGGTGTGATAGTGGTCAAATGCTTTCTTAAAACTCAATAAAAAAAACAGACACATTTGTTGTTCAACAATAAGCAGTCTTGTATATGTTTCTGAAACGCAAACTTGGGATGGTTCTAGAACTTGGGCAGTAGCCCGGGGAAATACCGTTGTTTTAAAGTTGGCAATTTTACCGTAACTCTCCCAAGGAACACAGACTGGAAGTTTTCTTAAGCATATTCGATGGCGATGTTATCTTAGGGAAGTTGTATCTGTTGTTGATGATTGAGGTATTTCTTATCATTAATGGCAAACGTGTGTTATTAATTATTCAAGTTTATTTTATGTTTCTTTGCAACTTCTACGATTCCCTAACGTCTTAACTAGTTCAGAATACTTTAAACCTTAGTAAATTAAATAAATAATGCTTGTTATGTTATATTTTATTATCAATTTCTGATTCAATTGATATCTATTGCCTACCCTAAGGTTGTCTGGAAGACATCGCTTAAAGCGATAAGACCGCCTAATTGTACAAAAAATGTCTATTGTACTTTTACTTAGTTTTAAGTCAATATACTTTATTGGACACAATGTGCAATAAATTATGTCTATCTATGTTCATGCAGTAAAGTAACCGCGCTCTGCAAATTTTTCTCATCAACAGGAATCTTATTAAGCACGGTAATTGCTAGGAGTCGAGAAAATTTTTATTAACTGGAGGTATCTCATTGCACGATTATGTAGCAAAAGAAATATTTGTTTTAATTACGACGAGGAACGTGAATCGGTGCCAGACGCGCGCCGCGGCGTCAACTCCGCCCTACGGCTTCCATATTATTTCACAGTAATTGAACATAAACCTTTCTTTAGCTGCAAGTTTTCTCGTCCCAAAAATGTCCATAAATAATTCGTGAATCGAGACGCTTTCTATTTTCTTATACAACATCTCATTTGCTTTATCTCTTCGGTAAATCGTGTCATCAGATTTCTAAATCTATTTTAAACTTCTGTCGAAGATAAATTGAGTTGAAGGCATTGAGACATTTTTAAAGAGATTACTATATCATATTACGTGGATACGTCAATCACTTTATTATTCCATTTTGACGCTTTCGCAAACTGTCTGCGTAACTTATTTGCTTGTCTTCAAATTATCTTCAAATGCTGGTAAAGCCTTTGAACCGATTGTTATTTCAACGGGGTGTTTTATCCCGGTCTGTCTCGCTTTCTTATCTCACAAAGGGTTGTTATGTTGTTAAATATAGTCTCTGCTCTGTGGAGTGCTCATACGGTGGCTGGGTTGCCTTGCATCTTGTTAACTTTATTATTTAAAGTGTGTAGTATAAGTGGTTTAACATTCATGAAGTTCTTTTTCTCTTTTATAGTTACTTTCTAAAGTAATTTTCTACATGTGAAGGCGCATCAGGGCGCAATTAAGGCTTTTAAAAAGTCTTTATTAGTTTTTCCATTACCCGTATTATTGTTTTATGTAGTAATGTAACTAAAGTTAGTTTTAGATTATATGTGCATTTATATCCTATTTTATATTGTGCGCTGAATACATATTTTCCTTCTAATGTACCTAAGTATTTTATAACTATAAAGTATAATTTTTAGTTATCTGATTTAGTTGACTATTGAATTAGTGTGTTAATTTAAGATCATGTTAATTAGTCCGAAACCAATTAGGTCGATAATGAACAAATTTTGCCGCTATTTGATGTTAGTTAGGGACTTAATAAGCCGCATTGTGAACAGTTAATTCACTACGTTGTGATTCTGTTTTGGAAATTTATAATATTATACTGCTCTGTAATATGAATTACGTTTACTCATTTCATAGACAAGATGTAATTGATATTAAGAAGATGAAACAAGTCAACAAATATTTAAGTACCTACAAAGAAAACTCATCATCATCATCATCTACCTTTCCAGTCCACTGCTGGACAGAGGCTGTGGATGATGATAAATCAAATACGGATGATGACAAGGTATGAAAATGAAGAAAATAATTAGTCCGTCTCTTAGATAATAAAAAAATATAAGACCCGTATTTTTTGTTTTGTCGAAATAACAAGAAAATACTTAGATATAGCGCATTAAAGTTACGGAGTGGGGGCAAATTACGTCACGTTAGAGTATATTTTGTACTCTAACGTGACGTCATGTGACATTTAAAATCAATGTATCTTCGTAAGTTTTTGAACAAGAGGCAAAATAAAAAATACGTATCCAATATTTTTCATTAATCTATCTGATGGACATTAAATTATTTTTTAGTCATCATCCCAATTCAATATTAAAAAAGTATAAAACTCAATATTCGACGATATAGTGGTCTTGAAACACTTTAGCAGGTAATATGTAGGTATATTAGTTGTGGAATGATATTCCACGTTTCACTCTTTATATCTTCCACGATTGTTACAGTAATTACCAAACCATCTGTAAGTGTTAGGCGCACTAACCCTTCATCTTTTGGTCTGGAATTTCAATAAGTCCCTTGTTAGTGAGAGCCTACACCTTTCAGGAACGTTTAATCAAAATTTCAAATGTCTAGCGGTTTGAGCTTCGAAGCTTTGCTGAGTTGAAGTGCCGGAATCTACTTGAATTATTGACTAGGCTTCCACAATTTATACTGGTGTAATCGTACATATTTAATTAAGAAATCGATTGCTCGTATTAAGTTCGGCGAACTCGTAATGTAAGTAGGTACGTCTTAACCGCCGAATAAGAGGTTTTAGACATAACTTAAACCCTTTTGTTCAAGTTTCAATTTAAACACTTGAACAAAAGGGTTTAAGTTGACAAGAACGAGATCAGGACATAGGACCATAATGTGATTTCTGATGCATGGAGTTTGAGCACATTTCCTCGCTGATTATACTAGCTTTTTGAAAGAAAAAGCCGCCGGATCCAACAATCGCTCGTTCTTCGGGTAATCACGATGAAGGAAATAAAAAAAACCCGTTCGGAACGTTCGTTAATTCTTACTTGTAAATTGGGCGGAGCTTTAACTGCGAACAAGTACGTAGGGCGCGTAATAAATAACAGGTGGCAGAAGTTTATGGCGGGAAGTACGTTCCTACATTAACTTAATGTGCTTAAACATTACCTACTTTACTCCTTCTCGTAACTTTCATGTGATATTTCGACAATTTAATTTGCAAAGGGTATGTTATTTCACTTTCTGTTTCGCGTAAGCACAAGATTTCTATCCTTACTTACACAAAATCGTTTAGAACATTGCCTATACATAATGTGTGGTCATCGGGTCAATACCTCTTTAGGACAAATTAATATTCGTACACTTAACTACATAAGCAATTAAGCATCTTTGGGATCAGATAAAATGTTCTCAAAAAAAGTTTTCCAGACAATCTTTTTAAAGATTTTAAGATAGCAAAAATAAATCGGTAAACATGAATTTCCCAAAGGAAATCTAAAGATTTAGCGATAGTATGATGGACATTAGACGCTTGTATTATTGATACCGATGTGAGGAGGATGTGAAAGTTGAAAGATGGACGCAAGGCGGCGGTCGTCAAAAGTCTCCCGGAACGTTCGCACCCGCTGACCCTCGTAATAACACAAAGAAGGGTTCGATACTACCGACTGTTGCTTATTTATTTTCTCCTTTTATACGACTATTGAGAGACATTCAGTGTGGCAAATAATTTATTTTACCCGTATACGCCCGCATAAGTGTAGTCTATGTCTTGAAGAAAATGATAACATTTTCTTAATACATAAGTATATGTAGGTACATAATGGTTATTTATTTTAACCATAAATAATCCGATGCTGGATAAATACGGCCAAAGTTCTCGATATTTGGGCTAAATATGGTTTTAACCCTTCCCTTCAAACTAGGACAAATCAAGACAATTCCAGATGGATGACAAGATGACAACCCTATGCCCAAGTATAAAAAAAAATAACGAGCTTCACCATAATTGACACATCTACAACGTTTTTAAACTGTCAACGTGTATTCCGTCCGTTCTGTATGAAACACCATGGATTGATCACTTTTATTGGTTCGATGATTTTTAAAATACCTTTTTTTGCAATTTACTTTCAATAAAATTCCCTGTACAGATCCGATCGCGGTCGATTCTCTCCGAAACTGAATTCAATCTACCGTTCATGGAAATTGCCGGTAGATTCGCGCGGAGAGATTGTGTAGGTAATCATACTCGCACCCTCACGATTTTATTTTTCCGACCTATAAAAACGATATCTCTTTTATTTTCGTCAAAAATTATGTGCATGTATAAAAGGTACGCTCGCTCAAGCAAGGTACGCTCGTTTTATTCCTATTTAAGGTCATACTTAATTGAAAGGTTTTGTATAAACATTTTTGGATAACTTTGTACACAGACGAAACATACAGAAGAATCAGCATAACAAAAGAAGGTCGTGGTATTGTATTGATAGACCGGAATACTATGTAACTATTCCACTTATTAGTAGGCTACTAAATAGGTGTTAGAAATATGAATATTTGTGGCTACATGGGTGCTTGTCGGTCTATTGTCGTGTCGGATCTGCGTATCTATTTGGGGAATAAACAATAAGTTGTTTACGCACAAATGGGTTTGGATGAATCTTGGCAAACCCATTAGTTTATTGCGTTTTACACGCACGGTTATCGAAAATCTAAATACAGAAGTAAGTTGAAGTTATGGACAGAAACTAGTTATTAGCAATTATTTAATAGTTATAAACCTACGTGTGCTTGATGAAATTACTCATTTAAACTTCGCCGACATTCTCTCGTCGACTCTCTTAGGGGATGAATTATCCAAAGTCCTCTCTGAGAGTTAGCTGGGAAAGCTCTCGGTATGAAAAGAGCTGTGTGCAGAACTTGGTGTTTGTAGTTCATAGTCCATTGTGTGTTAATCCGCACGCGCAATGTTGGCAGACAGTATATGCACATTCTTAGTGTGTAGTAAGTATGTATAATTGTGTGGCATAATATCTATTTTTATATTCTTGGAAGGTTTTAATTATGAAATATAGCCTACAATGCCAAGTGCCAGAAACGACTTTTCCGAATGGCCACAAAAGCCAGCCTGGCTTAGGGACCTTCAAGCTTCTAAATTACTCAACGTACTTTGACTCTCTTCGAGTTACGGTGTCTATAGGATGAAGTAATCACTTACCATCAGATGACCTGTAGGCCCGTTTGCCTCCTCTGACTTAAAAAAAAAATACCCAAGACATGCCACGCTAGGCCACACATCTAGCCCCAAACTAAGCCGCAGCTTGTACTATGAGTATTAAACAACTGATAAACTTACTTAGATAAAATCATAGCGCAACAGATATTAATTTGTAGTTTGGAATATGGTACCTATAGTTCCCTACTGTTTTTAACCACTTAGATGCTAACAAATGTTGAACTTCCAGGTAATCCTAGTGAAATGGAACGAGCCGTACCAGAAGCTGGCGTCGTGCGACAGCTCCGGCGTGATCTTCGTGTGGATCAAGTACGAGGGCCGCTGGAGCATTGAGCTCATCAACGACCGCAGCACGCCCGTCACGCACTTCTCCTGGTCGCACGACGGCCGGATGGCCTTGATTTGCTATCAGGTGAGATTTCTCTTTTGTATCTTTTTTAACCGACTTCGAAAAAAGGAGGAGGTTCTCAATTCGTCTCTATGTATAATATTTTTTTTTTTTTATGTATGTTCAGCGATATTTCCGTCAATTATGGATGGATTTCAAAAATTTTTCGACAGTTCGACAGAAGACACTTCCGAGGTGGTCCCATTATCACCAAGTAAGGATCTGATGATGGGATCCTGGAGAAATTGAGGGCAACAACCGAAAATTGTATGCTCATATGGTGTTTTTGTTACGTAATCATATTTTACTTAGGTATATGCTTCCGAGCGACAACGTCTGGTGCTGATGATGAAGCCACAGAACTCCTTAACGGTTAGGAGTTAGGGGACAGTACTGACATTGGTCGATATTAAACTAGGTAGTAGTATGTACTTATGCAGGGCTAATAGGGCAGGTGATTTGGTAAGTGATATGCTTGATTCTAGATCGCAAAGTCTTCACTTGACTTAAAGCAAAATTTTTCATTCCTAAGTAAAACTCTTAAGGACATTAATTAGCCTTTATTCAAGGCCACAGCACATTAACGCAACTAAAAACAGAGAAATAAAATTATTTTTAAAAAAAAAATTAAACCGACTTCAAAAAAAACGCAAACGACCAAAACTAAAAAGCGATAAATAACGTAAGTAATTCTATCCTTAATACATAATCATTTAAATATTACAATTATCACTTATTTTTGAAGTCGGTGCCAGCCAAACATATCTAGGTATATTGTCGTGTGGATATGCCGGCCGCGCGCGTCATACAACAACAGTCTACGTTAGGTACCGAGAGGTTGGCACCGACTTCAAAAATAAGTGATAATTGTAATATTTAAATGATTATGTATTAAGGATAGAATTACTTACGTTATTTATCGCTTTTTAGTTTTGGTCGTTTGCGTTTTTTTTGAAGTCGGTTTAATTTTTTTTTTAAAAATAATTTTTATGCATAATTTTATCCGGTTTGCACGACGTTGCCCCTATCTTCAGAAAATTACACTTCCTCTACCTGAAAGTTGTCTGGAAGAAATGAAATTGTTGGTGATAAAATCAGAAAAAATATAAAAGGTGAAAATATAAACGCCAATTTTGGATGACAACTAATTTATTCTTTTTACAAACAAAACATCAAAAATATCAAATAAGTCGGCAACAGAAATGAAATGAAACGAAACGAAATGAAATGAAGTGAAATAAATGAAAATTTAATACCTAATCCGACGAAGGACTTCCCAGTTTTATGTATGCCTAGATTGTACCACAACATGTCTGTATCACCTTTACTGTATTTATAGTGTGTTTTGTGCAATAAAGAATATTTATTTATCTGTAATTATGGGTTTGCGCTTGACTGCAATTCACCTGATGGTGGTAAGAGATATCACAGTCTACGATGGAGCGCACTCACTCTTCAACAACCGCTCCACTCTCGCCTTAATCATCGAAGAATGTACGTTTCGGGGAACAAGGAGCCTGGCAAAGAGTTCCATAGTTTGGCCGTTCGTACTATGAAAGTAGAGGCGAAACGTGATGTGCGAGTCTTAGGACCTTGCACCATATAACGGTGCCTATTCGCCGTATCCCTGCTCGTTTGTTGTTTTTATATTGGCACAACACAGCGTCCGTCTCTCGCCTGAAGGAAAGCTGAAAAGGCAACTTAAGTCCCTATGTAAACTGACAAAGTACGTTGCCACGGCCGAGGGCGTAACTATACCTACCATCCGAAGTTCGTTGCTAATTCATCGGATTTTGACTAAATGTGCAATAAATTAATGTTGGGAGTTGAGATTATTATCTGACTGGGGGTCCCTTGCGTCTCGCGTTTTGCCGACTTGCAACCCTGCAGCATATGGTCAAACGTGGGTGACCAAATAAATAGCTTTATCGTTTAATGATTTGGTTACCATTAGTTGGCCACTTCATGAAATGATCAATTCATCGATTTGGCCACGACATAGCTACGCCGCTGACTTCATCTCAAAAAGAACTAATTTGAGATGTTTTGACTGAAAAATGCTTTTTTTCTAATTGACTACGATGATAGCTGCTGCTGGTTAAAGGCTGCACCTCTACCTGAGGCAAATCATTAAAGTAATCCTGCTTTCTGAACCAATGGGCTACGAGTTCAATCTCCACCCGGGACAAACATATAAGATCATTTGTCAACATCGATTGTCCAATGACTTTTTTTAACTTATAGACTTGCCCATTCATTTCCTAAAGTCATTAAAACAAAATATGTAAACGTAAATGAACAAATTATGGATCTCATCTTTTATGTATGTACCTGTTATTATAATCCCATTCTGTTTACTCCTAAATAGGAGTATCTTGCTTCATTTTGGACATGAAAATAATTTAAAACAGTCCTTTTTGCAAAAAGCCATCCATCCATATTGTATGAAAAATGGGATTAAACCCGACGTTACAATATGTCTATAGGGACAAACGAGACCTCTTTAACGAGATTTGCCATTATACATATAGAACTCGCTAGGCATATCACAAGGATTATGTAAATACGTCGCCAGGCATAATTTCAGCGTAAAATTGAAAGTTGGTTCAATTTACATACGGATTTCTCCGCCTGAATGTGACGTTTCAATATTCTAGACGTCTAAGTTGCCGTACTTCAGATTCTAAATAGTATATGAACAACTTACGTAGAGCTGAATTTAGTAGAGAAAGTAAACAATTTTTAGAAGCCTTTGAACCATGGATAAGAGCGTTTTTGGAAAACGTCCAACGAAAATTAATACCTACTCTAAATGCTCGCCAAGTGTGGTGTAAGCATTTAATTTGGTTGGAAAATCTGGTTTATCTGTTGGTATATAGGATATTTTACACGGCCACTGAAATTTGAGTTCTAAGTCTTGATTGGGTAGGTAGGTAATAAGTCCTTTAGAGATCCATGGCTACGCAACTATCGCGTCGTAGCGTCACTTTCGTAGTCCGCTACGAGCTACGCCTGCTACGCTGCGCTACGATTTATTTACATGACTTGTCTCTACCGTCTCTTGGTCACTCAAGCACGGCACTTGTTTAATACTCGAGTGATCTGATTAAAGACTAGAGATTCTTTGGAGGGCACTTAAACGGCATGCATGGGCGATCTATTTTATTACTTTATTTTTATCATACGAGTATAATAGACTAGCCTTTTTTTTACATTTTCCATTATTTCTTCGCTCCTAATAGTTGCAGCGTGATGTTATATAGCCTAAAGCCTTCCCCAATAAATGGTCTATTCAACACAGAAATAATTTTTCAATTCGGATCAGTAGTTCCTGAGATTAGCGTGTTCAAACAAACAAACTCTTCAGCTTTATAATATTAGTTAAGATTAAGATTGTAGTGTTCTTGATATCATTTTGTCAGTGAAGTTGCAGATGTAGGTAAATTTCCCTGAATTCGTGTCTCATACAAGTATGAGAATGTAGTACCACTTAATAAGAATCTCAATAGGTACATATAAAAATTTGTCCTTGACATCGTTAATTCAAAAATTTGGCATGGTAACACTGTACTCCATGATGTAAGAAGTTGGCATCTTAAGGCAGATTTATCAATAGGTAATTAGGTTGCAGTACAATACGGCGGCTAAAAATGGCATCAGTTAAACTTTGATATTTTCAAAATATTACGTTAGTTTTATCGACCTTTAGATAGCAAATAAGAGACTAGTGGATCGCGCAATAGCTAGACAGCTTAGTACCTGCCTGTCCACCTAAAAATAAATCTAGAAACTAGATCCCCGGGATATCCTTGTGACCTTTGCTAAAATAATAAAGCAGTCGAACGCTAGGATGTGGCGGTACAGTGACTAGAGGATACAGTGAAGTTATCCATTAGCTTTTACGTGAACCTACGTTGCTTGATAAGTACTACTAGTGGGTACTTCTGTAGACCCCATTGACCTAGCTTTGTCCCAAACTTTCGATTTAAAGACAGGTTCATGTTCATGACTTTTATCCCAGATAGAGCAGGCTTAAGTTTAAATCGGAAGATTTTGATCAGACCTCCACAACACGACAAGGGGAAGTAGTCCAGATAGGACAAGATATTGCATAGGATACTATAGTTACCTGAATCTCACTTAAGATAGTTTCAAGTACGTAATTTTACAACCTAGTCCTTATACCATTTCAGAATGTCTGCCTCTTTGGTACAGTGGTCGCAATTGTGCGCCTATGGACTATTGACACTTTTCTTGGGTTAGACCACGAATTGTTATTGGGGCTTTCTATCTACAACCGTTTCTGTTACACGCTAGCGGCCACGCGAAGTCTGGTCTGGGAGTTATCGGTGCCCTATAGCCCTTGAAGGATTAAGGCAGGAGCCTGGAGCATAGCTGGAGAGAGCAGGTGTGTCGGACAATTGTTTCGTCGGCTTATCAGAGTTGGAGGAGAATGCACTTGAGTTGGTGCACGGTAACATTTCTTGAATATTTGGCTAATTTCTCCTTAGAGGTGGTCCGTTACGGCCGAATTATGTTACCTAAGCGATACATTACTGCAATGTGTCGCGTTGTAGCGTCTGCGCTATCCATCAATGTCTCGCTGTGTCCACACTCCACAGCCACAGCCTACGCTTCGTTACCGGGTTGACCAAATTGAAACATAATCGATACTGAACCTATTCCAGGAGCGTGTTGTGCAAAACATCTGTTTACTGGTGCGAGTTCCAACGGTTGATTATATTCTGCGAATTCGTCTTTGAAGTTTGTAGAGAGATGTGGGATAAAATTAATTTGTTATTTGTTTGAACGCTATGTTGTAGCAGCTTTTACGGATTGGTGTAGTTACAAATGTAGTGTGATGTTATGTACTTGCAACAAGATAGAGCGCAAATTCGATGGAACTTTGAAAAAAAAAGTAAGTAGTAAAATCGTGGTAAAGTATGTAGTATGTTTATTGAATATGTAGGTAGGTATTGTAACATAGATAGTAGGTATGTAAATGCATTTTTTTATGCCAGAAACCAACCCATTCACATGTTTCATTAGGAAATAGGCATGACTCACTCTGTTTCGGAAATTCCTATTTTACACCATTAACATGAAGGGTGGCGAGGTATTTTTGCCGTAAAATATCAATAAAATCTTGAACGTTCACATGTTTTCAATATGTTTTATTTATAGGTACCTACATAAATGCATTAAAAAGTCCAGTGAAGTATGCATATACATTGCATTCATGTCCACCGACGGCCCGATGTTTCTTAAATGTCATGCAACACTTCCTCGATCCTATTAATACATGAATTTATAAATAGAATTTATTTTACAAATGAACTTGTAGGTGCCCTACAGCGCCCAAGGTTCCTCTCGCCTTGGCCTGCTTCGCGCAATCCCGCGATCCAGCCAATTGAATCTTTAATTTGAACAGACCCTCACTGTATATTGGAAACGGCAACTGAAGCAATAAGTATTATGTTTGTGACGGAGGAAACCAACCACAACATCTAATCATCTAAATGCTAAGGCCGATTTGTACAATGTTTGTGTTATAAAATGGTAAACCCCTATCTTTATTTCAACCAAGTAGGTAACTACTTGAAAACACTGATTCACTAAACTGATGTCATATTCATTCAAATTATGCAATGAAAATGCATTTAGATTAGATATGATATGAATTAAAAGTAAATCCAGTTCTCGATGAATTCGCATTTTACAAAACAAAGTAAAGTTCACTGTTTAGGGCGTAATACTCGTAATGCCACAGCCAAATACGCACTTAACTTGAAACCTTAAACAGTCCTCTTTTATGATGAGAGTTGAAAACAATTTTGTTACTTTAAAGCAACAAAACTTGTATAGGCATACAGAATTTTAAATGTGTATAATATAAGTTGTGTCACTAAATCAAAAGGCCGCAGGCTAGTTGAAAATTACAACAAAGTTTTAAATCTGTTTAATATGAGCTCAGAGGAAATTCTATTTCCATACCATGTCATTATCACTAGTTACAAACCACCGTGTAACTACTTTAAAGTAGTTTTGAACGCTAGCAACTTTATTAATGAAGTTTCAGTTCTCCGGTTACCGTGTGTCCGCTTACAATATGGTTTGCTAAATGTAATGAACTGCACAGGTATGAGTAATAGGGTTGGCTGACAAGTTATGTATAGCTGTTATGACATGATCACATTCTGATATCGAGAATTTTAGCACTTCTTAACCAGGAGTCAACATTCTATTGGTTCACGTTTCAATAAAATAAATAAATAACCCCTGACATGCCACTCTGGGCCACACAGCGCCATCTGGTCCCAAACTAAGCCAAAGTTTGTACTATGGGTACTAGAAAACTGATAAACTTAGGCAGGTACGTTTTTTTAATAAATAGGTAGGTAGGTAGGTACTATACATATTAACCACCCAGTCCAATTCAAACAGACATGTTCATGCCCACAAATGTTTGTACTGTGCGAGGAACGAAACCGCAACCACAAATGACATACAAATAGAGCGATTCAAGTTTTGTATATTTATTTTATACACAACTATGAACATAGGAATAATTATTTTATAGTGTAAAATACCTCCACCGACGAGAAATTTTGTAAAATGTGAAAAATTTTGAAAATAGGTTTCTGTTTTATTGAATTTGTCTTTAATTGAACCACGAAGCAAATACAAAGAGGAGATGTCATAAGCATCTCGGTCTAGTGATAAAAAAACTAGAGGTCGGTCTATAAATTTTACCAATCAACGCCGTTTACATGCCGTTAGTGGGCGTGGCTTATTAATTTGCACTCGGTCGTTCTCAGTACTCTTTCTGTGGACTTATTTCTATTTTCGACGTATTGTAGCATTTTACGAAGAAAATCATGAAAGTGTTGTGTGTTAATGTGTAATAATTACTCTGGTAAACATTCAATTGCAATGAAAGGAATCACAATTCATGTGTAAGTATATTTAATTCGCATTTTGTTAAAATAAAATTCATAAAATACGCTTTTGACATAATTCATGCACGAATAATGATTTTACTCAACGATAGATGGCACCTCTGTGCGTAATGGGAGCAAGCAATATAAAGACACATCAAGCTCAAAAACCTTGGATTTATTGAAATTTGTTTTAAATTTATGCATAAGGACTTTTATCTTGATGAAAATAATGTTGTTTTATGTAGATTCATTGTCATTATACAAAAGTATGTGCTATCTGGCAGCAATTTTTAAGCGGCATACAAATGTCAAAATACCAGGTCCGTAATTGGGATGTAATTTATATTCGGACATAGGCCTATGTCCAGCTGTGGGCTGCAATAGGCCAATGATGATGATTATATTCGGATTATTATTCATTGAAGAAAAATTATATAAATTTCAATATTAAAATTAAACTGTGTATTATGTTTATTCTAGACTAGCTGAGCCCGCGACTTCGCCCGCGTGGAATGAAGTTTCATCCCCTATTTTATCCCCTTGAGGGTACAGTTGATCAAAATCCTTTCTTAGCGGATGCCTACGTTTGATATATTTAGATTCCCGTCTAATAAAATCCTTAGAATCTTTCTTTCTTTATTCACTTTAAAGAAAGAAAAAAAAATCTTTCTTTCTTTCCACGATGTTCGTGGCGCAGAGTCAGCTAATTTGTATTTATACTTACTGTTTTAAATAATTATGTACATAATTTAATAAATATATAAATAATACAAGCAAAACACTATTTATTTTTTACTGTTCCAATCAATGCACCCTTTCTCCTTTAGTTATACATAATTGAAAAGTGTCATGCGCTTGATGTAATGTAATAAAAGCAACCGTCTAAAGTCACAAAAATGTTAAAACTATAGGTCGCCTCAAGGCGTGGTCTTCTACTTACTTCTGGTGTCACCATGATCCAAAAAGTTCCTATGGACTAAAGGCGCAGATGTCGCTAGGAGTACTTTTTATTGAATAGGTAGGTATTCTGAGTACGTCCTTATAATATAGCTAGCGAAATCTAGTGCCCGATAGCTAAACTACATAAGAAGATGAGACTAGTAGTTCGGCTTCTAGCCGCCATACGGAAATAAGAAAGGGGCGTCCCCCCGTACCCCCCTTCTTTTTGCCACGCAATTTTCCTATGAAAGTATTGGTTATCACATCTCCTCTTTGTATTTGCTTCGTGAATTGAACGAATGCCTTACAGCACTAGTCCTTTTATTTTATCTAGGGCAACGGCGGCCCGTGCCTAGCCAGGGAAGCCACATCGCCCTTTATCTTCAAATGCCCCAAGGCGATACCTTGCTCGCGTTCGGCCGCTCCGGCCCTGTAATTAAACTTCCTATTGGACTTCCCGTGATATAATTTTCCAGCGCAGTACCTCCTTTATGACTTCACGTGTACAGTTGATGCGTTCAGTGCTAATGGTATTATTTGGCTCACATTACCTATGCTTAGCTTCTTAAGCGGACTCGGTACCATAAGCCGGTATGTATAGGTATACCTGTTATAAAATTGATATTTATACATATATCTACCACTACCATCGATCGAACGTTATACTGACTCCCAAGATTATACACTTTTGATTATTCTTTTTTGGAGTCTTTACAAAAAGGCACTTCCAAAATAAATAACATTACTTTTTTATACTAATTGAGAGCTACTTGTGTATGAGTATAACAGAATACCTATAAAGAATTAAAACCTAAATTTCGGAAAGTCTAAACCCACAATTTCATAAGAAACTGGTATTATCGGTTGCTTATTGAACATGTCACAAAAACAACATGGAACATCGACATATCGCTGTCGCCTACGTAAGAAATTAGTGTCTACAGACAGTTGTAGTTTAGTTTGACACGTGATCGGTGTCCCATTTATGCCCTGTCCCGTCCATAACACGATTCGAACACCACGCGTGGGCTCTCCACGTGCCGCGAGTCTTAGCCGGCCCAGTCAAAATGTCGCACCAATTTGCTAAAAGGTTTCTCTGTGATCCCGCCCGAGTAATATTACGTGACACCTTTGTACACTCGCTAGATTAGTGTTGCTATACGGATTATGGAATATCGATGGCCCGTGAATATTGTATAGGTGAATAAATTAAGTATTTCTTTGTAAAAAATATATGAGGAGAAGCTGACTATGATCGCGCAATTTCGCACATGGCTTTCGTAATGTTTGCTAGCTCTAAGGCAAGTTTGGATATTCGCCGGCTCAAGGGATGAATAGGTCTCTGTGGACCGAGTCCCAGTCGGGTAAAACTATTCAGTTTATATGGGGAGGCAAACTTGCAAGTGCTTGTGAAAGCATTATTGTAAGTGATGATTACTGCCGCTTACTTTGGCGTCTTATTTGCTTTGTGTTCTGTTTGCTTGTAGGTACTATTTGGTTTTCCTAATAAAAAAAATGTTAAATATCTTAATTGTAATCAGTTCTGCACTACTTTGCCCTCTCTTCAGCAGATTCTAGATATCCTAGGTAGAGGATAGATATCGTCTACCTAAAGGTTGTCTGGAAGAGATAGCTTTCGGCGATAAGACCGCCTACATTGTACTACTATATATCTGTATAACATCTCTTTCTTTCCTGTACATGTTTTATTTTGGTGCAATAAAGACTATCTATCTATGTATCTTTGTGTAATAGATTAGATTAGCCTGCCACACGATCGAAGATAACACTGAAAGTTGAAAATTTAATATTCATTTCACTAATATTATGTTTCTGTTTCGATTCTACTTGTATATCTATTTCTGGTAAGCTATTGTAGTAAGTTCATTGCCCCCTTCTACATAATCGATAGAATGTCATTTAACGATAGGTCAATATTGAATCTATCGATAGTATGCACGGCAGCACCGCTCTAGGTATATTACGATGAAAACGATGTGCTACAGTTTGTGGCATTTTATGGAACCGTAACAACGGATGGAAACGTGTTGAACAACTTTTAGTCGAATTATAAAAGAAAGTTTGCGTCAGCTACCACGATATTAGATTAACTGTCCCGGTGCGAGTCTCGTTTGCAACTCTGCAACTTGCATATAACTTTGTTCTCTTTATTATGTAGCCACTACTTCTCTGAGTGCTGTATACTCCTACAAACGAAATATTACTTCAGGTTATGACTTTTTAGTGAAGCCGTAGAAGTACGGGTTATACTTCATAATAAACTTGTATTTAATTCGAGATCTTGTGTTACTTTGTATATATTCACGGTTACATTACATTTACATTTTGATAGAAGAATAACAACTCGCTCGAGCACTAAAAAAGCAAATCACGAAACGAGAAAATACGTAGGTAGGTATATTTAGTCCCCAAACGTCTAGAAATCTCAATAAACGGTATTCAAGAGAGGGGAAACAGACATTCGTCGCAAATCTACAACTTCCGAAGATGCGAAAGCGGAGACGAAAACGGCAGATTATTGACGTTATAGACGTACTTATTGAAAAAGCATTTGTTGACATTGGAATATTAGTACGATATTACCCCGGCGGAAGGCTTAAACTGCCAATGTAGGCCGCAATTTGCATGGTATTAAACAGAAATGCCAACGTTTTCATTTGCCACTGAAATATGTCGGGCCGATGAATTTATTAGCGATCGGAGCCCAAACAATTTATTATAATATCAGAACGATGACGGACAGAGCTCCGTCGGAATGGAATCTGTGGGTCCATTTCAAATTTATGATCGCTATTGAACTGAAAGTTTGATTGATAGCTCCAGATAAAACTATATAGGTAGTTGTAGGATATTAACGACATAAGCGGGTGTAGATAAAACGGACGTCTTATCGCGCTTTAAATGATTTTAAGCTACTTTAAATTTTATTTTAAGAGAAGGTCAGTATCGCAACTCTTATTCAGCTTCGCCTTCTCGGTCTGTAATTAAATCTTCCAATTTAAATTTTCCATTTCCCGGTGTTCAATTGAAGTGCAATTTAGCATATTTATGGAGAGTCGACCTCAATGCAATTTTTGCCGGATTATGTAGCTACTTTTTGGTAGTATTTATAAAGTAGCTCGTCGTTACTGAACCCAGATCATGTAGAACTATAGACAACACGTAGCAAATACGGTGTTATGAAATTCATATACACTATGCAGACAATCGACCTGTTATATGCCGCTTCTCGCAAAAAGACCCAAGGTTGTAGGAAGAAGAGATACATACGCTGGAAGAGGGATTCATTGCTCGTAAATATACTTCAATATACTCGTATCTATGGTATTTACTTATAGTATAGTGTTAGTTTATTATTTCCGAATAAGCTAAAGGCTTGAAATAGTCATTATATAGCGTTGCTTTGGTACTTGAAAGTGCAGGTCGGCTCGCAGCCGATTTACGGCCCTATCAGGCACACCAGGCTTTTGTCTCATTCTCAGCCAAGAGCCCAGCTTAAACTATTGTCACTCGGGAATCCATAGCTCGCTGTTGAGCGCGCCGGAGAATAGTTGCTGCTCTGTAGTCTTTAAAAGTGCATTAAGGTTATAGTTACACAAGCTATAAGTTTGTAAAATGTTTGGTAAAGGGTGGAATTACCATAATGAACCGTATTTATTTAAAATAGAGCGGTGAAACAATGAAATTTTTACTTGCTAAGATGGGAAAAGACAGTCATATGGTGTTAATTAGCTTATTAATAGTGACCTACTGGTTATATTGCTTCCTTACTAATATAGCATAGTATCAGAAGTGTATTTATATAGATAGCGTATAGACGTGTCCACTACGTTTGTTAATTTTAAATAAATTAAATTATATCAATTTTAAGTAAAAGGTTCTAAGTTATTCGACCGATAGTACCAGGCGCATATAACACCCGAGAGCTTCACCACCGCAGCCGGTCGTCAGAACGAGACAGCAATACGACGCATTCACGCCACACAACTCGTGCGCAGCTCGTCCTGCATCCAAAATCAGAAGACCTCTCTACGCTAACTACAAGTGTTCTCCCGGAGCTCAAGGTAAAATTGCCATTAGTACAACAGTGACTACGACTACGAAAGCTGCGAACCTAAGAGATATGCATCGTCTTCCGAGAAGTCCGCCGACAAACAAAATGCAACATACCCATCCTGACTCGGACGTCTCTAAATCAGAGGATGTCAACTTGCCTCCAGTTGTCAGCCAGCGAAACAAAAGAAGAAGAGAATCTAGTGACGAGCAATTATCTAATTTTAAAGAAGAAATTAAAAAAATGCTCTCTGAAATGAAAGAAAACCAAAATACAATCCTTAACAAATTGATTGCCGATATTGCTGAAATTAAAGTCCAGAATACGAAAATTCAACAAACCAATCAAGAAATCGAGAAGTCTATGGAATTTATCTCTGCCCAGTATGAGAAAATGTCCACAAAAATAGACTTCTTGGAGAGAGAACGTAAGGCGCACATCCAACAAATTTCGGAACTCGAAACTAAATTAGAGGAAATACAGCGAAATATGAAGTCAACTTCCGTTGAAATTAGGAACTTACCAATGGATAAGGATAAAAAACCGGATCTAAATAAAATTCTCTTAAACACATGCAAAGCTCTAAATGTAACAGTGCATGACAATGATATAAAAGATATCTTTCAAATAAAGAAAAAATCTGGCAAATCCACCATTGTTGCAGACTTCACAAGAACCACATTGAAGCAAGACTTGGTCAGGAAGGCAAAAGACTTTAATAAAAATCACCCCAACCAAAGATTAAACACAATGCACCTTGGACTTGAGGGTGGGCCGGTCCCTGTGTACATCTCGGAGGCTCTTACTAGCAGCGGGAGAAGGATTCTATTTCTTGCTCGGGATTTTGCATCTACAAATGACTATAAATATTGCTGGACATCAAATGGGAAAATATTTATACGGAAAAGAGATAATACCCCACACATAGAAATCAAACGAGAATCGGACCTATCAAACATGGGAAGTAATCAATGACTGGTAATGAGAGTATCGTTCAATTTAATTAAACTTGCTTTCACTGTTTTTATCTCGGTTCTAATTAACACTATATATTACTATTGTGCTGCTTCTAATGTAAATCCACCTAAAACGCCTCAATACTCTACTAAACACATGAATGTGCATATATATCTAACTATGGAACTATATACTGTGCCCCATATATTTTTATATTGTTGTATCGTGTATAATATCTTTGTGTATAATGTGGAGGTGTACCATGCATGTCTTTGCAATTGTATATTTTTGGTTTCATCATTTGATATTTCTGTCGATTGCCTTAAATATTTTAAACGTTACTTTACCTACTGTAACCGACCACCGAAATTGTCATGGATCTTTCATCGTAACTATGGGTAATAACAATCATTTTATGAATACAAAAGAAATCGATGAATTATCGATTGGTAGGGCCTATCTGTGTGACCCAGAATCCTGTAAATCTATCATTATTCAACAAAATTATTCAAAATCTCTTAAAATTCTAACGCAAAACATAAGAAGCATAAGTCGGAATATTGCTGCTTTTAGGGTTTTACTAGCTAGAATCGACGTAAGCTGTGACATATATGCTCTAACCGAAACATGGAACTCGAAAACAACAGCATATCCCGAATTACCGAATTACAACACATATTTCTCCTCTAACAACAAAAACCAAAATGATGGAATAGTTCTTTATGTTAAAAATGGCCTGAATTTTACAGTCGAGGAACCATCATTCGATGATGCATCAGTTCTTTGTATTAAAACCAACCTGGACACAGTCATAATTGCAATTTATAGGTCCCCATCAACGAGAAATATTTCTGGTTTTATTGATTCTCTGGACAGAGTTTTGACAAAATACAAATCGTATCATAATATTGTAGTCATTGGAGATATTAATATAGATGTCAAAGTCAATAACAATGACAATAACTCTGCAGAATACCTAAACTTGCTCTCCTCTCATGGTATTTTGAAGGGCCATTCTTATCCTACTAGGGAGAACAATTGCCTAGACCACGCAATGATAAAGGCAAGAAAGCCAATTATCACTCTTGTCCTAAAAGCTCCTTTAACAGACCACTCTGCAGTTTTAACATGTATTAACACTAATGACAGCGTATCCTACAAACAAATTGTTACCAAAAATAAAGTAGATTATGATGGAATCCTATCTGACATTAAAAATACTAACTTTGATGATATTCTTTCTTCCAACAATGCCACTTGGGCTGCGGAAAAATTAGTTAACTTGCTTTCTACTTACTTACTTAATCGCTCATTCAAAGTCATAACTCCAAAAAGAATACAATGCCTCAAACCCTGGATAACACCAGGGCTCATTCGCTGCATGAGAAATCGCGATAGAATGCATCTTAAGTACAGGTCTGATCCAAACAATGCTATCCTAGACGTTACATATAGGCGTTATAAAAATCACTGTAATGATCTTCTAAAAAGACTAAAAAGGTTATATGAGCAAAACGAGCTAAAAAAACACTCCAAAAATCCAAAAAAACTCTGGAATACTATTAAAGATATTACTCACATTAGGCAACAAAAATCAATTCCAAGCGATTTGCTCCGGATAGCCAATTCCCCTGAAAAATCTGTAAATGATGTTAACAAACAATTGTCCCAAATCGGAAAAAATCTGGCCAGCAAAATTCTTCCCCGTACACATCTAACCGTAGAACAAGAAATTGAAAACTGGAACCCACCTACTCCCTCCCGCTCAATGGCATTGTTTGAAGCTACCGAGGATGAGATTGCGGCTGTCGTCCGCAACCTTAAAAATGACAGTGCTACTGGTTGGGATGGCATATCGAATAGGCTGCTAAAACTATCACTAAAATACACCTTACCAACAATCACGCATATTGTTAATCTATGCATAAGTACAGGAGTATTTCCAGCAGTATTTAAAATATCTATCATAAGTCCAATTCATAAGGCGGGCAAGAAAGATTGTGTAGACAACTATCGACCAATATCCGTCTTGCCTGCTTTATCTAAAATCGTTGAAAAGATATTGAATAAGAGACTATTGCACTACCTTGACCAAGTAAATATTATTTCAAACAACCAGTATGGGTTTAGGTCGGGAAAATCAACCACTGACGCCGTAACTGATATTTCAAACCACATAGCATCACAATTAGATGCAAAGAACAAGTGTATGGGTATCTTTCTGGACATGGCTAAGGCGTTCGATACCGTCTCCATTCCACTCCTCTTGTTTAAAATGGAACAGATTGGTATCCGTGGTATCGCTCTAGATCTGTTCAGAAGCTACCTATCGGACAGGGTCCAAAGGGTTAGAATTGGGGACTTTACATCTGATGATGAACGGGTGACTTTTGGTGTACCTCAGGGTAGCGTCCTTGGTCCTAGCCTCTTTCTCATTTACATAAACTCACTATGCAACCTTCGCTTAAAAAACTGCAGAATTTTTACTTTTGCTGACGACACAGCATTGGTTTTTCATGGTAGGACATGGGGTGAGGCTGAGTCAATTGCAAATGAGGGTCTACGGGTGACAGCACGATGGCTTCGAGCAAACGTACTAACTCTAAATGAATCAAAAACCAAATTTGTATCCTTTGGTAAATCAAAAATAGACCTACCCCGCACCACACTTTCAATAAAGGTCCATACTTGTACCCAGAGTACCACATCATCGTGTCAATGTGTCGAACTTGAAAGAGTAGATACAATCAAGTACCTAGGCGTGTTGCTTGACGAAACACTCACATGGAAACCGCACATTGAACTAGTTACTGAAAGGGCTCGGAAACTAATATTCATATTTAAATCTCTTCGGTATGTCGCAGATGCTAAACTTATTAAAACAATATACTACGCTATGGCCCAATCAGTTATTTCATATTGTTTGGTCGCTTGGGGTGGTGCAAAAAAAACTAACATGCTCAAGGTCGAAAGAGCACAGCGTGCTATACTTAAAGTCATGTCATTCAAACCGTTTAGATTTCCTACACATGAGCTGTACTCCCAGTGTGACGTACTCAGCGTCAGACAATTGTTTGTTCTCCAAAGCATTCTAGCCCAACACAAAAAACAAGAATTCACTGCAACGCAAACGTTAACACGTAGGAAGAAAAATGTTTGCCCGCATACTATTACTAAAACTGCTTTTATAACCCGATTCAATTGCTTCATTGGCCCTTTCCTCTATAACAAGATAAATAAAATCACTGACATATATTCACTAAACAATTATAATTGTAAACACGTAATGACTGGATTCCTAAAAGCACTTTCATATGATGAAACCGAAAACCTCTTTAAGGTCGTAAAATAATATAACATTAATAAATATTATACATTAATAAATTAATACATTAAAAAAAATTTTTTTTTATTAAAACATCAATAAATTATTACATTTCTAACTACGTATATAGGCAACTATGTATATTAGTATAAATATAAGTATTATATTGTAAAAAAGTATTTAAGTATTATATTATAAATAAATAAGTATTTTAAATATTATATTATTATATATAAAGTATTTGAGTATTATATTACAAATTCAACAATACACGCAATAAAAGTAGCATAATTCATAATTTACTTATTTTGTAGCATAAGCAAAATTATTATTTGTCCCAATTATTCAGAATATAGAGATAAACGTATTGCGAGACATCAATACATAACATTTTACAGCTTAAATCAAGGGAAGAACCTAGTACTTATAGCACAGGCTCGGCCTAGTTTAAGTACTAGTGTAATTGTATACATATGACTAAAATAAAATGTTAAAAAATTAAATATGTACAAAAGAAAAATGTTCTAAAATTTAAGTTCATACTTTTGGTGGTTGCATGTTGCCCTACCGCATTCTCTCTTACGCACTGCACGTGAACGTCAGTCTTATGGCGCGGTAATAAAACCTATTATCTACTGACACACGCACCGTGCATGACGTTGAGTAGTTCGCAGATATCGTCGGAGGGATTGTGACGGGCGGCTTGCATGTATACTAAAAGTACCCTCTTCTTTTAATTAAATCGTTTTAGTTGTATACAAATTCTGTAATATTTCGAATGTTTGTTCAATAAAAGAATTTATTATTATTATTATTATTATTATTTTCGCCTCAAAAGCTCTAACGTATAGAGCTTTTCTAAATTGTATCTTTTAAAATATGATTCACGTATTTACCTACAACAAAATCTACCATAATTGCTTTTATAATTTAATGCTATAATTACTTACGCGGTACAAGGTTAATTCTACCTTACATTTCTAATAGGTACACGAAAATCGTTCTCAGTAACTTACTGAGCTTAAGCCGGCGTTACTTAAGACACTAATTTCAGGTGGTGTTGTTTATCCTCTAGTACGTTTAGTTAGTTCTCCGAACAGAAGTTAGTATTGTAATTCGCGCGGCAAGTTAGTTCCAGGTTATGTGGCAGATTTACAGCGCTATCGGGCGCTGGCAGGCCTTCGTCTAATGCGGACTTTGAGTGATCAGAGGCGCCTAGTTAGCTCTGCTCTGAACTTGTGAACCGGGGATTAAGCAGTCTGTTGTTTGTTGTTGTTTGTGGATTAATTCTTCTTTATGAAATAAGTAGTATCATATGCATACCTTTTATATTTTAACTAAGTTCTATATACTCTTACAAATGATTTGCTACTGCTGATAATGGATACAATTGTCTGTCGCATTAATTTAGTAGGTACTTGCTCGTAATCCCGATCTAAATTTTATAATATGCAATGTACGGAACCAGTTTCCTGGATGTAAGAACCCTCAAGATGCGAGTCTAAAGTTTCCTTGACAGGCACGCACCCTGTGACCCCCTTGTGATTCGAGTGTCTATGGGGTGAAGTGACCAATTGCAACAAGATAACCCTCAAGTTTGAATCTTATTCGTTTTACAAATAAATTATACCTACATTTGTTTATACCATTAATAAATGAAGAGTTAGAAAGAACCATGGCATACATAAACATTACTTGCGTGCCAGCTGATTCCATTAAACATTAGAGGCTACGATCGAAATTGGGATTATACGACAGCGTAATTGGGAGCGACACATTATCTTTTCACTCCAAGCCATCCTCACCTGCCCGTGGTGCATCCTGCCGAATAACAAACGAGGCGCTGGCAACCGACTGGTGGCGGTATAACCATCACGAGTGAAGGCGTAGCTAAATGCCCCAGGCCGATGACGGGAAGCAGCGTCACCGGAGCGATAGACTGATGGTTTCCTATTTACTTGTTCACAGGACGGCTTCGTCCTGGTTGGGTCGGTGGCCGGGCAGCGGTACTGGTCGTCGATGCTGTCCCTGGACGCGCGCATCACCTGCGGCTGCTGGACTCCTGACGACAACCAGGTGTACCTGGGCACGGCGTCAGCCCAGCTGGTCGTCATGGACGTGCACGGCGCGATGGTGTCGCAGGTACGTGGCTCTGTGACGAGCAGCGGCGTTGGCAGTCGATGCTGCGTCTGCTAGGTGCCGGGGAACAATCAGGTGTACCTGGGCATGACGTCAGCCGTCGCAGGTTCGTGACTCAGTGACGAGCAGCGGCATTGGCGGTCGATGCTGCGTCTGCTAGGTGCCGGGGGACAATCAGGTGTACCTGGGCATGACGTCAGCCGTCGCAGGTACGTGACTCAGTGACGAGCAGCGGCATTGGCAGTCTATGCTGCGTCTGCTAGGTGCCGGGGGACAATCAGGTGTGCCTTGGCATGACGTCAGCCCAGCGGTGTTTCCTGATCGCTACGACTGTCCTTCAAACGTGGTCTATAGACAGTTCTTTCCTCTCGATAGGCAGCGGCTTAGCTTCTGCTCCCGGCGTTACAGAATCTATGAGTAGAAGGTACATTTCAAATCAGATGAGCCGCTTGCTCGTCTTCCAACCTCAGTAATAAAAAAAAAGTCGCAAGGTACTTACGAGTTGCGCCTGTGTACCCAAGTAAGCCTTCCAGGACCGATAGAGGAGTCCCGAATCAATATTCTGAGTCCGATCAATCCAGAAAACAAATTGTTCTTGTTTTCTGAATTGATTAACCCAGAATCGTATATTCAGAATTTTAGTTTTGCTTAGAACAGTGGCATGTCGGCAAAATGCCACGGGCCCCCAGCCGTAAGGGGCCCCCGGCCAGAGGAGAATCCAAACTGCCAACATTTATTATTACACATTTAGTGAAAATCTGATGAATTTGCCACGGGCCTCGAATGGTATAGTTACGCCACTGCCGATGTCGTCAGAATACATGCAAACAATATTACTCTCAGGCCAAGAGGATGCAGGTATTCAGATAGAAGTTCCCGTCTCAGTCTAATTACTGGCTGCACTCGCGTTCGCGCGGTTGCTTGTTCGCGCTATGCACTTGATTAAGTTAGCTGCTCCCCGATGCGAGAAGTACGCAAGTAGTAGGTACTCCTGTTTGATGAATTTGTTATTTATGTACCTACTTGCTGTGGTATTTTAACTTCTTCGAGAGCCTTTTAGTTTTTTCTCTTTAGGTAGGTGTGTACTCGTATTCAAGAATGGTCACCGCATTTCAAAGTCTATAGAATACCGCAGCCAAATGATCTCCGGGTCGTGTTTCTGCCGGTGAGTAGGGTTTTCGGAGTTCATGGGAGGTTAGGGTTGGGCCCTAGGTTGGTAAATATAAAAAAGTCTTCTTCTTCTTTATAATGAAATAAAAGGCTGTTGTGTAAGTTTGACGAGTGTAGGTATGTGAATATGTTTGTCTGTCCGTGGCATCGTACCTCCCAAAAAGATACTCTATTTTTTTTTTGTTCGAAAGGTGCTTTCGCGGAGCTTGTTCGCCATACATTTAAATAAAATCCGTTCAACCGTTTGAAAACCTACACCTCATTTCCTGATTAACAAATGAGGGTTTTCTAAATGTTTAAATGCAGATTTTTAAGACTATGAACATTGATGAACATTGTCGCAGGCCACAATATCGATTTTAAACATGCTGCGTTTCCAGACCAGATGTAGGTATATACTTAGATCCCGTCTCGGTTGTAACTGGTTCAGCCGAGCCGAAATATAAATGCCGTTTGGTATTTTACGGGGCGTTTATATTTTACGGCGGGCCGGACGATCCAGGTACTAAAGGGATAAAGGGGTAAACTATGACTTCAGCGGACATTTATATGTTTGTGGACCGTCTGACTGGCTTACCTAAAAATTAAGGACGTAATATTCTGGATATTTTATTTAATTAGGTTTCCTATCTTTATTTAATTAGGTACCTGTCTACTTTTCACATAGATGTGTAAAATTTATGGAAAACAGTGTAATTATTTGCTTTTATTAATATGGCCCACTTTTTCATAGAAAATATATAGTAGGTAGGTAATAGGGATGTTTCTAGAGTCTAAATAATTACATTATATTTAGTCCGTATTTTACATTTTAAAAATACATTGGACACGTATTTTTCCTTTTTTCATTTAAACAAAAAATAACAAAGAAACAAGCCATCTTAATTTAGGAGTAGGAGTCTTTGACGTCACTAAGTGGGAAGAAACTCCCACTGTTTGACGTCACGCGTAATTTCTTTGCCAGTTTTGGTCTAATTTACAAATGAAATTACGATTTATTAAGCATCATCGTCCATTCATTTGTTCGATCTCTTGCAAATGCTTTTCGGCCTGCCATATATAAATCAATTGTAAAAAGATTCCACTTCATTTAAATAAAGTTCTTTTCTATTTTGATTCATAAATCTAACTTGGCAGTGTAGTGTATTGGCGTTTGTCTTTTTACAACTTAGCTGTAGACGTGCCTAAGGGCCCGACGCGAGGCCTTGAGCCTTGATAAATATAGAAACCTCTTGGCATTCCTAATAACACCAACATACAGACAAAATGATATATTAATATTTATGGGAACGGTTCAGCTATTCAACATATTCAGGATTACGGCTTTGACTTTGCTTAAACGAAAGTTCCATGACCTTCTCGGCTCGTAGAAGATTAGCCAATTTGTCTGCTCAAGATAAATTACATATTTACTTAATCATTATTATAATTATATTTGCCTACCTACGTTGTATTTGATTCAAAGAATTATGGAATTTGCCCCTAAGTGGAATCGGCTAATTTATGATTCTCGGCCTATGCGAGTAAACAAGAAATAACAAAATTGGCTATGATAAAATTGTTCAAGATTTGTATCTTAACAGGCTCTCGAAATAGAAAATAAGGCATATCAGATGATCTACAAGTGCTTGTAGATGTATCTAGGTACGTACACAAAACGTTTGCCTATTATATAGAAATGTGTTCGTTCAAATGTTTTCGCATGGAAGTTTAATCTGCTTCCATTCCAAGTAAAAGTTTGCTTATAATATGTATACATTGTAGTCTTATAGGAAATTAAATATAAAATATATCTTTAAATGTTTGCTATATTAAATAAAATGAAAATAGTGTATGTAAATGTAACGAAGAAGAGCGGGATTGCCTGTCACAAGTATTATTCTATACTTACTAGGCAATCTCGAACATGAACGCATGTATTGTGTAACGCTAAATGTTTTAAAAGGAAATAAACATTTTTTGATTTTGATTTTTTTTTAAATATGCCACTGTTATTATTGAAATAATATTGTCTCTCATATACCTATATGTTATTATTTGACGTTGTCTATCTTGCTTATGTAGAGCGTAGAGGGAATCTCAATAATCTAGGTGATTTTACTTGGGCTTGTCTCAAGTAGGTAAGACAATATATATTTTATGGTAGTCGTATATTACGAACAATATTTTGTATGACTCCGATCGTTTCGGCTAAGTCTATTTGTGTAATAGGGGTTGCCTTGAAGATTTCGCTGTGTAAGCCGACCTACAACTTGTTAGGGGTGGTAGGTAAAATTTTACGAATTTTCTACACAAACATCCGGCTAGAATGGCTGATTCGTTTTATTACCTAGCTAGGTTGGTCACACGGGACACAAAGTCTGGTAATCATTATAAGAAAAGGGTCAATTAACTG
This sequence comes from Conogethes punctiferalis, assembly GCA_031163375.1. Lineage (NCBI taxonomy): Eukaryota > Metazoa > Arthropoda > Insecta > Lepidoptera > Crambidae > Conogethes > Conogethes punctiferalis. Next base: position 14,885,476 of record CM062083.1, on the reverse strand, counting down.
TAACTAAGTAGCTCGTCTCAGTTAACTACATACATCTTTGAAGATACTATGATGCTTGACCAATTCTTTTGACCAAGCTTTTTTTTTTTTTTTAATCCTAATCATCGGCCTCTTGCGGTCCAGTGCTGGACATGTCTCAATTTGCTCGAGTGAAAAATATTTCTCCTCAATTCAGGTGCAACTGGTAGCGGAAGGCGGCATAACATCAATGGCGTGGTCCTGCGAGAAATTCAAGATGGAGGAGGGCGAGGAGAACGGGGAGAACAATGGGGGGCACGTGCTGGCCGTGGCGCTGGGCAACGGGGAGATCGTGCTGCTGCGCGGCCACGACGACGTCGGGCCCGCGCGCGTGCGCACCGGCATGCGCGGGCCCACGCTGGCCATGGAGTGGGCCAACTCCAGGGAGCTGCTGGCCGTGGCGGGGACTCTGTTACCAGGTTCGTTCTTTAAATAAACCTAGATAGTGTACAGTGAGCCACACAGCGCCTTCTAGTCCCAAGCTAGGCTTAAGCTTGTACTGTGGAGGTAGGATGTGCGGACCCACGCTGGCCATGGAGTGGGTCAACTCCAGGGAGCTGCTGGCCGTGGCCGGGACGGTGTTACCAGGTTCTTTATTTAAATAAATACACATCTATACTTATAATAAATCTGTAGAGAGGTCAATTCTGTACATAAAATATTTTTTCAAAAAAACTATCAGGGGGTGATAAGTGATCGATACTGATACCAAAAATGCAATCAGTAAAATTTTTGTCTGTCTGTCTGTCTGTCTGTCTGTCTGTATGTTCGTTATAGAAAAAAAAACTACTGAACAGATTTTGACGAAACTTGGTACAATTATTCTTCATACTCCTGGGCAGGTTATAGGATACTTTTCATCACGCTACAATCAATAGGAGCGGAGCAGTGACGGGAAGTGTTGGGAAAACGCGAGAAATTTAAACCTGTATGTTTGAACGCGCATTACGCGAAAACTACTGCATAGAATTGAATGCGGTTTTCACCAATGTATTGCTAGAGGTCTAACTTAAAACTTAGGCACAAGGTATAGATGGGTATTATATGGAAGTCCGTTATTTTTGAAACCCGATATCCACGCGAGCGACGCCGCTGGCACACCTAGTCACAAATAAAGGCGCAGCGAAGCGCCGTCAAATTGCGGCGAAACTAGTGTTTACGGGCAAGCTAATTTTAGTTATTAAATTACCTAAGTGTTTGTTCCTTACTTCCCATATTGCGCTCCTGGTCTGTTTGGCCTGGTTTGTCTAATATTCAAATAAATAAATATTAGCCAACATCACATACATACTTCGACCTCAAAGTGAAGTATAATAGTTGATCTGTTTTAATTGGTCGGTTCGGTTGTTTCCTTTAAAATAATATTTCTCAAAATATCAAATCATCTAGTTGGTTAGATAAAAATAAAACCCTTCATCGAGTTCCATTATGCACAATCAGTTGGTCGGTTCAGTTGTTCGGAGTGGAAAACCTAGACATGCCACGATGGGCCACACAGCGCCGTCTAGTCGCAAACTAAGCTAAAGCTTGTACTATGGAGGTTTGTACTGAGGGGCTGGTTTTGATTCAAATAGGTAGTTACAATACCTGCTAATTAATTATTAGCAACCACTGGCAATGCAATCCGTGTGGTTTCCCGATTTAAAATAGGACAACCCCACCCCATTAATATTAATACGATACATGGCAAGTCGACCTACTTTTTCATTGATCTGTGATATGAAATTTGAGATCTATATGCTAGAGGCTAATAAGATTTGGGGCTATTCCGTTCATAGTTTTGAGTACGAACCTAATCTAACGGTTAATTTTATTAACGTAGCGAGAATAAACAATCGGAGCTAAATCAGTTTCTAGGGAACCTTATGTAAGAAGGTATTATAATTCCTAGAAGTCTCGATTTCGTTTCATGGAACACGCATCAGAATGCGATCATATTATCATTCCATATAAAGGCTGAGCCCTGAATGGTGGACCAACAAAGCAATAAAGGACGAGTCTCATAAATGCTCTTTAATATATGTACTTATAAATGTGAAAAATGGTTGGTTTGAAAGCATCCATTCTGGCCTTTTGATAAACGATATGAGGCGGGGCATGCTTTTCAATTCGTGCACTGATTTATGGCTAGTATGAAGTTTATGGGCTATAGGCTCTGTTCCGTTGTCCACGCCGAATGCGCAAATATAGTGCTTTTTTATGGGGTACGTGCCCGTTCGCGAGTGGCGGGACAGTCGTAAAACTTTCATTCCGGACTTGTTTTGTTTCAATCTATGAATGTAAAGGTACAAAGGGCATCATTAAAATTTACAGTTTACATAAATAGTGAAGATGCATGGGACGTGGATTGTTCAGAAGCGATCGTAAGGGTGTTGAACGTTATGTATATTTAATGGAATATTCACCTAACCATTCACCACTTCGGTCCGCTTCCTTGTGGCATATATTTTTAATTCATCGATACTTTACTAAGCTAAGTAGGTAGTTACCTACTCGTAACCTGAATCCAAATAGCAATGTGATGATCAATGAATTGAATGAAGCTACAGAAGAATTTACTATGTATTGCTGTGCAGGTTATACTTGTATTATGTCAATAGGAGCTATCGTGTAGAAACTTACAACATATCCTCACGAAAAGTGAAAGTAAGTACTTACCTACTTTCCCTGAGCTATTATAAAAAAATGTCGTACAATAGTAAAATTTATTTTCAGCTCTTAAAAGAAATGACCACTTGATATCATGCGTTCAAAGCAAGTTGCTAGACATAATATCATGCAGGGGTCATATTACCCACAGAGTAGTTAAATCAGATATCTACTAAAGGAGTCTGCCCACTACACCGTATCATACCATGGCCGTGCTATGAACGTGTCAGACAAAAAAGTATTCTTTGTATTGAAAACTATGAGACGATGCCCATTAGACCGTTCCGTCACCGACCAGCACCGTCGCGTGCCATGCACGGACAGTTCAGAATTGTCGGCGAGAATATTTTGCCGGTGGCGGTACGCTCCGCGCACGGCACGCGACGGTGCCAAACCGATGCGTGCCGGCAGCAAAACGGTGATAATACGGGTTATAACCGCGTATAAGGACCGTTATAAACGCGTGCCTTCTCTGAGTTTAGCAAATTTAATTGTACACAAATATTTAGATGCACACATAAGAGCTTATATCATTTCAATTTACCTGGGTTATACCATGTTAGTTCCATAGATACGGGTTGCATACGGACACCATACCGGCATCATACGGGCATCATACGGGCATCATACGGGCATTAAACGCCGTCGACTCGTTTCAGTGGGCAAAGCAAGCCGTATCGTATTACCTTCCGTGCTTGACACGTTCATAGCACGGCCATGGTATGATACGGTGTAGTGGGCAGAGACCTTTATGCTACCCGCTCCAAGTCCATGCATTTTAAAGTTCACAATGCGGAATTTTCCGCACGAAAGCAGTTTGTTAAGCTTTACGCTATTACAAGTTACTCGGAGTGTTTCGAAAGGACGAAGTTGTGTGGGGCTGTGGCGCAGGCTGTCCCTCGTACGTGGTTCGTTCCGTTCTCGGTTCAAATTGCAAACGCAGGACGAACTGTGAATAAGAGTGTGGAATGGTACTCGGAATGGTACAGTAGGGAAAAAAAATGGAAGTAAGAACTTCCGTCTTGTTTGTTGTAGGAATATGTGCTTATACGTAGCGGTGATAAATACTTTTAAATGCGTGAAAGTATTGTACGGACCACCCCATCTCATCCCGAGGGTGTCGCAGAAGACAACTAAAGGGACCTACCTATATCAAGAAACAGGCAGCAACGTTTACCTGTACCTGTTTACAAATAAAACTTATTGCGGTCACCAACACGCCTGCCAAGCGCGGTGACTAAGGCAAATTTATGGTCTAGTGGCCTGTGTCCAGTTGTGGACTTTGGCAGGCTAATGATTATGATGACGGAGCTATGGTTGCAGCTTTGTCGCCATCTATTGTTAGTCCGCGGAACTAGTGAATACCTTTCAGCGATTTGGAATGTATGTACTACAGTAGTAACTTACCCGTTGTGTGGTGTGCTACAGAGGCAGACGAGGCGGCCGACGCTCCCCCCTACAAGAACGTGGTGCGGTTCTACTCGGACACCGGCGCGCTCATCTACACCGTGCCTATACCGTACACGCAAGTGAGTTCAAGGCTTATCATTCTAGATTTTAAACTTTCGCATTCCATTAAAACTTAATTAACGGCACTCAAGCGTGGTTTGTAGTAGGTACGTTGTAAGTAAGTACACAATGTACCTACTACAAAATATGTAAAATATGTGTCGTGCTTAAGTCTCGAATTAAGTTTCAAATTCAGTACCTAATCATAATAAGTGTTTTGTATTTTTGCCAAAGCACGTCCTGATTTTGACAGGGTTGGATCCAGACCCTTTCGGTTTTGGACCCTTGCAGGATTATTTCATCCCTTTGTTTTCCATCTGTTTGTTATGGCCGTGTTTCTTAGGAACCCGTGAAGCTGAGGCCTAATTTAACAGCTAGTTTTGTGCGTTTTTGCTCATATTGTTAACTTCCTAAAAAATAAACGGGACGAAAAAGGCTCCCAAGTCGTAGCTGTGTGTATTATGCGAAAAGGTCCTTTGAAGAGTAGGTCTTTTTTCTCGTGAGCCATTTTGCGAAGAGGTTCAATATCTACTGAACCATAATGAGGGCGGGTGTTGTCGTGTTCAGGCGCGCGTGACTGCGCTGACGTGGGGCCACGCGGCGCGGCGGCTGTTCGTGGGCGTGGGCGGCTGCGTGTGTACGGCGCGCGTGTGGCGCGTGGTGGCGCCGCTGCAGCTGCTGGCGCGCGTGCGAGCGGCGCAGGCCCTGCGCCACCCGCGCCTCGCCGCGCGCCTGCCGCTGCCGCCGCGCCTGCAGCCCGCGCTGCACAACCTGTTCGCGCACACCATCCGGGTCAGTACCGCTGCGTCAGTACCGCTGCGTCAGTGTGCAGGCCCTGCGCCACCCGCGCCTCGCCGCGCGCCTGCCGCTGCCGCCGCGCCTGCAGCCCGCGCTGCACAACCTGTTCGCGCACACCATCCGGGTCAGTACCGCTGCGTCAGTACCGCTGCGTCAGTGTGCAGGCCCTGCGCCACCCGCGCCTCGCCGCGCGCCTGCCGCTGCCGCCGCGCCTGCAGCCCGCGCTGCACAACCTGTTCGCGCACACCATCCGGGTCAGTACCGCTGCGTCAGTACCGCTGCGTCAGTGTGCAGGCCCTGCGCCACCCGCGCCTCGCCGCGCGCCTGCCGCTGCCGCCGCGCCTGCAGCCCGCGCTGCACAACCTGTTCGCGCACACCATCCGGGTCAGTACCGCTGCGTCAGTACCGCTGCGTCAGTGTGCAGGCCCTGCGCCACCCGCGCCTCGCCGCGCGCCTGCCGCTGCCGCCGCGCCTGCAGCCCGCGCTGCACAACCTGTTCGCGCACACCATCCGGGTCAGTACCGCTGCGTCAGTACCGCTGCGTCAGTGTGCAGGCCCTGCGCCACCCGCGCCTCGCCGCGCGCCTGCCGCTGCCGCCGCGCCTGCAGCCCGCGCTGCACAACCTGTTCGCGCACACCATCCGGGTCAGTACCGCTGCGTCAGTACCGCTGCGTCAGTGTGCAGGCCCTGCGCCACCCGCGCCTCGCCGCGCGCCTGCCGCTGCCGCCGCGCCTGCAGCCCGCGCTGCACAACCTGTTCGCGCACACCATCCGGGTCAGTACCGCTGCGTCAGTACCGCTGCGTCAGTGTGCAGGCCCTGCGCCACCCGCGCCTCGCCGCGCGCCTGCCGCTGCCGCCGCGCCTGCCGCTGCCGCCGCGCCTGCAGCCCGCGCTGCACAACCTGTTCGCGCACACCATCCGGGTCAGTACCGCTGCGTCAGTACCGCTGCGTCAGTGTGCAGGCCCTGCGCCACCCGCGCCTCGCCGCGCGCCTGCCGCTGCCGCCGCGCCTGCAGCCCGCGCTGCACAACCTGTTCGCGCACACCATCCGGGTCAGTACCGCTGCGTCAGTACCGCTGCGTCAGTGTGCGTCATATTTACGTTTGTGTTGTTTCTTTGCTATTCTGGGTCTTTTCCAAATCTGGTGCGTGCGTGCTGTTGTTATTTTTATTTCTTTGTTTTATTTTTTTACTTTTTTATTATATTTTAATTTTCTTTGAGCCTCCCGTTTTTTCTTTTCCGTTCTTAATTATAACCATTGATATTGATGTTCAACAGTGCAACGTGCCGGAAACAAGCGAGCTCCGTCGGTTCGTGTCGCGGCCGCCGGGCGCGGGCGGGCGCCTGCACTGCACCATGCTGCGCCACGACGACGAGGAGGCGGGCGCGTACACGCTGTACCTGGAGCACCTGGGCGGGCTCGTGCCGCTGCTGAAGGGCCGCCGCACCAGCAAGATACGCCCGGAGTTCGTCATATTCGACCCTCAGGCGGAAGGTGAGTTGAAAGTTAAAAAACAAATAAAATAAATCTTTTTTCAGTTAAAAAGCTTTTAACCAATTTGTTGATGTTGTTGGTTTCTTCTAGTACGGCCAAATACGCCTGTGTCAGAGGGAGCCGCTCTCCCTTAGCTTATAGGTTCTATCTAAATACCTTTGTGACAGATGTTATATCTTTTGTGAGAGTAGATGTGCAAAGCAACTGCTTGTGCTACAGTGTAGAGTAGACTGTAGCACAGGCGGTGGCTAGTCTGCAGCTGCAGTTCAGATTAATTATCAGGCTTATAAATCGTTAAAATGTCATGGGTCCCCGTAGGCAACACGTAGGGTTACCCCGGTCAGAAGAGAATCTCAACTGACAACATTAATTTATTAGATACACACACATTCAATAATTTTATTAAATTTACGTCACTACTGATTTTTATGTTTCACTTTATTACCTGTAGAGGGCGTGTGCGTAACCGGCGGCGTGGTCCGCGAGAGCAGCAACAGCAGCAGCAGCAGCGGCGGCAGCAGCGGCAGCAACGGCAGCGCGGGCAGCAGCGGGCCGCCCGACGCGCGCCGCTCGCCGCGCACGCCGCGCACCCCGCGCCGCCACGCGCCGCCGCCGGCGCCTGCGCACGCGCACACCTCCTCATCGGACACCGAGCGGGAAGAAGGTGAGCGGCAGGGGCAGTAGTGAAGGCAGCAGCAACGGCAGCAGCGGGCCTGCGAATACGCGCAGCTCGCCGCGCGGGAAAAAGGTGAGTGGCAGGGGCGCTACTACCCCGGCAGCAATGACCCGGCGCCTCCTCATCAAACATAAAGCAGGAAGAAGGTGAGGACCCGCGCCGCAGCATGCGCCTGCGCATACTCACATGTCGTCTCCTGACTCTTAGCGGGAAAAAGGTGAGCGGCCGGGGCTGTAGTGGAGGCAGTAAGGCAGCAGCGAACTGCTTTCCGAACCGGTGGTAGCTTCGACGATTTGTAAGTGTTTTTCATAAAAACTTATACAAATAAAGTAAATAAAACTCCGTTTGCTCGAAAAGAAGACAAATTTATTGTCAACGCCGTGCCTATATATACAACTGTCGGATCACAATACCTCCGCGATGTAACTAGGTATAGTGACATCTGTTGGTAAATAATGTTAAATGGTTATACACAGCGTGACCGCTTGCTAGAGTTTGAACATACCGCCCACCATGGCCGAATGGACATCACTATTCCGCCCACCATGAACCAACACCCTCTTCAATTAAAGCGGACTGTATGGTTAAAAGTTCAAATTAAAATATTGGTTAAGTATTGATTCGATCAGCTATGGCGGTTAGAGTTCACAAATTTGTTCAATGTTAAGGTTCAATTAGATAAAAATGATTAGAAATTTAAACAATAGGTCCAAAAAAAATCCTCAAAAAATAAACTTAAAATTGCTCACATTGATAACAGAACAAAACACAAACAAAATATTCTTCAGCCGTTGGTAAAACACATTAAATAAATTGATCCTATATAGCATTTGAGACTCACATAGTACCTTTGTCCAGACCTTTGTGCCTTTCGATAACAATCCCGGATTGACTAATCTGTGACAAGAGTGATTTGGTATGGCAGTGTACATAGTGTGAGTGTTCTCTCATGGTTAATATTGGCATAAAGAAAGAAGATAAGATGGAAAGTGTATGTTTGCTATTAGACCTTGTCTCCCGATTAAAATAAATTATTTGAATTATAATTTTCATGTAGTTTGCCAGAAATGATCCAACCTAATTTGGTGTTTTGTGCTATTGGATTTCCTGACGAACCCCTGGCTAAGCCTTCAGTTATTATCTGACTATATACATCTCCACCCAATAACAGATCCACCTTCCCGGGTATGTTAAAATGGGGATCTGCTAGCACAATATTGGATATGTTAGGCCATGTTTCTGTCACAAATTTCCTTTCAGGAAGGACTGATGTTATATCGTTCAAGACATGAGCCTTAATCTTGATCCTGAACACTGGATCTTGGACAGATTGCAATTTAATATTAACTACATAGTTAGATTTGAATGTATTTCTATCACTCCCTACCCCCGATATGACACTTTTGGTGCTTACCTTCTTCAGGCCGAGTGACCGGACTGTAGACTCCTTGATAAAGGAAGCTGTTGATGCTTGATCTACTATAGACCTAAGTGTCATACTAGATCCGTTAGCAGTTTCGACATTTACTAAAGCGGTTGGTAATAAAACTTGACTCTTGTTGTTAGAGAAACAAGTGGTAATTTTGGTCTCCTCTGTTGATGTTGTTGCTGTTGCTGCAACAACATGGTCACCATTGTTTGGCATCCCAGTTGCATTCAAATTGTTAAACGATCCCTGAGTATTGTTTGAATGCAACAACGAATGGTGTTTACGTCTACAAATTTTACACCTAGTAGGCAAACGACAGGATGTAACCGAATGGTTTGCACCTAAACAGTTATAACACAATTTGGAGGTCTGGACAAAGGTACGTCGGGCTGGTAAGTTCTGATTTGCAAACCCTTTGCAATTACCCAACTTATGGCCATTATTTGAACAAAAGGAACACCCTTTAGGTACATTGGTACTCGAGACTATATGATAGCAATGAGTGCTCTTTACAGGGTTAGGAATATTCCTAGGCTTAGGATCTAAAAACTCAAGCGATCTAAACCTATGTTGTAAAAATTCTAGAAATTCAGATAGTGTTGGAAATTCATTTGTTATGTTACAAGTTTTTGCCTCCCAAAGTTTACGTGACTCGCTATCGAGTCTTGATGTTAAAACATAGATGATAAGGATGTCCCAGTTTTCTGTTTGAATTCCTACGTTACGCAAAGCATTGAGACAATCGTTGGTGGTGTCTAACATTTCCTTAATAGCATTTGAATTTTCATGTGAAATGTTCTTTTGGCCGAAAAATCTATCAAAAATACAATTCGTTATATATTTCTTATTATCAAATCTGTTCTCTAAAAGTTCCCAACACACTGAATAGTTGTCACTGGTGATTGGTAGATGACGCACTATTTGTTCAGCTTCGCCAGTTAGATAAGTTTTCAGGTAATGAAGCTTCTGGACAGTTTGTAGTGATTTGTTGTTGTGTATGAGTGACATGAATAGATCTCGAAAGGTTGTCCACTCTGAATATTTTCCCGAGAAGCTTGGTACGGCAATCTTAGGCAAGTGAACGCTAATCTGCTCTGTGTCGCTTGCAGCCTCTGAAGATGCCAGATTCACGGTGTCGGAAAACTTCTTCAAGCCTTCCATTAAATCGGATTTGTAATCTGTGTACAACTCCTCTGTCACACCATAATAATCATTTACAAAATAGTTTGATTCCTCTTGATCTTCACTAAACTCACATATTAATTTCCGGTGAACTTCGATAAACATCATCCACTGCTGCTCTAAATTACTCAATCTGGTCTCCAAGTAACTTGCCGTCAATCTAGCCTTCGGTAATTTTTTAAAACTGCTATAGTTGTTTTCGATACGTTTGCCAATATCTTTCTGACCTCTAAGTAAAGATTCCATTTTTTAAGTTCAAAGTTGTTGCGATAAAAATTTCCAAAATGTTCTAAGTCCCGTGATGTGTAAAATTAGGCAGAGTCCAGTTTCGTCAAAATTCTTCTAAGTGTTTGGCGGTGTTATTGACTTAGAAAATTCGGGCATGGATTCCCCGTCTTAACCACTTATTGCGTAAAATCTTCTAAGTCCAAACTTCTAGCTAAATTCCTCTAAGATACCTTTCTCTATATTTTAAGGTTCAATTTAGCTTGATTTTCCTCTACGTAATTAGGTCAGTTCGGTACTCACAGTTTTTCCGCCCATACAAACTCGCTATTTACATTGGTTCCTTTTTCAAATCCTCCGTTATAGGTTGCATCTGTGGTTCATCCTTTGACACTTCGGCTTGGTTCACTTATATCCGGCCATCGAAGACCATAAATAAAACTCCGTTTGCTCGAAAAGAAGACAAATTTATTGTCAACGTCGTGCCTATATATACAACTGTCGGATCACAATACCTCCGCGATGTAACTAGGTATAGTGACATCTGTTGGTAAATAATGTTAAATGGTTATACACAGCGTGACCGCTTGCTAGAGTTTGAACATAAAGATTATTTTGACTTTGACTTTGAGCGACGCGGTAGCAATGGCAGCGAAATTTTGGTATATAGCAGTAACAAACATTAATATCTATCTATACCCCAAACAAACTTTCGAATTTATTATATTAATGGGAATAATACAAATTATACATTTTATAGGTTGTTCCGGATCACCACGATTACAGCGACGTCGTCGTGCTCGGGAAAGACGCAAAATACGCAACACCAGCGACAAGGACGACGCGCCCGACGAACTCGCCTACATCGACTCTCTGCCCGAGGTAACGACTCAACATGCACAGATGCATTATGTATTTATGTGGGCTTCATTACTCAAATCATTCAAACAACTGTTTTATATTCCAGGACGTCCGGTTGGTGGAGGTAACCTCTAATATATGGGGCACAAAGTTCAAAATGCATGGTCTTGCCAAAAACGTTCCAGCAAACTTGGGGCAAGTGACATACAAGACATCGTTACTGCATCTCCAGCCGCGACAGATGACCCTCATGATCACTGAACTACGGGACGATTATCCTGTAGGACCCGACCCTACGTTCAACCCGAATATATTCTCCGAAGATGAGGAGGAAGTCTTCCAGTCCAACGACTCCAATAACTCCCCTTCCCACACTAATAACAACATCCGAAGAAAGTTAACGCTCAATGAAAGAATAAATAATTCTAACAATATCAACCAAACCGACTCTTATAACGCCAACAACAACAACCCCAACGGCCCGTCCTTAGCCAGAGCTGAATCTTACGAGGAGTTCCCGTACATAGACACGAACGACACAATGAATAACATACCAGAAAGTGTTTACTCCACCCCGCCCATGCGGCACACAACACAGACGACGGAAAGGAGAGTGAACAACTCGGCCGGCGTGCCCAACCGCCACGCCATATCGCCGCTCAGATGCGAAAGTTCCGTACCCACCTTACAGTCCCCCAAAAACGCCGTGGCTCCTACGGACATAATATTCGAAAGGCCCTCCCCCCAGACGGTCACGTGCGGCGGCCGCGGCGACTTCTGCGGCGGGAGAGCCGACTACAGCGTCCGCGGGGACAGCGTGCCTCTCAAAACGAACATAGAGCAGCAATCGTTCAGCCTGAACCTCAGTTTGGAGCCGAGCAGACAAGTGACGATCAAGAAGTGCGACAACCACGTGACCGACAACTGCCTGTCGAAGCTGCGCAAGAACATTTGCAGCAGAGGCGAGGCGTACGACATGAACACGCGGATACTGAAGTCTTTGTGCAACAAGAACTATGAGCACGAGGTGCATCCGGACGCGATGGCGCGACGCGCGGACACGCTGCGCGGCCTGCAGAAGGGGGAGGACTTGAAGTTTATAGATGAGGAGACCCCGGTGGAGACGACAATAGGTAGGCGCACACAACTCATTTTTGTCCTTCTTTAAGTTATTGGCAACCAGTCTCTTCACAGTGTGGGAGTATCTCTGAGTGTAGTATGTGTACAGGTCAGTTAATTAAAGCCTCAACACTTCTGTGAATAAACGCGCTGAGTAACGTCGTACTACATCATGAAAAGTCTGTTTGTCTCTCTCGCGCATGTTTTATCTTATTTATGCGTGTGAAAGGGACAGTTATAGTTTTACTTTTGCTATTGTATGTAATTGCATAAGTATGAGTTTGTGAACGTGCCAGTTTTAGTTAACTGACATGTACTAACGCCTCCGAGAGACTAGACCGAGTTGCAAACAAAATCTACTAGCTAGGCTTAAAACTACTTGAGTGACTACTTAGCCAATGTTAAAAAAAATAAAGAAATATAATTAAAATGTGTTTATAATGAGTCTGTGTTCCTGAATGAATGAATGAACGACACACTAACAAGAAAAAGTAAATATTCTATTCCTTTTCTTCCTCCCCAGCCAACTTAACAGAGAGGGGCAGGGAGGGCCGCGTCCAACGGACCACCACCGTGGTGCCCATCAGCCCAGTGTGCGCCAGCGTGCCGCTGTACGACACCATGACGCGCAGCTGCAGCGTCGGCTACCTCGACCTGGTCGACCCGGCTGCGCTGCAGGTACGCACATACACAGAGCCAGCCCGGTGTGCGCCAGCGTGCCGCTGTACGACACCATGACGCGCAGCTGCAGCGTCGGCTACCTCGACCTGGTCGACCCGGCTGCGCTGCAGGTACGCACATACACAGAGCCAGCCCGGTGTGCGCCAGCGTGCCGCTGTACGACACCATGACGCGCAGCTGCAGCGTCGGCTACCTCGACCTGGTCGACCCGGCTGCGCTGCAGGTACGCACATACACAGAGCCAGCCCGGTGTGCGCCAGCGTGCCGCTGTACGACACCATGACGCGCAGCTGCAGCGTCGGCTACCTCGACCTGGTCGACCCGGCTGCGCTGCAGGTACGCACATACACAGAGCCAGCCCGGTGTGCGCCAGCGTGCCGCTGTACGACACCATGACGCGCAGCTGCAGCGTCGGCTACCTCGACCTGGTCGACCCGGCTGCGCTGCAGGTACGCACATACACAGAGCCAGCCCGGTGTGCGCCAGCGTGCCGCTGTACGACACCATGACGCGCAGCTGCAGCGTCGGCTACCTCGACCTGGTCGACCCGGCTGCGCTGCAGGTACGCACATACACAGAGCCAGCCCGGTGTGCGCCAGCGTGCCGCTGTACGACACCATGACGCGCAGCTGCAGCGTCGGCTACCTCGACCTGGTCGACCCGGCTGCGCTGCAGGTACGCACATACACAGAGCCAGCCCGGTGTGCGCCAGCGTGCCGCTGTACGACACCATGACGCGCAGCTGCAGCGTCGGCTACCTCGACCTGGTCGACCCGGCTGCGCTGCAGGTACGCACATACACAGAGCCAGCCCGGTGTGCGCCAGCGTGCCGCTGTACGACACCATGACGCGCAGCTGCAGCGTCGGCTACCTCGACCTGGTCGACCCGGCTGCGCTGCAGGTACGCACATGCACAAACGGTACGGAGGTTGATTGCCGCAGGACGTACAACGCCATCTGTTGTTGCTAGGCGGAACTAGTAACGATGTAGAGATACCGTACACCCTAATAGATCACTCTTCATATTAACTACATCCTGACCCATTCTATCTGGCTATTCTTTACCCAAAGTGATCAGACCGCCTAAATTGTACAACAAATACTACTTTATCAAGTTAAGTTAAGTCAACTTTATGGTAAAAGAAACAGTCATCATCATCATCAGCCTATCGCACTCCATTACTAGTCATAGGCCTCTCCAGTTGTTCGCCACTTTGGTCAAACATCAGGAGGATTTACCCAAAATCGCCACGCTGGGCAGACTGGTTGGCGATCGCAGCGGGCATAGCTTCTCTTTAGTGACGCTGCTGCCCGTTATTGGCCTGTAGCATTTAGCTACTACTTCAATTGTGATGGTTAGACAGCCTCCATTCGGTTTCCAGAGCCTCTTTTGTATTACTTGTGAAAAGACACACCACTGGCAGGTGAGGGTGGTTTGGAGCGAAAAGATGATGGATCGCTCCCTTACATCCCGATAAAGAATATCTATCTATAATATAAAGTCTGGTGTGTCACATTACAGGCACAGGTGAGCCTAACGGCGCTTCGCGGGGAGCCACCTCGGCGCCTGGTACTGGTGACCAACAAGCGACCGCGGCGGCCGAGACGCGCAAGAGACGGCCGCGGGGACGCGCGTGCGCCGCCGCTCACGCGCTGCGGCAAGTCGCGCAGCCTCGACAGCGAGCTGGCCGGCGCCAGGGACAGGCGCCCGCCGCCGCCCAAGCCCGACCACGACAGCACCTGCGCCACCAGCACCGCCGGCGAGGACAACAGGTACTGCGCTGGCGCAGCGACGCAGCCTCCACAGCGAGCTGACGGCGAGGGACAGGCCAAGCCCGACCACGACAGCACCTGCGCCACCAGCACCGCCGGCGAGGACAACAGGTACTGCGCTGGCGCAGCGACGCAGCCTCCACAGCGAGCTGACGGCGAGGGACAGGCCAAGCCCGACCACGACAGCACCTGCGCCACCAGCACCGCCGGCGAGGACAACAGGTACTGCGCTGGCGCAGCGACGCAGCGTCCACAGCGAGCTGACGGCGAGGGACAGGCCAAGCCCGACCACGACAGCACCTGCGCCACCAGCACCGCCGGCGAGGACAACAGGTACTGCGCTGGCGCAGCGACGCAGCCTCCACAGCGAGCTGACGGCGAGGGACAGGCCAAGCCTGACCACGACAGCACCTGCGCCACCAGCACCGCCGGCGAGGACAACAGGTACTGCGCTGGCGCAGCGACGCAGCCTCCACAGCGAGCTGACGGCGAGGGACAGGCCAAGCCTGACCACGACGGCACCTGCGCCACCAGCACCGCCGGCGAGGACAACAGGTACTGCGCTGGCGCAGCGACGCAGCCTCCACAGCGAGCTGACGGCGAGGGACAGGCCAAGCCTGACCACGACGGCACCTGCGCCACCAGCACCGCCGGCGAGGACAACAGGTACTGCGCTGGTGCAGCGACGCAGCGTCTCGCAACTTCGCAAGCCACTCGCAAGCTGGCAGGTGCGCAGAAGTACCGCCATGTTCTGGAATAATCAGCTTTGAATTCCTATTTAATGAAATTTCATTAGTGTGAATTTAACTGATGGGCACAGATCAGTTAATTAAAGCTGGCACGTTCACAGTAGCAGCATAAATCACCATCTTCAGCCTGTAAACGTCTACTGTTGGAATAAGGCTCTCTCAATAACTGTCACGATGAATCATTAGTCATTTGGGATTTTCCTTAGTCACTACTAGCCTACTAGCGCCATCTAGTTTCATTACATGTAGAACTAAACCACCTACATTATGGTTTTTACGTTCTGTTCTCTAGTGCCACAAGCGCGGAGGAGGGCGGGCGTACGCTCGCGTGCGCGTCGTGCGCCACGTGCGCGGCGGCGCGGCGTGCGGGCGGCGCGGCGTGCGTCCCGTGCGCCACGTGCGCGCCGCCGCCGCCGCGCCCCGCGCCGCCCGACAGCGACTCCGACTACAGCAAGTATTATAGTTAGTACGGTAGATGCTTCGCCCTTCGCTCTCTGGTACACTCGCGCGCCCTGCGCCCGGCGGACCGGCGGCGGCGACGGAGGACTCGAGTGAGCTACGACTTGACACGTAGACTTGACATTTTCAAATCTGTAGACTTTCTTGGGTCGTGTATTTCTTTGGACAAACTGAAAGCATTTCTTATATTGATTTTATATGAGCGGTATACTTCAGTAGTTTTTGATTGTACTTATTCACGTAAGTGGTGTCTAATATTTTACGATGATTCGTCACGATATTTCTCAATATAACAGAAAAGATAACCTTATAGTATTATGATGTTATTTGCCACATACCATAATAATCGATTTAAAATATATCTACATTATAATAATAACTTTTCAACGTTTCCAATTTTTACTATAACACGCACATACCTTTTTTAGCCGACGACGTTACTTTATCATTACATCATTTACAACTTTTGACATTTATAGTTCAAAAAATATATACACCTACCCTCAATATTATTATATCGACCCACGATTGTCAATTTAAAATCCACATTGCTCTATGAAATCCCTGGAAATTGCAGTTCAATTTACATTTTTATTTATACACATTTAATAGACAAAATATAACTTTACGAATAACAAGCTTAGCTAACGATAATGTTTGATTAGAAATGCACGACACATTAGATAGAATTGGCACAATTTAGATAATCTAATTCCCCTGTAAATACAGTTACACTTGCAAAATTAGCCGGCTTCACTTGAGATAATGGCGTACGGCCGTCTCGTTTAGGCAAGACATAGCACAGCTGAGTAGATGGACGTGATCTGCGTAGTACCCCTACCCACATGCTTCCGCGCGCACGCTGCACGGCAAGGTAAGGTAGCTTTAGATTAGAACATGAGCGGGTAACTAAACATGGATTGGTGAATGTTTCCGAGAACTCTTTTATTTTTTGCGTAAAGTCGGCTTAAATATGTCGTAAAATATCCATGTTTAGATACCTGGTTTCGTTGCATCATGTTTTAGATATCACTGTTGGACTAACGATACTTATGATTGAATTGAAACTTTGTTGGTTGAACCTGTACTTACCTACTTGTGATTTTAACTGTCCTGAAGAACTAATCATTAAGGAATCGGAGTATTTATTCGCATGTGTTTTTATAATTGGGTGGTACTATGTAGGTACATCGATATCGATCGACTTAAAAATTATAGTCAACTAGCCTACTACGCGTGTGATTTGAAAATGTTCGATTCAAAGACAAAAACAAACGTGATGCTTCGTAGCAACCCGCTTATGTAGACCAGTATACGTCACCAATTCACCATAAACGTGGTTAATTTGAAATGTTTGAATAGGTTCGCTGGAGCAGCTGGCGCTGCGCCTGCTGGCGTCGCGGTCGGGGCGGCGCGGGCGCGCGAGAGAGACCAGCTCCGCCCCCGCCTCCCCGCGCCCCGCCCGCGCACGCGTCGACCAGCCGCCGCCCGCCGCCGCCACGCCGCCGCCGCGCCGCCACCGCTACTCGTCCGCCTCGCCCATACGGTCAGTACCGCCCCCGCCGCCGCCACGCCGCCGCCGCGCCGCCACCGCTACTCGTCCGCCTCGCCCATACGGTCAGTACCGCCCCCGCCGCCGCCACGCCGCCGCCGCGCCGCCACCGCTACTCGTCCGCCTCGCCCATACGGTCAGTACCGCCCCCGCCGCCCCGACCAGCCGCCGCCCGCCGCCGCCACGCCGCCGCCGCGCCGCCACCGCTACTCGTCCGCCTCGCCCATACGGTCAGTACCGCCCCCGCCGCCCCGACCAGCCGCCGCCCGCCGCCGCCACGCCGCCGCCGCGCCGCCACCGCTACTCGTCCGCCTCGCCCATACGGTCAGTACCGCCCCCGCCGCCGCCACGCCGCCGCCGCGCCGCCACCGCTACTCGTCCGCCTCGCCCATACGGTCAGTACCGTAGCAGCTAAACTGTGGCACTCGGAAAAATTGCAGCAGGAAGCTGATTCCAAAGACCGGTTGCACGAGGCAGAAAATTGCGCGCAAAACGCACCGTGGAAGACCTCCAACTATCAAGATGATAAGGATGAAATCTAGAATTGGTGCGAGATGTACGATGATGAAAAATAGCAGCCGGTACCAGATCAAACAATTCCTGCGAACACTCAGGTTCATTTAATTCTCAACTATGTATAAAGTTTTGGGACTTTGTACCATATGTACGTAGATATACCTCCTGTATTAACCACATTATTCGTCACAAAGTATGAAAAATTCCGACCACTGCAAATACTTGTACATACTACACGTCTGTTCTAGCTATCTGACAAGACACCGTCGTCATTTCAGGCAATTACTTAATTCGCCCCTCCTGAACCGGAGAAGAAACAAAAAGCCGTCCGAGAGTTCAGACGATGAGTACTCCAACGGCGGCGGCTACAGCGAGGTCAACAGCAAGAACTACAGAGACTTGGAGAGCTTTCAGAAGGCGCAGCTTAGGAATAAGGTAAATCATTTAAGTATCTAAGATACGTAACGAATGATAATGGACAGAAGTTAGTAAAGAAATAATTAACAAGGACCTAACATAGCTTACATAATATAATTACACACAAGTAACGTATCTGGCTCGAAGGACCACGATAGTAAAAGTTGTGCACGCTGATTCCAGGCACTGTTCTTATGCGTATTATTGAAACTTTTCTCTTAGTCCTGGCTACTTCTCGGAGCTCGGACCTCTTCAGGGCTTGTAAACAATTCACGCGTGGTTTTCTCATAAACTGAAGATCTTCTGGCTTCCTACTCACCTACATTTAGGAATTCACTACTCGGCAAAAGTAGTGTTAGGACGCCTTCAGGCTTGATGGAGTGACGATTTGTTAAGTGAGGCTGGCAAGTGCTGAACGCGTGAAGCCCAGGATTGAACAAAGTGGCGAGCACTTGGAGAGGTCTACGTCCAACTGTGGACTGCTATAGACTGATGATCGTGATAATTGACCTGGTGGGTTGTTCCCAAACTATTCTGTTATATAATGATGAAATAAATATTCTTTAAACCGAATATCTTTATTCTTCCGGATATATCACTGGAACCTATGTTATTTTCAGTTAAAGCGTGCGGGCGTAGGGACCGCGGCGGTGGGCGAGCGCAGCGGCGGGCAGAAGCGGCAGCTGGTGATGCACAACAAGGCGCCCATGTGGAACGAGAACAGCCAGGTGTACCAGTTGGACTTCGGCGGCCGCGTCACGCAGGAGTCCGCCAAGAACTTCCAGATCGAGTACCATGGCAAACAAGTTAGTGACATAATCTATAGAGCTGTAGTGACACCTATCTCCACATCGCTATAACTATCTCCACGTCGCTACAATATACAGGCACTAGTTCCGCCAGCTAACAACAGATGGCGATGTAACATCCGCGGCACGAAATTCCCATACAAATACGAAATCGCTCCATACAAGTTCTATGGTCGACCTACAATGCGCATACGAAGTTTTCATTACGACTATATACCAAAAACCAAGACCTCCTAGCTCGACGGAAGTACTTCCACTTTGCGTAGGGACAAGTCTGTTTCTACAGAGCTATATGTATTAAAGTATTATACCGGAGTTCGGGGGGTAAGGGTTGGGCCGGCATGGCGATGGCAACTGACAGGTAACTGACCAGGTATTTGCCCGTTGTCACAGCGATTTGGGCTTCTCTTTCGCTTTCCAACAGGCGTAGGGAAGCCAATAATGTCGAGCTACTATAAAAAAAATATCGTCCAAAATCAACGCCTTGACTGCCATAGGGTTCACCGGCGGCTCTCGAACAACCCTCTATTGTTGTCTATTTTTTCGGCAATTAAAGGTTAAATTATCTCGTCAGGTAATGCAGTTCGGGCGCATCGACGGCAACGCGTACACGCTCGACTTCCAGTACCCGTTCTCGGCGCTGCAGGCCTTCGCCGTGGCGCTCGCCAACGTCACGCAGCGCCTCAAGTGAGCCTGCGACCATAGACGCAGCGACCGGCCAAAGTACACCTGCTGATTTTGTTGTAAGTTAGTACCTTTGCTTTAGGAGTTGTTTAGGCTGTTTTCAGAGTTGCGCTTGCGGCCGAACACGAGTTATCAGCTCCTTTCGTCACAAAACTTCAAAGGATTTGACAGTAATAAAGATCCGACTTGAAGAACAGAGAGTGTAACCAGGTCGGATCCAGCCCAGAAATTGTGTTTTTTTTTTACTTTATTTAAACATAGGTAATAATAGGTATAGGTCATCATAATAAAATCAGCTGCGATAGACCGTGAAACCATGACGTCTGAATACAGTTGTGGCATGCCCAATATGGAAGAATTATACTCATGTCTCAAGGGGTGGTCATCAAAAATTATGCGTTGTCAGATAAGTAACGGGTTTTCACGTCTTATTATTTGCTCTTTTTTAGATACCGAGGTATGTATACCTAGATTTTGGTTTCAATGTAATGTCAAATCGCCTAAATGACATTGGCTACATTTTAGTCTCATATCTACCTTAGATAGATACTGATACGCTATTGTTTGTCTTGGGCTTGTAGAATGCGTAACTCTGAAAATGGCAATACCATAAGTCGTGGTATACTTATGCAATTTTATTCCCTTCCATAGTATTGGCATAAATCTATGTAATAAGTCTTAAACTTGAATGTCCGGCAGACTTATTGAAAGTGTGCTTCAATGGTCATAAACACGCATTTCGGAACAAAGATGTAATATCACGTAAATTTGATATGATTAAATAACCTAAGCTTTATTTTTCATGAACTGTCGTCTGAGTAGGTACGTCCATAGACGCTAGTTTAGTATCAAGCGTGGAGTTTGGTGGGACTCGCCTAAGCGTTCTACTTGTGTAGATTCAGATGGTATGTAGATCTTCAAGCAAGAGTGACCATTTGTTTTTTAATTAAAGTCGGCCCATTCCGTGTATCGGACGCACTGTGCCGACCTGAGCCGCGCCGTCACTAGCCGTATCTTATAAATGCCGTCATAGCTGTAAAGTTTAGCCAGCAAATTAACCCATCCATATATTTTTTACACAAGCTTAGATAGGTAGCTTTCTAAAGAACAAATTCAGTCTCGATGCGTAGCGACCGACGAGTGCGCGTACAAATCGTGTCTTAAACCCGTACATAAAGTAATGATACATAAAAGTAAAACAATATACAATATTTTAGGTACAAATTGATGAATATTTTCACATTAGGAAGTATCAGTGTTATATTTACTATGAGTCACTTAACATAGGATGTAAGAACTTTACCCGGTTACGATAGTTTTTTTCCGCTACCTCATAAATATCAAATTCAATCGTTATGATGCATTATACCTCTATTTAACCTGTTAAGTATAACGTCCGCATTGTTCTCTTTCACACAATACTACTTAGACCTTACTCCCACTGTGTAGTTTATTACCGAAGTTTCGGGGTCGTCTTAACACTTTAGAAGTACCTAATGCTTCACTTCGTTAGCCGTAAAACATTTGTAAGGAGTTTTTTTCTGTGTATGATTCGGTACAAGCCTGATTGAACGGTATTCAATCTCGAGTAGTATTAGCTGTTTGTTATCGGAATAGATTCGTGACGACATGAAGACGGAAACTTGGGTAATACACTTCGGAGTAAGAGTATTGTACCAAATGGTAACTTTAGGTAATATTAGAGAATTTATTTAGGTACTATTATTTGCCAGAGCTTAAAGCCTATGATACATATACATTATTGTTTATTACCTATTATTCTGGATATTGATCCTAATAACTTTATTATGTTTATTATTAATGTATTTTCAAAACAGCAGGTTTCGTCGACCTGAAACGCCCGTGTGGGTACTCAAGCCCGAGGGAGGATGTAGGAGTATTATCTTATTTTTATTGTTCGATTTTTACTGCGAGCTTGAATATACCTACTTATTGTTATTGTTACGTCCTTCCTTGTTACTGTTATGATTCCTACGTATTAGATAATATTAAAAATATTTTTCTCTTTTGGAACGGACTTGAAATTTTGTAGACTTGAAATCAATTTTGTAGATAAGTTTACAAAAAAAGAACACAATTTTTTTTTTCAATATAAAATTGTACAGTTTGATGTTTCGTACAAGTACCTAAGTGAAATTAAATTCAGCGATGCGATCTGTTTCTAGCGCATACATACTTAATTTACCCTTTTTTTCCGTGCGCCCAATGTTGAAAAACAAGTTCATGTTTGATCTTCGTCCATTTGATTTAGTACCTACCCTCTTAAATAATTTCAAAGTATAATTAATGAAAGTTGACATTTTATATAAATGTAACTAATAACGAAATATTATGTGCTACTACTTCTAGCACTGCTAAATAGGCCCAAGTAATTGTTGTGAATGTTAATATTTAAACGAATTAAAATATTAAATTAATGAATGTTTCGGATGTTTTAATTAAAATGGATAGATCAGTTATTGTACAAATTATATATTACTATCGTATGTCAACATCTGATATCGTGTTGAACGCAAGCCCATTTGGGGTTTTATTCTTATTATTTTTGCAAGAAAAGTTTAACGACCCGCAATCCTGATATCAAACGCGTAACTTTTTTATATTATCTAATTCTGTTTCTGGTTTATATAAAAGGGAAATGTGAAGCCACCCTCGCTGGTAGTTAACTAATTTGCGGTAGTAACCGTTTGACGTAAAAATATAATCTGGGGGCATGGTAGTGCCCGCGCCAAGACAGCTAAGCAAAAGCGAGCGCAAGGAGTGCCCTCGTGTAGCCGTCTGTAGGTATCTAGTGCCTACTTTTCTCAAACCGTTCCGTGTTACTTAATGTGCAAAGCCTGTTTCGCCATATTATTACCTGTTGTAACAATACCCTCGCTTACTCTTGATATATAATACTAATAACAATAAGTTTATTTCTCCCCACAGTTGTCATTGTAAATTTGGATTTGACATTTTATGTAAGACTGGTGCCTAAACTAGGCTTATTGAATACTTGTGCCGTGTGCGCCTATTGTTTATTAAGCACCTACCTTATTATTGTGTAAACGCAATTTATTATGTTTGTGATATAACGTATTTTGTTTACGTATTTGAAATAATACATATCTGTGGTTAATTAATTAATTGTATTCTTATAGAAATTAGTTCACTTTATTGATTTAAGACTGCACACTGTAAATATATTTTGTGATACTCATGTATTGAATTCGTTGTACTGATGTTTAGTCACCCCTAGTATAAATTGATAGGAATGTAAGTAAGGTCATGATATAATTCCTGTTTTGTTTGCGCAAATTACTGTTTCGTTTCTGTTGATGTTGAAGTGTTTTAGATCTTGACATTGATCTAGCAGTGGTTCCATATTGATTATTGTTAGTAAATTAGGTTTGTTACGGATAAATATGTTAACGACTACATTTTTTCGTTGTATTGGATTTGGTATACCAAGGCTATTTTTTATATTAAACTTGTTGATTTGCTCACTGAAGAGCCTCACTATGTACATTGATTATATTATACTCATTATATGAATCTCCTCCTATAAAATAAATCAAAACTGTGGCCATTGCTGAGGCAAACAGAAACAACAAACTATTGTAGTTTCTACCAAGGTACAGTAAAACTTATTAATTTTACATTGAGATGCTTTAAATACCGTGTGGTAACAGTGATAGATCATTGCAAAATTGTCATTATTAATGGCTTCTTCTTATTTCAAGTATCTGTTGTATATACCTACTATAGTGACAAAGTGTAAATAAAAACTATTCTACAGTACATAATAGTTTTATTGTAAACAATAACTTATTCAACCACCAGTAACATTATGCATATCTACAGTGTTACTTACAAACGTTAATCATTACCTAAAATGATGTTGATAAGTCTCTAGGACTTATACTATTATTGATAAATAGGTATGTATTAGGTAAAAGTATTCTATGATACATTATTAAAAATAGACTTCTATGTTTTATAACAATTTCTGCTATTTATTAAACTTACCTAAGCCAAATTTCGCATTTAAAGCTAGCCTTTGCCAAGAGATAATAATCCGTAAATGCGTAATACTTATTATTAGCTCCTATAAATGTAAGATTAAACATTTGCAAGATACTGTTTAGGCTCTAGTGTGAAAACGTGTTTCAATTTACTAGACAAGTGATCAGCGAAAACAAAGACCAGAATGAAGTCAGAATCAAAAATAAAACATTTTCTTGAGCCTTCTTCATTAAATAAACATATTACAACAATATAAATATAATAGGATCTACCAGTTATATAAATGACGATGAAACACGATTTTTGTTCAAATAAGAGTATAGCTTTCAACATAAAGAGGAAAGCTAAAATATGAAAACCAAGTTGGCAAGCTAATAAACATATGTGCCTTCGATGATTAGTGTACATCTCGGTAAGATACCTGCACAATTAAACTAGACTTGCAAAAACTCAAATGAGAAAACACACATAAATGGCATACCGTTGTTACACTAGACTTCCTTTTGACTGCATGTATTCGTTAAGTATGACTGGGCTGATAAATATGCACAATTCAACTGCATTAAGCCACAAGGGTGTCTGTCATTGAACCGTCACTGCTGCCCGTTGCGGCAGTCCAACTTTGTATGCTAATCACTTTCACTACCACTCTGTCCGGGGACGTAGTCTTCATCATCCTCATCTGAGATATCCAAGTCGTCCAGATCTTGAAAGAGAGACTCGTCAACTTTGACAGCATCTCCTGAAAAAAGAACAATAGTAAATATTTATATATTATTATATTTAAACAATGTCACGAGCTTAGGCTAACACAAAGTATCAGACAACTAGCTGCTGTATTTCTTAATCTGCATTCATATGTTAATTTAGAGCCATAAACTTATTGCAACCCCAGATAAATAGGAGCAGGGCAGGCAACTTATAGTGCCCTAGAAAATGGGTATTATTTGGCATGTGACACCTGTGAAAGTGCGTAGAGTTCCGGTTAGCGACTTACCCTCCATCTATGACAGAATTCTAAGCTTAAAGAGTAGTTAAATTAACTTACTTCCGTTGGGCGCCATTTTTAGTCACCTTAGGGGCAGAGCCTACCCGGTATCTTCATACCGTTGTTAACTTTTGTACAAGCGGCATCATAAGCAGAAACGCTGCTCGGGATTTACGCGAAAGTTTTATAATACCTACCTATATATTTAGTCAAAATTAGTGAAAATTATTATAACTAGTGGAAATTTAATTAATTAAATTTAAATTGATGTGTGTGTTGAGTTGTGGAAGACCGGCCTGATGATCGCGGACTCACAGTTTATAAAAATCCTATGTGAGCTGCTCCATAATCGTCGCTTCCAAGTGCACCTCCTTGACGGTAAGAGCAGATGGCGGACTCAAAGAAACGGTCTTCCTCAAGGTAGCGTGTTGGCTCCATTACTTTTCAACATCTACACGAATGATCAGCCGCTTGGTCCTAACACATCCCGGTTTTTGTATGCTGATGACCTGGCACTGACTTCCCAGTCATTTAGCTTTGAAGATGTCGAGGCCAACTTGACAAATGCTCTTAACAGCTTAAGCACCTACTATGCCCAAAACGCCCTGAAACCGAACCCATCGAAGACGGAATCGTGCAGCTTTCACCTTAAAAACCGCCAAGCAAATCGCAAACTGAACATAACATGGCAGGGACTTCCGATCGCTCACAACGACTACCCAAAATACTTGGGAGTCACGCTTGATCGGTCTCTGACGTTCAAGAAAAATTGCGAGAACATTAGGCAGAAGGTCTGCGCGCGAAACAACATCTTGCGCCGTCTTATTTCTGCCAAATGGGGGGCATCGCCTAGAGTTCTGCGGACAACCGGATTGGCTCTTTGTTTTTCGGCTGGCGAATACGCGTCTCCTGTTTGGAGTCGCTCTGCCCATGCCAGGTTGGTGGATACAGCTTTGAACGATACATGCCGGATTATTACTGGTTGTTTAAAACCGACTCCGCTTCCAATGCTGTTTCCACTGGCTGGTATTGCGCCTCCGGTTGTTCGGCGTATGATTGCGGGTCAGGTTGAGCGGAGCAAATTGGAGTCAAGTGCCCAACACCCAATGAACGCCTACACCGTTGTACCACAGAGGCTTAAGAGCAGGAACAGCTTCCTTAAGTGTGTCCAGCCTCTCGTGGATGAGCCGCCAACCGCTCGACGCAACGTGTGGCAGGGCAAATTTGCTCCACCGGATCCATTTGTGCCATGCATAGAGAAGCTTCCGCCTGGACATGGGTTGCCATGGCTAACCTGGAAGTCCTTAAACAGACTCTGTACTCAGGTTGGCCGTAGCAAGGAAAACAGGTTCAGGTGGGGTTACACTGATGGGTCGGACCTGGCCTGCGAATGTGGTGCTCCTCTCCAAAGCATGTCCCATATGATTTGCTGTTCGGCGTGTAGCGAAACTTGCTCACTAGCAGAGCTTATGTCCGCGACTGGGGGTGCAATTGGAGTGGCGGAGCACTGGGCACAGCAGGTGTGATTTTTATTTGCCATCGACACGCAAAGAAGAAGAAGAATTGATGATGTCTATGAGGCCCAAAATCGATCAAGGTGGCGAATATTAGGCGAGGCCTATGTCCAGCAGTGGACTGACATGGGCTGATAATGATGATGATGTCTGGTGTTCATGCTTAAAATCGCGTCAGTGGTTATTATTTAGGTATATTTAAATGGACGAAAGTGAGTAGAGTGAAATCGAAATGTATGTGATAGGGAAAAGAGGTACAAATAAGGTACCTATGTCAAATGACTATAATTCAATGTACTCTTAAATCAAATGAATGTGTTAACAAATCTTTTATTGAATAGCGGTCCTCCTACCAAAATTAATGAAACGGTTGTTTAAATCAACCAGAGAGTTGCTTTTGATAACGCCTAATAACGTCTATTAGACATTAACTCTGAATTAAATAATGGAAAAATTCCTTTTTTCAAAGATTTTTTTTTAAAGAATTTTGTAAGATTCTAAATTTCCTGCTCTGATCCCATCCGGCTTAAAGAGGTTAGAAGACCTACAGATGTTAACCAATTTAAATTGGAAGAAGGTTCTTTACTCAGAAATATGAAAAAATGCCACCAAACAAAAGTAACTTGAACTATGTTTTAAGCTTAGAACTCCGTCATAGATGGCGATTAAGTCTTTCAATGTCTAGCCCATATATAGATAGGTATTAAGAATAATCAGAAGTGTATTTTACTGAGTAGACGGCTTTTTTATGTATAAGTAACTCACCATCATCCAAGAACTTCAAGTCGGACTCGTTGAGTGTAGTGTCTCTCAGGAACAATTCTTTGCCAGTAAGCTTATTCTTATCCTTCAATTCCCTCTCTCTCTTTGCTGGGATCCCCATGTCAATTTCAAACTGTTTTCTCCATGCTAGAAAGGATTCAACTGTAACTCTGGTTCCTTCAAATCTTTTCTGTAAAGTAAAATAGTATAGAATAGAATAATGTTTATTTGGCACTTACATTTATGCCACGGCCACACATTGGATTCAACTTTGCCTCCAGTCACTGTCCAATGCCTAACACTAAGGCGCTCAATGTCTTCATTGTGTCAAAGTACCGATACACACATTGGTGCATTGGGCGCAACACAATGTGTTGGTGCAAATATCTCAAATGTGTGGCCGCAGCATTATATACAAAAACAAAGAACACTCAAGTCATGTGGCACATGTGCCACAACATTAGAATATGATGTAGCACAATATTAATCTTGCTTTGTACAAAGTATTATAATAATGTTGAAAAAATAAATAAATTTCATATAACACAATTTCACAAAATTATCCACATCATTTACTGAGACAGTCAAAACTCTATTTCTTAAATATTCTAACAAAGTGTACAGCGAGTGGCATAACTATTGGATGGCATAATGGCAAAATGCCATGGACCCTAAGCCATAAGGGGCCCTCAGTCGGAGGAGAACTCCCAACAATAATTATTACACATTCAGTAAAATCTGATGAATTTACCACATGCCCTTAACAACATAGTTATGCCACTATTTACTGCTTATGATTTAATATATTTACCAATTCTGCTTCCTCATCAGCTTTTTGCTTAGCAAGTATCTTTTCCTCTCTTTCTTTTTTTACTCTGTCCCATTTCTCGTTGAGCCACTCCTGGCCGGCTGATACTAGAGTGAACACCATTACCATGCCGAGGTTTTCTTTGCCCTATAACAAAGAAAAGACCATGTGGTCATTTTTGTTCCTTGGTGAAACGCGTTTTATGGCGATATTACAAATAGACACGCGATATTAGAAAAAAACATAAGGTACATTTTGAACAGTAAAATACATACTTTTAGGTAGGTATAGGTATAATAATATGTAACTCTTTGGAAACCTGCTCCATTCGGCAGTCAATAAAAACGTGTACCTGTTGTATTAAATGATCGAGTATTTCATTTTTATCTACAATATCGTCGAAATTCTCTTCGTTTTCCACTTCTATGATGGGCATCTCGTCCGGATATTTCGGCGTGTATGTGAACAGCAGCTGGCACGCGAGACCGTCGCCGTCGTCGAACCCTTCCGACTTGATCGGTATCGAGAATTTGTGGACAGGCTCAGTCTCTAAAACTAAAAACAGATAAATTTATTAAACAGTTTCATACAAAATAATGTGAAAAATCTACAACCTAAAACTCACTTTGCATATCGCCATAATATATAGAATCTAGGGCTTCCACTTCACTGGCCTGCTCATATTGGTAATCCATTTTAGTTTAAATGTTTTTAAAACATCAATAACCTCTGCCGCGTATCCAATTTTACAGAAATTCGGTAAATTTTGTGTAATGTTGCTGTGTCAAACGTGCTGCTGTCATAATTAGACTTCTTTCTTTCTTTCATTGTAATTTGACAGTGACATACGACAGATTTGGATTTGTTGACCCATGCATGTTTCCCATGGACGTATATTTTAAACGTCCATGTGCTTTCCAAAGTGGCATTAAAAAAAAGAATGTCAAGATGACTGACTTTGACGTTTGAGAATAACAATTTGGGATTTTGGATTTTGTTGTGCTATCTTCAAATTGTAAAAGTTTTTAATTCAGTCATATTATAACACTCGATTACAAAGCAGATTTTTAACAATAAGTTATGGAGTCACCAGACATATTATCTTGTAACTCGCATCCTGAATCAGACTCAGAGCCTGGGTAAAAATCTGTAGAATTTGTACCTTCTTAATTTCTCTTTCTGATTTTTTGTAACAGCATTCATGGTATAATATTTACTTATAGGACTACTAAGAAGCCAGACGATGACTTCAAGGTGCTTCAAGAACAAGTGATAGCAAATTTTCAAAAGCCAAACATACCCAATGTGAATGTTCCTGAGCGCATTGTCATATGCCTAGATGTATGCTATGACAATCAAAATTCTCTTTACCGACTCGGCGATGGCACCACATTCACACCAATTAACATGTTGAAGCGTGTGCTAGATTTCTTCCTTCATTCAAAACATGCTATCAACAAGAAAACAGAATTTGCATTGCTAATAATGAAAGATTCAGAAGCTTGCTGGCTGCACAACTTCACCAGTAATTTAAAAGACATTATTAATGTTATAGATTACATCAATGGTGAAGAAAGCATAACAGATAGTTTTGACTTCAAAAAAATATTTAACATTTTGAAGCAAAATGTAGAAATTCCAGATTACAAGCAGGGTGAATGTATAATGCCCCCTCCATTCGTGGTGCGCATGATAGTTCTGTATGGAAGATCCAATTCTATTCCATCAGTGCCTCTGGATGACCCATATTTTGTTTTCCTAAAGAAGCAGTTATATTTCTACATTGATATTTTACTGGCTCATGAAGAAGATTGTGCTTTATACAAATGTGAAGAAATATATGATGCACTCCAAGACTTGGATAATGGTTATTCATATGTTTATGAGGTTGGTAGAAATGCCACCAAAATACATGACTGCATTGCAAAATTACTGGCCCACCCGCTGCAGCGGCCTTTGCAAAAGAATACTGATTACACTTTTGGCACCAGATCCTAGATTATCAATTAGATATAAGCATTAAATATTAATAAAAACAATATATATATTTTGATGTATTTATTTCAGCTCTTCAAAAGGGTTATGACTGGTACAAAAGAAAAACCTAAGGCTATTATACATACATGGTAGTTTCAAATTCTTAAGACATAACACTGTACTTTCTCAGATGATAGATAAACATTTATTTTGATAAGGTTCTTTGAAGACTCATGTTACATCTTATTTACAATATTTTGAAAAAGCATAAAATATGTAAAGACTGGTAGTTCCTAGGTCATACATTAAAGTTTCTACATATAATAGGAACTGGAGTCACAGAGCCCTCGCGGGGCTGTGGCTGCAGCTGCGTTATCTCATATCTACACCTATGTTTACAGGATCAAAGTGTTAACCTATAATTCCGGCACAGCCAACTTTTTAATTCCGCTCTTACCAATAGTGATTATTTTTATAATACTTTGTGTCATCTATTTTTATACCTAATATTACAGTGTGCTGTGATTGAATAATTGGGGAATTTAGAGGCATTCACTTCAAAGCATTCAAGAATAATTAAATTATATAAACAACAATTGAGCAGAGGTTTATATCCACACAGTTGAAGCTTTTGGCATAAGATATATTAGGACGACACATTTCTTAAAAGTCTTCCATCTTGAACATTAACAAATATGAAAAAAAAAGCAATTAACTATGCACAAGAAATACCACACTTTACAAATTAGTATGCCAATTTTATGTTTTTTCCCTGTGATGATGATACTTATTGATTGTATTGTACAAAATTATACAAAAATTTCGTGGCTAGTACCTATTAGCCCTTCATATGAACTTGTAACATTTGTTACATCCCCTAAGCTTTGATTGTGACTCGAAATAAAATGCAAGCTTTTACTGCCAATATAGCCAACTAATGTTCTAATTAAGAATTATTTAAGCGCATTTTAATTTAAACATCTCACCAAGCTATACATTTAAGTAAATAATATAAAATAAAAGTAACATGTAAATAATTAATAAAAAAATATTTTATTTACAATGATCAGGTTTACATCTAAAAACAATCTAATATCAAATTTCAGAAAAACTTTAATTTCAAGTTGATCATTTTGGCCTTATGAGAGCAATACACTAAGAGCCAAATCATTATTAACAGAGACAATACTAGCACGTAACAATAAATAAAGCTTGATTCCTTTAACACTGGCGTAAATCAAAGTGCTAAATATAGGCTTTTTCATTAAATAAATTCTAATTAAATAAAAAAAATACCGAATGAATGTACGCGTATCACTTCAGAACGGCACCTTATTGGCTAATTATTTCATTGGAGCGTTTAAATGAAGAAAAAAAAAACATTATACAGAATATTTTATAAAATGTACACATTTTTCAATAATAAACGATTGAACACATGTGATGTTAAGGTGGGTCTTTAATTTATAATAAAATACATAGTGACAGATTTTCTAGTTTTTGTGACGAAATATAAGACAGTAGACACACGAAAATTAAATTATTAGACGTAGGTCGGTACCTACGTCTAATATCTATCTATGTTTCGGTAAACATTGTCACTTATGTGGACTTTGCAGTTAGTCAGGGTGTATGTGAATAAAAATTCATCACAAAGTAGGCCATTTGAAATTCGTCATATTTATTTTAAGATTTATATAGGCTGGCGAGGTGGCGGCGCCCTTATAGTGCAGACCTACAAATAATGTGCGATGATGGCCTATAGTTACTTAATATCATGATACTTTCATCAAATATTATTTTGTACTCCTTATTTCTATAGTAATTAATATCGCTTCGAGAGTTTCCTCCCTTATTATAATACATTCCCGAAATTTATAATACCTATTTCAGTTTTGTCACATTTTATTAAATTGTAGTCAAGTACATAAGGTGTAATTTGAAATACTTTGTTACTTTATCAAAATGCTTAACTATTACAGTAAATAATTTATACAGTCTATTGTTTTCGCTTACATTTACACAATAAACATGAAAAAATCAGACATTTAGCACTTTGAGATTTGTTAAGACACACTTACAAAATGTAATGATTAGATGTAAATTTACTTCTAAATATATCATATATTTATTACTTCATTTGATAAACATATGAATGATTACAGTTAACGTTATTTATCTGAACCAGTGTTCGCTTCGTAAAAAAAGTAGTAACAAAATAATAAGTGTATCGCAGAGACGGTACCGGGGAGTAGCGGCGCGTCGCCGGCAAACGTTCATAAACAGCTATAATTACATTGAGATCCTACGGACATAATGAATTAATGACTTACTATCGATGCCTAACATTTGACACTGTTTGATTTACAAACGAAATAAATAACTTCACATATCAGTCTCTTTTTAAATCTATTTACATATATTGTAAATTCAGCTGTTGTCAAATAATATATCGAGTCAATGTGGTGAGTTCGTAAAATGTTCAACAGCTAAACCTCTAGCCTTCCGTCCCGCGCGGCCCGACGCGGGGTACATGGAATGATAATCGATTTATAGCCGCTATATATCGAAAGCCAATATTTATATTAACACATAAGAGTTAAAGCGTATAAATCTCAGCGAGGTCGCTGACCGTTACATTCTTACCAACCGATACATTTTATACAGTGTTTAAATATCATAGTAACTACGAATCATTTAAAACCCAGTCGGTTCTCCGGCGCGCCAACCGACACTGTGTAGCGATGTAAATTTAGGAGCATCCACGCTTTTGAGTATTATAAGTTAAATTATATTCGCACGAGCGCCACGGGACGCACATCGCAAGGAAGACAGGACTAGATGAGTCTAGGTATTTTTACTTTATTACTATTAAAACTGTATTTCAAATTACATACATCGATTTGCGCGCATTCGCAGGTCGCCGCGGGGAGCCGGGCCCGCCCGAGCGACTCGCATTTCGTCTCGGATCAAACTCTAATATCGCAACGAGAGAGGATAGGAGTGTTACAGGGCTTAGGGTTCGCATTTGGTCGGGGAGTTACGAGGTACATCAAACGTCCGTATAATTTTAGCCCGCACTACGATAGGGACGATAAACACGACTCGTAATGATTTCATGGTTTACTTTTAATCCAAACTAATATACATACATTTTCAGTCGATCGACTATCGAAATCCACATATCGTGTTCTGACGGCTACCGAAATTTTTTAACAGATTTATGGGTCGCACTCGTAGTTCCGTCGTAGTCGAGAGTATAGAATTTTAGCACTAAGGTTATATAGTTTGTCCATTTTATAAAGCATTGATTTAAAAAATGTTTGCAGACTTGACGATTCTGTCCTTTTTGACGTTACTATTTTACTAGATGTGATGTCGCGGGCTTCCTAACAACTTTATTTAAAACTTCCTCCTCGGGTATGTACCTACATAAATTGTGATTTCATTGTATTATTTTTGGAATGAAAATCGAAGACGCAATTTCTTAAATCGTCGCTCTTCGATTGCAGAAATGTCCACTAACGATCGGCGGTCACCGATGTCCAAGAAGTGAGTTGTAAGATTCGAAATCTTTTTTGTAACATTACTTAGTAACAATTGACAGTTATACTTGACTTCGCACCAGTGGCGTAACCATATCTTTCGAGGCCCGTGGCAAATTCATTACTTTTTAAATGTGTAACAAAATAAATTTGTACCTCACGCTTACCACCAGGTGGAGTGAGATCATACCGAACGCTCTTTTTATAAAAAAAAAAAGTTGGAACCTTGGATTTTCCTCCGACCCCCTACGGTTGGGGGCGTTTTGCCGACCCTGTAGTTCCGCCACTGCCTCGATAAATTCAAGAAGTTTTCTAAATTGTGTTTTCGGGGAATTTGGGGAACCCTAGTATTCTGGTACTTACAGTACACCTTAGTTTGAGAGATGTATCATCCACCAGTCGAACAACGGTTACAAAATGGACAGACTACAGCAGCCGAGTCGCTCCGCTCCGTTGTGTCGGCTGGGTGCTGGGCGGGCGCGGGCGGGTCACAGGACGCAGGCGGCGAACACCGCCATGGCGCGTCAGGGCGGCGCCAGGTGCGCAGGACCGTGACCACCTGCGGGCAGCAACGGGTTAAGTATTGTTTGTGTATACGGGTGTCTGTATTGTCTGGGGGCGGGGCGGGTTGTATGGTACGGTTAGTTACCGGTGGCGGGCGCGGCAGGCGTGGCGGCTACGGTAGCGGCGGGCGGCGCGCGGTCGGGCAGCGCGGGCGCGTTGTCGTTTGTGTATACGGGTGTCTGTATTGTCTGGGGGCGGGGCGGGTTGTATGGTACGGTTAGTTACCGGTGGCGGGCGCGGCAGGCGTGGCGGCTACGGTAGCGGCGGGCGGCGCGCGGTCGGGCAGCGCGGGCGCGTTGTCGTTTGTGTATACGGGTGTCTGTATTGTCTGGGGGCGGGGCGGGTTGTATGGTACGGTTAGTTACCGGTGGCGGGCGCGGCAGGCGTGGCGGCTACGGTAGCGGCGGGCGGCGCGCGGTCGGGCAGCGCGAGCGCGTTGTCGTTTGTGTATACGGGTGTCTGTATTGTCTGGGGGCGGGGCGGGTTGTATGGTACGGTTAGTTACCGGTGGCGGGCGCGGCAGGCGTGGCGGCTACGGTAGCGGCGGGCGGCGCGCGGTCGGGCAGCGCGGGCGCGTTGTCGTTTGTGTATACGGGTGTCTGTATTGTCTGGGGGCGGGGCGGGTTGTATGGTACGGTTAGTTACCGGTGGCGGGCGCGGCAGGCGTGGCGGCTACGGTAGCGGCGGGCGGCGCGCGGTCGGGCAGCGCGGGCGCGTTGTCGTTTGTGTATACGGGTGTCTGTATTGTCTGGGGGCGGGGCGGGTTGTATGGTACGGTTAGTTACCGGTGGCGGGCGCGGCAGGCGTGGCGGCTACGGTAGCGGCGGGCGGCGCGCGGTCGGGCAGCGCGGGCGCGTTGTCGTTTGTGTATACGGGTGTCTGTATTGTCTGGGGGCGGGGCGGGTTGTATGGTACGGTTAGTTACCGGTGGCGGGCGCGGCAGGCGTGGCGGCTACGGTAGCGGCGGGCGGCGCGCGGTCGGGCAGCGCGGGCGCGTTGTCGTTTGTGTATACGGGTGTCTGTATTGTCTGGGGGCGGGGCGGGTTGTATGGTACGGTTAGTTACCGGTGGCGGGCGCGGCAGGCGTGGCGGCTACGGTAGCGGCGGGCGGCGCGCGGTCGGGCAGCGCGGGCGCGTTGTCGTTTGTGTATACGGGTGTCTGTATTGTCTGGGGGCGGGGCGGGTTGTATGGTACGGTTAGTTACCGGTGGCGGGCGCGGCAGGCGTGGCGGCTACGGTAGCGGCGGGCGGCGCGCGGTCGGGCAGCGCGGGCGCGTTGTCGTTTGTGTATACGGGTGTCTGTATTGTCTGGGGGCGGGGCGGGTTGTATGGTACGGTTAGTTACCGGTGGCGGGCGCGGCAGGCGTGGCGGCTACGGTAGCGGCGGGCGGCGCGCGGTCGGGCAGCGCGGGCGCGTTGTCGTTTGTGTATACGGGTGTCTGTATTGTCTGGGGGCGGGGCGGGTTGTATGGTACGGTTAGTTACCGGTGGCGGGCGCGGCAGGCGTGGCGGCTACGGTAGCGGCGGGCGGCGCGCGGTCGGGCAGCGCGGGCGCGTTGTCGTTTGTGTATACGGGTGTCTGTATTGTCTGGGGGCGGGGCGGGTTGTATGGTACGGTTAGTTACCGGTGGCGGGCGCGGCAGGCGTGGCGGCTACGGTAGCGGCGGGCGGCGCGCGGTCGGGCAGCGCGGGCGCGTTGTCGTTTGTGTATACGGGTGTCTGTATTGTCTGGGGGCGGGGCGGGTTGTATGGTACGGTTAGTTACCGGTGGCGGGCGCGGCAGGCGTGGCGGCTACGGTAGCGGCGGGCGGCGCGCGGTCGGGCAGCGCGGGCGCGTTGTCGTTTGTGTATACGGGTGTCTGTATTGTCTGGGGGCGGGGCGGGTTGTATGGTACGGTTAGTTACCGGTGGCGGGCGCGGCAGGCGTGGCGGCTACGGTAGCGGCGGGCGGCGCGCGGTCGGGCAGCGCGGGCGCGTTGTCGTTTGTGTATACGGGTGTCTGTATTGTCTGGGGGCGGGGCGGGTTGTATGGTACGGTTAGTTACCGGTGGCGGGCGCGGCAGGCGTGGCGGCTACGGTAGCGGCGGGCGGGCGCGCGGTCGGGCAGCGCGGGCGCGTTGTCGTTTGTGTATACGGGTGTCTGTATTGTCTGGGGGCGGGGCGGGTTGTATGGTACGGTTAGTTACCGGTGGCGGGCGCGGCAGGCGTGGCGGCTACGGTAGCGGCGGGCGGCGCGCGGTCGGGCAGCGCGGGCGCGTTGTCGTTTGTGTATACGGGTGTCTGTATTGTCTGGGGGCGGGGCGGGTTGTATGGTACGGTTAGTTACCGGTGGCGGGCGCGGCAGGCGTGGCGGCTACGGTAGCGGCGGGCGGCGCGCGGTCGGGCAGCGCGGGCGCGTTGTCGTTTGTGTATACGGGTGTCTGTATTGTCTGGGGGCGGGGCGGGTTGTATGGTACGGTTAGTTACCGGTGGCGGGCGCGGCAGG
This sequence comes from Conogethes punctiferalis, assembly GCA_031163375.1. Lineage (NCBI taxonomy): Eukaryota > Metazoa > Arthropoda > Insecta > Lepidoptera > Crambidae > Conogethes > Conogethes punctiferalis. The sequence continues at coordinate 14,849,206 of CM062083.1, read as the reverse complement.
CGTGGCGGCTACGGTAGCGGCGGGCGGCGCGCGGTCGGGCAGCGCGGGCGCGTTGTCGTTTGTGTATACGGGTGTCTGTATTGTCTGGGGGCGGGGCGGGTTGTATGGTACGGTTAGTTACCGGTGGCGGGCGCGGCAGGCGTGGCGGCTACGGTAGCGGCGGGCGGCGCGCGGTCGGGCAGCGCGGGCGCGTTGTCGTTTGTGTATACGGGTGTCTGTATTGTCTGGGGGCGGGGCGGGTTGTATGGTACGGTTAGTTACCGGTGGCGGGCGCGGCAGGCGTGGCGGCTACGGTAGCGGCGGGCGGCGCGCGGTCGGGCAGCGCGGGCGCGTTGTCGTTTGTGTATACGGGTGTCTGTATTGTCTGGGGGCGGGGCGGGTTGTATGGTACGGTTAGTTACCGGTGGCGGGCGCGGCAGGCGTGGCGGCTACGGTAGCGGCGGGCGGCGCGCGGTCGGGCAGCGCGGGCGCGTTGTCGTTTGTGTATACGGGTGTCTGTATTGTCTGGGGGCGGGGCGGGTTGTATGGTACGGTTAGTTACCGGTGGCGGGCGCGGCAGGCGTGGCGGCTACGGTAGCGGCGGGCGGCGCGCGGTCGGGCAGCGCGGGCGCGTTGTCGTCTGCGCCGGCGCCGGCCGCGCGCGCTCGCATCACGTACGCGTACGTGCGGTACCTCTTGATCTGCGGAAAGGGCAAAGTCAACTCCGTTTGAATTCGTACGCTCGCCAAAACACCGTCTCGGTCTAACGAGGCTATCCACAAAGCAACCTATCGACAGCCCTGATCTGTCAACGTAGCTGAACAGCAGAACACCAAACGGATTCTGAAAGTAGCTTCCATCGAAAAAAATCCTGCAAAAAACTCTACAATTACTCTTTTTTAGATAAAAAAAAATACACTTATCTCTACGGAGATTGGTTGCATGGCCGAATTTTGGTCAGAAAAGTATTATTATTATTATACTGACCTCGTAGACTAGGTAATGGTCCTTGTCGCGCGCGTGCGGCGTGGCGTCCCGCGCGTGGCGCAGCGCCGCCAGCTCCTCCTCCAGCCGCGCCGCCAACTCCTCGTGCGAGCTCACCTGCTCCCGCTGGAACACAACAGAGATGTATTACATACTTAAGTATTACTATAGCGTGACCAAGTTCGAGGGGAGTTTATGGGTGTAAGGGATCCGAGCCAAACTCACTTGCCCGTGGTGCATCCTGCCCAATAATAAACGAGGCGCTGGCAACCGAGTGGTGGCGGTGTAATTATCACGATTAAAGACGTAGCTAAATACCACAGACCGATAGCAATAATGGGTAAATTTTTATGGGCTTATGATATGAAAATTTTTCCAGTATTCTACTTGTCTGCAGTATTCTACAGCATGCACTATGAGCAAGTGACTGTGGTTTGGAGCGGAAAAGATGATCCCTTACATCCTATAGATGAGTATTATATTATCCGTATAAAGAGTCCGTACACACGAAGTTGATTGTTAATAACACAACTAGTTACCATGGTGAGCTTGGTGTGCGTGCAGGGCAGCAGCGGCCGCTGGAACTTGCGCTGCGAGCCCACCGCGCCCGCCAGCGGCGGCGCCGAGTACGCCGCGCACACGAAGTTGATCGTTAATAACACAACTAGTTACCATGGTGAGCTTGGTGTGCGTGCAGGGCAGCAGCGGCCGCTGGAACTTGCGCTGCGAGCCCACCGCGCCCGCCAGCGGCGGCGCCGAGTACGCCGCGCACACGAAGTTGATCGTTAATAACACAACTAGTTACCATGGTGAGCTTGGTGTGCGTGCAGGGCAGCAGCGGCCGCTGGAACTTGCGCTGCGAGCCCACCGCGCCCGCCAGCGGCGGCGCCGAGTACGCCGCGCACACGAAGTTGATCGTTAATAACACAACTAGTTACCATGGTGAGCTTGGTGTGCGTGCAGGGCAGCAGCGGCCGCTGGAACTTGCGCTGCGAGCCCACCGCGCCCGCCAGCGGCGGCGCCGAGTACGCCGCGCACACGAAGTTGATCGTCTCCACCCACGAGCATAGCTCCTTCGAGTCGCTGCAACACATGACACACGTCACCACTACAAGTCATCATCCTCATCATCAGTCTATTGCAGTCCACTGTTGGACAAATGCCTCTCCAGTTGTTCGCCACTTAGGGCAAACATCTGGAGGATACATACATACATACATATTAGACAACATCACATACATTGCTCCGATCCCAAAGTAAGTAGCTTAAGCACTTGTGTTATGGGTATCAGAACAACGAAGGTACCACAAATAAATACTTAAATACAAATATAAACACCCAGACACGGGACAAACACAAGTGTTCATCACACGAATGTTTGTCCCGGGTGGGAATCGAACCCACGACCCTTGGTTCAGAAGGCAGGGGTCACTACCAATTGAGCCACCGAGCCAGTATATACCCATAATCGTCACGCTGGGCAGGCGGATTGATGATGTTGATACAATGATGGAACTCGTGAACAATTTGCCTTCGGCATTTTATACAACGTATTTATCTTTATAAACTGCCTACGCCGTATGTATACGAGCAAAGTATAGATTTTTCCCGCGACATTTATCGATGGTCTTCATTTATTTTATCTTTATTGCACAGTAAAGTAGTGTACAAAACGCGATTGACAAGCAACAATACTGTCAATAGTATCAATACTATAGATTGTTTATTGTTCGAGACCATCAATACTAGATATTATATTGCATGCTATTGTATTGCACTACTATTATATGGACTAATTCTAAGCTATCAATACTATCTATACTTAGTCCATTTGAAAGGTATCATTTTATTTTTCGTCACGAGTTCGGACAAACCGTGCCGCCCAGCTGCAACGATCCCGTCAAAACGACCTCTTAAATTCACAAAGGCTTAACTGTTGGTAGAATATTTACCTCGTTTGAAATAAATATTCCGCTTGGTCCGCCGTCTGCAATCTGAACACGTGTTGTTTCTTCGTGTAGTCCGTCGCTTTCGTCGCTAACGCGTGGTGTATCCTATGATCGAATAGTTTATTACATACATAATAATATGACATTTTTAATTAAAAACGTGTAAAGTAAATGAAATATACGTTTGTGCTGATCCACCTTTATTACCGTGAGGTGCATCGTTTCAATTCACACATTTATTACATTACATACACTGTTATGTAACTGACTTAGATATCTTGTGTGCATATAAAAAGTTTACAAAAATCAGAACAAAATGGATTTTTCAAGCAAATTTCCAATTTTAATTTATTCAAAAATGTCCACTACTTTTCTTTTGCTTGTTTGTATATTGTGTGCACTATAATGTTGATCACGCGTATTGTATTTTAAACATTTTATTTAACAAATATACCTACCTACATTTTATATTTGTGCCCAGGTCACTGAAATGAAACGTTTTTTTTACTTCTGGTTTATAGCTTATTATTACGACATACCTAATTGCATTGTGTAGGTTATCGGACATCTGACTGCGCCGGAACCCGTGCTCGTCCTTGTGCAGGTACAGCACGAGGTCCCGCAGCGTGCAGTAGAACATCTTCCAGCCGCGCCGCCCAAACGGTGCTGTAGAAATGACAGACGATAAAGGTATGTTTATATACTTGAAAACTGCTAGAACACTTCTCTACTGGGTACTATAGTGCGCGCGGAACTAGGTGGCCACGCCTTAGGTATGTAAGCGGTGGGCCGGGAAGGCAGGGGCACTTAGGGTTGCCAACCGTACTCTAGAATAGTGTATTGTACTCTATTTCTTCTAAAAAGAGTTGGCAACCCCAGGGGCCCCCGTTGCTACCTAAGCCGCAGCCAACTAGTTGTGACGCTGTTGGCGACGCCGGTCAGTTGCGGGCCGGGTTCGCGGTCGGGCCGCGGAAGCTAAGGGACAACGCGGCGTGGGGCCCCGCCAGCGAGGACGAAACAACGGACGTTAAGTGTTTTGTGTCGCGAGCTGTTCGGCGGCGGCCACTGTGGCCAGGGGCGATGGAATAGTCATCGTCCCGGAGGACGTGATGAGGACGACGTTTCCTGTGGCTTCAGAAGGGACACTACTTACTCTTCTTGCCGTTGGCGTCAACGCAGCACTTGCGCATGACGTAGCCCTTCTTGTACTCGACGGCGCGCGACTGGTCGGGCACGTCCAGGAACGGGTTGCTGCCCACGGGCGCGCCGCTGCGGTTCTCTCCTGCGGCGTTCGCCGCCGCCGCCGCTGCCGCAGCTTCCGCATCTCTGGAAAAAAAAGGACGTGCGTGAAACTTTTTGAAAGTTTTGTGTTTCAGTAGTCAAATTGTGATGCAGCGAGTGTATTCTATAGAGTGGAGGTCCTTCCCCGGACGGGCGGCTCTATTCGAGCGAAGCTTCGCTATGCTCTTCCTCTCTTAACTTGACTTAGTTTTGGTACTCACAGCGCCCACTGCAGCGGCTGCGTCCTGATCGCGTGGTAGAGCTGCTTGAGCGTGTCGCGCGGGAAGTTGTCCCCGTCGTTGAGCTCGGCGAGGTTCTCTATGAACTCCGCGCACGACATCCGCCGGAAGGTGCCGCCGGAGCCGCAGCCGTGCAGGTCCGTGTTCAGCAGCATTATGGCGCACGTCAGCGTGTGGACGGCGTCTGTCAACAGAAAGAGTATGGGTTCAATAAATATGTGTACAAATGTGAATTGCAAGATGCGTAGAAGAGTGTGACTGAAAGGGAAAGTACGTGTGTGTGAGAGAGAGATTTTTGCTAATTAAATTATACACATTTAGTATCCTACAATAAAATCCTAATCTTCAAAAATGATATCGTTTTATGTTACAACCAAAAAATAGATTTTATTAACTCAACATATACATAATTTTACACGCTCCTGCGTCTCGCCGCTGAGCGCGAACCGCGCCATAACAGCCGCAGCGCCGCGTGTATATGAGACTCACCCTGCGAGTTGAAGGAGCCGGGGTTGCACTCGAGGTAGCGGCGCGAGAAGTGCACCAGCACGCGCTCGCGCTCCTGCGTCTCGCCGCTGAGCGCGAACCGCGCCAGGAACAGTCGCAGCGCCGCGTCCAGCGCGCAGCCGCCGAACGAGAAGTGCCGCACGTACTCCTCGGCTACGGCACGGCTGAACTCGTTGCTAAGGACGAACAATAAGTATTCAAATCTATGTGACTGTAAGGTGATTAATACTGGCACGCAAGCATCGTAGCGTAGATATGCGTCTTTTAACGTTGCCTGTAAGTAACACGCCACTAACGCTATTTGTATAGAAAACACGCACAGTCTTAAACACACAAACTGCATCCAAGCGCAGTCATGCAGACCACGCACCTACAAGCAGATAAACATACACCCCGCGCGTAGGGCCGGGGCGATACGCAAGATATGGCACACCGAAACCCACAATATCGTGCGCGATTTAGGCTCTAGCGAACAGCTTTGAATGAAAAGTGTTTGGGCCGCGTCATGAATCCACAAAACTCGCACTATGGTGTAGATCTGCACTCCCGTGTTGCGTCGCAGTATGTTAATCGCGTAATTGGTAATCGAGAGTAAATAAGTAGCCGATACATATTGCATTTCCATATAAACACACTTATATTTAATTTTTGTAGACATTTGTCATTTAAATTTTATCTTTACTAGCTGTGCTCGCAACTTCGTCCGCGTGGAATAGTTATTTTTTCCCCTTTTTTTTTTACATTTTCCATTATTTCTTTGCTCCTAATAGTTGCAGCGTGATGTTATATAGCCTAAAGCCTTCCTCGATAAATGGTCTATTCAACACAAAAGGAATTTTTCAATTCGGACCAGTAGTTCCTGAGATTAGCGCGTTCAAACAAACAAACAAACTCTTCAGCTTTATAATATTAAGTTAAGAATTAAGAACTAAGTTGCAAATAATCAGTTGTCCAAAGTCAGAGGTCGCTATATGTAAACACTTTTGCTATTTAAAAAAATGTAAATTATTTTTCACTTACTTTTTACTCAAATGTCTGGATACATCGGATTTCTTGAAGCCGTCTAAATGGTATAACCTCTTCGCGAGTCTCTCCGCCGAAGGAATGTCTACTGCTTTGGGGCTGTAGTGGAACGAATGCAGCGAATCTCCGTCTGATCCCTCGTCTGAACCGACGTCCGAACCGCTGCCCAGCTCCTGAACAAATACCAAACATAGTTATAGCAAGAGGGATACAGCGTTGGATGTATGGCAAATAATAATGTGCGGTATAGCAACGTGGCCCATCACCATTTCTGTGTGCTAAGGCAATATACGTGACCAGAAGTGTGAAGTGCTTTGTAATAGTGCTGTTTGAGTGTTAGTACTAACTTTTTATAGTAGATAGTTCACAGGATATTGAAACCTGATTTCCTAACTAAGTAGGTAAAGTTTGAATTAAAAATCGAAAAATTTAACACCATATTGTTTTGATATAATTTTTTGTTCTAGCAGTAAAGAGTTTCACTGTGTCAGTGTACCTATTTATTACGTTAATATAGACGTATTATAAAAACAGGCCATACTGTTAAGGACCTATTTGCAATTCTCTTCTAGTCTTTTTGGGCAGCAGTCCAGGGCCCATAGATACAAATTGGGGCCCTGATCGAAAATTATGGACATAGTAAAATGGAATACAACGAATGTGTAATTTATATTGTTTAAGCTTAAGTTCTCATGTAAGTGACGTACGTCTTAATGCTACATTCAGACCGATTTCTTTAGACCTAAATAAAATGAATTTTAAGTACTTAGGTACCTAAGTAGCCCAGCCAGCGCAAAACAAAACGGTTCCCTGTTCCGACAACGGAACAGTAGGAGACCATACACCTTACATTGTTTAGGCGAGATTACTCAAATCGTTAGACACAACAAATAGTTGAATCGCTTATCAAATCTACGGCAAAACTAAAGACAGGCGTCTAAACACTCATAAACGTGAACGGTGCCACTTACCTGATAGCCCTGGTTCTCCGGCGAGCCGTGTCCGTTCTCCTTCCCGTTTTGCACATAACCCGTATTATTATTTACACAGTCTGTCGCGCTCTTGTCCGGTCCCTTCACCTGTATCACGATTCGGTAGTCGTCGCCGTTGAGCGTGGCGTCGCTGCCGTGCTCGGAGTAGGAGGAGTTGGACTTGGCGCGCTTGTGGCACGGCTCCGACACCAGGATGGTGGAGTCCGAGTCGGACGCGTCCGACAGCTCCATGCGCGGGCAGGCGCGGCCCTCGAACATGTCGTCCGGGTCCTGGTCCTGGTAGTCCGGGCTGGAGATGTTGGACACGGCCTCGGATAAGCTCATGTCACCTGGAATGATCACTTAACATTATGTATCTTGAAAGGAAGCAGCCCGATACGGGATGCTAATGCGATAGTCGTCTGAAGAGTCACTTCTAGCCAATCAAGCGGTTTTACCTTGGCATGGCCCTATATGTATGTTGTGTTATTTATTACAGAATGTTAGCCCCAAATACAAAAGTCTTCATCATTAAGCCTCGATTCAAGAGCCGCGACGTGCCGGGTATCTTTAAAACATACCCTACAACATAAGGAACTGATGAGGCGATTGGTGTTATCAACTAGACTTTCCTGTAAGCATGCCATTATGCACATTTCACACGATTTTCTTAGACTATATTGAATATGTAACAAAAACTTAAGCCCTTCCTGGGATGCCCTCTTTCCCTCCCGCCTTTGTGACAAAGCGTGAACACTATTTCCGATATACCGGGCGTAGAACTTTCTAGTAAAGTGCCTTTGTATGTACGTAAGTAACTTGGGATGTTTCTAGGGTCAAAATAATTACATAATATTTAGTCCGTATTTTTGATTATAAAAATATATTGGACTCGTATTTTTCCTTTTTTCATTTAAACAAAAAATAACAAAGATACAAGGCATCAAAATGTAGGAGTGGGGACTTTGACGCCACACATTTGGCGAAAATCTCCCAAAATCTGACTGTCTGATCTCACGCGTAATTTTTATGGGCTATATCTTTGTCATTTTTGGTCTATTTTACAAATGAAAAAATACGTGTTTTTTATTTTTTAACAATCTAAAAGACGGACTAAATACTTTTTTTTCGGCACCATGCCCATTTGACTCCCATATAATCTGGCAAAGCAGGCGATGATGATGATGATGCTCACCGTTAAGTGGTCGGTGGTGATGATGCTCACCGTTAAGTGGTCGGTGGTGATGATGCTCACCGTTAAGTGGTCGGTGGTGATGGTGATGCTGCTGGTGCGCGTGCCGGTGCGAGGCGGGCGGCGTGGCGCGCGACGACATCACGCCCGACGACACCGACGTGGGCGACGCCGGGGACGACGACCTGTGCGCACAATGGCATACAACCAACATTACGATAACGATACCATGTTCCGATCAAAGTTTAATTAGATTTAATCCTAATGTGAACTTACAGACAACTGTGAGGATGTTGTCTAAGTGACAAGAATTTTATGGTACAGTTGTTGGATTGCTGATGCTGGATCTACGTTTAATAATTTTGTTTATGTTCTTGTTCGTAATCTCAAAAGAATAAACAAAACTTAACCAACTACCTAAATACCACAACACCCAAAACTGCTAACTACTTATGTGAAATCTCCCACCGAGCCCAGGTATTTTAAAAAAGGTGCATTTCTATGTAGAACTTGCACTAGAGGTAGATACTAGATCCGACGACAATAGGTAGGAGGGTTAAATCTCAGCAATTTTTCTCAAACGTTCTCAGAAATAAAATAAACATCACACTTTTAAAGAGACAGACATTGCTAAATATTTAAGCTATACACTATCATAGTTCAGCAGAAATACTTCCACTTTTCGTAGCAATATTATTTTTCACATTAGCTTATGTATCATTATCAAGTGCATAATCTATTAGTAATTTAGTACTACACTATTACTGTTGGTCATTATGCACTTGATCTTTTCTTGATGACGAATCAGACGCACGGACGCACAGTGCCCAAAACCCTATAGGTTTTTGGGTACCTGCTCGTTGGCGCGACGCATAGTAACGTTTGTGAATACAGCCAGGTAGGGTCCATCCGTACCACCTGGAGACGATCTTATCCACAACTGTTCTGTTTCAGCGTTCATTTCTTCCACGAACTTGCAAACTCTGGAACAACCTCCCAGCCGCGGTGTTCCCTGATCGCTACGACATGTCCTTCTTTAAGCGTGGTTTAAAGAGAGCTCTTTCCTCGCGGTAGGCAGCGGCATGGCTGTGCCCCTGGCATTGCTGATGTTCATGGGTTGCTGTTTAACATCAGACAAGCCGCCTGCTCGTCTGCCACTAATGGCAATAAAAAAAACCGTCAGGCCTCACCTCTGCGACATGTTGTCGGATATGGAAGTGGAGGCGGAGGCGGAGGCCGGCGCGGAGCCGTTGCAGGCGCGCTCCGACACCGACGACACCGGCGCGTTGTACGTCCACACGATCCTGACACATGCGCACACTATTAATACATACAACAGGTAATGTGTGCTATTGTGACACAATACATCACCACCTACCAGTGTCAAATCCGTGTTTACCGGCAGCCGAAACGTGGACGCTTATTAGAGGACTAATCCACATATTTAAAGTCGCTCATCGCGTTGTGGAAAAGACAACGCTTTGGTCATTTCATGGATAGAATCCCGATTAATCGTATGACTTCTAAGTACTCGCTAGTCTGATATCAATTGAGTGACTATTTAATGAGGGAAATAATAAGTTATGAAATGTATTGCATACTTAAAGAAAGTATAAAATGTATTAATGTATATTATTTAATTTATACAATAAACGTACATAATATGTACCCATCTCTCTTGGGGCCCGAGATCGCATACCGGAGGGTGTTGAGCGATGACGTCACGTCCTCAACGACTCCCGACGTACCTATCTAGTCGTCTCTCGTATGTACACACGTGGCACACACCTGTCTCTCTCCGGGTCGGTGGAGGCGCGCGGCGCGGGCGTGGCCGAGTCGGGCCGCGCGTCCAGCAGCGTGTTGAGCGATGACGTCACGTCCTCAACGACTCCCGACGTACCTATCTAGTCGTCTCTCGTATGTACACACGTGGCACACACCTGTCTCTCTCCGGGTCGGTGGAGGCGCGCGGCGCGGGCGTGGCCGAGTCGGGCCGCGCGTCCAGCAGCGTGTTGAGCGATGACGTCACGTCCTCAACGACTCCCGACGTACCTATCTAGTCGTCTCTCGTATGTACACACGTGGCACACACCTGTCTCTCTCCGGGTCGGTGGAGGCGCGCGGCGCGGGCGTGGCCGAGTCGGGCCGCGCGTCCAGCAGCGTGTTGAGCGATGACGTCACGTCCTCAACGACTCCCGACGTACCTATCTAGTCGTCTCTCGTATGTACACACGTGGCACACACCTGTCTCTCTCCGGGTCGGTGGAGGCGCGCGGCGCGGGCGTGGCCGAGTCGGGCCGCGCGTCCAGCAGCGTGTTGAGCGATGACGTCACGTCCTCAACGACTCCCGACGTACCTATCTAGTCGTCTCTCGTATGTACACACGTGGCACACACCTGTCTCTCTCCGGGTCGGTGGAGGCGCGCGGCGCGGGCGTGGCCGAGTCGGGCCGCGCGTCCAGCAGCGTGTTGAGCGATGACGTCACGTCCTCAACGACTCCCGACGTACCTATCTAGTCGTCTCTCGTATGTACACACGTGGCACACACCTGTCTCTCTCCGGGTCGGTGGAGGCGCGCGGCGCGGGCGTGGCCGAGTCGGGCCGCGCGTCCAGCAGCGTGTTGAGCGATGACGTCACGTCCTCAACGACTCCCGACGTACCTATCTAGTCGTCTCTCGTATGTACACACGTGGCACACACCTGTCTCTCTCCGGGTCGGTGGAGGCGCGCGGCGCGGGCGTGGCCGAGTCGGGCCGCGCGTCCAGCAGCGTGTTGAGCGATGACGTCACGTCCTCAACGACTCCCGACGTACCTATCTAGTCGTCTCTCGTATGTACACACGTGGCACACACCTGTCTCTCTCCGGGTCGGTGGAGGCGCGCGGCGCGGGCGTGGCCGAGTCGGGCCGCGCGTCCAGCAGCGTGTTGAGCGATGACGTCACGTCCTCAACGACTCCCGACGTACCTATCTAGTCGTCTCTCGTATGTACACACGTGGCACACACCTGTCTCTCTCCGGGTCGGTGGAGGCGCGCGGCGCGGGCGTGGCCGAGTCGGGCCGCGCGTCCAGCAGCGTGTTGAGCGATGACGTCACGTCCTCCTCAAGCTCCACGCCCACCGCACTCAGCGACGACTCCTTCTGAAACTTGCGCACTCTTTGTACTATAGCCACTGGTGAGATACAGCCAAGAAAGCTATGGTATGTACTTAGTGTCGATACATAAGTCGGAGCTAAAATATTACACCTGTTAAATTTTAGTACATTGTCGAATTCCGGGTTTTGGCCTAAACATTTTTGCTGTTCACTTTTACATTGTCTCAAATATTTTGTCAAGTTGTGTACCTCTCGCGATTCCTACACAACTAAACAGTTTAGTTAATTAATCGAGATAAATACACCAATACCATGAAATGATAGTTGTCCAACTTTTTAACAACGTCACACTTTTTTCAATCTTTGATTTTTTTGTTGAGAAACTATAGATTTGACAGTATGTGCGCTTCGATACTTATCTATCTCATCATCAGCCCACATCAGTCCACTGCTGGACATAGGCCTATCCCAATGCTCGTCACTTCGATCGGTCCCGGGCCTGTCGCATCAAGCATTTGCCCCCAGGCCAGGTGGAGTAACTTATCTACCTTTATTCCTATAATTCATTTTCAGTTTCGCTCTCGTCGGTGGAGAAACTCATGACACTCGACAAAATAGTTGTTCAACTAAAAGTTGTATGTATGCGCTAGGTGTCATTGTTAAAAGCGGTATATAACTTTAAATAGCAGCGTAAGTAATGACATGCATACTTGTAAGTGGTCCTCGGAGCGCGACGTGCGCACCGTGTGCGCGGGCCGCGCCGCCACCTCGCCCGCGCCGCCGCCGGCCGGCGACGCCGGCTGCGATATGAACCTGTGAATAGCAACATTCAATATCATCATCATCATCATCATCAGCCTATTGCCGTCCACTGCTGGACATAGGCCTCTCCAGTTATTCGCCACTTAGGGCAAACATCTGGAGGATATACCCATAATCGCCACGCTGGGCAGGCGGGTTGGTATTAACATTCAATATATTGTAATCATATCGTCGTAGACCTCTGTCCCCCACAAGAAGCGAGCATGAGCTACGGCGTTAGCCATAACTATAATAAAATGTATGAAAACTACAGAAAATATGTGATGAATAAATAATAATAACATTAATAGGCCAGAGAAAAATGTGTTTGTTATTAACTTAAGTTAATATCTCAAAGCAAAAAACCGAGGACATACATCATTATTGCAGTGGACCCTTCAACTGGAAATTAGAGCCATTAGAGCGACTAGTGATACTTTTTACTCTCCCTCATGTGAGGTAAGAGAGCAGTGTCGGTTCTAGAACTAGTACCGACCTAGTCCATAATTATTAAACACTAACATTTTGGTAGCATGGTCCCCGACGAGCCCCGTGTCCGGCGACGAGTTGTGGCGTTGCGTCAGATCCGCGCGCCCGCACAGCCGTGACTCGCTCGGCGATGCGGGCGTCGAATTGTACCTGCAAGCAAATCGTACCAATACTTCATAAGTATATCTAATCTGGAACCAGTTGCAATTAAGTACAATCTGTTTCCTTTTTTCTTTATTATAAGTAGGATCCTTTAAACGGTGCGTGAAGAAGCATCTTACGAGCCGGTATGAGGTGGCTTTTTTTTATAAAAAGAGCGTTCAGGATGACTTTACTCCACCTGATGGTAAGCGGTGGTGAGGTCCAAATGTTTGGTCGACAGGCACATTACACATTCGGGCAAACCCACCACGCCTCTCGCCCTTACGCTAAAGGCCCACTGAGATGCCATTTCACGCCCCGTCTAAAGGACCCAGCATTAAGAGGAAGGAAACACATGAGCTGGAGAAGGGCATTCCATGACTTAATGGCATCTGGTCATGGCGGTGACTGGTCGGTTACCTATTCGTCGTCTTCGCTATCCATCACGCGAGTGTGGCTATTATACTGTGCTAATTAATATAAAAAAAATTGTTAATTTGATGGTCGTACCTTCCCTTCGCCTGATTGAAAGAGGCAGGGAAGTAGTAGTTGGCGTACTTTATCAGGTCATATATTTTTTCTTAACTCATCTACTGATACGGCTAGTGCAAGATTCAGTCTCTTCAAGCGCATACAAGGAAATTTTATATACCTACTTGATGAACTCCTGTGCCGTAAACTATTATTGTGATATTAGATAGACATACACACCTATGATAGTGTGTGCGATGCGTAGGCGCGTGATGGTTGTGGTGTGGGTGCTCCACCCTCGAGAGGTTCAGTATGAGGTCCCCCGTCATCATGTAGGCCTCGAACTTGGGCTGGCTGGCGCGCGGTCGGCCGTCCCTGTCCCTCCTCACTCTGTCCCTGTCCTCCGCGAGCAGCGCCTCGCAGCTGTCGCCGGATTGCGGACCGGATCCGTTGCTGTTGCTCGACGAGTTGCTCGATGAGTTGCTTGAAGGCGGCGAAATTGGTCTGTGGAATAGGGATTTTTTTTTAAAGTTAGTTGGCTTTAAAGAAACCTAACGTTGCGAGCATGACCAAATGGTTCAAATTAAAACAATTAAAACGATTGTCCCTACTGTTAGAAACTGCTACAAAATGGGCGCCAGATAGGGACAATGAAGATGGGCAGGTCATATTTCCAGTTATACGATTTTTAAACTTATGTACTAATGAATAATCCTTTGAATATACCTACACGACAAAAACCTATAGTTATGACAAATCGCTTTATGCTTAGGCATACGAAAAGTTAATTAAAAGCTATATTGCTACTAAGCACACGTCTTCTTATCCGATCACACACAAGGGCTTGCATTGTAAGTAAAAGAACGGACTATACTCTTAGAACATACCATTTCTTCGAAACACATCTTACTGCGAAATCAACAGTTAATTATGAATGATTAATTAAGAGAAACTCATAAAACTTTTCGTACATAATATATAAAGGACAGCTAATGAATGTCAATATGAAGTTTGTGAATGTGACTTTTACATAACATTTTGTTATGACCTAGATGATAAATACATAACAGTATTTACTTAAGACTAAAAAATAATATATAAAATTCTCTAACGAATAAGGAAACAATACTGAGTTTTAAACCCCAAGCGGTTATAATAATAACTATATTTATTAAAGGGTTTTAAAGTGTAATGTGTTACAGTACACAGTAAAAACCCTGTTAATAAATATAGTTATGATAGTGACCAAAGATTAAACTCTTTGCGGCAATAACTAACTAAACTTTCAACTATATTACACAGTACAAACTTCACAGAAAAACAATACAATAGCATAAATCGCTAAAACGAGTACATACATTAGTACTCGTTAGTAGGTACATATGTACATATGGACATCGGATTACGTAAAGTTGAAATTATCTATAATTTACTTCTTACATAACGTATTTAACGGTAACACAACACATTGGCGTTACAAACAAGTGTACTAATTAAATTCATACTTAAAGAAGATTAGGTAGGCGCTTAATCTACAGGCGCGTTGTAATTGCGTGTAAGTAAACGGATCTAGTATTAGTAGTTTAATTAGATATTCTTGAACAAGAGTGGATTTATGAACAATTGGAATTTATAAGTAGAAATTTCACTTAGCGTATAAATAGTTGATAGTCATTCATTTATACAAGTAGATTCTCTACGAAGTGTAAATAATTTCAATCATCAGTCTTCGTCGGTCTACCTGTTGAGCGTAGGTCTCCTTTAATTCACGCCACATTTTTCTATACCGAGGTTCCTCTAACGTAAGTAGTTCATCGAACTAAGATCAGCCGCCCAACGGTGCGGGGCGTCCTACACTACGTACGTCTTCATAAAAGTGGCGTCCACTCCAAGATTCGTCAGGTACACCGATTGCCGGTTTTATGGCACATAACCAGCCCACTTGACTGCCTCTTCATAGTATTAATTATTCTTCTAGCTATGTCGATAATTTGTAAGTAATCTGCACGACATCATAATTATTATGTTGCGTTATGAAAATAGAAAACGTAACGCTTTTCCAAATATAAAGTAATACCTGCTTGCCAGTTTACAATATTTATTCCATAAGTGTGTATGGACAAAATTTTCAAATTTCAGGCTCAAATGTAGTTAATGATTCATTTTGATATCTCAATTCAAGGTAAACAATACAGTTTAAAGACATTGTTTGCGTGTTGTGATGATTCAATTTACATTTTCTATCATGCACAGATGTAAATTTATCTGTCTATTACTTACGCATTTCGTCCGCATATCATTACTTCATTCAGTTAATGTTGCATAAGTCTAGCATAGAAATGGCATAAACTAAATGGAAATGCCTTGCACGTCATTTAAACCTCTTATAATGACGACATCCTTTGTTATGCAAATGTTGGTGGAGCTCTAAAATTTCATATTCGCCGACAGTTTTATTTAAATGAACTAGAACGTTATCACTTTCCGAGTTATTCAGAATGTATCTACGTATAAGTAAATATAGCGAAACGAGCGAACAGTAGTTCAAAGGCAGTTAGTTGCGATATGCGAGTGATTTCGAGAAAATAATGTTTTTTTTTTAGATTTCATGTCCTACTTTAGATTTAACTCTAACCTGTCCAGTCAGAGTAAACTCTTAAGATCACAACACAGGAAACGTGGAATCGTTTCATTGCAATGCAACGCAATACATAATTCAATATTGAATCATCCTTCCCCAATCAATCCTCTAGTGGATTGATATAGCTCTGCTATAAGGCATTACGAGAGAAAGCCGTAATATGTGTGCACTGTAAACCATTTCATTGGCGAATACTAAAGGCTAAAGCTATACACTCCGGGGCGCATTAATATCGCTTACTATAACGTCGTATTTACTTCAGCGAGGCCAGCTTCGTCTTAGCAGAATTTTGTCGTCTAGTATTTGTAACATATATGAACACATATGAGAAGGTACATAGAAAAATCGTACATACTTCAATATTATGTACCTACCTACATACCTACTTTGTTTGTTGTTTTTATTGTAAAATTGAAAGTAGCCTGCATAAAAGTAACCTGTCGAGCGTGAGATTACTCGATTTTTGTAGATTTAGGTGTTGGTAATATTTAAACACATGGGGCATGGTGTTGCCGTGTCCGTCCTTTAAGAGCTTGCCACAGAACAGGCTTAGTCGGCGCCAAGGCGGCTCGTATAGAGTACTTGCCACTCTTGGCGACGCCCACGTGGCGTTTCAGTGTGGACCGCAAGACGACATCATTAAGGCATAATTTCACAGAGTGGGCGTCTCTTAAGGAGCTCCTTTTAATGTACGAAACACCATGCGTCCACTATGTGGGACGAGACGACTCACTCAATACGAGAAGTCATAGAGAGCGGTGCTATGCGTCTCGATGAGAGCAATATTTCTATGTAAACACACGCTCGCATGATGTAAGTACGTACTTTATACGAGACCCTTACAGAATTGAAGCAGTATTTGTACTTAGCTTGCTGTATTAGAACCTTAGACGATTAAAGTAAACAGGACGAGTAATAAAATAGGTTCCAAATCCGTCCCGGTTCGATATGCCACGTCACAACGAGGGTGTGTCGTTGCACACATGGTACCCGTAATCACTTATCACCGTCGGAAATCAGCTGTCACGGCCCCCCTTCTGATTACATCCCGACAGCGTACAGTTAAAATTAAATGTGACGCCATGCCAAGGGTGCCCTAAGTTCTGTGTTATAATTAAGTTATTGCAGCGGAATAGGTGTTTCGGCTAAGTGCCAGCCTTTATCTCGTAATTGGATAAGCCAAATGATGCGAAACTGCGGAGTAACTTAGGAATTATGGGAATGAAGTTATAGACTAGTGGCTGGGTGATACACATTAAATGTTATTATGTACAATATACCTATAATAATTACGCTTTCAAATGTCTCATTGACACCATCTGCTTTATTTACGTTACAAAAGATAGGAAAGTTACTGCATATAATACCGCATAACTTATTTTTTGACAAAATAAGAAACAATGCAACTAGGAACAGATAAATGTATGAGATCATAACGTCAATCAATTTCAAAGATGCGGTTATCAAACACACAAGTACAGCATGTTTTCATATAACGTAAGACCTCTAATAAAGTACTTTACAATTATCTTGTATGAATGAAGATGTTTGTTCTACGTTTTATTTGTTCAACGACACGAACGGCTGTTAAGTATTTGCCGCAGATTGCTTTGATGTTCAACAATATAAATTGGCAATGCGTGTTACATACCGCTTTAACACAGGTAATTGGAAATTGTATGTTTACACAGGTGCACGTTTTAAATTCGATTTTCAATTAACTTTGTACTCTGATTAATTGTAAAATTTCGATTGGGTGTAACTAAACAGATGTGAAACTACATTTTGAAAAGATTTTACATACATTAAAAGATTCCCGAGTATAAATCAGCTTCTGACAGCCTTCAAGGTCGTAAAGTCTATGATGGATGACCCACAAGTTTGAGTGTTCTGCCGAAGTACGGAAGTTCTGGGGCTTGATATTTTAAGGGAGGAGGCTTTCAATAGTTTAGACCTAATTGCTCTAATATCTTTCGAAAGCTTGGCATGGGATCAGGTGTTTATTGCGCAATTTACTAACGCTTTTGACAAAATGTCAAGAAGTTCAGCTGATCATTGATGTTAATGCAAAATAACCGAGCATTTAAGAATATGATTACACAAGTGATGATTATTTAATGAGGAGTTTATGTATGGATAATGGCTGGGTGAGTAACAGGTATGTATGTAGTTACTTACTTATCGTGGTTGGTGCGAGGCCCGCTGGAGCGTCGCTCCGCCGCCGCCGACAGGTACCTCCTCACGCTCGCCTTGATCTGCGGGTCTGAAACACCCGCCCGTTATCACTCCTTATCGCGCTATCTACACACCATCCAACAATAAACACTCCGAGAAACAGAACCGTCTCAATCTCCACATGCCGATGCGGTCAGATTAGATTATTAAAGGGAACAAAGCCACTGTGAGCGAGGGTTATCCCGGCTCGGATCCCGGGAGCCACCTATAAAATTACTCCGCGTATTGCAACTCTTATTTGTGGCGGCTTACTTCGCAAATTCGACCAAACCACTCGGGGATAAACGAATTTTATTAGTTGCAGCCGGCGCGGCGCGCGCCCGCCTCCCGAATGCCATAGTTCAACCAAACAACTGACACCACTGCGTGCCACAATTCTAGTTTAAAATAGGACACTCACCCTTTTTCAGTCTTAGAGTGACGGGATCCGATGAGAGTCGTAAGCATTTTAAAACTGCAACAATCAATATAAACGCTATAACGATGTATTGCGACAATAAATGTTGTTTCGCTCTTATCGAGGACCTAATCAAAGGTAGAACAAACAATGTCCAAGTCGAACAATAGTGAATTATTTGTACATTTCTATTCTGATAACATCTTGATTACGGGTTGTCGGAGGAAATCAATTTCGGCGCCGCTAAAGTAAAGAGGTTATTTTCTTATTGTAAGGCTGTAACCAGACTCGCGGAGTACGTGTGAAATGTGAATTGCGAGGTTGCGTGCGGCGTGCGCGCTCCCTCGTAACGCGATCATTGAATTAGCGCTCGCATCACCGCCGCGTCACAGGCGGGCCTTCAAATACCGGTATTCGTGAGAACCGGTACCCGATAACTAGCCTTGATGTCATACCGGTACCAGATGCCTTAGCTGCACTATAGGGACCAGTCATCAGAGATATTACCTGTACCTGTATTGTCACTTTCGAATTGCTACCGGTATTTCCTCGAGTACGAAACCGAAGGCCGTACCAAACTTGAACTTGAGATAAAAAAGAAAAATACGTCGATCAAAAGCTATATTACCGACCAAAAGTCTGTAAGGAAAATGCCAAAACTTCTAACTTTTGTACCGATTTTCCGGTAGTGTCCGTATAACGATCACCACTCAATTTTTATTAATTGAACTCGAACAAAATATGTAATCTTATAAAATTTTAATCTCTCAAAGCGAAACGCGCGTATCGAATGTCTGGCTGATGGAATAAAAACTGAAAGCGATTTTTGTACCGAATACGCTCTCGCCGATTGGGCTTTCTGACTATGTCGCGGACATGTTTGATTCATTTGCGGGCACTTCGTTTGATTTTATATTTCCTCCCTAACCACTTTAGTGGGTACATACGTACGGCTACATAGTTTGCGGTATGTGGGCACTAACGCTAGCAGTTTTATAGCCTAGTCACAGTGGCTGTTCAATAAAACTCGGATTGTGTGGCCGGTTGAATGGGTACTCGCGCTGCGCCGCCGGTTTGAGCATCAACTCGACCGCGATATTTTAAGGATCAGGCTCCAATTTTTAAACGGCGAGGTCAATGAATTTTTATTTTCGAACATTTATTTATATATTGTTATGGTACACGCAAGGTAGCCGGGAGAATTTTTTACCATCACAAGGGTACACCGAAAACGTGCAGGGGAAAATGACTCGATTTAAAAATTGTAAACACTACAAAACATCTTTTTTATCTCAGTAATACATCTCATGCTTTACGAATAAATGCACAATAAAGTTCTGTGTATGGTAAAAGAAATGCACGACCAAAGATATCCTAAACCGGCTACTAGGCAAGGAGTGCTTACTGCTTATCAATATACAGTCTTATTTACACCTAATTAAAAACCAAATGCCTTCATCAGACCTGAATACATCTTAACACGTTGACCGCCCTATGTCAGTTCCCTGGTTATTAAGCCGCATGTTATGTTGCTAGTATTCCCTGGCTATTATAGTGACACAAGTTAGTATCGGCAAGTCAAGTGTACGGCTAAACGGGTAACGCGTGATAAATGCGTGGATTCCTCACCTTCTCGCGTCGTGAACCGGTTCACATCAGTCCCATTGACCTTGAGCAATACGTCCCCCGCCTCGACCTGAAATTGAACACAAACTCATTCAATTTGCACATAAACACTTAAACGATGTGAAGGGACTTTATAAGCAACGATGATTGGAGATTGTGGACTGTGGCAAATTAATAGGGCCTGTAAATAATGGTGCATTTATTTATCGATTTTGAATTTCTTTATTGTCTGGTTACAATGGACTCCGACACCTGCTTTCAGTCTAGGGATGCCATTGTACTATCAGATACTTATAGAAGAATCCGGTGAGGACTAGGAGTGAGACAGTTTGAAAAGTTTACTCCTTAAATTGACCCTAACACAATCAAACGGTAATATTATGTTTCTTAGGCGAACATTATTACGTCTTCGCTGAAGTTGTCAGATAGTCTTAGATAGTCCACAGCTGGACCTAACATGCCCCAATGACAATTAATTAGTGAGGATTTGCCTTAGTCTCTACGCTTAGTAGGCAAGTTTTAGATGATGTACTTAGCAAATTAAAAGAATAAGCTTATAGATGACCCTGATTCCCCCTCGGACTCGTCTAATGGGTCGTTCATATCATAGATCATATCCCGCCCAATGCATACAATTCATGTGATTACGTTTAGATAGTCTTACTTCAGGCTATTACTATTGTATTTAAGTTATCAGTGTATGTGATGTAGTCTGCTATCTATTTTACAGACTTAAACTCGTATACTAGAATGTAATATGATTTGACAACCGTGAAATATTATACATTCCCTCAATATGTGGCAAACTATTGTGTAAAAGCTACTATAAATATGTAATTCTTTTTTATGTACACGAATCGTTTTATAATACCAACATAAAATCTATTACATATTTTCAATATAGGTATATACAGCTATGAATATTAAACTCTTTATAATAATAGCATTGCATGCCTGTTACAATCCTCACTTATTCAATACATAGCATGTACCGAATTACTAATTAGATATGAACCGGAAAAATAAACAATTTTAGTTTTCCAGCACTATCCTTTGTATGTGCACATGTATGATTAATGTTATTGTCTGATTAGACTTAGTAGTAAATTATCTATCGTTATCTAAGTGAAGGACCAACATTCTTAGCTTTGTTTACTAAAATGATAATAGGTTATTGGTTTCCATTTCTTGAAACACAATGCCTTCATTATTCGTTTCTAGATTAGATATATACATATTTAATTCATCATTCCACGCATACTTAGTTTGATAATGAACACAAAAGTTATATTATAATACAATAATAAAATCATTCACATTATAGTAATATTTACTACGACGCTCCATAAAAGTGTAAATGAATGAGAATAGTACAGTTTATTGTTTTATTGAGAACTTGTTGGGCAAATATTTGGTATCGTCGGCAAATCTAGTACCTACATACTACGAGCATGTAGCTAAACAATATCTAGTTTATATCAAGCTATAAAATTATTACCCAAGGTAGAGTAGTGGCCACTAAAGCTCGCCGTTCGTGCCTCAGGGCGCACAGAGCCTTAATTTTTAATTCGATGGATATTTGTGCTGCACACGTGCCCAGCTGCTACACTGCCAAAGTGTTAGCACAACACGACAAACAAAGAATACGAACTATTACAACACAGACACCATTACAGTCCTTATCGCAACATCCTCTAATGCAGTGTCAATGATCCACTGCGGCTCTATAATTCCGATAAATGTTTATTTTTTTTACAAAACCACTACATATACAGAAATTGGTAACCGCAACGTTCGCACCGTATCACTACACTGCCGCCGCTACGTATGTATTACCGGGCACACACAACACTGTGGGAAATGGACACATGTTTCAAGTTTCGTTAATTACACCGTAGCTGCGAACGACGGGATTTTAGTAAATAAATAGTGAGTTGTTTACACGAGGCGCATTTGTATCGCGGAGGATGCGCGGCACACGGGCGTGCGGGCCGAGCGCCGCTGTCAACTCGCCGTTATCACGGGAGGGAGGGCTAATGGATTGAGCTTAGGAGATGAATTAGATCAAACTCCGACAGAAGGGCGCAGCGGAAATATGAATTAGTCGGACGCGGCCCACTTATCGGCGAACGCGGACCGGACTGCGGAACCAACCGCTCTAGCTGAGGAGCTTTTGTTGTCGGTGAATAGATGAATCACAATTCGCGATTCTGTATTGTATTGGCATTGCATCGGGTAAGAATAGGAAGGAATTACTGATCCAATGCAGCGGTAGCTAAGTTTTTAAAAGAGATGGCTTCACTTGTAATGAATGATGAATTCGCTTACATTTTGCTTTAAGTTTTATAAACTTGTAAGCAAAACTATTAATTAATATTTATTATTTGGAAGATTTTCTTAAGTTATCCATGGCTTGTACCAGGGAGTAACTAATGTTGGCTAGGTAGGTAAGTATATGATGTTTATTTATTTTTAACAGCTTATAAATTGGGCACATGATGATAAAAATAATGTTAGACATTATTTTAGAAAAATTGTACGCACATTCAAAAGTCCGCGATTGTAATCCACTCGAGAAGTAAACATTAAATAAATACAAATTAGATAATTAAAAAAACCTTAAAAGTTATTTTTAGTTATTAATTAATATGGTCAATAATAGGTATAACACACTATTATGAAGCTTGATGCCATCTGCATCCTTATGAATGAACATCGACTAAAACCGCACGCCCACTAACCGCGATTGTCGACCAAACGCAAGACATTATCGAAACGACAAAATCTCTAAGAGCGTCGCCGTCAGAGCACTTAGTAGCGAATACACGTCTGAACATTCGTCAACGTCCGCGCTCCACGTGCTCTACGTCACGTCCACTCAGGAGCACACACGTTACGTCACTAGACCGCTATCCATGACGTGCGATTGGGTGAATTATTAGTTGACCTATCTGGTTTATGGTGGTGAAAAGCGACTGGTTGCGTAAGCTATCACCTCTATGGTATGAATCGGAGATGTGTTGTCAATGCACGATATGTTACATGTTCGCGCAGTAGAAAGGTATTTAACAAAATACTACCGAATAATTGTCTGTTGTCGTAAAATTAACATGCCGATGGCACCTAACTAACAAAACCTATTAACTGACAAATGCACATTTTTACATTAAATGAAAACGAGTTGTTACGTACTCAGACAAGTTTTAAAGAGGAAAATGTCCAACCAAATGAGTAGTAGAATCTCGAAACCTTAATAGCTGTAGGGAATTTGGTGACTACTTTATTTGAAATGTGAGTCACACGACAATACATAATAACGGCTGGATCTTGGTTAGATGAAGTTTCAAGCAACAAGTAGAGGAAAAGATTTCATATTATTGGAAAAAGTACTTTTATAATTGAGGTGACCAAAGCTGTTATAACGCACAACAGGTCTGTTTGTCACGTTCGACATCCTTTTGTATTAATAAGTAGAATTAATACTAATTGGGATGATGACTAAAAAATAATTTAATGTCCATCAGATAGATTAATGAAAAATATTGGATACGTATTTTTTATTTTGCCTCTTGTTCAAAAACTTACGAAGATACATTGATTTTAAATGTCATATGACGTCACGTTAGAGTACAAAATATACTCTAACGTGACGTAGTTAGCCCCCACTCCGTAACTTTAATGCGCTATATCTAAGTATTTTCTTGTTATTTCGACAAAACAAAAAATACGGGTCTTATATTTTTTTATTATCTAGGAGACGGATTAATTATTTTCTTCATTTTCATACCTTGTCATCATCCGTATTGAAGGGGGTCGGCAAACGTACTGTAGGACGGCCATACCAGCCATACACAGGCCAGGTGAAGTGACGATTTGCGTTAGATGGTTCGCAATCGCAACCAATGCGAGAAGTTGAAGATCAAAGAAACATTCTAAAATTATTCTAAAGGCCTAAGTATGTAATGTATGGCAGTGAGTCCACTGCAGTAACTACTCTACCATCAGCCTATGGCAGTCGCCATAGGCTGATGATAGAGTAGTTACTTAACACTAAATTAATAAGTATTGTTTAGATTAAACGCCATATCAACTGCATTATTTTCTAAAGTGGTCACATTTATGTAATCATTTATGTCTTGAGAAGCCTATATAATATGTTGATTACACAGTCCATTTGACCTACTTATGTTAATGGCGTGGACAAAAATTCGGTTACATTTCGCAAGTTCGCGCTCGTTTAGTTTACCTCTATTAAAGATGCACACCAGTTTATTTGGAAGAGATCAACTTATTTACATTTTTTAAGCCATACTTAATTTGAAAACATCTTAACTTTATTTGAGCTTTAATGAACTATCTACTTAGTTAACTATATCTATATTTGTATCTATTAAGTATCTACTTAGTTATGTTTATTGTAGCTTATTTATCCGTTTTGCGGGCTTTTTTTTAGATCTAAACGACAAATAGCAATATTATCATAGTACCTACGATACTATGACTGACCATTTAACACTAGGAAGACTAAAATTTGACAATGACAATGTCTTGGCTATGGGAATAGGTCAGGTCAAAAATGAAATTGCAGTCTGTTGACCGCTGTGGTCTTTCTAGTGTTAAACAGCGTATGCGTCTAAAGATGCACTAATCATATACAAATAAACAAAAAAAAATCCTCGTTATAATAAAAAAATATATGTAATAATAACATGATACTCAATTATAGTCACCATTGATTTATAATGTCCAGATCAGCCGAGTCTGCCAACGCCCACCCAAGTTGCCGCGGCACCCACCTACGTGTACTAACAACTTTCTTTATACTTCCCTTGCCATAGATAGACAGACATACGCCCACACTTTGGCTAAAATTAACGATTAATTGCATCGAAACCTTTTGTTTTATTATTCTATTATTAGGGTTATTGTTCAAGTTTGAAACTCGATGCGTTGCATTGCATGTAAAAATTCAGGGAAATGATAATGTGATCAACATTACGTATTATCCAACTAACCAATACAAATAGTTTACATATTTATATTTGTTAAAAAGTAATCAATTACTATCATCAGTTGTGTTACCGACAGATGATGTGTATTTTTGCGAGATTTTGTTTTCTTTTGGACACACGTGTAGTGGAGGTCTTTTACCTAAATACACTAGTGACTAGACTACAGATAAGCTATAACAGTCAATTGAGTATGTACCTATAAACATTGAAGTTTTTTACAGTACCACATATTCTGATTGTAAGCGGGAAAAGGAGTCCAAATCGCTGTGGCATCGGCTAGGCATCCATGGATTCCTGTTAATTATCACCGCCATGTTCTTTTTACGTTCGGCATTTTGTAAAAGTAAGTAAGTATAGTTATTGCCTAAGTTAAGGGCTCATAGGGGCTTGAAGGGTGGACGAAACCAACAGGCGTATCCTACGGTACAGCTATTCCAATAAATTTTATTCAGAAGCTCTATCTTATGTCCCGAGAGAGTACCGCGCGTAACTATAGGGAAATAAATAAATGCGAAACGATGAAATATTACAAACTCACAAAGTAGGTAGATGATACGTAACGTACAATACGAAGTACGTACGTATGTAGACATGTTATTATTCCACAATATATTAATTACACCCATTTTTTACAGTTAACTAGTATAGGCTATTACTTAAAATAGTTATATCGGTTTCAACATATGCAATCGTAAGCGATTGCCTTAAAAATAGTTACATAAACTATTCTGTTTTGACACGATACAAGCCTTAGTAAGAAAAACAAACTGTTAATCGTCAAGGAAACTTAATGAAATGAAACAAACAGACAACCAGCATTTTGAAGAAATAAATATAACATGACCTCGCATGTTCAGATATTATTGTCTATGTTTGTATGCGGAAATTTTAAATTCCAGTTATTGTGCACAATACACAAGGTGAAAAAAGTAAGTACAAAATGCATACATACTGCATACAGTACCAGTATTCAGTTATTTTGAAAAAGAGTAATTTAAAAAATATGAAATGCTTAAATCTGTGACCGAATGGGACAAGTATCGACTTCCTACAGACGCAACTTACCTACCGTTATTATGTCAAATTTCCCGAAAAATGATAGATGGATGGATTTTCATTTCGATAGTTTGGGGAAAGTCAGGAACTGTAAAAATTGACTTAGGTTGTTGTTTGGCCATGTGTAGGTACAATACAAGAGTAAAGATAGCGTATAAAAACGCAATATATGTGACTTAATTGCCAGCAATTTTTCAAATGCAAAGCATTCCGCTTAGTGTGAATTTCCAAGTGGCGAAATTCCTATGAAAATATAATTTGTTTGATGGATAGGTAATTTCCAAGCCGACTAAAAGGACAAAATTCCTTTAACTTCTGTGCTACCACTGCAGAAGTGATATTTTAGTCATAGTTTGGTTCCAAGAGGATTTGCAGGCAAGTTCCAGAAAGCGTCGAAGGACGAACATAAAGGCAACCATTGTTTCGCTCAACCATATCTCATGGAAGAGAATAGTGACGATAACGTCACCATAACAAAGGCGTTCTACTGCACATAAAGTTTCAATTGAACTCAACTGTTTGACACAAGTCATAAATTAGAAGGCATGCTATGGATGGAATAATTCCTAACATACGTCAAAAAATTAAAGAAATACATGGACGTAGAAAGTTTCTACGTCCATGAAGAAAATACGTTAAGAAAAAAAAACGCCCCCTGAATGTATTCAGAGATTCAAACATCAAATGGAGGAGGAAGTAACTGCCATCAAGGGGTTGTTACAGTATTTGTAATAAATGAGCAAAATCCGTTGCACAGTGGAACGAGTCACAGGAAACCAATCGAGTCGTAAATTAAGTTTCCTCAGTTTGTTCAAAACGGAAAAAGATTTCCAATATTTTTGTTGCGTGATCGTAGAAGTAATTCAACGGAATAAATACCTGAATTAGGACCCATTGGGTATGTATGGCGATTATACCGAAATAGGATTCGTCAATGACAATCGGATTTGTATACAACCATAATTTATTTATTTAATTAATTACCAACGCCTACTTGCTTAGCGTAACCGACAAATAGGCGATTAAAACGAATCGGAAATAAATGTCAGTGATTTAAAAATAATATATGTACTGCGCAATTTCAATAAGTTGATAATAAATATTACATAGTGTAAGTAGTGATAATAAGGTGGCACTGTCTGACAACAACAATGTTCTTTTTATACATAATAGCTAGTGAAAACAAATAGGTCGAATCTGTAATGCAAAAATTTGCAACCAAAATTATCAACAGCGTTCATGATTGACACTTTCCATAATGCCTAGTGGGTAGTAAAGAAAATTCATTGAAATACATACAACGATTTCGTAAATTTAAGGTAAACTGTGATGTCGCACCTCAATTGTCGTGTGTTTAATCGCATCATTATCACCTGCAGATAGGAACCGAACAGACTAGTGTGAATTGGATGATTAATTAATGTTATGAATGTAAACAGCTGCTCCGGCACATTGCGCTTACGCATGACTGGGGAAACTAATGAGATAATGGAAAACCGAGAGCTGGATGTGAGCCGATGGCGCATAGATAACATTGTTATTTGCTATAGCCGTTATTTATGGGTAGTTATTAATCAACAGCACATGTTGGAATTTGGTTTTTGTGGATTGACTCTGAGCAATCCAATCGCAATAAGAATGTTAGACGAAAAATTCTGTTTAAACAAGCAAATGGCACCACATAGTGGCAACAATCAGATGGCGGTACAAGACGAGTTCAAAACAGGCAATAACGTCCCATGCCATTCTAAACCAATGACCAATGGTTTGCCATTACCATGCCGGCTCTGACAACACCTGAATAAATTGAAACTGGATAGTGCATGCGAGACAGATTGAGACAGGGGTCACTGGTGTCGATTTCCTGTCGTGGATACGTACACAGAGCAACATGAGAATATGAAGGGTGCATAAGAACTTTAGCGAACCTTATTCCATCAAGGGCTTCTTCATTTCTTAATCTGAATGGCAGCTTTCCGTTCCTACGGCTGTTCGCTGATGATGACAAGGCCAATAGTCAAGGCGATATTGGCCAAACATCGATGTCGTTTACAGGAAAAAAGTTTCTCAACCTATTCACGAGTAAGCCCGTCTGCAATTTTCTCGGGACTAAAAAGGCTGATGCGAGATCTACGTACACGGCAAACGGACGGCATCCGACACTTCATAGCAATTTAATGTCGTTTCGCACGCTTTCCTTTACGGTTATGAAAGAAAACCTTATCAGATGTTTTAAAACGATCAGATTTTCAAACCCACGACGTACGATCATCTCTAACTTGCCAATGTTGTTTAAGATGTTTCAAATTCACCACGTGACACTAGCACCCTATTTTGGTACTAAAAATACGTTTAATATAAGCAATAAATCAAGGGTCAAAAATACCAGCGGATCGGAAGACCAGTGCACATTGTATAATCAAAAGACTCTACACAAAATTAGTTAACAGCTCTCGTTGTATTGCTATGTTTGGGCATACCGATTATCCGGGACCACAATCAACGATTACACAGTAATAATTAAACAGCACAGTAGGCTACAGAAACATTATAAAAATATTTAAATTATTCATGAGTCGATTTTTATAAAGGGATGTCGATAGGAGATAAATCGTTTGCATTCAAATATTTATGATAGGAATAAACACGCCCCAGCAATAGTTTTTAAACAAGCACGAGAATGACTGGAAATCTCTATTTAAAATCATTAGAAAGTACCAAAAAATTTATCAAATATCGAGGCAAATGCTTCGCAGTCCGAACTCATAAGTAACACACATTAAGATTAGTTGAATAAAAAGGGGTGCTCAGAAAAGGGTGAGTCACTAATTTATTCTGAAATTGGCCAAGGCAGGTAAGTTAGTGGACGTTATTTGGTTTCATTTTATCGAGGGTAACTGTCATTAAGTAAGTTGATGTTTCGCGTACTACCTTTGAGTTTGCTCGTCCCACCGGAGACTAGCGACCCAACTAAATGCGAAATACCTGTCAATATTAACTGAATAACTTCCTACTTTTGTGTATTACATACAATCAACACTAGATTAGCCTACATCAAAAGCCATTGGTTTCTTATAAAATATTACGCGGTGTTTTTTGGACTTCCACCACTTGGAAATGATGATACCGTTTGATAAAGTCTACGGCGAATATTTGGCTTATGGCAGGGGCTTCGTGTTCACGCGATGAGTGTGGCCGGGTAGATCTTTGCAACGCATATACTGGCGAAGAGGTCAAGAGGATGTAGGTTCGGGGTACTGTCATTTTTTATCACGCCAAAGCGACACGAACCTTCGCCCGCTAATGAAGCCCAAACATGAGTGATCTAAAGATGACGCATATTCATATTAAACATGCGATCTGTGGCGGGAAGCTAGTTTACAATATTTTTAAACGATCTGTCATCCGTTTTGCGACGATAACTTAGTAGGTATTTTTAGCGACCTTTTTAGCTACATACTAAATTCGCTTTAGGATTTACAATACCTTCCGAAAGATTAAATTTCGCTCGGTTTTGTTTGTCAAATCCCAATTATCGAGTTTTCGCCAGCTTTAGAGCTCACGTTTCCGATGCAAGCTGTCACATTTCTCGAAATTGTTGAATGCGCATGCAAAAATGTTTCGAATCCGAGTCTACGTTGTCGATGATTGTGAATTCATAGCCCCTTCGATTTCAACTTTAGGAAGGTCCAAAGAACCCATGTAAACCCATGTAAACAAGTGAATCGCGAAAGTGAATGCGATACCGTACAGCCTTATAACTAGCTTTAAACAGCTGTATCAATTGGCCTTGGAGTAATTTAAGAGTGAATTAAATTCTATCGTTAGGTAGACCGTGCGTCATCCCGGCAGGGCGTCGCGGCGGAGTGCGGTACTCCATTTAAATATCAGTTTACAAACTTAGCTGTGACACGCCACTTAGTCGGACAATCGAGAAATTCATTTTATCAACATACAATAAAACCACACCTACCACCAAAATAATGTCGACCATCTGAACCTGAAGCCCAGGATCGATCAAAGTGGCGAACATTGGGAGAGGCCTATGTCCAGCAGTGGACTGATATAGGCTGACGATAATGATGATCTGAGCCTGACTGACGGTGTCTATAAACTAGCAAAGAGCTGGAATTTTCGCTATATCGCCTCCCTAAGTAGGATGCTTCTTAAGTAGGAGTTCTGCATGTAGGAAATGTCATGTAGAAACATGACCGCGCCTTCTGGTGTAGGGGCGAAAGAATACTACTCTGCCTGTTGTAAGAGGCGAATAAAAGGGCCTCTAGAATTGTAGCCAGTCTGGGTGCGCTCCAGTCAGCGACTCCGGGGAAGACTATGCCATGTGTCTTCGGACACATGTGGTCAGTGACGTCGGACCGGAAGGACATCACACCGTCCTCCCGAGCTTCCTACTCTTTAGGCGGCACAGCGCTACTAAGCTGAGTGGGGGTTACATTGAGTCCCGAGTAGGGTTACCAGGCCATAAAATGCAAAGGCCAGACTGCGCACTATATAAGGCGAGACATTTTGCCCTAAAAGCTGGCCTAATTGCTTTGGCAATAAAAAAATATGGCATAATGTTTTTACAGCTGGGCTGTTGAAAAAAGTATTAACATGTGATGTAAAGTGAGAATGCGATCGTAGATGGAGTATGTGCCAGACTTTGCTCTCTTGTCCGCTCGGACGCTCGTCCGCCCATCGTCGTACGAATCGCCACTCTGACAAAAAGCCTGACAAAAGGCAGACAGGCCAAACACGTACATATTTGACCGGATGTGACGGCACAAAGCTACACATGTATGGCTAAGGCCGGACACCTGCCAAGCCTAGGCTTCATTCGGGACTAGTCCCGAGAGACATTCCTCAACACTCCTTTCTGGGACCACAGTCAGGTTTAGTGTAGACTCCCCATTCAAAAAATATACAATTTTTCTGGTTCCGGTGGAACACCTGCAGCTCTATTTCTACCAAATACTCTACACTCAACTGTTCAATTTTATGAATCAAAGTTACATAAAAAAAGTAAGCCTGTTACTGACTTGGGATTAATAGGGGAAACAGAGAGAGTTTTGAAAAAGACAAGTAAGTTTTGTACATGTATGTTCACATACATTTGCACAACAATGTGGATGTAACTAGGTATGTCTCAAAAATACAAGTAAGTTTTGTAAAACTAATGTAAATCCTTTATTGACTACTAATAGTACTATAGTAGTTGTTAGTTATATTATATCACAGCAAAAGTGGTAGCGAACATTAGGAGAGGCCTATGTCCAGCAGTGGACTGACACGGGCTGATGATGATGATGATGAAAAGTGGTATCAGATGTGGATTTAGTTAAATAAATAAAAAAAATGAATTTTCAAAACAAAACATAAGCTCAAGAAGATTTCTCTTTAAGCCAACTTATTTTACCT
This sequence comes from Conogethes punctiferalis, assembly GCA_031163375.1. Taxonomy (NCBI): domain Eukaryota; kingdom Metazoa; phylum Arthropoda; class Insecta; order Lepidoptera; family Crambidae; genus Conogethes; species Conogethes punctiferalis. The sequence continues at coordinate 14,817,704 of CM062083.1, read as the reverse complement.
TGAAAATAATACAAATACAAAATGCATTTTTTCATATGATTTAAAAACTGCAAGTTTGTAAAATGTATTAAAAATTGTACCATTAGTTCACTCTTTATCAATAAGAGGTATAGTTTATAGAAGTTTTAGCAAACAATTCATCATTACTAAGTGAATCATAATGTTCTCTAAATAAGTGATGTACAAACAACTAACTCAAAAGTCAATTAGCAATATTAGATCATATAATTATCCATAGCTTGATGACTTATTCTAAATTCAATTGTATCAAATTCCTACCAATTCCAATTTTTTATAAACACCATATTATAATGGATACTATGTAACTCCTTTGACAATTAATAATAGGTATCATCAGTTCACACAACAGCTGCACCACTTTTTGTTTACTACTATGACACAATTGTGTACTTATACCTTCCACATTTGTGAATCATCAAGCAACAGCCTGATGAGCTATAAATGATTTGTTTAAAAAATGCAATTAGACTGGTGACTTGGTTTAATGTTTAGTTATAGATTTGCTGATTTTTCTAAGTAAAGAGTTTTAAATGTGTGTGTATCTCCAAGACATCTTCACCAGGTTGAATGGCCTGCTGAGGTTCTTGGATGAGCTGGGGTGGCGGGAATGAAAAACATTTTAGAATGTTAAGTTACATCGGCCCACCCACACGCAAAATGGGCGCTCAGACGCCTGGTTGCGGAAACTGGCCCGTCTAAACTAACTAACTAACTAACATGTGTGTGTATTAACATACCCAATAATATCTAAATTATATACTCATGATTATTATATACATAGCAAGACTATCAATATACTAAGTACTATTAACAATTTTACTTACAAAGTGAAAAATAACAGTGTGCCACATTTTTAGTAAGAGAAAATTTGAGAGTTGCATTCAGAGAGACAGGTCTTGAATACAATATACATAGAGATTCAATTTAGATATAGGTCATCTACGGAGACGTTTAAAGATAGATACTAAGGTTTATACTTTTTATTTTGTGGAACAAGGACAAAGTAATTGTAGATGCATCAAAAGCACCAAGCTTATAATGATGAAGAGATTGGAGGTAGATTGTGAACTATGTAAATTGACAACTGCAATTATCTAAGTTACCTCTCCACTGCGTGCTGCTGGAGAATTTTCTTCAATTTCGTATATTATGTGTGGCAAACCGGCTTCGCCAAGCAGAGAGAATCCGAATCCTAAATTGTCACTACGATTCAGGACCACTAGTCTTTCGTCAGCCATATTCAGAACACAGTAGTTTGGATCACCATCCTCCAGAGGATTTCACTAAGAGCACTTAAATAAAAACCATATGAGGGAGTTTCGTGGTGATTAATGTAGAAATAATAACTAAAAAAGACTCATAATTACAACGCACGGGTAAAGAGCAGAGCAAACGCACCCAACCAAAGCGAATACAGGCACAGATAAAAAATTGTTTCCGATAAAAATATTCGATTTCACAGTTTCAGTTAGGTTAATTCATAACGATATTTAATACGTGTTTAGACCATCTGAATAAAGTTCAAATTATGCATTCAGCTCCACAAAACTTATTTGAATTGAAGAACTAAATAAACCAATTTACAAAACATAATTAAAAATAATCGAGTACTTGATGTCATCTCATTTGATCTCACGATTTTCTCGACCGATAGTCACTTTAAGCTGTCACTATCAATGTCAAGTCGCTTGGATAACACATGATTGTCCGTTTTGACCTATAATTTGATTGTACGTATAATCAATACTGACAAATTTAGTAATTTCTGTGATATTTTCAGTAAAGTTTCATATGTTTTTTTTGCTTTTTTAATACGATAATTCTAAAGATATTTTTTGAGCTACATTAAGTTTATAATAATAAAGTGAATAATCATAATCATAATTAACATTAAACTTACTCACATGAAATCGGACATTAGAAAAAACATGACATTTCTATGCGGTACCATTAAACAAAAAGTCACTTTCACACAACCTGCGATGACAGTTTATACTCTCTTTCTCATTTATAATGAACAAAAGAGATAAAAAATATGTAATTACTATTTGTCCCTGGTTGCAAGGAAAGGCAGGCAAATCCTATTATTTTTTGCTGATATTACACAGGTTGTGTAATAAAACGATAACGGTATTAACGCTGAAACCTTCGTTCAAGAGATACGAGTTGCGGAGGAAATTCATCAAATTTACATATTTATTTTATAAGTGAAAATGTATCATTTATCATCTCTAATAAGAATTACGATTCCTAACTATCTGGCGGAACTGCCTATTCCGGATACTATTGGTGGCTGGTTTCGTCTTGGAGGTAAATGATCATGTTTTTCTTTGAAAGTGACTTAAAAGTAACTTGTGGAGTAGATTGAGTGTAGCTAAATTTACAAATTTACAGTACCTTTTTTTAATACAATAAAATTTGGGAGTTCTATTTTATTTGCTGGTTATTAAATGCTTACAGATAACCCTGACCTTGATTTTCTTGCTTAATACCTACTGTTTCTGTGATTGTTCAGTGGCACACTTTCAATACATGAATGAATGTTGGTTCTCAATAGCCTATTACTTGCTGAATCATGACAAATTACAGGAAAATCCTCGAAACATTATATTAAAAATAAATGTGGTATTTATCAATACTAACTTTGTTTTTTACTTTTAGTTAAGGAAATAAGACACTGGACAGATGTTTTACTATTATTTTCCTCTTTAGGCCTATACTTAACTATGTTATTCTTCATACATTTTAGCTTAAAAGATTCAGGCCTTTGTCTCTTAAACATGCATTCATTTAGAATCATGAATCATAGTAGTATTAAAATTAAGCTCTTTCCTTCTCAATTTTTTGCAACTTACCTATTTGTAAATAAAAATTATTGTTATTTCTTTCAGTCCGCGACTGGTTGTCCCTTATACCACCAACTGTGGTAGTCGGAGGTATATCATACTACTCCTACCAAACAATCAAGAAGGCAAGGGAGTCGGACAAAGGACAAATAAATCCCATAATTAGGAAGGATGTCAACAAAGTAGTTGATTTCATTGACATTGAAGATATTACTGAGAAAGCGGTACTTTGCAGATGCTGGAGAAGCAAAAATGTAAGACATTTTTCAAATATCTTTTCTAAGCCCTTGGTAATGTATGAAGGAATTAACCCAAATAGCCTGATAAGTATTACTTTGCATCTTTAAGCAACAATCACATTGGTAAGTGAGTATGAAATTTACTAAATTACATGGCATTTTATAAGTACATACCTGATAAGATAAATGCCATTGAAGCACAAACAAATTATAGCTTGAATTTTTCAAATATCATCATTATATAAAAACAACCTAATCTTTGGAGACTGATATTGAGAAAAATGATGATGAGTAAATAATTGGAGGTTGTAAGTGTGCTGGTAGCAAGCTAATCTCCTTTGTATTAGTACTAGTACTAAGAAATAAGATCAGAATTTTGAGAAATATTAGTTAAACACACAAAACACAATGATCTCTGAGCCAAGGGTTGTGGGTTCGATTCCCCCACAGTACAAACATTTGTGTTCATGTACTTGTCTGTTTGTATTGGTCTGGGTGTTTTCTATGTATAATATGTATTTATTTACAAAAAAAAAGTATCTAAGTAAGTTTATCAGTTGTCTAGTACCCATAGTACAAGCTTCGGCTTAGTTTGGGGCTAGGTGGCACTGTGTGGCCCAGCATGGCATGTCCTGGGTCTTGGGTTGGGTCTGTTGCTTCATGTCTAAACTACATAAACAAATTAGACAACAGATATGGATTGTTATTAGACTTCTTTGACTAAACTATAAAATTAACAGATTAGGTATTTAATTAAACTGTACATTTTATCTTCTAGTTCTAGAATGTTATGTCAATAAAGTAATGATAAGATAAGTTTTTATTTCAAAGATTTGCTTTTCTGGGGCACATGTTATCTTTAATGTGATATGGTCATAGCAAGGAGTTTATCTGATATCCCATAAGCACTCCACATACCTGTAGCCACCCTTTTGGTATGGATGACTTTGCAAATAAAGTGACAATTTTAATCTTACTGTTCACTTTGACATCAAAATTCAGATCATTAATCAATCGTTAAAGCATTTTGACATCTTATTGGAACAAATTTAATGCTTTAATGATTGATAGATGATCTGAAAATTCTGAATTTCATCCCAGTTTGGTTAATATAGGAAACCAAGTGCAGTATGTCTAGGTTTTCTGGGAGACATTAACAGTTGCCATACGGATCTCATAGTCATTCGTTTAAAAGCTCAACTCTTGTGGATCAGTTTCCATTTCAAGATCACAGCAAAAAGGGAAATCTTAGTCTGACCCAAGTGCAGGGCAAAATCTGTCTAGTTCAGTTTTTTAAATTGAATTTTAAAACTAATTATATATATTGAGTCAATATTTTATATATTGAGTGTTTACTGTAATTGTTTCAGTGGCCATACTGCGATGGTGCCCATGGGCCCCACAACAAAGCTACAGGAGATAACACCGGCCCCGTGGTTGTTAGGCACAAGGAAAACAAGTAGAAGTTACCTCACATACATATACTGCACGAAAACAGGTGATAACATGTGATCATTATTAGTCTAAATTGTCGTATTGTAAATTATTTTTACCCTGTTGTATTAATAATACAGGATTTACGTTACATTTAAATACGTAATAGTAATAAATCATCTTTATCAACATTACTTTTCTGTAAAGTTACAAATTTTGCTTACAAATTCCCTTAATATAATTTATTTTTAACCTGTCCTACATTAATCATATCTACTCATCACAAGTAACTTTTTAAAAAAACTATTCCGTTTGTTCCAATATCAAGCCTATTGCCTACTTTTTGTATTTGTTAGCATTTTTATTCATTTTTTTTATTAGGTATTCTTTAAATGACAATACTTTTTATTGTGAAACGTAATCATTGTTTATATACTATATAAATGTTGTTCAAATGAAACAGATTAATAAAGTGCATAAAATGTTGCTTTTATTATGTATTTTATTTCTCTTAAACATAAACTATCCTGAAATGTGATTTATTTAGTCTTGACTCACAGATTTATCAACGAACAAATTCTTGATATTGTAAGACAAAAAATAAATATAATAGTTTCTTTTAATTTTGGGGGGATAAATATAATTACACATAGGTTACATTACAAATCATATATTTTCCAAATGAACACTTATTTTAAACAAATCACAGACTAGTTTTGACTTTAATTACAAATAAATAAAAAATTTATCTTTACATGCCAATTTTAATATTTTACAATATTTTATGTTGTCTCTACACAAGTCCACAGACACGTCTAATTATGGCACAAGTGAACTTAAAAAGGTCTAATAATTTATACATGGGTGCATGTTAATCATAATCGTAACTTACATTACAATATTAGATTGGTAGTATGTACTGAACTACTGATAGGAATGGTTGGCAAGTATTTGCTAATTACACAAAGCTTTGCATTGCGTTAATTATAATTACAACATGTAGGTATGCACTCCCAACAATAGAAATTATTGTAATATAAATAATTGTTAGAATGTATTTGAGCACGTAATTATAAAATTTAATCTGTCAGGGCCAGCTATTCCTTTGCTTCATAAGGCACAAAATGTACAACTTCATAGTATATTGGCCGACTTCTACAATAATCTTACGTTATCAATGACGCAACTCACATTATCTATAAGCTGCCTTCAATTTTATGGGTTCACAAGTATCCGTTCCTCCACCAGTTCGGTGTTGAAGGCAAGACCTCACCTGGCCATCGTGATGACCATAAAAGAAGTTTCGTTACTAAGGAAACGTATCGACAATTGCATTTGTGAATTATATTCTACTAGCTGCTGCTCGCGGCTCTGCCCGCGTGAATATTCGTATAAAACATAGCCTATGTGTTAATCTGATGTACAAACTATATTCCTGTAAAGTTTCATTAAAATCCGTTCAATAGTTTTTGCGTGAAAGTGGAACAAACATCCACCCATCTATCCAAACAAACTTTCGCGTTTATAATATTAGTAGGAGTAGGATGTCAAAAGGCTATTTAAACATATCTCTATGAAGTGATATCTCTATTTCAGGCCATATTTCAACTTAGGCCTTGTTTAAACCTCGATGAAGAAGTCTTTTTATGAGATTCACAAAATATAGCAGATACAGCGACAACTGGAATTTCTGTTTCACGAAACAAGTTAGATGATTTTCTAGACTCTAGAATCTTACGCAATTCAGTCTTTCATTCCATAGTAATGTTGGTACCATGTTCCAAGAGTTTACTAAAGTTTACCTATATCAGCACAAACTAAATCTAAATGAAAATTAGCTTGAAGGCGTTACAGTCGAGTAGAGATCGGTACCAAATTTTTAAACTTCTTTCTTCACAGCTGTAAAAAAAACGTTAATTTATTAAGGACTGAAATGCATCTCGTGGGATGTGCGTTTTGTCTGTGTGGTTTTATTTACGGATTTAGAACAGGACCATCCCATCTCATCTCGTGGGTAGCGTAGAAGACGACAAAGGGAATATCAGGAAACGGGCAGGAGCGTTTGTCTGGGCACAAATAAAACCTACTGCGGTCACCAACACGGCTGCCAAACGTGGTACTAAGACAAATGCCCCCCAAATGACAATTGTCATTGTGGAAACATAGGCTATGTCCAGCCGTCGACGTTTGATGGTAAGTCACGCGTCATACAATTTCCTTAGAAAAATCTGTTTTGTATAAGAGACGGACTTAATTAAAAATTATATCAAGTTCTCCTAATGAGTGACACGGCGTGAGTAATAAGCGGTTACGTACGTACATTACTCATGAGATCTCTGTCTAATCAATAATTTTTAAGGTTTATAACTCGGCGAAAAGCGAAAATCCACGGAAAGAGCCATATTCCCTGTTACCTACTTCAAATGATTTGATAGTTAACATACCTACTTATTGTAGAGGTAAAGAAAAGTCGATATAAAATATAAATACTTTTAACAGGTAAATTGAATGTCAACATGGTGTTGATCAGTCTGCAGCCACTTTTTTATTTATTTACATTTATAAGGATTGAAAGAATTTAGTTTACTACCATATTTTGGTGTCGAGCTTTTTAATTTTACGACGTACACACCTCTATCCGTGTCTCTGCGATATTTTCTTCATTTCGTAACAGCTCATGCTTCAGACCATTTCTTTTCCTGAAAAATGAAAGAAAAATAACGTTTAACAACAATCATTACTTTAGCCTGTATCAGTCCACTGCTGGACATAGGCCTCTCCCAATGATGATGATGATTAATTTAAGTCTTCAAGACATTATGTACCTATTTACAGAGCGTTTAGATGAAAAACCTTGGCTCCTATACCTCATGCGGATCTTAATTAATAATTATCTCTCTTTAATTAAATTAAATTTTTAGTCGGCAGCTCAAGCACAGATTTTGAAGTTTTTAGCTCGAATTACATATTTTTTCTCCTTCTTTGTTACATCCTTGTCGATGTTCGATCTTACATGTTACATGTGATCCTTATAAAAAATCTCTACAGAGTCACCGAAGTATTGTATAAATTAACGATTTTTATGGTCAGTTCTAACCTACGCTATAAATACGGCTTTTGCTTGATGATATTTAATACTTCGTCGGTCTCGGTACCCTCGTGTAAGCGTATTTGTTTTACTCGAGGCGGTTTCCGGTGCACTCGGGCGCGTCCTACGCAGCCTTCGGAAGGCGCGTATCGGGTTACCGTCCTACTCCACAATACCGGCTTCTCCACGGACCGGGAAGCCACAAATAAGAGTTTTATTTTGACGTGGGGGCCGTAGAAATAAAATTTATGGTCCTTCGAGCCGGATTATGTCAATATTATGGCGTTTTAAAAGAGCTTTTATGAACTCCGATGGCCTTTTATTTATTATATGACAATAGTTAAAACGAATGTGAGGAGAGTTCCAGTTACGCAACTTAGTCAGAATTAATTAATAATAACTTATATTACTAAAAAATAATTCATATTAACTTAGTATGACTTGTATGGCTCATTGCAAAGGGTTTGCTGCGCCGCTTTTCTGGAGGCATGAGTGAGGTTCACGAATTTAGTTCAGGTGCTAAGAGAGTAGCTCCGCCAACTTGTTATTCAAGGGATTCAAGGAGAAGCTATATGCTATGATGATAAATGAACGAGTGAACCCTCGCACGAGGTTGTACACACATGCGCATAGAATTCTTCTAAAACCCGTTACTAGAACGAGACAGGTTACTCACAAGTATATCCTTCTCCACACAATGAGGGCGGTGTAAGCGAGACACACGATGCTGCAGGTGATGACAACCATGATGCCGGCCGCGGTGCCGACCGGCTCACCTCGCATGCCCTGGTACCGGACACGCTGGGAATCCTTGCGGACCTCCCCGGTCGGCGCTGAAGGGTGAAACACATTAATGTTTGTCATTGATTCTGGACTTGGTACTCTTGCATGTATAAAGATAACTAAAGATCTTTATCTTTATACATGTACATTATAGGTACTGTAATATACTAAACAGTTTCTGCTTGAAGCAAAAACAAAGTCGTCTAACTCTCTTTTGAACTCTTTTTCTAATCGCATTAAGTAGTACGAGTAAAAGAGAGTTAGACGACCTTATGTAGTAAATAAGCGACATATAACCTAACTAGTCAGATCCAGAATCACCAGTCGGTGACTAAAACACATACCTACATACTAGGGTGGTCCTTATTTTTCGACTTTTGAATTATCCCCGGGGCACTTTCTCATTCGATTATATACCTCTAAATATGAAATAAACTTTTATTTTATTTTATTTGGTCTAGATTTAGAGGTCGCTACCAGCTGTCAAAATTTTTACAAAAAGCGTTGAAGGATATCTTAAATCATGGTTTCATTAATGTTTTATTTAAGTGTTTGTATCACATTTTACGTGCAAATGAACATCGCATAGATAGAATAGACAATCGCTGTTTGTCCCCTTCCCCCCCAACCCCTCTTCTGTACCGACGCGTCGCCATTTAGCCCGCCCCGCACTTCAGTTCTAAGAAGTCATCAACTAGGGCGCACGTGTTTTGTTTGTGTGACGTGTTTCAACTTGCAATGGCGTCTACAAGTAGCGGACTGAGTAAATCTACTAGAAATCAAAGTAAGATTTGGCTTATCGGACAATTATTATCCGAATTAAGCCAATCAACATTGCCATCCATCGGTGAAGTTCTACGTTTTTTCTTTTACTACAAAAATGAAGAGAAGAAAAGCATACGTCAATCTGCAACTTTGGCGGCTTGCGGAGTTATAAACTTGTGGGAAAAAGCTTGTATACCAATTCAATTAAAAAAACATGTGATCAGTAAAATTGAAAAACTATTCAAAGAATGGCAGAATCTAAAAAAAAATAAAGAAAACAAGAAAAAACGTTCTGAGGTATTAAAGAATAAAGAAGAAAACTGGCAACAAAAATTAGAAGATTTATTTGATATTGCTCATCGTGATGCATTAAATATTATGACTATAGAAGAAGACAAGCATTTTTTATTAGCAGTGCGACAAAATCGATGTCAGTTTTTAATTGGTTCAGTGGACAGAAAAAGTTTAAACAAATGTAAGAAAATAAAACAGAAAGAAGAACGCCATGAAAAATTGCGCCAGCGTGAAAACAAACATATCTCGGCTTTAACAGAAAAGTGCTCTTTTTCTTCGTTTCTTTCATCATCGTCGTCGGCCGCCACCAGTATAGAAGCAACTTCATGTGACTCCGAAAGCATATCACAAATTCATCGATTGTCAGAAATGCAACCACCTCGGAAACGAGCTCGAAAAGGCATTATTAACAGCCAATTAGCTTCCAGTCTTGATGTCTCTAAATTGAGTGACAGACAAGCGACTAGGGTTGTGACATCTACTTTGAAAAGTGCAGGCTGTGATCCATCAGAATTTAATGTCAATAGATCTTCTATTCGTCGACAGCGTATGAAAAATCGCAAAGCTGTTGCGGAGTCTCTCAAACACGAGTTTAAACCCAATTCGTCATTAACAATCCATTGGGACGGTAAACTTATAGAAGATATTACTGGGCATGAAACTGTAGATCGGCTGCCTATCTTGGTATCAGGACATGGAGTTGATCAACTACTTGCAGTTCCAAAATTGGAACGTGGAACGAGCGAAGCATGTGCGTCAGCTGTCTACGAAGCTATAATTTCATGGAATTTGAGCGATAAAGTAAAATGTTTGTGTTTTGACACTACTGCTGTAAATACCGGCTTAAGAAGTGGAGTATGCGTTCTTTTGGAGCGAAAAATGGATAAAAATATGCTTTGGTTTGCTTGTCGTCACCACATAATGGAAATTATGTTGTCAGCTGTAGTGGATCAATTGCTTGCCCCATCTAGTGGTCCTGATATTCAATTATTTAAAAGATTTAAGAACAATTGGAACTGCATTGACCAAAGCGACTTCAAAACAGTAACAGATGACCCTGAGGCAAGAATTCTTGCAGAAGTGGCCGCAGACAGGATTTCTTTTGCCAAAAAGCAACTACAAATACATCAACCTCGAGATGACTACAGAGAACTGTTGAATCTCACTATTATTTTCTTAGGAGGTGTTCCTGAAAAAGGCATTTTATTTAGGAGACCTGCTGGTCTGCATCGAGCTAGATGGATGGCAAGAGCCTTGTACTGTCTGAAAATTTATATATTTAAGAATCAGTTTAAGCTAACGAAGAAGGACGAAAAGGCTGTGAGAGAAATATGCATTTTCACGGTGATGATTTATGTTAAATATTGGTTTCAAGCCTCTACCGCATGGTCAGCACCAAGAAACGACTTGCAGTTATTAAAAGATCTTAAAGCTTTTGAAAGCTTTAACAAAAATATAGCTACTGTTGCGCTGAAAAAGATTGTAAATCATCTGTGGTATTTGTCAGAAGAGCTAGTTTCGCTTGCATTTTTCGATGACGAACTTTCAGTTCAAGAGAAGAAAAAAATGGTAGAAGCACTGAAAATTGAAGGCACAGAAGATTGCTTAAAAAGAATAAACCTTGATATCTCACATATCCCCGATAAAAATATAGAAAACTTCGTGAGTGGTAATTCTTTAAGATTCTTCCAGATCCTAGGTATCTCGTCAAGTTTTTTGAAAATAGATGTCGAATCTTGGAATGAGGACACTGATTATATTGTTGCCAAAAATATCGTTCATTCTTTGCGAGTAGTGAACGACATAGCTGAGCGCGGTGTTGCATTAATGGAGGAATATAATAAATTAATTACATCCAATGAAGAACAAAAGCAATATTTGCTTTTGTTGGTAAAAGAGTATAGGAAAAAGTACCCTAATACTAACAAGTCAACTCTTATATCTTAAAAATAATTAATTCAAATATGTACAAAATATCTTAGTTCATAGCTACAACAATCATTTTGTAATATTTTTATTTCTTGGCTATAAAAATAAATGAATCTAACCAATACAGATTTTGTGTTTTTACTTAAAATTCAAACCTTGGTAGCGACCCCTAAATGTCTTTAAAAAAAAATAAAAAAAATAATGAAAGATTTTCTTATGGTATATATTCAAATTACGTAGTGCCCCGCACAAAAAAAAAAAAAATTTTTTTTCGTAGGAATAAGGACCACCCTACTACATACTCTCGAATTACCCTCCTTTCTTCGGTACTCGGGTAAAAATGTAATCGGCTCACTCCTTTGACATACACTATAGGTACACAAATAATACATAGAGTCGATTTTATCTTCCTAGATTTTTAGTAGAAATGTGACCGATAAAGGGCATGTTGATGAACTGTACATACCTAGTAGGTATAGATTTGAAGTGGGTAATTTTCAATTCTATCTGTAGATTAACTGTGTTTTTAATCGGTTTTACGAACCTACATACTAAAAAGAGTTAGGTTAATGCTGAAAATGTATGGTAACCAAAATGAAATTACGGATGGCCCGCTAGCCTAGAAAGTTTAAGTGACGTTAAAGCGTAATTTGTATTCAATCGTAAAACGGAAAAACTACTAACGTCCGCCCACTTGGGCGGACAGCAGTACTCGTACCTACTACTCTACTTGTACAACTACCGACGACCACACATCAAGCCTAGGCCCTAGTTACCCAAATCCGTCAAAATATCTTTGTGTTCATCATCATCAGCCTATTGCAGTCCACTGCGGGACATAGGCCTCTCCAGTTATTCGCCACCGCAAACTTCTGGAGGATATACCCATAATCGCCACGCTGGGCAGGCGGGTTGGCAATCGCAGGGCGTAGCTTCTTGCTCCGGTGACGCTGCTGCCCGTCATCGGCCTGTGGTATTTAGCCACGCCTTCTATCGTGATGGTTTTACCACCACCAGTCGGTTTGCCAGAGCCTCGTTTGTTGTTCAGCAGGATGTACCACGGGCAGGTGAGGATGGCTTGGAGCGAAAAGGTGATAGGTCCCTTACATCCCATCTTTGTGTTAATGGACTTATTCCTTGGACATTTGAAAATGGCTTGGGGATAGACAGATGAAGATAGTTTGACGTGGCCGGCTGAAAGTAGACGCAGGATATACTGTAGGTAGGTATAGTATGTAGGTACGGCTCTAAAGTTAACATTGATGGGACCTATCGACTTTTACAAGTTAAACGGTAAATTTTTCATGTATTCATATCAGTGAATGACACAAGCTTACTGTTCCAGTAAGTAAATTTGAAGTTTTAATTTGTTTGGGGATGCATTAAGGCATTTCTCCGGTGGTAAAAATAGGATAGGATCGCGCCTGACAATCAACACCCCAAACAAAACAAGGTTTCCCTTACTATGATTACTTACCAGATGTAGACTAGGGGCATCTCCCAGAACACCCAGACCCAAGACATTAAAGTGTAATATTTTTTTACTATAGTAGGTAGGTACCTACCTATATTTCTTGAATTGACCCGCCGGGAATCGAATCCGAAGCCGTTTTATCGCCACGATATTGGAGAGAAAGCTTTGCGCCACCGAGATCTTTGAGAATATACAAATAAGTACGCTGTTTTTTTTTTTATAAATATTTGTTACCTTCTACTAAGTACATTAGTGGATCAATGTTCTTTTTTTTCATGTTACGTCATCGGGTAGCTGCTTACCTTGTAGGAACTCCGCTTGCGAGTCAGGAACTTCTGGTAACACGACGCGCACATCTTCCTTGTCATCCGGGAAACTCGGCAGGTCCATGTGATCCGGGTTGTCATCTCGGGAATGCAGCATGTCGAATACTTCGGACCTAAAAGAAATTATTAACATTCAGCATATGTTCTCTACTCGAAAGTTATCTGATCTGAGCAATAAGACCGCCTATGTTCATAATCGTATCATCAGCCTGCATACGTTACCTAATAGTGCAGTCAATGAAGCGAAAAATACGGGCTAACCTCCGAATTTTTTTACTGTGATCCGATTTGCATGAAATTTTGGAATTAGGCTCATCTTACCATTAACTTCAAAAGTGAAAATGATTTCAACTCCGCCACCACCATGGGGGTGGTTGCCAACCCTTCTCGGGGGTCAATGGTTGTTTTTTCAAAATAACCTCGGATATCGATTGAAGATCTAATTTTAAGCAAAAAAGTTTCTATAAAGTTTCTCGAAAAATCTAATACTTTTCAAGTTATTGGCAATTGAAAATTCGCAAATTTTTCACGATTTTCATCAGTTTTTTTCAAATATCTCCAAAAATATACGTTTTATCGAAAATTTTATAAGGAACGAAACTGTAGCAGGTAAAAAAATGAACAATTTGGTTTTTTACAAAGTATTCTAAGTGCAATATTAAGCTAGATATTAAAGATCAAAGCCGTTTTTTATTTTATCTGAAATTTCATCAATGTAGTCAATGCCATCTAGCAGCGAGCAAATGCATTTTATGCTTTCTAATTGAAAAGGGTTTTGTAGTGCTTGAAATAAGCTTTAAAATGAGCTTTATCAAAAGTCTTTTGCACGTAAAATAAGTGAGCTATATTGCAAATAAGCGGAGCATCGAATGTTTTTTCTTTTCAATCAATGGGTTTAAATAAGTGCCATTTCCACCAAAACTAAAATTAATCATATTCCGCCTAGAATTAACTTTATTATGAAGAGTTTTATAGATTGTATTAGTTTGGCTGCTTTAGGACACATAGTTTTCAAAAAAGTCACGATTAAGGGAGGCTGTGATTGCGCTGCCACGCGCTCTTTAAACAATCATATCTCCGTCAATTTTTATTTGATAGAAAAAACAAAAACACCAAATTGTTTGTCAGAAAAATACCCAAATTTTTTATCCCGACACTTTTATACGTATCTGTCGTCATTTTTGAGATATTATGAAAAAGGGGTGGGATTTTTAAAAATTTGAAATTCTCGATTTTTTTTCAATCGTGACTTTTTTGAAAACTATGTGTCCTAAAGCAGCCAAACTAATACAATCTATAAAACTCTTCATAATTAAGTTAGTTCTAGGCGGAATATGATTAATTTTAGTTTTGGTGGAAATGGCACTTATTTAAACCCATTGATTGAAAAGAAAAAACATTCGATCCTCCGCTTATTTGCAATATAGCTCACTTATTTTACGTGCAAAAGACTTTTGATAAAGCTCATTTTAAAGCTTATTTCAAGCACTACAAAACCCTTATCGATTAGAAAGCATAAAATGCATTTGCTCGCTGCTAGATGGCATTGACTACATCGATGAAATTTCAGATAAAATAAAAAACGGCTTTGATCTTTAATATCTAGCTTAATATTGCACTTAGAATACTTTGTAAAAAACCAAATTGTTCATTTTTTTACCTGCTACAGTTTCGTTCCTTATAAAATTTTCGATAAAACGTATATTTTTGGAGATATTTGAAAAAAACTGATGAAAATCGTGAAAAATTTGCGAATTTTCAATTGCCAATAACTTGAAAAGTATTAGATTTTTCGAGAAACTTTATAGAAACTTTTTTGCTTAAAATTAGATCTTCAATCGATATCTGAGGTTATTTTGAAAAAACAACCATTGACCCCCGAGAAGGGGTGGCAACCACCCCTATGGTGGTGGCGGAGTTCAAATCATTTTCACTTTTGAAGTTAATGGTAAGATGAACCTAATCCCAAAATTGTATGCAATTCGGTTCACAGTAAAAAAATTCGGACCTATAATGCTTCATTGACTGCACTATAACTGCTTGTGATTTCAAAGTAGGGTATTGCCCCACAATGCTTAAAACTGTTTTTATATGATACCATCTACACATAACAAAGTTTTGGATCTGCTCTACTCGTATACCTATCTCTTGATTCCCCTAAGAGTTCCCTAAACTTATTTCTTAATGCAATATTGACTAGCAATCATGGTTTTTCAATTCTTCTTGTCAAAATATTGGGACGAATGGTAACCGTTTCGATTTTGTATTTAGGTTTTATTAGCCAGAACGGGCGAAAAATCCGATGAAAGCCATTGCCGGCTTCATCAGCTGAGAAAAAAATATTTTTTATCTAACCTTGAACAAACCGGATGTTTCCGTAATAAGCTTAGGCGCGTACGCTGCTATTAGTTGAAAGCTAACTTAATCGATGGCGGACCTTATGCGACGGGAAATCTCGCATTATCTCGGCTCCCTTGCTATGTTCTCGCCCTTGTCAGGCATCCATGTAGGTGCAACAAGATTTAGAAAAAGCAATTTTGTTGATTACGTCCATCCAAACTTGTCCGTGAACTAAGTGTACCTACCTATCTAATTAATATCTATTTCATTATCGTTACCAATGACAAGATAACTATGTACCTACCTACTTAAGAAATTGATTCCGCTTCTAATGAAATGCCTCATTAGGTATTGCAGTTTTTGAGTCATTACCCTTTTTATAATATGTTCTAAAGTTAGGTGATAGCCATGAAGGCTGACCCATTGTGTCTCCAATGGTTTAGAACATTAATGCTGTAACAAAGCAATCCGACAGCAGTAGCTACCTCAACATTATCAGCATGCAAACGTCCACAGCTGGACAT
This sequence comes from Conogethes punctiferalis, assembly GCA_031163375.1. Classification (NCBI taxonomy): domain Eukaryota; kingdom Metazoa; phylum Arthropoda; class Insecta; order Lepidoptera; family Crambidae; genus Conogethes; species Conogethes punctiferalis. The sequence continues at coordinate 14,801,641 of CM062083.1, read as the reverse complement.
ACCTATGCCATTTTTATAGAGGGTAATGCATTAGGCACCTTCATGCTTCCTCCGAGGGGAGTCTACATGGTGTGTGGGACTCAAACCTCCCAAAATGGAAGGGCATTCCCACTAAACCCCCTGTGTCGTCAGTGGGCAGCAGTAAGTTGCAGGAACACGGGTAGCGCCGAAGCATACGGCCGCATAGCTGAACATAGGCCTTTCTTTCTCTGTTGACATGGGAATTTGCTTTAGTCACTACACTTAGCAGGCGGGTCGGTGACCGCAGTAGGTTTTATTTGTACCCAGGTAAACGCTGATATTCCCTTAGTCGTCTTCTACAGCCTCGGGATGAGATGGGGCGGCCCTATTCTAAATCCGGAAACCACACGGATTACCTCTACTAACTTCTTATGACATACCTATGTGCCAAAAATATGTGAAACGTGAGTGGTATTGAGAGTATTCTACATTCTAAGTCTACTACTACATAGGTAGGTACTAAAGTTAGATCTGGATTCGTACCTACTGACACCATCCTTATCGTCGACCAACAACTTCAGCAGAGTGGCATTGGCGTTGAGAGTCTTGTATCTGCTGTTGTCTTCCACTTCTTTGCCTAGGCTGGGCAGCGTGTTTTCTTCAACTTTTTGCTCTTGAGCTGGCGAAGTCTGACCATGGCTTAATGTGATACCTGAAACAGTGTTTTTTTAATAAGTTGATAACGGAATGTTCTTACGCGACGGCTCATACAGGTTACTCAAACTTAAGTATTATGAATATTATGCTCTATTCCCTAGACTAGAGCATATATTCATATTGACTATTCTATATAGACTGCGGCAACATCATTTGAACAATATCTGGGTATCACCTAGCTAGGTTTTACCTAGATGAATCTTAATAGGTAGGTACTTAGTCAATCACGTAACCTAGAGCTTATTTGTATTTGAAGGGTGTATGTACCTAATTAACTGGTAATAAATGATAAAATTATGCAACGTGAATATGGACTAGCATTCCTAGGACTCTTTTGCATTGCTAGTACTAACCTAGACATAAGTACATAGGTACATAAGTGAATTTACTGATTGATAGTAGATATTCTATACATGCCTACTTGGTACTATGAAATGTGAAAGAATTCAAAGCTGTCTGTCCGATATGTTTCTACGTTACCTACCTTCTCAATATGGGCCTGATTAGACTAGGCTATCTTTGTCTCGATACAACCACTCTCGTAAAACACCAGGGATAATTTTGTAGGTTTAGAAAACAAAAATTTCTGATGCTACGGATAGCGCTAATTACTTCGTCTTTTAAAATTAACCCAAAGAGTAGGTATGTAATATGGGCGCATGAGCTGAATCGCTCAGGACGTTGCCAGTTCAATCCAACGCATTCGCTTGTGTTTACCTAGACCTACCGATATTAAAATGAAAATAAAATCCCATTTGGCCAATAAATTCCCATTAAAATGAAAATAAAACCTATAAATCCCATACCTTTATAGTTAATAAACTGAAAAACATAAATAAGACATAAAGCCATGAGAGTACAAACCTGTATCCAATCGCAGGCTATACAAATCCCCGTAAATTACTACTTCATAGCTACTTATTAGCATCAGCAAAGAATTTTTTTTTTTACCAAACCCCAAATAAAAAATTATCTTACACTGATTAAAAAAAAAATCCCAAAATTGGAAGCGACCACAGAAAAATGTAGAACTTCGCTACACAATCGTAAATTATGACGATTATATTTTTCAAAAAGGTCAAACACGATCCGTTATCTCCAACCAAAGACATGTTTACTCAGTCGTGTGTTAGCACATTGAATTTGACTGCAGTCGAGCAAACTTATCGGAAAGCAAACATGCTTGATACGGTCGCAACGATTAGTGGGTCAGTCTCAACTTTAAGCTAATGTGGGCTTAACGGTGAAAAGCCGGTTTTGGAGTTAACCCAAGCAAAATGTAACTTTTTAGTACCATTCGTTTGATGTCGTCCATAATTAATTCTACGCGGCAGAGTACAATGTTGCTACTCACATAAAAGAGATATCAATTCGTATTGTTACCTACATGACCGAACAGAAATACCCCATATGAATAATAACGTTAGGTAGGTATCGGTACCTAAATGCGTTAACCAGGTAGGTAGGTACCTTCAATAAGATTGTAGCATGACCCATTTTAGAGCGCTCGGAATGTTCGGAAACACTGTATGCGATTCTAAATAGGAAGTTGCTAAGTAAACCTAGTCAGACAGACAGGTCAACCTGATAAGACGCCTCGACCAATCTGCATTGGACACACATGTATCGGAGTCTATTTACAATGCCTTAGCATTTCTCTCGTTAAAGAGACTGCTTCCTTTATTTCAGTATTCGATCCAATTTGAAAAAGTTTTCGCCAGCCTTCACTCTCGTAAGGTCCGAAGCGAATTGTCAAATTTCCCAAAAACATACGTCAAATTTGAATGCATGAATGTCAGAAAGTTTTGAACCCGAGAAATTGTGAAACCCGTAGACGATGGTGTTTATAAGGATCGAAAATGACTAAAAGTCATTCCTTCCTTAGAATTATTAAAATAGGTCAGCGGGGTCGAAGTCGTAAATGGTCCTCGTAACGTCTATTGTCGCACAGTTGAGCAAAATGCTAGGTGTCTACTGATTGTGCTGTAGAGATTTATTACCGTGTACATGAGTGTACAAGTAGATAGGTAGACACAACAAGTCTTGAATGAAATATTAAATCTCGTTCTTCGCCGCTCTCCTCGCTTGCACGCTGTCGTGATTTCAGAATCCAGTTTTGGAAAATACCAACACGGCATGGATAAGATGAATCATGAACTTGTACTGTTCTAGCATTTGCATGGATATAGACTAGTGTTAGAAATCGAAGTGAAAGTATCCAGTTAACAAGAAGCTAATCGGTCACATTCGGTTTTTTGTAAGTATACTAGTAAGTAAGTCATAGAAACAGAAATATATTCGGCAAAGAAATAGACTTTGTTTTGTTGAAATTTTCAATTTATCGAGAATGTGGCTGAATCATTAATGCAATGTGAATGTCCAATATCTTGCGTGGCGAGGCGATTTTTTAATTTATTTTAAACTGCGCCTTGCTGTTAATCATAACATAACGAACATACTAACAAGGAAGATTAAAACTTTAAAAACATTGATCCATCGGTTGACCCGAAAGACTTTGATAATTTTATTCATATTACTAAATCTTAAGATCATCATAATGTTTGAGTGATGCATCATTACAAACGTGAGAATACAAAAACGAACGGGAAAATACGAATAAGTGAACCTAGTCCTAATGATGAAGTTACTGAGAAGGATTCAAATTGTGATTAATGTCCGAGTTCATAGTGATCAAGTGTTCGTAAATACTAGGAAGTAGATTGTTTGTGCTACCTTAACCTTGGGATGGCGTAATGCCACTGATATGATAATGATGAAGGTAACAACGGTGTTTACCAGAGAGCCCTAATATTTTGATTATTTATCGTGTGCCCAAACACTGACTAGCAGTAGATTTCCATGGGTTTTGGTACCCTAAACCCATAGAAATCTCCTAAGTACCTACTGCTATTAAAGGGTACTTTATACTAAGGAAATTAGAGTTCAGTCTTGGGAAGATAATCCCTACAATTTTACAAAACTTCGTCTAAAATATGAGCATGACATCAATGAAGTCTTTCTAACATCTAAACTAAATTATAAAGAGGAAAGATTTGATTGTTTGTTTTTAATAAAGAGAAAGCAATGCTCATCTCGCGGATTTATGTTAGTTAATAAATATTACCTACCCATCGAATTGGTTCTATTGAATTACTTAGATGTCCCTTAACCTCTGAAATACTATAAAACAAAAGTAAATAGGTATACCTACCTTTAAGCGTAATGGTGATTAGTCAATCAGTTCCCTTTATCTACTACCGTGTCATTAAGTATGGAGTTATTTATCTTTATGATATCCAATCGTATTATCAGGTACACTAAATCCTATTTGTACAGTATTGCATCCTCGGACCGCATCGATATTACATGAAGATCAAAGAAGACTCACACACGCATGCCACGAATTTTAATTTTGCACGATTATTAGCTTAGCTGTTTAGATTGCTTTATCACATCTTAAGAGCTTGCGCATTTATATCTAATACTAGCTGTGCTCGCGACTTCGTCCGCGTGGAATAGTTATTTTTTCCCCGTTTTTTTTTACATTTTCCATTATTTCTTCGCTCCTAATAGTTACAGCGTGATGTTATATAGCCTAAAGCCTTCCTCGATAAATATCCAACACAAAAAGAATTTTTCAATTCGGACCAGTAGTTCTTGAGATTAGCGCGTTCAAACAAACAAACATACAAACAAACTCTTCAGCTTTATAATATTAGTTAAGATATCATATTCTCACAAAAATACAAACATTTACAATAAAAGGCATTACAGATATCTTGTAGAACAATTTAGGTGGACTTACCGCTACTAAGCGGTGTCCTCCATACAAACTTCAGGTAGAGCGGCAACAGATATATTGAATTGAATGAATTCTGTATTCTACTACTTACTTATATTTTAGTACAGAATACAAATTGTGAACTTAGTGAACCTATCCTGAGTTGGCGTGGGCGAAGACTGTACAATGAAAAGATGTTATCTAACACTAGATGTCACCTATTTCGCGTGCAAACAAAAACACTACCCACTCAAATGTATTTCCTATTCTAACTGCTTGGAAAGTCGTGTCCAGGCTATCTCTATTATCTTAAGAAATAGATTGTTCCTTAGAAATACCAACACAAGCCTTATGAGCTCTACAATAATAGATAGACAGATATTGTTTATTTCATACCAAGAAGTTGACTTAGGAATAGCGGATACCTACATAATTATAATTTTATCGGCCGTATTCACAAACGTTACTATGCGACGCGAGGACGCACAGTGCCCAAAATCCTATCCTAGGCTTAGGTTCTGGGGTACAGTGTGTTCGCGCGACGCATAGTAACGTTTGTGACACGGCCGTAAGTGTTGTACAATTTTGGCGTTCTTATCACTTATGTTAAAGGATGGATAAAAAAATTTTCTCCAAAGTGCATTTTAACTCAGCGCTACGAACACCCATAAAATATAGTGTCTCATATTAATACCAATACGAATGTTTACGTAACAGTAAGACGTATAGTGGTGCAGATGATAGGTACCAACCAACGTCCATTAACTAATGCCCCAATACTAAATTGCTTAAGTGGCCTCTTATCTCTATAGCCTACGTCCCAATTCCAACACTACATTAAATAAAATACGACGATTGCTTAACTGCACCTATCCATTTCAAGCCACTGAAACCAAATTACTTAATGGAAACATATAACTAGCACTGATGATTAATGTTTGTTCAGTCAGTTACCATTGGTGATTGAAGAACTTCTTAATATGAATAATAAATAACAGTTAATAATCAATTCTGATTAAAAAGATAAAAACCGGTTCAAATCGTGACGGACATACCTATTTAAGTTACATTTAGAGATCTGGCGACGCGTGTTAGAAAACTTTTAAATTGTTGCTAGCAGCACATAATGAACTTATTATTGTAGAAGATTTCAATGTAGTTGTATAACAGCTCTAAACTCATCATCACCAGCCTCTCGCAGTCACTTCCACTGCGGGACATAGGGCTCATTTGATCGATCTTGGGCTTCTCACACTAGCACTTGCCAGCCATTACGCGCAGACTGATCGTCACTCCACCTGGCCTGAGGGCGTCCTACACTACGAAAACCAATACTAGGAACACAGAATACCTACCTTCAGATATTAGTAGAGACCAGTTATAATATCCTTTCAATACATATTCTTGATGCTAATAAAATAAGCAAGTAGGTAGAGTCTGGAGAGTAGTCTAGAGTGTGTTTGACAGTTATGGTGAGGCATTTTTATGGTCATTAGTGGATATTTTAAAGAATGCTTGATTATAAATTAATCAGCCTCTGGTAATCGGCATTAATTTAGGCACAGATATAATATAATACCTATTTACAATGGAACTTTAGTTCGAAACTAGCCATTAAATAAGCTCCGAATACAACTTTTAACCGAGTATTTCCGTTTTAGTAAACTATCGGTAATGGCCTCAGTGTGAGATATACGGGCGCATTGTATTAGTACTTATGGCTAAAGATTGATCACGGAAGCATCCGAGCCATGTATAGAAAAACACGTTTCTCTTGACCCCGCGCTCTTAGCGGCTGCTCCGCAAACGAAGTGGATTAAGTAAACGCTACATCTACACCATTAACTGTCAGGTCACGACTTAGCACATGATAGCCATAATTTAGTTTGGGACATAGAAACTAGTCTTAAGTTTGGTAAGATTGTAGGTATTTTAGGTAGCTGCAGGCGCCTTAGCTTGCAATCGTGTATGAGTTAACACTTAACCAGATGGCTTTTAGAAAGCTCGTTTTTTTTTGCTTGTATATTTATATTTTGCATACTAAACAATTGACTACATTACACTTAGCCACCTAGGTTTATAATATAGCAGCTATCAGGAGAAATTTTATCGTACAATTCAGGTGGTCTTATCTTGCGATAAGCGCTCTCATTTGGGTATTATTTATATTAATTTTAGTACCTACATATTTTTTTACCAAAAGTTATGAGTCAACTTTTGCAACCAAATAGATTTTTGGCTTTGCTTCCGATGCCCTAGGCTAGAGTGAGTTGCTTAATTTTTTTTCAAGGGTAAGCTAGGTATAGATAAATAAGTTAATGCTGGAGTCAATCAAATTCTCTACCACCAAACCTTTAAGTATCATTATTCCGATAATACTATTCTGATGAAGATCTTGATGAAAGATTGATACTTATCCTGAATTGACGGACAAATGAATCCAATTCTTGCAACACGCGAAAGAATTGATTGTGCTATTGTGTCGGTATCTTTGGATAGAAATAAAAGCAGTAAATAACCAATGTCGAAAAAAATAGAAAGGTCACGTTGAGGTAAAATGAGTAAGTAAGACTCATTCATTCACGGCCACCAAGAAATCGGTATGAATCACCATGTCAATTATACTACGCTACTTGCTACGACAGACTTGATCTTTTGTCGCTTCGAGATCTCATAAAAGGCTCATTAACATAATACGACTAAGTCCATATGAGTCGCACTATTTGATACTTCCAGGCGGACATGAGAAATTATTGTGTAGATGTGAATCACTCCCACGTAAACAGAATAGGTACACATAAAATATTGCTTAGAACTGTTTAGATTGCTTTATTAAATTATAGCTACCTTATTGGGACAAATTGAAACGTGCTTTAAATTACTTTGACTTATTTATACATAAGGTAGACTTTAAGGCAATGCCTTGTTTCTGTCCCAGTTCGAAGGTTAAATGTGTTGTGTATTGAAGATGATAACAACAACACTTATAAACAGGTGTTATTATTAGTTATTGCGATATAACTTTGCACCGGCTATTTCGCTATCCTTCTCTAAAGGAAAATATAAGATAAGTATATTTTCCTTTCCTTCCATTTCTTTCTATTCGCTTGAGAAATAGAAAGCCTGAATCTATCATATTTGAATGTGAAATACAGTATTGACATCCTTATTTTAGTTAAAACTCCAAAAGAGCTTTAAAAATTGTGTTTTTAGAAATAAAGTAAGTACTTAGTCCTCTTTATTGCAAATAATCTATCACTTAATTTTATGCATTCTAGTAGGTACCTACAACACGTTTACAAGATTCTTATCATTAACTATTATATCATTATTGTTTTCATTTTACCGTCCAATAAAACGATAAGGAGGGTCAAGAAGGTTTTAAAAAAAAGAAAATGCGGGATGAATATTCATTTACTTATAACGAACACAGATATTGGGGGATAACGAATTAATGATTTTGGTTGGAATGTTTCCGAGAACGAACGGACATGCACCGTTGCAGATTGCCATCGCCCTGAGAGCCCAAATCGCACAAATCCTTTTTCCATTGTGCACGAATTTTTGTGATCATGACTCACCGGACAGGTCATTACTCATTATGAACCGTCATTTTAAAACATTTCTTAACGCCTCTCATTAATCTAAATCATTATTAGTAATTCTGGGTTTCTACAAACACTTAGGTACAGTGCCATGAATTTTTTTTAATTTACTCATATGAGTATATTGTAGTGGAAATATTTCTATTACCTAGTCGGTTCTACAGTTTAATGATTCGAATATATTAGATTCTTTATAGTACTATTATAGTATTGCTATGATCCCAATTCAACCAGTATGTTAATCTATCGATGTTTCTAATCAATCAGTGAAGTTTTAGTCAGTTTGTAGATCAAACGGTTACTACGATGATAAGTGTGTTTTTAAATAATAATAAGTATTTTGATAACACTTCAAATAACAACGATTTTGATTAGAATAAAGTTCAACGTCCGCTGCACTAAGAAATTGGAAATTTAATTTATTATACTACCAGTCACGCTCACAGCGCCCAATCCCAATGTGATATAAAGGAAACCCAAACATTTGTATACCAGCTACGGCTATTTATAAACCAAACAACTTACCCAACACAGCGACTACGAATAAACAAGAGGACTGGTACTGCGCCATTTCACCACATGTAGGTACACTGGAAAGATTAATATTATTATATTCAAATACAAATACAAAATTCTTTATTTACACATAAATAGGGTGGTTACATATGCAATGTAGGTTTTACAGATACCTACTTTCCGTGACTTTCCGTGATATAGCTAAGTATGTAATTGTCTGTAGAGACATTATGGGTACTATTATACGTAGGGCACATAGGTACGAGGTAATTGTATCAGGTCCTAGTCCGAAGTAGAGCGTACTATCGCTTTGTCCACCTAGGTACTTTACTTATACAGAACAAAGCAGTTCAGAGGAAGTGGTCATATAGCATTTATTTTGATAGTTCTTATCGTGTGACAGTCCCACGGTATCTGTAATTTAGTTAATTTTCAGCCAGAGTTTTTGGCACGGTGCAAAACTACAATAGACCGTCTTAATAAAAAAATATCCTATAACTTCTTCTTTTCTAAAGAGTGTTTCATCATTCAAGATCAGTCCAGTTGCTTTACGTGATACCTAAGTACCCATATGAATTTTATTTTTAAATATAGAGATGCTCGCCTTATTATTGTCTGACCCTTGATCAAATAAACCGGCATTTTATTGTCATTTTAACGATGATAAATTGATAATACGAACACAATAAAACAGCGCTATTAACAAAATTCCGGTATCAGAAACGGCTAGACGTCAGAAACACTTTCGCGATGTATAAAACTAGTAGAAAACCAGTTCTCAAACAGGACAGCTCTAAAAATACCTGGACGGGTCCTGGGGCGTTGGGATCGCGTTCGCAAGTCCAAGTTTAATTGAATGTCCGGTGGTTGTCACTTGTTTTGGTCACACATGCGTGCGCGGGCGGCGGGAGGGGGAGGGACGCGAATGCGCGTGCGGCGGCGGCGGCGTCGAGCGGCACTCTGGGTGCCCCAGTGTTGCCAGTGGCCGATAGTCAAAAGTTACACGAGACAGATCAAAAAGTAACATTTTGCCAGAAAAAGTAACATTGCCATTTTTTTTTTTTTGTGGAAATTGGCAAAATACGTTAATAATGTTATTTTTTTTTCGTTCGTTCCTTGACTCTTTATTAAAAGTAATAATTTGTAACAATTGTGTTGTTGATCGCATAATCGACTGTTGACGCTGAAAAGAAAAAAAGTAACAGTCAGTGAAGCAGTTATTACACTACCCTAAATTCAGGGACCCTGACCCTGAATCAGTGCGGTGTAATAGGATTCAGGGAGTAAGGGTCCCTAATTAGGGCGACCGGGTCGACCCGGTCTGCCTTGCTCCCTTACCGCTCTGCCGAAAGTATAGTGTAATAACACTTAGGGCGGTTAGGGAGCTCAGTGTTGCGCCGGCCATGGCGTAGGCGTAGAGTGGTCGTGCGTGTTTAGGGTTACCAGATTTTAGTTTATTTTTATTGATTTTTATTTTACTTCCGATTCTTTTTTACCTCCTATATTGTATAAATTCAATTCAATTCATTTATTTCTATAAAGTAACAAAGACTCATTTTGGTTAGTAATACATACTTAATGACTATGTTAGTAAGGACACAACATTAAAGAATTAAAGTGGCCATTCCTGCACCACTCCCCCCGAAATGGTACAAGAACGGCCTATATATGGGCAGTCTAGTCTGCCGGCGATCATGTTCAGGATGCTGTTACTGCTAGTCCGCACCCTGCGCACCAGGGATGCACACCGTTTACGCATTGTTGCGTAGAAGCAGTCTACGCCTGCTTCGGCAAACATCCCATAAATATGACCAAACGGAGCAAAACCTCAACGGCTTCCATATAACGACGACCTTTTTTGCTCTCCAAGCAACTGAATGGGAAACATTTTAGTTATAATAATATAATCATCATCATTATAGTAATCATCATTCATAGCAAAAATAACATCTCCCGATCTTTCTCAAGGTATTGTCATATACCTATCTCCGGAATTTTTGAAAATACATCTCCCGAAAGTCAAAATTAGTTGTTGCGAGCATTTCCGTGACTACTACAGCAACTTTTTGATGTTTTTATAGTGACGGCGGCATTATGTAGATACGTCCAACTCTCTCGACATTCACGTTTCAACTGATTCAGGGACCGATATTCAGTGTAGTCTAATAAGCGCCACACTAACTAGGGTCCCCGCCCACCCGGTATTCAGTGCCCTGAATTTAGGGTCGTCTAATAACTGCTTTAGGTATTTATATCTATTTAAAGTACCTACTAATCCATATATGAATGTCGTTCAATACCAACCTGCTTTGTCATCAATCAATACAAAAACTATGAAAATATCCGCCCCTTTATTAAACTTAACAATTCGTTATTATTGTTGATCGAACAATCGACTGGCGATGCTGAAAATAAAAATGTAACAGTCAGTTATTTGTATCTAATTAATATAGTTATTCATAGTTTAGGAATGTCGTTCAATACCAACCTGCTTTGTCATCAATGAATACATGACTTGTATTTTCAGTCATTAGTGTAGCTAATTTCGTGGCTAATAATTGTTTTTTATCGAATAATCGACTGGTGATGCTAGAAAAATTAATAAAGTCAAAAACGTGTGTTTAATTAATTAAAATAAATATACCAATCAACCATTCTATGAATGTCTTTCAATACTAACCTGATTTAAATCTTCGTCGTGCCTGTGATTCACATACACAACAATTGTTGCCGACTCATTGGTTTTTGATATTTTTTGATGTTTTGTTTATAAGAAGAATAAATTAGTTGTCATCCGAAATTGGCGTTTTATGTTTTCACCTTTTATATTTTTCTCTGATTTTAGTGGTACGCGCTCACCCGGGCAAGGATGACATTACCCGGGTGGTTGACTTGACATCGTCATCGGCGACCTGTGAAGCGGCTGGCAGTGGTGGCCAACTCGACGTCTGTTTATAGTCGGCTTCCTAATTAGTGCTGTGCACGGGGGGCGCCATGTTGCCGACTCATTGGTTTTTGATATTTTTTGATGTTTTGTTTATATGAAGAATAAATTAGTTGTCATCCGAAATTGGCGTTTTATGTTTTCACCTTTTATATTTTTCTCTGATTTTATCCGCAACAACAATCTTCTTAAGTTATGGCAATACTTAGATTAATCACAAACAAAACAACACAATACTTAGTAAAAGAAGAATACAATACAAACTTTGAAAGAAGAAAATCAAGTGCCGAACCGACCGAGCGAGCGAGCGTCGAAGGCGGTCGTCATCGTCACATCCACAAACAAATCCGACGCTCGCACACATAAGCGGGATGAAAGATTGAGAAATACACACGAGTGAGTGAATAAGTAGATTTGACAAACAATCGTATTGGTTGGTCAGTCCATGGTCAGTCCGTCCAACAACGCCATGTTTTTTTCTATCAAGCGTGCCAACATGACTTAAAATTATATTCATAAATGCGTTCCGATACACGATTTTGTTCGAAATTCCCAAAAGTAACATAAAAGTAACATTGAGTGTGGTGTAACATGGAAGTAACATTGGAGGGCCAAAAGTAACGTAAAATGTTACAAAAGTAACATTCTGGCAACGCTGGGGTGCCCGGCGCTGCGCGGGAGCCGCTGACCTCACCGGTCACCGGTCAGCCTATACAATCTTAGTACAAATTGTATGGCAATCACATAAATACAGCTGACCAAATTTAATTGTACACAAATATTTAGATGCACACATTAGAACTTAGATCATTTCAATTTACCTGGGTTATACCATGTTAGTTCCATATTTGAATACTAGGTGGAGTTTATATTCATTGATTAAAGTTGGTATCTATTTTCTATACAATAGTAAGGATTAAATTGCCTTTCAAATTCGGTAGCATAATTTAGTTGCGACGTTTCGACAATATTGTACAGTTTGTGTAGTTTTTTTTTTATTACGGTCCTTTTATTTAAATTAAAAAACCAGATGAACGCTAGTTATATTTCACTTTAATTTCATGTATTCCCTATATAATATATTACTACACTTAATTTATTGAATATTGGGTTAAATAACGTATTGTTCTCCATTTTCAGAATTTACTGATTTTAAACTGTAAACTATAGATTCAAATTTCTGGCAACACAGCTTAAAATGGCGTGTTTTAAAATTTTCCTTTGGAAAAAAAAAAAAAAAAAAAAAAAAAAAAGCGCGGGAAACCTCAACTTGAGCGGGCGTCCTTTTTTCGGCTTTGATATTTTAAATAATTAATTTGATATATAGGAAATCAAATTTGTTGCATAGTGTACATATTTAAGTTCATTTATTTATTTTTAGTAGTTGTAGTGTAAATATCATCATCATCTGGTAAGTTTTTTCATTAATTTTTCGTTCTTCATGAACGACCCTGAAGATCCTGGGGGGACAGTCCCCCAGGTCTTCCACACTGTAACTGTTACCCATAATGGGTCTGAAATGGACACGGAAGGTTCAATAGTTGACACTGATGGGTCTGAAAATGCCAGAAATACTACAAAAAGAAAGCGTTGTTCTGGTAAAAAAATATGTAAGCATTGTAATAAAAAGAAACGAAGGCATCATAAATCCACTTTAATAGCTCCTTTAAATGAGATTGATTGTAATTGCGAATGTTTTTCCGATTCTTCTCAACCCATTTCCAAGAAAATTGAAGTTAATAATTCAGTTTGTCCACCTCCCGCTCCGGTGTCTGCTTCTCAGACACCTATTCAAGATCCTTTGGCTTCAAACACTTTGGAATCGAATACTCAGCGCACTCCTGTAGGACGAGCATACTATAGCGCTACTGATGTATCTCCATATGTGGTACATGTGCAGAGGGAGCAAACATCTCCCAATGACAATACATATATTCATCCCATTTCTTTTGGACATTTTCTAAAAAAAAACAACATTAGAAATATAGTAAATGGAAGTGTCAAGCGAATTGGTAGAAACAGGGCAACTCTGTCATTTACAAACTTTGAAGATGCAAATTCATTTATAGTCAATGGTGCTTTGAAGAAGAACAGCTACAAAGCATTTATTCCTACATTTAACACAACTCGTATGGGTGTGATACGAGGTGTACCTAACAGTTGGTCTGATGAAGAACTCATTGAAAATATCACAGTGCCAGTAGGAACAGGGAATGTATTAAAAGTGAGACGATTGAAACGGAAGAATGTAGTGAACGGAAAGAGTGAATTTGTTCCGATAGAAACTGTAGTGTTGACTTTTGACGGGCAAATCTTACCTAAGAGAGTATTTCTATGCTACAATGCTTTGCCAGTTGACCTATATATCTTTCCTACTATCCAATGTTTCCAATGTTGCAGGTATGGGCACATAAAAAGCCAATGCAGGTCGACTCCTAAATGTTATAAATGTGGACAAGGGCACTCAGGAGAAAATTGTTCAGTAGATGAGGAGTTTGTTACATGTTGTATGTGTTCGGGCAATCATTTTGCAACCAGCCGTAAGTGCCCTGAATTTTCGAGGCAAAAGGCAATTAAGGAATCCATGGCAAAGAATTGTGTATCTTACTCTGAAGCTATTAAGCTTCATCCACCAATCTCCAAATCTTATGCTGATGTCTTAACTTCCATAGCACCTCAATCTCCAGTTCATCATTCCATGCATTCTCCGTCTAAAAATCATCCCATCAGGACCAATTATAAAAAACAAGTAATTTTGAAAAAAAGCCCTCCTAAACCCCTAAGTAAAGGATATGATCGAGCAGCACATGAAAATCTAACACATGACTATAACATGCCTTCTCCATCTAATGGATGTGGCTATAGTACTGATTTGCCCCTAACTGATATGTCTGTTAAAGAATTACTGATACACCTTATTAACAAGTTAACTCAATCTTCTTCCGTTTTACCGACCAACGCCGCCATCAATTCTTCCGATTTGTTAGATATTTTAAACATTCAATATGGATCACGTCCCACTAATAATGCAGTGGAATTGCCGTAGCATTTCTAATAAGAAATGCGACTTAATTTATTTTATTAATAATTATAATCCGTTTGTAGTTGCACTACAAGAAACATGGTTAAAACATGATAGTATTTTTAAAATAAATAGTTATTCATGCGTCAGAGAAGATAGATCTGACAGCTATGCTGGTGTTGCCTTACTTATCAAACATAATGTTCCATTTTATCATATTCCCATTCCTGTGCATAGTCCTGATTTTTCAATTATTGCCGCTAGTATTAATAATATATGTTTTGTTTCCGTTTATATACCCCACCCTTCTTCAGATATTTATGATGAAGTTGAAAATATCATTTCTTCTCTCCCTACTCCTCTACTGATCTTGGGTGATTTTAATGCTCAACATTATTCATGGGGTAGCTCAAATAGCAATTATTATGGATCTAGAATTTTAGATATGTTAGATGTAAATAATTTATGTATATTAAATACTGGTGACCCAACTAGGCGTACTCAGCCTCATGAAGCAATAAGTGCTCCTGATCTGTCTATATGCTCTCCTAGTTTAGCAACTTCTTTAACCTGGCATGTGCATACTTCAACACTAGGCAGTGACCATTTTCCCATAATAATCCGTTTTCCTAACATGGTAATCAATTCATCATCACCTAGTTATTCCCCACGATTAAAATATACACTTAAAAAGGACAGATGGACCTCGTTCAAAGAACAAATTGAACAGGAACTGACATCTTTGCCTACAGTTACTCAGTCTAACCAATCTGAATGTGCCCACGCATTAGCTACACTGTTAATTGAAACCGCAAATAAAACTTTCCCATTAAAAAAATGCGGCCCCAGAAAAATTCCTCTCCCTCCTTGGTGGGATAGTGATTGCTCGTCTGCAATCAAGGCGAGAAAAGCTGCGGAAAAAAAGTACAAAGATATTTCTACAGAGGAAAATTATAACGTTTTGGCCGAGTTGATAACAAGCACTAGAAAATTATTCAAAAATAAAAAATGGGAAGGTTGGAAAAAATTCTGCGCTTCTATATCACCAGATATCCCTGCTTCTATTGTTTGGAATAACATAAGGAGATATAGATCTATTTATAAAGAATCAAAGCCTCCCTTCCTACATAGCTCGATAGCAGAAGAGTTTCTTGATAAGTTAGCGCCATCTTTTGTTCCATTAGATATTATTAAGCCATCTATTTTATGTTTAAATTCTGAAGAACGAGTAGGCTTGAATGCACCTTTTAATCTTAATGAGCTTAAAGGCATTTTATCTTATGTGACCGATTCAGCTCCAGGGTTGGATGGGATCCCATATTCTTTTCTATCTCACTTAAGTGATTCTAGTTTGACCTATTTTCTTACTTTAATTAATTCTGTAATGTTATCTGGTGTAATACCGCTTTCTTGGAAATCTCAAGAGGTAATACCCATATTGAAACCAGGTAAGCAACCTTTTGAAGCTTCGTCTTATCGCCCTATAGCTTTATCATCAGTCCTTATAAAGATAGCCGAGCACCTTGTTAAAAACAGGCTAGAATGGTTTATTGAAAGTAATGGATTATTAGCCCCTAGTCAATTCGGTTTCAGAAAGGGTAAAAGTACAATAGATAGTATTGCTATATTTACCACTGATATTCGTATTGCTTTTTCAAAAAATGAAAGTCTCCTTGCTGCTTTTTTGGATATTACTGCCGCTTACGATAATGTCGAGGTATCTATTCTTAAAGATAAACTCGAAAAATTAAATGTTCCATTAATGCTTTCAAATTTTATAGTCAATTTATTAGCAGAAAGGTGTATCAGTGTCAACCTTGAAGACTCGACTACTAAATCTAGAGTATTATGGCGAGGTCTTCCTCAAGGTTCCGTTTTGAGCCCTATCCTTTACAACATATATACTTTCGATTTGGAAGCAAGCCTGAATGGTACTGTTAGAATACTTCAGTACGCAGACGATTTACTTTTATATAGTTCCGGCCGATCATTAGAAAATTTAACTTCTTCCCTTGATTCATCCTTAATATTACTCAAACAATGGTTAGAGAACAATGGCTTAGCTTTGTCAGTTTCTAAGAGTTCTGTTGTCTTATTCACAAGAATGCGCACTCCACCTTCTATTTCTATATGTTATGATAATTCTATTATTCCTCAACAAAACGAAGCCAAGTTCCTAGGAGTATTATTAGATAGTAAACTTACTGGTATTCCCCACTGCTATTATATTGCTGCTAAATGTGAACGTGCTATTAACATTCTTAGATGCCTCACTGGCGTATGGTGGGGATCACACCCTTTTTCTTTAAAATTACTCTACAACGCATTGATAAGGAGTGTTCTAGACTATGGAACCTTTCTTTTGGAGCCTTGCAGTGTTCTTGCTATGGCCAAATTAGATAAAGTGCAATCGAAAGCCTTAAGAATTGTAGCTGGCGCTATGAAAACTAGCCCTATCAATGCTTTACAAGTAGAGTTATGTGATCCACCCTTAAAATTCCGGCGACAATATTTATGCGACCGTTTTCTTTTCCGTGTGTTGCAGCATTCTAACCATTTATTACACTCAAAATTACAAATTCTTTCAGATTATATCGAAAGTTCTTCTTATTGGTCTCGCAAAGATATGCCATGCCTTGTAATAAGTTACCGTAAGTTTATTTCTTTAGAAGCACCTACCCATAAATCATCATATCTGCCCATTTTTGCCACAGATTTTAATTCATTGATCCACAAACCTAATGTTAATTTAGATCTCAATATTCCAAATGATAACAAAGCTGATATTCATTTTAATCTTATTTTAACCAGGGATTTTGAAAACTACCATTGTATATATACCGATGCATCTAAACATAATGGTATAAGCCCTGTAGGTGTGGGCGTGTATCATCATGAGTATGGAATCGTACAAAAGATTAAACTTCCTCCTGAAACTTCTGTTTTCACTGGTGAATGTTTTGGCATCTTCAAGGCTCTTGAATATGTATTATTGTTTAAACTTTCGAAAGCTCTAATTATCTCAGATTCGAAAAGCGTTCTTCAAGCCCTAGAAAAATTTCCATTTAAATGTAATACTATTAATACAGTTATCTTTGATTGCAAAAAGCTACTATATCAATGTGTAAATAGGGGGTTTGAAATATGTTTTATGTGGGTTCCTGGCCATAAAAACATTTATGGTAATGTTAGAGCTGACAAGTTGGCAAATGAAGCTGTTCTTTGTGGAGATTTAACCCCATATAAAAACTTTTGTGAGGACTTAGTTCATTTGGCCAAAGTCTATCTTCATAGGACTTGGGAAGTAAATTGGGATCATACCACTCAATTCAAAGCAAAACACTATAAATTGATTCAAAATGAAATTGCATTAAAGCCGTGGTTCTCTAAAATAAGACTTGGAAAAATTGCCACTACCAGTATCATAAGAATGCGATTGGGTCATGTTTGTTCCCCTGCAAATCTAGCTAGATTTCACATAATTGATAACCCTATGTGCGAGTGTGGCGCGGGGATTGGAGATCTGAACCATATATTCTTTAGTTGTTCTAAATATGATCGATCTTCATTTATAGTGAGTTTAATAACCTTACGTGTACCTTTCCCTACATCGATTATTTCCATATTGTTACTAAAAAATTATGATATTTATAATGCCATATCTGAATTCATTCTAAAAAATGATATTAAATTGTAATTTGTGTATTGTATTATCACCATATTGTCATATTACATCCTCACCCAATTTCATGAAACTCCTCACGATTCCATAACTCCTTTGATCCTATCAAAATTCCGTTCCGTTCATTCCAATTTTATTTTTCCTTGCAACAGTTTTCCCAAACTTTTATCGCAACTGGCATAAGCACAAGCCGTGCATTGCCATCCAACCCCAAAAAAAAAAAAAAAAAAATTTTCCTTTTAGTCAATATTAATTTATCAAGTTTTCAAAAGTTTGTGCTTTTAATAGAACTTGAAACTCATAGCATTTTTTAAAACGGTCGTACAAGAAGCAGATTATAATGTGATTGCTAAAGTTTGTGACCAAGGGTCTAAAATCCGCAAGAAAACTGTAATTGCAAGAAACCCGCGGAAAGTTTAATCTACATTCGAAAGAAAATGTGATTTTAAGAACTTATATGATTATGAAACCAATATTTTAATTTTATAGTGGTGTATGGTGTGTAAAAATGTGAAAGTTAATAAAAGTTTCTAAGTTTTTACACTTATCTTTTATTTTTCAAATGTTGAATGATTTGCCAATCTTAGTTTGTGTTTATTTGCCTAAGATAACAAATGATTCAGAAAAATATGCCTGCGGTTGGCAATTCATAGCAAAAATTCATCATTCATTCCTTAATGAAATAATACTTATAATTAATTAGTTATAAGACCAGAGTATGCTGTAGTTATATCGCTGTATTGTGATTATGTATATTGACGAAAAGTTGCCGTAAGTTACCGTCGAGTGGCGCTGTATTTGTTACCTCTTTTGACAGCCAAGATTGGTCTCTATTTCAGTATATTACAAAGTACTCTGTGTCACCGGTGCAGGAAGCCCTCCATCGTCACGTGGATGCGGTATCGGTCAGTGGGGTCCTGCGTGCTGCGAGCTCGGTATCACCGCCACCGCGAATTGGAGCACCATTAGCTTTCAATTAAGTCAATCAAATTATCATTTACCTATAGGGACCTCCACCGTTTTGGAGATACAAATGATAACTTTATTTGATCATCATTATTGCTTTTTTTATAAACTTCGACCATAGGTTTCTAACCGGGCCGGTATCGCCCCTCTTATCGGGCGCTGGATCATTTGCATTGCAACTAGGTAAATATTTATGTTAATCAAAAATTTTTGATTAAGTATGGTTGTGATTGTGAATCAGTTGGTCTGCAAGGAATCTTGAAGCAACCGCTGCAATTCTTTGCCCCGTTGTAAATTTCTGGCATAGAATCGAAAAGGTTACCTCAGGTCAGGTCAGACAGTAACATTTTCACATTACCTACTAAGTACATTTCCCACATAATAGTCTGCGACTTTATTCCTTTATTCCCTTGCGGATTTCCATCGTGCCACTACAAATACAAAGAATATACCTGCCTACCTACTTACAATAGAACACGAAGAAGGATTGTAAGATAACACCTCACCTGCGTGTTAAAGTTCTACAGTTAACGCTTGGTTTATTAATTTCGACATAGTATTTACCTATTATTAATCTGTGGTACCGTTCTACAAGTTAAAACACCAATTCTCAAACATATGTTTTATAAAAATCTTGTTTTTTGATAACGCTACAGCTACAGCAATGCAATAGCTCAAGAAGTCCTAAATTAAAAAAAATGATCACACCAGCTTTTTATTTTACGAGTAAAAGGAGGCAATATAAATTAGTGAAACCTATCGTAAAATAAACAATGAGTATGTGTAGGTACAGGACTTTATTACCATATTAATAACATAGAGCACCAGTGGACTGTAATAGTAATGATTATAATAAACGCAATAAAAAAAAACTTCAAAGAAACCTCTTGATCCGTTATTCAATACGTCTGTCCGTTTCACGCCTAAAATACAACCTTTAAAGATACAGTTATTTGTAAGTCTTGTAACACAGTGAGTAACTTCTTTTGTGGTCCGTTGGGGACACATCGTCCTGGTTCCTAGCGGGTGTCAGCGCGCTGCGCCCGCGCACCCGGACCCGACCGAGCCGTGACCCGACCAATGAGCGCACACGCGCTAAGCGTGGATATGCCACGTGTAGAAGGAAGATAAAAGAAGAATAAATGAAACTATATGTATACCTACTATAGCTACCACCTGATTTCTAGTCTACCTACATCCTGTTGCAAAAGTAGAATAGAACTGATCTAGGTACCGACCGTCTGATGGCTTCTCTATAATATGACTAGCTGTGCTCGCGACTTCGTTCGCGTGGAATAGTTATTTTTTCCCACTTTTTTTTTTTCATTTTCCATTATTTCTTCGCTCCTAATAGTTGCAACGTGATGTTATATAGCCTAAAGCCTTCCTCAATAAATGGTCTATTCAACACAAAAAGATTTTTTTCGGACCAGTAGTTCCTGAGATTAGCGCGTTCAAACAAACAAACAAACAAACAAACTCTTCAGCTTTATAATATTAGTTAAGATGATAAATAAGCAATACGACGTTTGGTACTAAGTTAACTGAAATGGACAAGAACCGAGAAACTATAATAAAAGTAAATTATGGCTAGAGATGGGGAGTTATAAACCAATGGACGAGAATGAAAGGGCACCTTATAGAGGTGCCAGGTCTACCTAATAAATGCGAATTTCCGGATTCGTATCACATTTTGTCAACGTCTTTCGTAAGCCCGTAACAGCGTTGATAGAGCTTAACTTAACAAATACCTACCTAATAATTTCTTCAGACTTATGCACTTATGAATCGTAAGGTACGAAGTATAAAGACTACCACCGGATTCGTAAACTGTATTCTAATGATAAAGGTTTTGTTTATAAAAACTAGAGTTCTAAGCAGTTCTATACCTTGATAAATCAATAAAGACATAGAAAGAATGAGATCACAAGTGCCATACATTTCATTTCATTCATTTCATTTTTTTCTGGTTTATTCTAATCCTCTTGGCAATGTCAAGGCATAAGTATAGCCTTTAGATCTCATTCTCCACCAATTTCCCTTAAGATACGACGCTTTATCGTTCTAATGATCTGGCTAATAGCAAACACTGCGTCCGCAACGTTTTAGTGTTATCTTTTTCTAATTTGCATCCTCGTTACAATAACGAGTGTCGTGTACCAACATTACAACAATGACGTATGTGACTGTTCCAAACAGTTGTGCCGGAAACGTCTAATTTACCATCTAATGTGTAAATAGACTACATTCACAAGCCCATCGCGGGTGACGTAGACATTACCCATGTAAATCCATTCGGTGTAACAGGATCCGAGATTCCAAGGCTCATTAAAATCTGTGTCTGCGGAAGACCAGTGTCGAGGATTCTTGCAAGAATAGGTACTGACCTACTCGTAGTCAATAGACACCCTTTTGTGTCACACTGTAGGTATTTATCGTAGTACTTAATACTTCCATGATTTATCTTTACTTTTGATGTAACCCTTAATTTTTAAAAGTGTAAACAACGTTTTTCTTGACGAAGTGGACGTTAGCTGTTTGAAGGATTCTCTTTTTAAAGCATTTGATCCAGCATCACGCAATAGTCACAAGTAGAGGTATATCGGTAGTTACTGCCAGTTCTTGAACCCTTGGGACTTAAGAGCGCGCATACAATTTTAAGCAACTCGAAACGCACGCGGGAGCCGATTCCGAAACACACATAGACATCATTTGTGTCTGTGTGGGTGAGCGGCGTGTCGGACGCTAACTCCGGCGGACGAACATATTTTGATATTTAACAATTTATTATTCATCTAAATTATTTGAACATTCTTTTATTGCTAAATATTTTATTAGTGTAGTACAGGTGCGTACTTATTAAATTTATTTAAACACTTTAGAGTACATTATTCTTAAGTGTTTATTAATTAAGGTTTAAGAAAAATATAACAATATTTTTGTCTTCCTATCTTTAAATGTACCAGGTACTTACCTATCCAAATTATATTTTGAAAGGTATTGTGTGAGTGATTGACGTTTTTAATGTTGCTTTATAAAAATCAATAATCCCTACTGTTTTTTCTTTGCCTTCTGGTCATAAGTCAAAGGTCGTGAGTTTGATTCCCATCCAGGACAAACATTCGTGTGCTGAATATTTGTGTTTGTTCTGTGTTTAGGTGTTTGTATTATTATTTAAGGAAAGAGCAGTCTCCATGGTTGCCACAATATAACCCGTTTTATATTTTAATTTGTTAAAATTACTTTGTTCATTTTCACTCGGCAGATATGGATCTCACGAAGAGGCTGGTTGCCATCAAAAAGATTAGTTTGTAAATTTCAATTTGTCAATTTGAATTAAGGTCCTAAGTCTCCTATGCACTGATCACAGAGATCATGTATACCTACTGATGCTTGTGCTGAAAGTTGTGCTTGTGTTTCGTAGCAGAAACCCCAGATGGCCTACAACAACTTAAATCTGGTTCCTATCCAGCTTGACCAAACCATCACTTATTCTCGGGATGAATATTCGTCGTGACCCGAATCCTAAGGGTCACATTGAAGGAGTCATTGACTACTGCGGCATTCTCTAAAATAGGTGTCCTGAACATGATTCTGAAGAAATATATTACGACTGACCACCGCTGTTTCTTGTGTAAGACACAAATCTTGCGTAGAATACTATTTTTACGCACTTTTATAAATGATGCGATGCGATGGACAGGTTACAAAGGCGAGCTATCTGAATAGGTAGGTATGGTGAGTCCTCTTGTGTATATTCAAAAATTGTATTTTTATTTCCTTCCAATCATCTTCATCAGCCCACTGCTGGACATAGGCCTCTCCTAAAGTTCGCCAGTTCTTTCCAATAATAAACGGACGGTTTTTGTTGAATAACTCGCCCCTTTTTGGTTTTGCAGTAAAACCGCAAGAACAAAAATTGTAGGAAATTTGATTTTCTACAAGTTTGATTCTTACTATTTTTCTTCTAGGATCGGTATTTTGGAAATTAAAATTGAAAACAACAGCAAGTAAAAAATGTTGTCATTATCTCGTTTATTTTCTACTTTACGGTATAAATTAAGAAGACTAAACATGTAGGAAATCAATTTTTAAACAATTTTGGTTCCTTTCTTTTCCCCCCAAAATCGATATTTTGGAAATAAAACCCGCAAACCGCGACATATTCAAAACTGTATCATTATCTCCTATGTTGTACTTTTTATGGCATGAATGAAAAGAAACAAAGTTCTAGAGAGTCAAATTCCGAACGATTTTGGTTCCTACCTTTTGCCCCAAAATTGACATTTTGGAAATTAAACTGAATTAATTAATTACCTATTAATATTTCGAATTTAACATAATTCCAATGACGGCGACGAAGCAAATAAAAGATATTATGGCAAACTGCTGCAATAATGAGGGCGTAATGAGGGCGCCCATATCGCGTGTGAATTCGCCACCAGAGGTGCTAGTGTAGCGTGAGGTATCCGAAATGTCAATGTGTATACATAGGTTCTGTGGGTTAAACGAGTTTATTTCGGAAAATTAAATAATTTTGTGCAATTTTGGCATAGCTGGCATTAATTTTGGAAAATATGAGACACGGCTCAGTGATTGTGTGCGCTTTAAAAGCGGAGCCGAGAAAATGAGGTGTAAAAATTAGCGGTCTGAAAGAAAAGCTAGTTCACTGGTTTGTTTATTAACCGTTAACAGACAGTTTTAATTTTTGGAAGCTTATGTCTTCCTTCTTATAATGAACAAACAGTCATCACATGCATAAAACAAACCTTAACAGTTATGTCTGAAGACCTCACTATACAGTGGCGCCCTCTGATGATTACAAAAACGGTAGCCCTCATTGGCAACGTTGCACCTTGCGACTTGCATACTGCTAGTTACATGCTCACTGTGCTCGTCGCCATAGCACCATTTAGCATACGTAGCCGGTAATTTTAACGTAATGTATGTAAATAAGTTACCGTAACATATCCGTATTTTACCAGCCTTTTCGCTAAAATCACCCCTAATAACCGTAATGGTAATACATTTCACAACTATCATATCGCATTTTGGTTTTACATTTTGGAACAATTTGAACTATAAACTCTCCCATTGTTGACCACTTTGATCGATTTAATTTTAATCTCATATACTTGTTATTTATGTGACACGAAGATTCACTTATTCCACACTAAATAATTAAGAGACAATTTCATAATTGGATTTTTGATATTTTCTAAGTTTAAATAGATCGATTATCGTATCAATTTCGTGCATACTATCAAACATTTTATCATCCATCTTTACACATATAATTTTACTAATAATAACTCGACTATGGGATTTCTAGGACTTTCAGCTTCATTGTATGCCTTTATTTATAGTCGTGAACATGTGACGTAGATTCCTTAAATGCTCCCAACTCAATTGAATCTTCTTATCAGTTTCTTCATGGAAGTTGTTTCTGACCATTGATGTTAACGAGCATAATAATTATCATTCGAATAGCCTTACTTTAACTTGTAACTTCAATAGTGAACTAATAAATAAATATCATAATTACATTTTTGAAATATTTAGCAAATGTGGTTGTAGATAATAATAAGTATAATTAATAACCCTGATGTTTGTATTTGATACTCATGACTAAACATTAAATCATTTCATTAATTTAGTACATTATTATAACTTAATAAATTTTCCATACAAAAATAATATTACAAAGTATCAAACTCGTGGAGTTGCACTCGCGCAGAGAGGTATATGCCTATAAAAGTGGTTGTGCGTATGTGTGCGTGAGCGGAGTAGCGAGCGGCACGTCCTCCCTCTGGGATGACCCGATTTGGACTGAATCGACATGCGTCGCGCGCGTGGCTTTATAGTCACTTTTAAAAAATTCGTATAAAATAACAGGCATGGAATATTAATAAAATAATAATTAAGTGCACTTAAGAAAGACTCCTTTTACATTTACACAAAATTTCAACTAAAAGAAACAGTGTTTTCTACTAGAAAAACACTGTTGAAAAGTGTGATTTGAGCTTATTTTGAAAATTTATTTTAGGCAATTTAAAAACACATTTTCGAAAGTTTTTTTGTCTAGTGCACTAATAGACCATATAATCTATTGTATAAACATATATTTAAAACATATGTATGTAATGTAATTGATATTAAGACTTTCGAAATTGACTCTGACTAGCATTTTTGCGAAACGGCTTACGGGAGATCTTCGATAAACAAAAATATACTAGTAAATATTGTATTTTATCTAGCCTACGCACTGCTTAAAGACTTTGTCTATATAGAAAACTAAGTTTCTTATTTAAAAAAAATCGTTTTATATGATAATAGCTCGCCCGAAAATACCAGTTTCGCCGCAAATACGTCGAATTCTGTATGCGCGCTCTTAAGACGGAAACATACAACATACCTATAATAGGTATAGGTAGGTACATGATTAATATCAATATGCTTGGAAAACCTTGTCTACGTCAAGTCGTAAGTTTAGAGGAATTATCGAAATCCGTTTAAAAAGTAACACTTAATTTCCAAAAATAACTCTGCTGACCCGTTAAGGTGAGCGACCGTGTTTCCTTGATAAGTCATTTCCTTTAGCGTGAATTAAAAAATGTTCGAGAAGTTCCGAACTCAAACGCATCTTGAGTTTGCATATATGGCTTCACAAGCTACCTAAGAACTAGTCCTTTGAAACGACCCTAAACTTCTAGGAGCAACTGCCCGATCCGGCAAAATAACAATTACTTAAGTACTTGCAATGCGAAAAGTCAAAGCACCGTTTCTGTTTCATTAACCTTTACCCGTACTGGTCGTGCGTTTCTGGTTTAATTAGGAGTCTGCATTTCATTACTGCACTAAAATTTAAACAACGTAGGTACGTTGTTTAAATTTTAGTGTTAGAAAGGTATGAGTAGATAGGTATCTATGTAGTGTGTAGGTAAGTAGTGGTAGTTTGAACTTAATAAATAACAATAACTTCTGACATGTGTACATTTATGACTGGCCCGATGGCTCATTTGGTAGTAACATCTGCCTTCTGTCGGGCGTAGGTTCGAGCGCTGAACATGCATGAGCATCTGTCTGTATTGGTCTGAGTGAATCTAGAATAAGTATTTATTTACAAAAAAGTAGGTATTTATTTAAGTTTCAGTTATCTAGTATCCATGTACCTACATGTTTCGGCTCAGTTTGGGGCTAGATGGCGATGTGTGGCCCTGCGTGGCATCTGGCATGTCTTGGGGTATTTATGATATTTACCTACCTACCTATACCTACCTATTGCATTTTTAATTACGTTATACGTTTACTTAAAATCACAATAACATTTACAGACGACGTAAGTAGTTGGTAGATACGTAACTTTTGAGATCTTTGAATTGAATCTTGGAAAAAAGGTCTACACTCCCGAGGCCAGGCAGCTGTTGCTTCGTAATTAACTACGCCAGTTTCTGTTGACCCTTCGTACACGGTGCTTGCATTTATAGCATCGCGATTTTCGTTTAAAGAGTTCAGTAAAGTCAGAAACTGCTAAGATTATATTTACCTACATATAGATAGGCATAAAAATAAACTACTAATAACAATAAATAAAACTATGTACCTACTTGGGTACCAGAAGTTGAGGTAACTTAAGTTCGGAAGGTGTGTAGGGTCCTAAAATGGTTCACACCACGAAGGTTCACACCATGCGTAAATGATTCCTTCTCTAATCTCTATGTTATTACAATTTTGACGTCAATTAGCGAAACACACGCGAAACAATACCTACATTTTCTATTGTTTCTGGAATGTGGACCGGGTGATGAGTGAGTTGTTAAACAAATTATTTAAGTATTACAGCCTCTAAAAACGCTATAAATTTAAATGAGTTGCTGTTTAAATCTGCGTACCTACTTATCATTATTATAAGTTGAGTCATATAGGTATTTTTGTGATAAACTCAGCCATGACGTCACATTCTAAGTTTCTTATACCGTTGCTACATGTTTTGTTGTAACCGTTATATAGAGTAGAGCGCCAAGATAATATGTTGTAATGTCTTATGCCTTATTAATGTACCTATCGACCGAGTACCTTACCTACCTACCTATCTTGTGTAGGCGTGATCAGGCACGCACGATTGACAATGGTCGACAAAAAGTTATGCACCGTTACTGATGAAAAGTTTTAGCAATAGGTACACTACTGTTACCTACCACCTACCTAATACTTGATGTCTTGCTGTCTTTCATTATTATATACTTCACGCGAAATATGTATTTGTGAGAGACCAGATTATGATTAACTAAGTATGATTATGGGCTGGCATGTCTTAAATCTGGGTGAGTTCGTTATCAAAATTATTCCTACCGGGAATTGAATCGAAATCGCGCTATTCATCAAAGATTATATTTTTTCTTCGAGTCAATGTAAATAATTTTTAATGACTAAAAACCCATAAGTTGAGGCGAAATATTTTTGCTAAAATGTAGGTATATGTCAATAGTAACATGTCAAATACCTCCATCAGTGACATGACGTGATATTTATCAGTTATACTCAAAATAATGTGAAAAAATATAAAAAATACAAGAAAAATTGTAAAATGAATAGAAAAATATGCTATACCTAATGTTATGAAATTATGAGTTCATATTGCCAGGCGGAAAGTTAAAGTCGCTCAAAACTTTTCATATTAATGAATCACACCCTCGGAAATGACTCGGTTCCTTTCATCAATGGGATAATGTAGTGAATTGAAACCTTTTACCTACTATTGCATCAAAAAGTTGCTTGATACTTGGATACCTACTAGCCCTTTCTACAATGGGGTGGTCCAAGTATCTTCCAGCAGTATGCAAACGCAAGCTATCACTAGATTTTCAAAATACTGAACTGCAAAAGAAACAGCTGGCTTTGAATAAAAAAGAAAAGGAATTACATAGAAAAGAACGAGCACTGCGTGAGAAGATCAAACACTTTAAGAAATATAACAGTCATAAAGGAAGCAATGCTAAATCCGACTTAAAAGCAGCAAAAAAACTTAAGCATGCCAAAAAGAAGTTAATGTTCGCTTTAGATGCAAAAGATAAAACAAGCAAGAGAAAACATCACAGAAGAAAGAAGAAAAATGAAAAACAAACTTGGATAAAGTGTAGAATTAAAAAGAAAAAGAAGGGACTTATTGAATCATTTACAGAAGCTCCAGTCTCGTGTCTTACTAATTTATTGACTAGTCCGTGTACTTGCTATTGTACCACTAAAGATAGACGGGGCAACTTTAAAAGACAAGCGAGAGAAGTAGATCCTTCGTTTTTAAGGAAGGTCTTTGGCGGTCCCTGCGGCTGTCCAACCAAGAGACCGAAACCGTCTATATATAGAAGGTTGTTTGGATTCCAAACGTGCAGATGCGAATTTCCAAATACTCGAGAAAGACCTAACTATGGTGCGGGTGGTGATTGTTTCTTGATGACCCTCAGACAAAAGCCTCAGCTGTGGATCTATCACCGTTGGCCGCACATTTACCCCCAATACTTAAGTGCCCGACACCAATGGAGGAATCTTCGACATTGCTTGTTGGTGTGCGCTGCTATACTGTTCTGGATGCCATGTTTACTGTGCTTAGAGTTATGTAAATGCTGCTTCTGTGCTTGCTTTTCTGATTAGATCAATAAACATTCGATCTTCGACTTAATCTTATATATATAAAAGGAGAAACTGACTGACTGACTGACATATCAACGCACAGCCCAAACGGCTAAACGTAGGCACTTGAAATTTGGAAGGGACGTAGCTTAGGTACCGTAGGGGTGCACTAAGAAAGGAATTCCCGAAATTCCCACGGGAACGGGAATTAGCGGGAAAATCCTTTTGTATGAAAAATCTAAACCGCTTAAGTTAGACGCTTGAAATTTGGCATGCAGGTACCTTAGTAAATATAAAGTTTAGTTATGGCTGTATTTTGAGAAATTCCCACGGAAACGGGAGTTAGCGGGAAAAAACTTTTGTATGAAAAAATCTAAACCGCGTAAGTTAGAACGCCACGCGGACGAAGTCGCGGGCAAAAGCTAGTTGTATACTATAGGTTCTTTCTATGAGTATCTACTTTTGGTACCGACAGATACTATAAAAATGTATCGATGCTCATTCTAGCACTATGGTGCCTGATTTAAAACGTCTTATTTAACGCTCTAATCAAGGAGAAAGCGCAAACAGATTGAAAGTGACTTGCTGTGATTCTTAAAAAATCAAACATGATCAACGATGTATTAGTAGGTACTTACTGCTGTGAGAACTTACTACATACCTACCTACCTTCTACAAGAGCCACGTCATTTTAAGAATCTACTTTGTTGCAGCGCTAACTGTGAAAGACGTCGCTTATTTATTTATTCGTAGTACTTAATACTTCCATGATTTATTCAAAGTACCTACAGCCAGCCAGCCAAAATCTTAATTAGGGGGTTGGAAAAGCTTTAAAAAAACTTACTTATTGTTTTTGGATCATCATGTCATGAATTTCATCTTTTGACGGATAGGTTTACAATTGACAATTTATAGACTCTACGTCGCTTTTCAGAAGATCATTTTGTTTTACTTTTATTATAATTTTACACATTATATGAACATTTCATATAGTTAGTTGTTTAAAAACCACATATAAGGTGTTTGAAAACCACATAATGCAGACGAATTATACATCAGAAGCACATCGGTTAAGCTTATTAATAAACATTAAAACAGTTAAACAAAAATGAGCAACATACATCATTTACGTGTGGTAAATTTCGATAAAGTCCTAAGTGAAAACGAAGAAACCAGTGAAACTACCAGGATTTTATTCAATGACGTTCTTAGATTTGAAGATAAAGTCGGTACCATCAATGAAGCTACCAATAAAGAAGTAGATATTCCTAAAAAACTTTTACAAAATGTATCCGAAAACATCGGATCAGATAAAAATACTAGTCTTAGATCTCCGAGTGAACTTAACAGCATTTACCGAAATCGTAAGCGATTTTTGTAATTTCCCATATTATCACAACCATTTTGTACCTATACCTACCCATAAATAAAAACATTTTGTATGTGTTTGGTTCTAGATAATGAAGATAATAAAATAACAACCAAAACATGGAGCTTTGATGATATCAGAGAAAAAATTAAAAGCAACATACATGGCCCCAAAGTTAGACAGAATGGACATAAGAAGAAAATGGATAGGAGGCAGAATAGAGCAAAATACAAAAAGAATGATATAAGTCAAGATGATATTAAGGTTCTTTACAATTGTGAAAGATTTATAGATCAGAAAAGTTCAAAAACTTTTTCAAAAACGTCTTTACATAAAAGATCGATTTCTCAAAAGATTGCTACTAACACAGGCAAATATCATAACAATACTTATTTATGTTATCAAACATGCAGAAATACTGGATTATTCCCTACTCCTAAAAGAAGAAAAAAGAAATCAGAATCGAAAGCATTCATTCTGCATACAGTATATCCATTCGGCATTAAAAGAAATAAATCAAAAAAATCTATGTTTTGCAAAAAACCAAAACCAGAACATTATAGTTTGGTTGGTTTTCCTCTAGGAGAAAATGAATCTTTAAATGTGTCTCAACAAGTTATTTGGAAAGACGAAGTACCTCCACTTCAGATTATAGACTGCAATAATAATACAACTACCAGTGTCAGTAAATTTAAAGTGGAGCCTGTACGGCCTAAAATATGTCCTAGACCCGCAGAAAAAATTGTAACTGTTGATAGAAAAGTTTCTCAATGTTATTTAAATCAGGATGAAGCGGTGTGTCGCTTCTTTGATATTTTTCGATGCGTATTTATGTACATTTTGGTGATTCTAATTATTGTTATTTGGTTACCATGTATTGTCATAGGAGGTATTTGCTGGTTTATAATATCTTTGATGAGGCCCCAAGAAATAACTATAGAGCAACACATAACTTGTGATAAACCTTCTAAATGTAAGCAGAAAATACATGAAATGAATCAGTGGATATCATGTAATGCTGAACGATTTTCATTAATGGTTCAGAAACTGATGAACAATGAAAATACTACGTGCACTCGTCGTCCACATTTCCACCAATTGTCGATGCCGACAATGCCCTGCCAAATAACGGGATTTCGTAAAAAGAATCTTTGCAAGAATCGTAGCAAATGGGAGCCTAATCCTGGTAAAAAATATATTCTGTATTACAATAACGAGAGAGGATGGCTCATGAAACCCGTAGATAAAGAAGCTAGAGAACAGAGTAGGACACATGGATTCAGTCACAAAAGACCTAAACGGGATAGAACTGTTACTTTTTGGGACGCACATGATCATGGTGCATGTAAATGCGACCATGGTGCCGGAGATAGAATAATTGACAAATGCACACAAGTGACTTGCAAGGATCCTATAACACAAAAACCTACATGTGGTGTATGTTCCCATGAAGTAGTAGAAAGGAGAGAAGGAGTAAGAAGGAAATATAGAAGAATGGAAGGTGGAAGAACAGATGAGGGAAGAACAGAAGGTATAATAGAAAGTGGAAGATTAGAAGGTGCAAGAATAGAAGGGGGGAGATTAGAAAGGGGAAGAATAGAAGGGGAAAGAATAGAAGGTATTCCAATCCCTAAATCTAAGCTGAAAAATCTATTCATACCATGTCCCACGGCACGCCCATGTCCAGTGCGAACGCGTAAGGAAATTGTTCAGCAGAAAAAACAAAACGAAGCACTTAAAAGGCTCTCTTCGAAAGCTCGTAGTCAACGTCTTAGTATTCGTGATACTCACGGTAATGAAGAAAGTCTTGGTACCGCTCGCGTCGTTAGTGCTAAAGACTATCGTAAAGCTCTGAAAGACGGCGATGAGACAACTAAAAAACCTGGTGTAGGCAAAATAATTCTTGAATATTTCGTAGATGGTGCAAGAAATATGAAAAATGGTATTAGTGCAGCCGAAGATGACGCGTGGGGCGATGGTATTCAATGTGGTGGCAATTTATATGTGAGTACGTTAAAAAAACGGCCATGTTTTTGGATCCACAGGCGCTGGCCTAATATGTATCCACTATTCTTGGCTTGGCATAAGGTGTGTTCGCACTGTTGCTACGGCTGCATGTTCATTTGCGCTGCATGTGTCTGGTGTCCACTCTTTTTCTGCTGTTATTTATTCTACACGCTTATTTGTATGTGCTGCGGTGGAGGCTGCGATTGTAACTGCTAACTGTTTTTTATATCGTAATAAAGGTACCATCTCAATGATTTGTTAAATATATAATTTACTCTGAAAAGTTACTCTGCACAACTTCGATTTTTTAGGTAATATCGGCTGCAAAATAGAATATAGAAGATACACTCTGACCGGTGTAACAGATAAGAGATTATTTTAATTAAGTTACATTATTTCTCGGTCCTTGTTTCTCGTGTCCTTGCCTATACATATACCCACGCCGCAGTCAAGAAGATAAATCCTAGCCACGACCCGAAGAATCATCGTAATGTGTATATCCTATAACACTTTTGTTCCTTTATTGCTGTGGGATCTAGGCTGTAGGCCATTTTCGGCCAAAGCCCATTAAATACCTAATTTCATACAATATTGAGATTAAAAATTTTGTAGAAAAAGAACGCAACATAATTTCCTCGAACGACATTGAAACCGTATGATCAAGTTTTTTTAAAAATAATAAACAAATAGATTATTCTTTTTTCTAAATATCCTTTTTTTTAAGTTGGTTAATAACTTCATTATAGTGGCTGTATATACCACACATTCCTTTGTCAGCCATGTTTTAAAAAACTTCACAGCTGGTCAAAGTGACATTGACAGTTGTTGTGACACATGACACTCGGAGTGACACTGAACTGAAACACCAAGATTTTACAAAATAAATGGATTTGTTGAATTTTATTTGTTTTTGCACCGTCTGATTTCAGCCGAACGCGTTTATATATGCTTTTAAACAGTTGTACTACCTAATTTAGCTATTTTGTTTGTCGTCATAAACCGGGTTATAATAAAATGCAGTCTGAAGAGAAGCGCAATAAGCAGCCGATTGATTTAGCATCTCTGGAGCCAGGGATGCGGGTGAAACAGCTAGCGAACTATGGGACCCTGGTAGAAGTGGATCCTAATGTTCCCCCCAGAAGGTGAAAAATACTTCCTAATAGTTTTCTTATCAGAATAACGTTTTAGAGGAGACCTCCTGTGTCCTTGCTTATCAAGTTTTTTCCTATGACTCATAATATAAATTAGCACTTATTTAGATCGTTATGAGCGAAAATAGTATATATATAGTAAATTGTATAATACTGTTTAGTTTACTTTTGCCTGGTAATATTAAAATTAAGTGAATAGTTTATTAGTAATAAAAATGCTGAGTTACAAAATTTTAGATCTCTGCTTTTTCTATTTACTATAATTCAACTGACTGAAAACTTAATTATTAGTTTTACATCAGCCCTAATTTTCCTATTTATTCAAAGCTTTTTTAATTTGGATACAAGTATTAAATGCATATTCGATTTCTCTAGTTCACTTATCATTACATTTTTTTATTTGGTTGTCGTAGATATTATCGTTCAGGATTAGAGATGGTCAGAATGGCCAATGTTTACCTACAGGAAGGTAGTTTGGAGAATGCCTATATACTATACATGAAGTTCATGACCCTCTTTGTGGAGAAGATCCGGAAACATCCAGAGTATGCCTCAGTCCCTGCGCAGGTGAAGTCGGTGAACCAAGCCAAGCTTAAGGAAGTGATGCCAAAGGCTGAAAAACTTAAACAGAAGCTTCTGGAGCAGTATGCGAAAGACCATGTGATGTTCAAGGAAAATGAGGCAAGTAATGATCAATTTATATGTGTCACCGGATAATAGCAAGAATCGTAAGTTGATCAATTTCCTAGGTAGTTGATTAACTTTCGGAATATAACAAACGGTAGTTGAAATGTATTATTTAACGCAATGGATTTCAGTTAGTTCATCAATTTACGGTAGCCTAACAGTCATTTAATAATTTACGATTTTGACACAAGTAAAATCGTCTTCAAATGGGCCAATTGTTGCTCAATGTACTATTTATTTAACGGTGCACTAATACCGTAACTTAATACACTGTTCCCTGATTGGTTGCCGGGATAACGCCACGTGAGCCATTGAACCAATCAACTTTCACCTCACCTCTGTCGGATGATTTTACAACAAGACCCCGTAAAATGATCAATTTACTAAAATACATAAGTTAAATAATACATTTAAACTGCCGTTTATTATTTTTAACCGACTTCGAAAAAAGGAGGAGGTTCTCAATTCGTCTGTATGTATAATATTTTTTTTTATTTTTTTTTTTATGTTTGTTCACCGATATTTCCGTCAATTATGGATGGGTTTCAAAAATTTTTCGACAGTTCGACAGAGGACACTTCCGAGGTGGTCCCATTATCACCAAGTCGGGATCTGATGATGGAATCCTGGAGAAATTGAGGGCAACAACCGAAAATTGTATGCCCATATGGTGTTTTTGTTACGTAATCATATTTTACTCAGGTATATGCTTCTGGTGCTGATGATGAAGCCATAGAACTCCTTAACGGTTAGGAGTTAGGGGACAGTACTGACATTGGTCGATATTAAACTAGGTAGTAGTATGTACTTATGCAGGGCTAATAGAGCAGGTGACTTGGTAAGTGATATGCTTGATTCTAAATCGCAAAGTCTTCACTTGACTTATAGCAAATTTTTTCATTCCTAAGTAAAACTCTTAAGGACATTAATTAGCCTTTATTCAAGGTCACAGCACATTAACGCAACTAAAAATAGAGAAATAAAAATATTTTTTAAAAAAAAATTAAACCGACTTCAAAAAAAAACACCAACGACCAAAACTAAAAAGCGATAAATAACGTAAGTAATTCTATCCTTAATACATAATTATTTAAATATTACAATTATCACTTATTTTTGAAGTCGGTGCCAGCCAAACAAATAAATGTATATTGTTGTGTGGATTTGCCTGCCGCGCGCGTCATACAACAACAGTCTACGTTAGGTACCGAGAGGCTGGCACCGACTTCAAAAATAAGTGATAATTGTAATATTTAAATAATTATGTATTAAGGATAGAATTACTTACTACCTATATTTTTATATTTAGTTGCATAATGTTAATAATGTTCTCATGTAAGTGACTGTAAATTGTCTTATTGGGAATAAATTCTTTAACCATAATTTTTTTTAAAAAAATATTTTTTTCGGAAGTTAATCAACTACCTAAGAAATTGATCAACTTACGATTCTTGCTATTTTCCGGTGACATATGTAATATACAAAATGACATTGAATGAATCCCAAAATCAATCAAGGGCCCTGGCCTCCTGGCCTCAAGCCACATTGTACTATCCCGGGAAATCCCTTTCTAAATCATTTTCTAGTATTAAATCATTGCCTGATATACATACAGTATAACTTCGTGTGGAGTATAGTTTCATCCCCTATTTTATCCCCTTGGGGGTAGAACTGATCAAACTTCTTTCTTAGTGGATGCCTACGGCATGTCATAGCATATACCTGCTTGCCATATTTATTCCGATCCGTCCAGTGCTTTGGGCTGTCTGTTGATAGATCACTATTTCAGTCAGTCACTTACCGTTTTTAGATTGACAAATTGTTTTAATATTTATTTAGATTGATACAGAGAATTGAACCCATAAACTCTTGGTCTTTATGCGGAACTTGCTACCTCTAGACCAACAAGGATGAGTTTATATGTATAATGTTTATGTCTAGGAGAAGAGGCGCAAGATGGAAGAAGAGAGGAAAAAGCAGGAGAGAGAAGACGCGAAGCTGGCGGAGCGGCTGCAGGCGGACGAAGACCGCCGCGACACCCACCCCACGCCGCACCTCCTACATGCGGTAACTATGATGATGATGATGATAGCCCTTTTAATCCGAGACTAGAGAATGTCCCTTATCTCGGCGTGCCTTTTGGCATAGGCCTCCTCCAGCTCTCTCCATTGGGCTCTGTCCTCCGCCGGTATGCGGTAACTATACGCTAATATTATTAATTTTACATTAGTCTTAGGCATTGTTCATACCAAAATATAGTCGGCTGCCAACTGTGCCTACTACACAAAGCTACCCAAATCGCGAGTCGTATCAAGTCGCTGTGGTAACAACACTCTAATCTAATATTTATTAATTGTACATTAGTCAAAGAAATCATTCACACCAAATGTATAGTCCATCACCGATTGTGTGTGTTAGCCTCTTTGTACACAAGCCTACCCAAATTGCGAGTTGAATGCCCGTGTTCACCACATTGAATTGCAATTTGACTCCAATGACAGATTGAATTGTAGGCGTAGCAACATTTTAATTCCCTACTTCTAACTAGAATAGAGTCCATCTATACAGCCAATTTGAGCCAGTGCTAAACCAGTTCCGCCCCCTTATTTGCGAAGCGTTGGAAACGGATTACAATTGGGATGATGACTAAAAAATAATTTAATGTCCATCAGATAGATTAATGAAAAATATTGGATACGTATTTTTTATTTTGCCTCTTGTTCAAAAACTTACGAAGATACATTGATTTTAAATGTCACATGACGTCACGTTAGAGTACAAAATATACTCTAACGTGACGTAGTTAGCCCCCACTCCGTAACTTTAATGCGCTATATCTAAGTATTTTCTTGTTATTTCGACAAAACAAAAAATACGGGTCTTATATTTTTTTATTATCTAAGAGACGGACTAATTATTTTCTTCATTTTCATACCTTGTCATCATCCGTATTCGAAAATGCCTAATTGTCTTTTCCTAACCCTAACAACAAGTACAAAACATAGGCTTTCCATATTGCAATTATATCCGACACTTATAAAAGGGGCAGAAAATTTTCTCGTAATAAAAAGTATAGTCAATCGATTTTTACTTTTCACACTACAGAGCTATGTGTCACCCAATACACCTTATTTAGAATTTAGAATAGCCACCCTTCTAATTCTGTGGGTGTGCGTCGGTCACCAACCTGCCAAGCATGGTGACTAAGGCAATTCTCCCTAAATGACAATCGTCATGTCCTATGTCTTTTGTAGGCTGATGATGATGACGATGATTGTTTTATAGGAGGAATGGGCGGTGTCCCCGTCTGCGCCGCCCGTGGATGGAGTCCTATACCCGGACGACTTCGCCGCCGAGCCGCCGCGGGCGCCGCCGCATCACTACCAGCCAGTGCCGCCGCTCATACCACCTTCTCGGCCCCAAAGGTAAGCGAAAAGAGAGATGATAACGCGAGCTACTCTCCTGCAGTCAGTCTCCTCAGCTACGGTCCCGCTGTCATTCTCAGTTCGTCCTCCCATCTCTTAAGTTGTTTTCCTCTTTTACGCTGGGCGTTTCTGGGTTACCAGTCTGTTACGATTTTTTTTTTATAGTGGCTCGACATAATAGCTTCCCTACGCCTGATGGAAAGCGAAAGAGAAGCCCAAGTCGCTGTGACAACGGGCAAGTAACTGGTCAGTTACTTGTCAGTTGCCACCGCCATGCCGGCCCATCCCCAACCCCCCACAAGCTCCGTTAACCCTACTCACCGGCAGAAACACAGATTTTGCTCCACTTCTCTTGTTTTCCTCTCAACATGTGGCCAGCCCACCTCCACTTCTGTTGATCGATTCTTGTAAGGATATCTGTGACTTTCGTCCTGCCTCTTAGTTGCTCTTTTCTGATTCTATCTCTTTTGCTTGTTCCTGTCATGCTTCGTTCCATGGATCTTTGGCAATATTGCAGTTTGCTTCTCTGTTTCTTTGTAAGTGCCCATGTCTCACAACCATATGTCACGCAAGGTAGAATGCATAACGCCATCTGATGATGATGATGATAGCCCATTTAATCCGAGACTTAAGAATGTCCCTTAGCTCGGCGTTCCTTGGCATAGGCCTCCTCCAGCTCTCTCCATTGGGCGCTGTCCTCCTCCACCCTGGTCCAGTATGGTCCCAGAGTTAGGCGGATTTCATCACTCCATCTCACTCTTGGCCGCCCCCTTCTTCTACAGTTTTCTCTGGGGTACCATAGAGTGACTCGTCTGCTCCACTTGTCGATTCTACAACGCAGCAAGTACCCCGTTCAGCCCCACTTTAGGTGGTCCGTGCTAGCAATTATGTCCGAAACCTTCGTTACACAGTTTTCCCAAACTTTTATCGCAACTGGCATAAGCACAAGCCGTGCATTGCCATCCAACCACAAAAAAAAACCTTCGTTACTTCTCTGATCTTGTAGTTTCCTATCCTGTCTCTCCGTCTGACTCCCAACACAGGCTTGGTGGCTCATTTGGTAGTGACCTCTGCCCTCTGAGCCAAGAGTCGTGGATTCGATTCCCGCACAGTGCAAACATTTGTGTTCATGAACATGTCCGTTTGTATTGGTCTGGGTGTTTCTAAAAAAAAAATGTATCTAAGTAAGTTGTATAATATGTATTTATAAAAAAAAAATGTATCTAAGTAAGTTTATCAGTTGTCTAGTACCCATAGTACAATTTCGGCTTAGTTTGGGGCTAGGTGTCGCTGTGTGGCCCAGCGTGGCATGTCTTGGGTTATTTATTTATTTAACACGCCATCTACCGGATGTTGAATGTTGGAACACGTCCCGGCAGCGACGGCGGCTTCAGCTCCGCGCTGCCGCCGCTGTCGGCGTCGCGGCGCGTGCGCACGGTGCTGGTGCCGGCGGCGCTGCTGCCGCGCTTCCTGCAGCTGGCCGCCGCCAACACGCAGCGCAACGTCGAGACCTGCGGCATACTCGCCGGCGTGCTGGTCAGTGATACATACGACTATCCTACTGATATTGTATAGCGAAAGCTTGTGTTAATGTATGGATAGGGGCCATCTAAAGTAGTAGTACTACTTAACTAAATTACGTCATACTTAAGGAGGAAGGGGGGGGGGGGGGGGGAGTGTCCAAGAAGTGTGACATACAAGGAAGAAAAAGTCCCACAAAAGGGCCCATCTGTGGTGACAAAGAGGGGGGAGGGGTCGAAATTTTATGGAGTTCGTATGAGATAATTTGTGGATGGTCTCATATCTCTTTCGACCAGTAGGCCTACTCTTGAAACCAATCTCTATTTCAATCATAACAAATTAAGTAATATTTAATCATAAATGAACGTATATTTAAATTTTCCTGTATTTGGTAGTTTACATTTTGTGAGTCTGAAACGGTTCGCCAACAAACGATTGTTCCATGAACGTTTGACCAACAGAATCTTTCGCCCATTAACTTTTCGCCCAAAAGACATTTGGCCCATGAACTGTTCGCCAACAGAACGGTTCGTCAGTGAACGTTTGACCAACAGAATCTTTGGCCCATTAACTATTCGCCCAAAAGACATTTGGCCCATGAACTGTTCAACATTCTCTGTATATTATCACTAGATCCTGCAGAAGATTTCGATCCCAATCCCATTTGGTTCAAGAGTACCTACCCTGACCACCAGTCACTCTTGTAGAGTGACCACGGGTTCGATACCCGGACAGTACAAATATTTGTGTGCAAGAACATGTCAGTTTGTTTCGTTCTGGATGTTTGCTATGTATTTATTTATGTATTTACAAAAACAAAATATCGAAGTAATTTTATCTGCACAGCTGTCAGAAGGTTGCACAGGACAGACCGAGATTGTGGCTATTATTATTGGCCTACTAACTTAGTTAGTTAGTTTATTATTAAATAAAGTGATTTTATGTACAAATTTTTGACACATATAGAGAAATTTTACAGAATTTTTCGAAGTAAAAAATTAAATGATTAACTCTGACGCCTAAACTGGGAATGGGCTTACCCTAAGTGTTGCGGAGGTTTGATGGCAGTCGCTCTGTGTAAAAGCTTAGCCCTCGCCAAATCTCTCAGTTTGGGAAGCCGACCCTGAGGCAATCGGGAAAAAGGCTAGGATGATGAAAAAATGAAATTACCATGGCAGGAACGCGATCAGCTCAAGATAACGCACGTGGTGGTCCCGAAGCAGACGGGCACGGCGGACTCGTGCAGCACCAACAACGAGGAGGAGATATTCCACTACCAGGACCAGCACAACCTCATCACACTGGGCTGGATACATGTAAGTGCATATATGTCACCGGAAAATAGCAAGAACCGTAAGTTGATCAATTTCCTAGGTAGTTGATTAACTTTCGGAATATAACAAACGGTAGTTGAAATGTATTATTTAACGCAATGGATTTCAGTTAGTTGATCAATTTACGGTAGCCTGACAGTCATTTAACAATTTACGATTTTGACACAAGTAAAATCGTCCTCAAATGGGCCAATCGTTGCTCAATGTACTATTTAACGGTGCACTATTACCCGTAACTTAATACACTGTTCCCTGATTGGTTGCCGGGATAACGCCACGTCAGCCATTAAACCAATCAACGTTCGGATGATTTTACGGCAAGACCCCGTAAAATGATCAATTTACTAAAATACATACGTTAAATAATACATTTCAACTACCGTTTATTATTTTCCGGAAGTTAATCAACTACCTAGGAAATAGGGAATATGCATGAAAAATAGTTTCAGGTATTTACTAATTTATCGTAAAATAGATCAAAATCTACTACGAACAGTGAAAACAAAATCAAAATTGGTTGAAAAATGGGCGAGATACAGTCATTGAAAGTGAATATATCCGTCTCTCTCTCGCGAAACAGATTTTTCTATGGAGTTAGTACGGTGCTCACGGTACGTGACGTCAACTACCGCATCGGATCTCTCTGTCTAATCAATAACTTTAACGCTTTATAACTCGCTTAATAGAAAAGATAGTTTAAAAATTCTTCGATATTTATGTATCTGGAAGACAAAAGATTTCAATAAATCCATAAAAAAAAGTCATGCATATTCCCTATTGATCAACTTACGATTCTTGCTAATTTCCGGTGACATATACACATTTGATTTGTGTTTCATGTTTAATAGGAGATCCGTTCAGATAGTAACATACAAAATCAAGACATCAAGTCAACATTGCCTTTAAACCATTCCACATCTCTTTTCTTCAAGGCAATGCACATCTAAGATCTTAGTTGCTTTTTTAAATTCCTTTGTTTGGGTTTGCGCTTGGCCACAATTTACCTGATGTTAAGTGATATTGAGGCACATCGTAGATGGAGCGCGCTTACCTAGAAAATACCGATTTCGTATTGTAGCGAACGCATGTGAATCCTTCTGCCGTGAATTGTTCAATGAAGGATTAATGTAGCAGCGTCGAGGCACCTGGCGTGCGTCTTTACTATTAGGATCTAGGTATTTTCATTCAAGTCAATGGTAGAAAAGACAGGACGTGTCCGTATGCTTCTACGCTCCCCTGCGTAGAATTCATTTTAGAGAATAAAAGCGACACAAGGGGGTTTAGTGGATATGCTCTCCCATTCTGGAAGGTGTATGTACCACACACTATGCTGGCTCCCCTCTTGAGAAGGCGTGAGAATGCCTTTTACATTTCCTTCTAGAAAAAAACAAAATGGTGCAAAAGACAAAAACGGCATATCAAAGCAAAACCGACCCTATCACAACTATAAATAAATTCGTTTTATATTTTACAGACGCATCCGACGCAGACCGCGTTCTTGTCGTCGGTAGACCTGCACACGCAGTGCTCCTACCAGCTCATGATGCCGGAGGCCATAGCCATCGTCTGCGCGCCCAAGTATAATGAGTGAGTATCATCTGTAGCATTGTTTCTTAACTTGTGGTCTGCGAGCATAATCTATTTGCGGGTCCGCGAGAATATGTTTGGGGGTCCGCGGTCCCATACGCATCTGTCTTACTTAGACTTGCACTTTTTTTTCTTAGGGGTATTTAACAAAATGCTTGGTTTCCTTGGGGGCCCGCGGATGAAAAAGGTTAAGAACCGCTGATCTATAGTAATGGGATAATAATATGGTTTCATGTACGTACAGACCCATTAACTAAAGCGGGCACGTTCGCATATAGAGAGTCTTTAATAAACTGAAAACGCGAGAGGAGCTGCGACCACAAGCTATAGAAAATGATATAATTTTTCAGGACCGGTTACTTCGCTCTAACGCCGGATTACGGCATGGAATTCATCGCGAACTGCCGGCAAACAGGCTTTCACCCGCATCCGAATGACCCACCGCTGTTTTACGTGAGTATCTACTATAGATAGTCCTACTAATATTATAAACGCGAAACTCGAAAGTTTGTTTGGATAGATGGATGGATGTTTGTTCCACTTTCACGCAAAAACTACTGAACGGATTTTAATGAAACTTTACAGGAATATAGTTTGTACATCAGATTAACACATAGGCTTTGTTTCATACGAATATATTCACTCAGGCAGAGCCGCGAGCAGCAGCTAGTAATATATATATATATACCTATGTGTATATAGTTATAGTAATCTATTTTCATAGTTGAGTGCACCCAATTAGTCTAGTTGCCAGGCTCCTTGTTCCCCGAGACGTACAACTTCCGATGTTCAAGGCGAGAGTGAACCGGGTTTTGATGGGTGTGCGCGCTCCATCGTAGACTGTGTTATCATTTACCACCAGGTGAATTGTAATCAAGCGTAAACCCATACTGTATACAAAAAAAAAACTAAAAAAGGAACGGATACAGTGTGTGTTAAAAAAATCAATAAACAAATACTTTTTGGTGACTAGCAGTGGCTCAATTAATGATCCCTGCTTTCTGAACGAAGAGTCGTGGGTTCAATCTCCACCCGGGACAAACATTCGTGTCATGAATTGGGTTTGTTCCATGTCTGGTTATTATATTTTATTTATTTAAGTATATTATATAATGTAGTACCTTCGTTGTACTGATATGCGTAACAAAAGTGCTTAAGCTACATACTTACTTTCGGATCAGAGCAATGTATGTGATACATACATACATACATAACGCCACGCCTTTTTCCCAGAGGGGTAGGTACCAGGGGTAGAGACCAGGTTCTTCCATTTGCTACGATCTTGGCAACTTTTGCTTCATCTACATTCATCAATCTATGTGATATTGGTATCTTTTTGTTTATTATTATTGTTGGGTGCTTAAAAAAAATTATATGTAAATAT
Organism: Conogethes punctiferalis; assembly: GCA_031163375.1. NCBI lineage: Eukaryota > Metazoa > Arthropoda > Insecta > Lepidoptera > Crambidae > Conogethes > Conogethes punctiferalis. The sequence goes on along the minus strand of CM062083.1, from coordinate 14,758,355 downwards.
TTCTATTAAGCAGCATTTATTTGACTGCAGGACGTGAAACACATACGTTTAGACAACGCAGCTCCAGTAGAAATGGTGGATCTCCGGAGATGAATCCGCTGACGTCATCGACCATACGTCAAACGCTTCCACGTCACGTCACGTCACGCTGCGACACCGGGTAACTCACGCACGCATTTATTGACATTTTATTACTATAGTCTATATGTACAGCGAAAATGCCGGGCATTTACTAAAGAGTCTTTATTTATTTGTTACAATAGTAGTACTGTTATTATTAAATTAGTTTTTAGCAAAGTTGAACATCTAATGACGTTACATGGACGTACGCGGGATTTTATGTGTCAATGTCAAAGTTATGTTAAAAAAAGCCAATCATGCCATAGTGAGGTTTGACAAGTTTATTCGGTGAATTTTATATTCTTAGAAAACACAACAAAAGTATAATGATTGTTGTATTGTATTTCCTATAATTTTACCCTTTGTTATTTTATGAATGGTGAAATTGTTTAATTACATAGGGTTAGGTTTGAAACTGCTTTAACTTATTATAAAAAATATGTTAATATCTTTCAAATGATTTAAAATCCAAATCCCAATAGTGTAATTGTGTTTTGAAGTTTGGGCCTTAGGATTTTAAATACTTTCCCAGTAATTATCATTATTCTGTTTTCTGATAAAATGGTGTTATTATTATTGGTAAAAATAATACATGATCTAAAGATTATTCAACAATTCTATTGTAAATTTCTAATTCTATTCATTGAACATAAAACCTCGGTATGCATTGCAATTACTGATTTGAAATTTGATGAACATCGGAACACACTGATTAATAATTAATTTACTTACAATTTATTTAATTTCATTAAAAAAAATTTCAGTCTATTGACTAGCAAAAAAAGTAAATCAATTGACTTGGCAGTCAACATACCTACCTATTGCCTTACCTGATATCTTGCATTAAAAGTGATAACAATTGCGTTGAACTAAGTTAACATAAACATGATATCCCTATGGACATAATTAGCTGTAACCTGTTAATAATCACACGTTATCTTTATAGTATTATTATATTCGCATGCCACGAAACTATTCACGCACTTATATTACTTAATTTAGTAGTATTTGTTTTGTGATAAATAGAAATACCAGTCTACACACCGAAAGATGTTGTAAATCTGATCGTAACTTCAGTAATGAATGGGCGGTTTCGTGATCAAACGTGTGTACCTATTGCGTTATTCGAATTAGTAGAGTAATAGTCGTGAAGCTGTTAGAAAAATCATCCTAAAACACATACTCCAGTTATAGCTTTGTGAAAAGTCGAAGTATTTCCTCCGAGCTAGATAATCGTGCTCAGGGACTGCGGTCAAAATCTTGGTTTTTCGTTTAAGTGCTAAGCGGTGATGAAAACTTCGCATGTGCGTTGTAGGTTTTCCATAGCGCTTATATAGAGCTAGCATATAGAGCATTTTTGTGATGTGTGGAGATTGCTTGCCGCGGCAGATACACCGCCCTCTGTTAGGCGAAACTAGTCATAGCATGTTGTACCGATATGTAGATAAATGCTGTGACTGCTTCATTTGGTAATTTTACACTTAACCCTTAAAATTTATTGAAATGTTTTGAGAATTTTTGCCTATATTAAAAAAATGTTTTGGTGGTTGGTTTTTGGCGAGCTTTTTTACCGTGGTAACATTTTTGTTCCAACACAAAAACTATCTGTGTGTAGACACTATAAAATCGCTCGTTTGTATGATAAGTGGAAGTTTCGCGTGTGATATAAAGGCATAGACGAAGACTGATGCTTTAAAGTACCTATATAATAATGATAATATAAATATTCGAATAGAGATACTATTTAATTTATGAAAGGTTTGTTTTTCTTCCGAGAAGGATTCGTATATCATTGTGATATTGGGTGTGTATTTAGATGTCGTGTTTATATCTGTGTACTTGGGGTCTATCTTACTTTGTTGAATGTTTAAGATCTGTGTAAATTAATTTTATAAAAAATTTTTGGACCGAATAGACCTTATTTGTATCATAAATTAAAGTTCGATCTCGCTTAAAAATTATATCTAAAGTTTACTTTGACTGTAATTTGGCAATCTTAAAATTTAATTAAAAATGTGGAATAGAATCCTGAATCTTTGGGTATTCTGGTGGATATTTGCACAATGCACTACCAAGTTGAAATACTCCTAAATTGATGAGGGTTGCTTGCAATTTGTTACGAAAACATAAAACAACAAAGCACAACAGACTCTCAAATGGAAGTTTCGAAATTGTCTATCGGTCGTTGTTGCTAGTATTTTCTTTGAAATCTCTTTAAACAATATAAAGTAATGTTACATTTTTAAGTCACGTTTTGTTATTGACACTACTAAAACTTTAGAGTTGTTGCGTTCATGTAAAAATAAAAAAATATATCACGCTTAAATCACCTTTTGTGCAATAATGCTTTTGCTTTAAACGAACATGCAAGTAATGTATTTTAAAAAAGTCAGGGTTTTGTGCCATTGTGTTAGAATATGGAATTTGAATATATCTATCTACGGCATGAAGTGTTGCTTTAATTTTTGTAAAATAATTACGTTTCTGGTTGTACCCGAAATATAATTAGTGAGAAATATTATTTCTGTAGTCTGAATATCGTCTTTTAATCATGATAGGTTTCCACATAGTCATAAAGCATGATAGTATATCAAGGCCTGTTTACACCGCTTTCTAAAATGTGCCTTCCGGACTTATCCTTTAGTTAAATCATAATTGGTTAGCGTTATCTGTCTGATAACTAATAAACAGATAAAACAATGTTTATAACTTAGACGTTAGATCGCATTTTACAGGTCAAATATAATACAGCTTATCATATTATTATTTATTTAACAAGTGAATAAATTATTTATGATGTTACCTTCAATATGTACTACAATCATTCAAATTGTTTGCTACTTATTTCGGGTACAAACGTAAAAATTGGTATTAATGTCAGTGTTCCAAACAGTGTGCATTGTATAGAATATAAGAGCAGAGTCTTATGTATGTGTGATTCATATTAATATGGACCAATGAAAATAAAATTATTAAATCTAATAATGTATTTTATTTATTGCATATACTATTGTTATAGTTACATTATCAATTGCATACTTAACTAATGAATAGAATTTTCCTATAAAATACCAAGTAATTTAGAATGGAGATATTTATTGCAACCATTTATTGCGTTGACTACATTTTTACTAATTTTTATATTATGTATAACACAGGTATACTCATAGAAAACATTTGGTAACCTAACAAATACAAAATTAAAACAAAATACCTAATTTTTTTTATCAATTATTTGAAACGCTTGTGATTTTAGCGCGCTAACAACTGTCTACTTTCTAGTTCAAGCAATTTTACATACTACAGGATCATTATAATCAATAAGGCACTCGGTGCTTACATTAAGCTTACAACAGTAGGTATTAATATAAAGTATTTTGTACTATTCTCTACACAAACAATTACACCTTAACACATCTAGGTACATCACAACTAAATATTCATGAATAGTTCGAAACATTGCAGTGAACAGGTTACTTTAAGACAGGTTTTTTGAACATACATACGATATTAATTTGTGCGTAGAAATAATATTTAAAATATTTTGTGAATACAATATAAAAGTATTTTAGGTTATTAATTAAATGTTATAATACTCTCCGGAGATGTTCATGAATCTAAAGTGTACGACTATGTAATAAATTGGCAGTGATTCTTATATTTTGACATTTACTATATATTAAAAATTGTACTTTAGTGCATTGGCTAGATACTCAGTGCTGGTGTTATAGTTTAGTGTTACATACTTGCTATTAATTCTAACATTTCTAGTCTTTGAAATGGTGGATACAAACATAGGCAACAAAACTATCATATAGTTTTGTAAACTTGATCGTTATTCAAAGAAGGCACCATTCCGGACTTGCAATACTCTATACTCTGGAAATCATTAAAATAACAAGTGTATTATTGACAATAATCGTTACCTACCATTTACATTCATAATTTAGTTGTAACATGAAACATTCAGACATCTAAACATTCACACTACTTACATATAGATATTTAATTACATAATTCATAAAATATACCTACTTTGTTAATAGCGTTATATGATATATTTATGAGTAGAGTTGTAATATACATATTTTATGTAAGCCTATTTAGAGACAAATTTTATACCTATAGCTGAATATTTTTCTGACTTTCTATTAAGCGCTGTTGTAAAAAATTGTAGTGCCATAAGTAAAAAGATGGAAACAGATACTGTAGATAGGCAGGTACAAGCTCTTATTATATTTATTTCTTGTATAATGAAACAATATATAATCCACTCAGCATAATCTAAGGCACCTTGGTAAGAAATTTAAGTAACTATGTGTTAACATAGATTTTAGAATGTTTTTCTAATCACCAATATGATACTTATACCTATTAATTAGATTGTTAATCTATAGGATATTTATCAAAACTTAGTTAGCTAGTCCAGTGTTGGGTAGGACACGACTTGAAAGTAGCCCGAGTTTTTGTTGAGACCATTTTATTGTTAATTAAATAAAATGAGCCTTCGCTTACACTCCCTTACATACTTCGAGGCGACTCCTGATTGTGCGTGGGGATCGAGGGCCACTTTATTAAACCTCTTTGAAAATGTACTAAGGATTTAGTGAACATTCCCAAACAATACGGATGATGACAAGGTATGAAAATGAAGAAAATAATTAGTCCGTCTCTTAGATAATAAAAAAATATAAGACCCGTATTTTTTGTTTTGTCGAAATAACAAGAAAATACTTAGATATAGCGCATTAAAGTTACGGAGTGGGGGCTAACTACGTCACGTTAGAGTATATTTTGTACTCTAACGTGACGTCAGGTGACATTTAAAATCAATGTATCTTCGTAAGTTTTTGAACAAGAGGAAAAATAAAAAATACGTATCCAATATTTTTCATTAATCTATCTGATGGACATTAAATTATTTTTTAGTCATCATCCCAATTGTGAAAGTTGGAATCAGAATTTATGAAAGTCAAATAATGGAGTTATAGATTATCAAGTTGGGCCCTCAGTTCTCTCGTAACGTACGACGACGTAACATTTAAAGTACGTACAATTTGAAAGTTTGAGCCGCTCTCATAATTTAACGTCATCTAAGTATGGTATGGGACATATGGAACACCTCTTGTATATCCTACTCAACACTAGTTACACCCTTCTTACTCCCATATGACTCAGAAAGATCCTATAAAAATGATTAAGAAAATTACTCCATCGATGAGTGTCATAGTACCAGTGCAGAGACTGGCGGCGTTAGACTTGGAGACCTTTTTGACAGCCACGTCCACGTGCTGGGTCTTGTTCATCATCCAGTAGTAGACGTCGATCAGGCCCTGCTCCTTCAGCTCGGGACCCACTATGTTCCTTATCCGCTCGTTGTATGAGTTCAGCCAGTTTAACTGCAAGAAACATTTGGTATCTATAATAATAGGTATGTATTTATTTACAAAAATGTATTTAAGTAAGTATAATTATCAGTTGTCTTGTCTTGTACAAGCTTCGGCCAAACATACATTGGACGCATGCTTCTGCACTACCTGTATTCTAGCAAGTTACTGTCCACAAGCGACATACCCTATATACCCACTAAAACCCCCTGGGGTACCTATAGTGGGTATGCCCCATGTTGGCTTCCATTGGATATGGCTTGACGGTGCCTAATGAATTTCCGTCTAAAAAAACTATTGAAGTTTGTAGAAATGGCTAAGAAAGAAAACCAACAAATTTTACGAAAAATTGTAGAATATCGAAGCTAAAGCAATTATATCGTAACTTTTTTTATTTTGGCTCGTATTTGCTCCTTCTGTGAATGAATACCTACTTGCAGGGGGGTGAATAAATACGCTCATTTTATTAAAAAATATTATCAATAGAATTTAGAGGAAATGTAATTTGTATGATTCTTACCTCGTAGTCTGTAAGCATCTTCCACTCCACAAGTTTAGGCTCGAACGGGATCAGGGTGGCTTCCCGGAAGCTGACGTACAGGTTATTTTTGGAGATCACCTCCAAAACGTTGCCCAAACGCACGCCGAATTTGCGCTCGTACCATCCCGGTTCTGGGAATCGAAACATGAATTAGAAGAAAAATGGGCGATAATTGTTTCAAATTTTAGCTGAAGTTAATTAATTTTGATATCATACCGCTGTTAATGTAGTATCCATCTTTAAAAGGGTGCAAGTTGATATCTTGTCTGTAGTCGACGACGACGGGATCTGTAATTTAAAAAAAAAATACTCGTATGTTATGTTTTAGAATGTTCAGTCGCGTCTTGTCTTTTTGATTGCTTTGGGTCAGATTATTCTTTTATTATCTGTCTATCCCGTAGAATTCCAGACTCTTCCATTATCAGTCACTACTCCAGCGTCCCGCTCACTTACTTAGCTTAGCTTCGTAGTAATCGCAGTACCAGGCGTCTAAGTGTCCATTACCTACTATCTAGGTACGCCACTTGCTTTTCATCGCCACAGAGTTCGTGATTCGCTATGATTATGATCCCAGATACCGCAAACCTACCTACTCTTACTCATTTGTAGGCTAATAAATCTTTTTCTTTCTTTCTTACAATATCGCGGTTGCTCTGACAATTCAGTTTGTAAGTTTTCCACATAGGCGGAACATATTCAGAAAACAAATATTTTCTGCATGTTTTGCAGCCGCTGAACTTTACCATTCTGTTAACCTTCAAATGCGGGTAGGCATTACATAATTTATATCCATAATATAAAATCTAACATCGAACCTTATCGCCGTTGAGTTGTACAAACGTACTTTTTGAAAAATTTCGATAAAGATAAATTTATTTACAAAAACATGTGTGTACATATTATATTTGCATGAATATATTCGGGTGTTCGAACACCCGAAGCACGGTAACGCAGTGTTTGTTGCTCCCGGCGTTAGCATCATTTCTACCAGGTGCTCCGTCCAAGATAGCATCCAGATGGTTACGGTGGAGCTTGAGACTTGCTTTGTCACATCCGTGTATAAACCTCCTGGTACACCTTTTCAGCCGATCTCATTGGACATGAATGACGATACTAAGCCCACCCATATTGTAGTCGGGGACTTCAATAGTCATAGCATTAACTGGGGTTACAGTTCCACTAACATGGATGGTCGAGCTGTTGAGGAATGGGCTGAAATTAACAACTTAAGTCTGGTCCATAATGCTAAACACCCACCTTCTTTTTTGAGCGGCCGGTGGAGGCGGGGGTACAACCCGGATCTGATTTTTGTTAGTTCTAGTGTTGCCCTCCAGTCTGTGAAGACCGCTTGCCAGCCCATTCCCCGAACGCAGCATAGGCCAATTATGTGTAATATCCAGTCGGTGGTCCGGCCCTGCAAGGTTCCTTTGAGGCGCCGGTTCAACTATTCCAGAGCTAACTGGACGCTTTTTCGTGGAACGGTTGATCAGGCTCTCGAGAATATTGTGCCCACCCCGGAAAACTACGACCGATTTGTTGACGTGGTTGCTGAATCGTCTTTAAGGAGCATTCCCAGAGGATGCCGTACATCCTACATCCCGGGTATCTCTAGCGAGTCCTCTGCCCTTCTGGGTAGGTATGAAGCATATTACGATGCCGACCCCTTCTCCCAGGAGACTGTAGACACAGGCGAACAGCTCCTTCTAGCCATCAGCGATACTCGACGTGCGAAATGGGTGGACACTGTGACGAGTATTGACATGACCCATAATAGTAAGAAGGCGTGGACAACGATTCGGAAGTTGACGGGTGAGCCGCCTCCGGCAATTTCCCCAAGTCAGGTTACAGCCGACCAAGTTGCCCACCAGCTTTTACTCAATGGCAAACCACCTGGTCGACTGGGTAGGCTTTCCAAACCGTCCCAGAACATCCGATGCGACGGTGAAGAACTTGTCAGCAGCCCCTTCAACGTAGACGACATAGTCACTGGAATTCGAAGTCTAAAGAGTGGAAAGGCGCTAGGGGAAGATAATATCTCGGTGGAGCAGTTGAAGGAGCTCGGCCCAGTCGCCGTTTCATGGCTTTTACAGATGTTCAATACCTGTTTGGAAACAGCAAAGATTCCCCGCATCTGGCGGAAATCTAAGGTCATAGCAATCCCAAAACCAGGTAAGCCGTTGGACGACCCTAAAAACTATCGCCCCATCTCTCTGCTCTGTCACACGTACAAGCTTTTTGAAAGATTATTACTGAATCGCATTTCTCCCCTAGTTGACCGTAAATTAATCCCCGAACAGGCAGGCTTCCGTCCCGGTAAGTCGTGTTGTAGTCAGGTGCTGAGGCTTGCCCAGCATATAGAGGACGGGTTTGAGATGGAAATGGTGACGGGCGCTGTCTTTGTAGACCTATCAGCAGCTTATGACACTGTAAACCTCAGGAGACTGTTGTGGAAGACAGGCCTGATGATCGCGGACTCACAGTTTATAAAAATCCTATGTGAGCTGCTCCATAATCGTCGCTTCCAAGTGCACCTCCTTGATGGTAAGAGCAGATGGCGGACTCAAAGAAACGGTCTCCCTCAAGGTAGTGTCTTGGCTCCATTACTTTTCAACATCTACACGAATGATCAACCGCTTGGTCCTAACACATCCCGGTTTTTGTATGCTGATGACCTGGCACTGACGTCCCAGTCATTTAGCTTTGAAGATGTCGAGGCCAACTTGACAAATGCTCTTAACAGCTTAAGCACCTACTATGCCCAAAACGCCCTGAAACCGAACCCATCGAAGACGGAATCGTGCAGCTTTCACCTTAAAAACCGCCAAGCAAATCGCAAACTGAACATAACATGGCAGGGACTTCCGATCGCTCACAACGACTACCCAAAATACTTGGGAGTTACGCTTGATCGGTCTCTGACGTTCAAGAAAAATTGCGAGAACATTAGGCAGAAGGTCTGCGCGCGTAACAACATCTTGCGCCGTCTTATTTCTGCCAAATGGGGGGCATCGCCTAGAGTTCTGCGGACAACCGGATTGGCCCTTTGTTTTTCAGCTGGCGAATACGCGTCTCCTGTTTGGAGTCGCTCTGCCCATGCCAGGTTGGTGGATACAGCTTTGAACGATACATGCCGGATTATTACTGGTTGTTTAAAACCGACTCCGCTCCCAATGCTGTTTCCACTGGCTGGAATTGCGCCTCCGGTTGTCCGGCGTATGATTGCGGGTCAGGTTGAGCGGAGCAAATTGGAGTCAAATGCCCTACACCCAATGAACGCCTACACTGTTGTACCACAGAGGCTTAAGAGCAGGAACAGCTTTCTCAAGTGTGTCCAGCCTCTCGTGGATGAGCCGCCAACCGCTCGACGCAACGTGTGGCAGGGCAGATTCGCTCCACCGGATCCATTTGTGCCATGCATGGAGAAGCTTCCACCTGGACATGGGTTGCCCTGGCTAACCTGGAAGTCCTTAAACAGACTCCGTACTCAGGTTGGCCGTAGCAAGGAAAACAGGTTCAGGTGGGGTTACACTGATGGGTCGGACCTGGCCTGCGAATGTGGTGCTCCTCTCCAAAGCATGTCCCATATGATTTGCTGTTCGGCGTGTAGCCAAACTTGCTCACTAGCAGAGCTTATGTCCGCGACTGGGGGTGCAATTGGAGTGGCGGAGCACTGGGCACAGCAGGTGTGATTTATTTGCCATCGACACGCAAAGAAGAAGATGAATATATTTAACGATACGTGCCAAGTTTATTAGACAGCATTACAATTTCTTCCGGGTCCTCCACTCCTTTCTACATTCAATAAGCAGTTCTTCCTCGTTCCGTTTGTTCCTTGAAAGCCCTCACCTTCCTTCCTGTTGAGTGCAGCGCCCACGCCGTGGCCGGTGGGGTGCACGTAGTCCTGCCGCGCGGCCCACAGCGGCGCCCTGGCCACGGGGTCCACGTGCGCGGCCGGCATCGTGGCCGGCGCCTGCAGCGTCGCCAGCGCAGCTACGGCGCGCAGCACGACCGTGTACGCGCGGCGCATCTCCCTCGTGGGCACCCCGTAGTGGACCGTGCGGGTTACTACTGTTGTACCCTCTGAGGAGAATATATTTGTAATATTACACGACAGCAAAATTTGTAAGTAAAGCGTAAATACATTCTTTTTAATTTTTTATTGCGTTTTGCGGCTTGTCTGACGTTAAACAGTAACCGCCGCCCATGGATATCTGCAATGCCAGGGGCACAGCAATGCCGCACCTACCGTGAAAGAACTGTCTAGGGGTGAGAGCTTTCCGCTCGCCAAACAGTCCGGTGATGATGACAAGGCCGCCCTGGATACCATCGTTGTCATTTCAGTCATAAAAAAACCTCGTTTGAAAAAGGACATGTCGTAGCGTCAGGAAACATCGCGGCTGGGAGGTCTTTCCAGAATTTGCAAGTCCGTGGCAGAAAAACGCTGTAAACGAACGGTTCTGAAGGTAATTGTTTCCAGGTAGTACGGATGGCCTTACCGCGGCGTCAAGTAGTGCGATGGTAAAATGGTGACGTTGGCATGATATTAAACAACTCCTCAGAACACTTTCCATACATATAGGGAAGCTATGGTTCGGTTTTCAAATATCATCAGTTGAAAAATCACGCTCAATGACGTAACGCTGCAAGGTTGCAGTGGGACACTGCGACCGTGACTCTGGGCATGTTGCTTGCTCTTGCTTTCGAGGCGGGAGCAAGCAACATGCCCCGAGTCACTTAAATGACGTAGCTGTTACGGAACATCTTCCTTGCTAAATTTGACCTCGTGTATAGGTACCCTGGTGTAGCTTCGACGCTGCTGCCCTTCATCTTCATCGTGGTTATACCGCCAGTACCAGTAAGTTGCCAGAGACTCGTATGTTAGTCAGCAGGATGCACCACGGGCAGGTGAATTGAATTTGGCCGTATTAGGGTTTGACAGATGCTTAGTGATGTAACGAAACGCTTGACGTCTCGCATTTGCGACTTTAAACCGTAATTTTCAAGCGAGAAGGTATAATTTCGAAGTGAGTGCTCCAGGAGAACATCCTACCCGCTGTCAGATATATGTCACTAAAATGAGGGGATTGCGCTAACCCCAGTCACTCGAGTGGTATCCCTCCGCTACATCCCTCGCCTAGTGTACCTATACGTGGCTGGCTATACCATACCCTCATACTGTCCCCCGGAGCGTATGATGAGGGTGGAGTTGGTGAAGACGCTGCGGTTGGAGGCGGGCGTGGCGCGGTACTCGGGCTCGGCGCCGCTCGGGCCGAAAGCGACGCGCGTGCGCATGGCCGCGCCCACGTGCCCCGCCTGCGTCTCGCGCGTCATGTCCACCGCCCGCCCCACTGACATCTCTGTCATCTTGGCTTTGCTCTGTGGAAATCAATGTTACATTTAAAAAAGTTATTTTAGCCCTTCATCTAGGGTTGCCAACTTTCTTTACAAGAAATAAAGTATATTCAGGTCTATGATGATTATTAAACAGTAGTTTAAAAAAACGAACAGTATTATTAATTCGTGAGCGTTTGCATTTTGATGCTGAAAACAGTACCTATTTTGTATACTCTGTTTATTTTGTATCTTCATCAGACAATGGGCGAATCATTTTATTACGTTAGCTGTGGAACTCTTTTTTTCTTTTATATTGGCTCAGCACAGTGACTTCCTTTTGCCTGATGGAAAGCATAAAGGACGGCCAAATCGCTCTGATAACGGGCGGGAATCCTCAGTTTCCAGTCAGTTACCAAGCGCTGCTGGCTCTCGTGTACACGTGGCTCTCTTTCAGCACACGTGTTTTCTTCTTCTTTTAATAGGTACTGGTTTTTTAAACGGGTCATGAAACGGCACCTAAGCAGGCCGTCATTGTGTAATCGATCCGTGTTGCACTTATGGACGTGATGCAGCAGGCAAGACGAAGTCATTTTGACGTGCAAATCTAAAATAAAAAACAACTTCATCGCTTTAAAATAGTCCAGTCATCATCATCATCATCAGCCTATAGCAATGTAAACTGCTATAGGCTGATCAGTAATGTATGTATGTATGTGTAATGTATGTCCATCAGTAATGATGGACATAGGCCTCTCCCGTTGTTTGCTACTTTGGGCAGTCGGGTTGGCGATCGTAGAGCGCTCGTCGTACGCCTAGTGATTAATTTAATGTTCAACTTCTGTTTGATAATCAACTTCTACAAGTCTTATCGTTGATCTTTAACCTCCGATAAAAGTAGAACTCACTTGTTTTTCCAAATAGTTGAGCAGTGTGCACATCGCAACAGCGTCTTTCAGATGGGCTTTCTTCATCCCGTTGCCTTCTGCTTCGTTCTTTTGCGCCTTCAGATAGACGATGGGGGACAGGGCCAAGACGCGCTTGGTCTCCGGAACGGCCTGCGCTATGGCTTCTGAAGCTCCTCGTTGGAACGTCCCCGAAGCTGGCACCAGGATCCGTGATTCGGCTGCTCTTCGAAGGTCGTTGTAGATGTGCATGTATTCAATGACTCTATGAAATGGAGGCATAAACAATTCATTATTTAAACTCACGGTTTTCAAATAGTCCCAAATAGATTAGGTATCAAGAATCTTCCGCGCGAGTCTTCTCTCGAGCTTCTTTTGATCAAGGGTAATAATGAAAATTGGAAAGAATGGCGGACCATGGAAGTGTTATTTACTACTTACAAGTACTTATTACTTCCATGGGGCGGACACTTTTATATGACTTTTGTATTTCTATGTTTCATTTAGATTTAGATGTTACCTATCGTGAAACAAAAATATCACGTTATTTAGTTCCGATTTGTCTAGTTGCCGTTATCGGGTAGATACTCAAATAAAACCTGATTCACTCCTGACTTAAAAAACCGTATAGCGCGCTTTATTTGGACACCATTGTTACTTAACATCAGGTAACATAGCATCAAAAGTCATTAGAAAACGAAATAAAGAAGAAATTTTGTTACCTTGTGCAGTTATTGGTATAGCAGTTGTACACCGCCAGCGCCTCCCGCACAGGCATGGAGAGCTTTCCCTGAGGCGCGTAGATCCGCACCTCCCTCATGCTGACCACCACGAATGCCTTGAGCAGCGGCGCGTACGGCAGGTCCCTCCCGCGGATGTTGAGCAGCCACGCCACCTCGTCCAGCGCCGTCACCACCATAGCATCTACGTCCGCAGTCATCAGCTCCTTGCGTACAGCTGACACTTTGTCACGCCAGCTCATTCCTTTAAAAAATTACGACACTTTTAGTAATGTTTTCGAATAGAAAAAACATTGTTTCGAAATCGACCTTGGTGACATCTACCTCCACGTCGCCATAGGACAATAATGCACCAACTGCACTAGCGTAGATAATAGGATCAACAGGCTACATTATTGTGTTTGATTTAATCTATACTTATTATAATAAATCTGTAGAGAGGTCAATTCTGTACATAAAATATTTTTTCAAAATAACTATCAGGGGGTGATAAGTGATCGATACTGATACCAAAAATGCAATCAGTAAAATTTTTGTCTGTCTGTCTGTCTGTCTGTCTGTCTGTCTGAAAACGCGAGAAATTTAAACCTGTATGTTTGAACGCGCATTACGCGAAAACTACTGCATAGAATTGAATGCGGTTTTCACCAATGTATTGCTAGAGGTCTAACTTAAAACTTAGGCACAAGGTATAGATGGGTATTATATGGAAGTCCGTTATTTTTGAAACCCGATATCCACGCGAGCGACGCCGCTGGCACAGCTAGTAAGTACTATGTAACTACATAACATGCATCTATGTTCTTCAACAATGCTCCTAAATAAGTCTGTTTGGCTGATACCTCATAGTGAAACTAGTACGAATTCTTTAATTTTTTTATAGTCGACCACCATTTGGCTGTAAGTATGAATTTATAGAAATTGAAATGTATAATTCTAATACATAGAAATGTACAGCGAAGTTTAAGTGGGGGCAATAACTCCCAGTCGCCACCGGTGGCAAATGAGATTTTTCATTCCCATTTGCCACCAGTGGCAATCCTTGCGGGGGCAATTGGGAATAGAGGAAAATCTATTGCAATGTTTTGTGTAAAACAAACTAGCGATGAAAAAGAGTAACAGTCGAGCTCCTTGCCGGTTCTTCTCGATAGAAGCAACATTTCGAACTCAGCAGTAGAATTTTGACTAACGATTTTTCTTCTATTTCCATGAAGTAAGTAATTGCTATGCTATTTCCTGTGACGTTTGCAATGAGTTGTGGGTTTGTATGTTTGTATGGCGCAGAATTTGTAAGATATAGTTATTTTTAAAAAAATGTCTGCTTTAGTTATGTCTGTGTAGTATGTAAGATGTACATGATTTCTTTTGAATAAACTTATTATTATTATTAAAAAAAAAAAAAAAGTTAGACTATGTAATGTACCTAAATTCCTGTTAAACTTGAACGTGTAGTGTAAATCGTCGTATCAATGTGGACTCGCCTGTGTAGTCCGGGTGGTGCAAACTAGCGACGATCTTGGAGGAGTTCAGCCGCCTGTTGGTGGGGTCGACGGCCCACAGCTGGTCGAGCAGCATGTTGGCGTTCATGAGCTGGTGGCCCGCCTGCGCGAGCGTCGCGGATAGCGCCTGCCACTCCATGTGCGATGTGAGCCGCGAGTCGCCGCCGATACGACGACGCATGCCCTTGCTTTTCAAGCGTTCCTATTGGTATAAAGTTAAAAACGTCATATTAATTTAAATGCCGAGTATAAAAGCCCATTCAATTTAGTCCTGCGTTTTGTACTTTCTTTCTTAAGGGAGGTTCACGCAAGACAGCTATACCTACGTATCAAAAACGCTTAAATTGAAAGCACCCTTACCTATTTGGCCTTTAAAAATGTATAGCACGTTATAACTCTCACTGTAGGTAATCTCAGTGATTTCCATACTAGAGACTTTGCAATGATAGCCTCTCGGCTATCAACATCAACAACAGCTATAACGCAGCATTAGGTATAGCATCTCTAACTTGTGTCAAAGAAACCCCATCATACCCATAAATATGTGCTTAAACTGATTTCTCAGAGACCATGGATATAAATTATTCACAGGCTGTACATAGAATTCCAAAAGTGTTCTGAAAAGGAGCTGGTGCTGGAGGATATCTAATTTAATTTACGGACCACTTAAGCCTTTTACCTGTCAGCTGAGTCCCACCACGTGCATAGTGGGAGACCTGTGCAAGGCGACCGACAGCGGCATCTAGTTCGCCAGGTGTTGCTTCTATTTTTTTTTATAGTAGCTCGACATAATGGCTTCCCTACGCCTGATGGAAAGCCAAGGAGAAGCCCAAGTCGCTGTGACAACTGGCAAGTAACTGGTTAACTTGTCAGTTGCCACTGCCATGCCGGCCCAACCCTAACCCCCTACGAGCTCCGGAGACCCTACTCACCAACAGAAACACGACCCGGAGGTCATTTGGCTGCGGTATTCTATAGGGTGGAGGTCCTTCCCCGGACGGGCAGCTCAATACGAGCGAAGATTCGCTATGCCCTACCTCTCTTCTATTTGAGGTAAAGTAACATTAATTCGAGAAAAAGTAGCAGTAGCGTCATAACTCACAACGATCCAGTCCCCGACGCCGATCTGGTTGAAGTCGTCGGCGTCGTAGACCTGCCAGGCGCAGGAGAGCGTGGCGAGGGCGCGGCGCACCTCCCCGCCGGGCACCCACACCGCCGCGCGCTCCGCCAGCACGGCGCCCACGCCCGCGCCGTCCCAGCCGCTCACGTACTCCAGCCGGCGGTCTTCGATTGACGGCTCCGAGCTCTGAATATGACAAACAAGTTCTACATACACCCTAGCTAAACGGGGCAGGTGGAGTTCTAGACAACTGCAGCGATTGATCAATCTGAACAATGGCGCAACATACAGAGCGGTCGAAAAGAGTGATCGAAAAGCGTCGCCGTTAGTATTTTGGGATATTTTATTTCAAAATTACTACTTACTGTGTACGATGGGTTCATGCGAGTGTCTACTAAAGATCTGAAGAAAGCTATGGCATACCTTGGCGTTGCTCTGCATTTTCTATCGCATATTACTTATCACGGAAATGTTCCAAGGAATTGTTCGAAATGATTCCAGCCGGTGCCTTCCGGCATCGTTCTTCGTGACAAACTTGCCATCCGCACCATCTTGATACATGGCAGTCCACAACTGTGCGCTTTTCTGCCCCGCAAAACTAAGCTTTGTCGCCAGCGGTATTTCCGGACCGATATGACTCGCGATCTTCAAGAAAAAAGCGTACCTCTTTAAAGGCCGACAGCGCAGCTGTAACTCCTAATGTTGCAGATGTACATGGGCGGTGGTTATCGCTTACCATCAGATGAACCGTCTGCTTGTCTGCCCCCTATTTCATGAAAAAAATACCGTTTTCAATTGTTCGTGTTCTTACCAAGTGCTCATCGCTGAAGAAGATGATAAAGGCGTCGTAGCTGGGCGAGGCCATCATGGCGGCTCGCAGGCGCGCGAGCGGCGTGTTGGTGTCCAGCGAGTCAGCGCATATGGGGGGAGGCAGCGAGGCCGGCTCCTCCACCGGGGGGCTGGTGCGAGCCTCCATCGGCGTCGGCATTGCACTGGAGGTCGTGCTCGTCGGCTGGACTGTGTAGCGTGCTCCACGGCATACTGCCCACCAATTGGAATAAGAATAAAGTTTCGCTTTATTATAATACAAGCCATTTAACAAAATATATTGCCATCTTGTTGCGACATCTTTTTGTAGATTTCCCCGAAAGATTTTTCAGTAGAATGTTCATTGCCTAATATACCTACAGGTACATCAGTAATATGCCTACAGGACACGTGACATTTCAGTCTCCTCAGTCTGCTTATTTGCATAGCCATTTTTGTTTTGCCGGCATCCTAATTTATCTGCTGATGGTACTTTATTACTATGTTTTATAACTTATTGGACTTTGAATCCGATTCTGGCCTCGGAAAGTAAATTAAGAATACGTTTATCAGTAAAATTGTAAATACCTACCGTTAAATTATAATGTATCTCGCAAGATTGTAAACTGTCGGAAAATTGTGAACTAACATAATGCTAATAATAGTTTGACAAAGCCATTTTTCGGTAGACTGTAATCGATCGAAGTTAAAATCTTTCGCGCCAACATATTTTATGGCTCACAATCTTTCCACAGTGTACAATCTCGCAAGAGGAATTTTATTATAATCTAACGGTATTTACTTACAATAGGTACAATGTCATGGTTACATATCCAAAAAAAAAAAATTCTATGCCGTTTAACCGAATCATGTACCTACTGACATAATTATTAATTCTATGATTCTGTTTAATTATAATAAATGCCCATTTAGAATAACAATCAGGGCTCACGGCATTAATGCACATAAAAGTAATACTGTTATGATGTAGTAAGAGAGAATACTTACACAATCTACATTGCGTTATAATAATTTATAATGTAATAATGTATTTGTATGTTCATTTTAAATTATGTTACCTACAAATTCTTGTCCGCTAACACTTTATTTCAGCAATCTGTTGATTTATATCACGAAGTCCTTTGCCTGCCGGCGGGACGCAAGACAAAAGTGGACTTACATGTATCATCTATCTCTTTCATCGAGTGGATCCTAAAAAAGTTCATCAGAAGGAGAAAGCGGCTAGCGACAGCGGCGTTTGCGGCGCGGGAATGTACCAGGAGAGCATATCCCTCCGGGAGATCGGCCCGACGAAAGCTCGCCGAAAGCTCACGGGTGCGACAGGGACGGCGACAAACGGGTTCACCCCTCCCACATTAGCCTTCCCCGATCCCTTGTGTTCCTTCATTTTTATTGGGGGCGTTCCTAAAGATAGCGCCGCTTTAATGTGTGCTAATAGGAACTTTGCTTTATTGGAACTTTGAAAGTTTCGCAAAGCATTATTGCTTAAATTGAAAATACGAGTATATTTTTACGTTACTATGCTTACATTCTATAGATAGGTATTTAATAACTTTTTTCAAATGTTTACAAATAATGGTATGAGAAGGATATCAAGATATCCAGCCCACAAGGCGCAGACTCCGAAAGTTCATTGGCCGAGAGGCCCAAGGGATGTGGGCTCTATTGGAATGACGTCAACAACTAACAGGACCTCATAGGATGACAGGAGCTTGTATCCTATATCCTCCCTTCTCGTTACCCCAACTTACGCACACCGTCAGACGAATTTGTAATGGCGGACGAAATTCTACGAAACGCAGCCATTTGTTACACCGAAATGGACGACATGACGTCGAAGTACACTAGGGTAGCATGTTTTGAGAGAGAGTGCCCTTTACATCCTTACATCCTTGCGTGTTATCAAAAAAGATAGTGTTGTTTTAGGTAGCTTAGTTATCTGGTGTAGATGAAGACATCCTTACTTTATCTATTATAATAAACAAAAGATGGTTTCAAGTTGAAACAACGCAATACTAACGTAAAAATATAATGTCTACTAGGTTTACCTGTAACCAATACGTATTTACTTGTTTGTTCGAAAAAATCAAGTCTAAGGAAATTGTATTGAGCCCCACCGCCCGCCGGTATCCCTTAAGGACGTAACGTAACATTCCCAAAGGGACAAAATATCCTGCGAGCTACCAGGGCAGCATAAGACGTGAGAGGTGTGCGGCGACAGTCGTCCTGGCAAGGACACTCAAGGATAACAGGCAACGACCGCGCGGCCGTTCACTCGTCGCGAACGCAATATGCACCGCGCCGTTGCACACTGTTGCGGTTTGTGAAACGCTGATAAATACTGCAAACTGCAGCACACACATGTAACTATCTCGTGTTCAGAGTATTTACCGTAATATTATCAGTTCAGTTAGAAAATGGGGATTTCTTTTATATTTTTTTCTTTCGATCATTGGCTAAAATCTTGTTACAACATTTCCAATGTTCTAATTTTTAATTGATATAAAATACTATGAAGATATCTAAGTATGTAGATATTCTATTCGTCATAAATTAGATAAATAAAAAAATATTAAAGTAATAGGATTAACACATTTAATTCTACATAGAAAATTAAGTGGTCTTATCTAAACACATAAACTGTTAATTTAGTAATTATCAGAATTTTTAATTCCGGTTTGTTATAATGACAGTCGGCTCATTTGGGAGTCATTAAGATTAATATACCCACACATTATTACATGTCCAATATAAACAAGTCTATGTATTTGGTAGTGATGAATGATAAGAGAGGTAGGGCATAGCGAATCTTCGCTCGTATTGAGCTGCCCGTCCGGGGAAGGACCTCCACCCTATAGAATACCGCAGCCAAATGACCTCCGGGTCGTTGTGTCTGCTGGTGAGTAGGGTCTCCGGAGCTCGTGGGGGGTTAGGGTTGGCATGGTAGTGGCAGCTGACAGGTAACCAGTTACTTGCCAGTTGTCACAGCGACTTGGGCTTCTCTTTGGCTTTCCGTCAGTAAGCTAGAAAAAAAACACTCTGATACGGAGATCGTGAATTTGAATCCTGCCCGAGACAACTACTAACTAACTACTCTGGCCACAACCATTCATTGTGTTGATGTATTCCTGTTTTAATTTAAGTACCTATTTTTATTTTAACGACCTATTTTTACACGAAACAAACATTTTGACAGGCTCGGTGGCTCATTTGGTAGTGACCTCTGCCCTCTGAGCCAAGGGTCGCGGGTTCGATTCCCGCACGGTACAAACATTTGTGTTCATGAACATGTCTGTTTGTATTGGTCTGGGTGTTTACTATGTATAATATGTATTTATTTACAAAAAAAAAAGTATCTAAGTAAGTTTATCAGTTGTCTAGCACCCATAGTACAAGCTTAGGCTTAGTTGGGGCTAGATGGCTATGTGTGGCCCAGTGTGGCATGTCTTGGGTTATTTATTTATTTATTTATGTTTGTTTTGTGTCTGGGTGTTTGTACCTATTTGTATTTAAGTATATTTTTGTGGTACCTCCGTTATTCTGATACCCAAACAACAAGTACTCAAGCTACTTACTATGGGATCGGAGCAATGTATCTGATGTTGTCTGATATTTGTTTATATTTACACTGTGTTGTAGGTATGTTTTGTGTTTTGTTTCAGGTAGTTTTCAATGTTCCATTTTACCCCCTAACTGGAAATTCTGTCCGACTTAAAATGTCTAAAATTATTTTTTGTTAAAAATGTAGGTAACTTTTTTTCCTCTATATTGCTATCCTTACCACTTCCATTCCGATGTGTATAAGTAGGTAAGTGCTTAAAAAACCATTTAAGTACTTTGGGGTACTCTGATATTATCTGATATTCGTCTTGAGGATCTTTACGGCTTTATGTAACCTTTATGTAAGTTAGTATGCTCGAAAATTGTCGCAAAGTACAGACTTTCGACAACTTAACTTTGTAACATTGAAGATAAAAGAATTTTAAAAAAATCGTGAATATTTTATATTTTATATATTCCCTTTTTCCTATTTGGAGACAGGGCTCCTCATAGCTTTTCGTCATACAGGATGATTATGCATCATTTCAGGCCCCCTCTCCCCCGAAATAGCATGCATCCAGGTATTGTGGACGTCCTCTGTTTCGTTTATCCTCTTCTATATCCATCCTGATCTGGTCATGTGACCTACCCTTCAGCATAATAGGTACTTGTCCTTATCAGCACTGAAGCATATTTCGCATCTCCCGCGATATTTCTGTTACCTTGAATGTGCCTTGATAGTACCTAGGTACTGATTTTTCTATCGAGTGACTTAACACATGCCCATCGCAGTAGCATTTCTGCGACATGCATTTTAGAAAACGATTAAAAATATGTCGTAAATATATTATTTACCATATAAACTTTTAATTTAACGAAGGTTACAAGCATTTTATGTAAACAAACGAGAAGTAGAAAATCTTCGTTTATTTTCTGTTGCATTCCAATCCAAGCAATGGGACCAAAATTATCCCTGTAACGAGGAAGGTTACATGTAACTTGCCCAACATCTTCGTTAGGAGAGCATAAACAACAGGAACCTTTTGTTACATTTCATCTGTAGCTCCTTTCCGTCTCTTTCCCACTATTGTATTACATGCATCGTACACAAGCGTAACGCCTCGGCGGTTTTTCTAAATACGCATTTAAATTATGCGTAAGTGCGTAAAGTGAAAAAGATAGGAAGCAACAGTCGGATGCACAAATAAAAAAAGTGCGTGTGCGTGAGAACAATGGTTTGCCCCCTTTTTATACCAGGGGTATATGGGTGGCGTGGAGATGACGCTTCCGAGAGGACTACAATATTATTGTGTGGGGTGACTTTGTAATGGCGGCCTGCGGTGCGGTCCCAGTTCCCGAGTGAGAGTGAACCACACGAACAAACGCAACACACTACCGACGGTACTACTTATATTGACGTTACTTCTGCATGACGCACACAGTGTACTTACTTATTGTACGCCTATCCTGTCCTGTTTGATAGAAAGTTTTGTGTAGTAGGTACGTGTGTTGAAAAAGTACATTTGTAAATGTTAGTCTGTGTATTACAAAATCGACTAGAATTCCTACGAATAATAGGTAATAGTGTCGTTGAGATTCATTTGCGTCGTGCAAGAAGGTAGACGCATTCCACGTAGGAATCACTTTTAAGAGTTTACTTTGTTTTTAACTAGGCTTTATATGCGCTAAACATTAATCCTATGCGTATGTGTGTTAGAAGGAAAGTGAGTACATACAACGTTGGTACATACAACGTTAAGATTGGATGTGGGAACTGGCGCTTGTGTTGCGTGACGTCAGATTTCACTAGGCACGCATGAGCTCTGGGGAGCTCTTCCCGCCAGATCCCTGCGAGATTGCAGGATGTTTTCACTTAGACGGACGCCAAGTACATTGTCATAGTTTCACCGTAGAACAACATTCCTTGGCGTATAAAAAAGGCAATTTCCTATTTATTTTTTAAATAAGGAACTCATTGCCAGGGTATGTGTTTCCTCCTTCCTTCGATATGGGATCCTGTAACGGGACGTGAAGAAGCATCTTATGGGCCGGCATGGTGTCAGCTGACGGGTGGCTGACCGTTAACTTGCTCGTTATCGCTGCGACTTGGGCTTCTCTTTCGCTTTCCATCAGGCATAGGGGAGCCATCATGCCGTGCTACTATAAAAATAAATCTTTACCTTATCTGCCCCTATATGTAGATTGGTAGTTACTTGGTCTTAAGGAATAATGAGAATGATGAATAACGAAGCGGCTATAAGTAGTAAATAGGTACGTATCGGTGTTGAACCATTGAATGTCTTTGGCTTGAAAAGGGACACATATATTTTTTTAAATATGACATTTAAAAATAAAAGATTCCAAATTGAGTTTTCAGTGCAGGCAATAGAAAAATTGGATGACGAATTTTAAGTCAATACAATACTTAGTAACATCTACCTTTGAAGACAAATACCTAAACATATTGTTCTGAAACCTTCCATTTAAAGTTGCTTAGATTATTATTGTAATTCAATTACTCAATGGCACATTTGGTAGTGAGATCTGCTATCTGATCCAAGAGTCGTGGGTTCGATTCCCGCACAGTACAAACATTTGAGTGCATGATAATATCTGTTGGTATTGGTCTGGGTGTTTTCTAAGTATAATATGTATTTATTTACAAAAAAATCTAATGTGTGTTTATAAAAAGATGTAGGTGATGTATACCAAGGAACTTCATATAGATAGATAGATTTATAAAGTGATAGGGCCAAAATTAAAAGGCCTATATCTTTTTATCTGAGCCTTCCATTATGATGCTTTTCAAATTGTCCGGCTTCTTATTAATCCATCTTCAGTATAAAGTAGTAAAACATACAAATATCTAAAAAAAAAATCGCGCCAGATCAATGAGCCAAAAACGCTCACTTTGTGAGAATCGCCCATACACAGAGTACATATCTTCATATTATATTCTACTATACTCCAAAGTTGACTCCGTTTAGATGACCTATATTCCAGTCGAGTCATTTGAATATTCAAATGCTGCTAACTTTTATACTTGTTTGTTGGTTTGTAAGAAACCGTATTTCTTCGAGGCCTAACATGTCAATTGTTTTAAGGTTTTCAGGCGGAATTAGCTCTTATTGTATAGTGGCAATGACGTAACCCGTCCGCGAATGCCACCCGGCTACCAGGCGCGCCCAGCCCGAGGGAGGTGGGCACGACATCCAACCAGGTAATAGGTGCCTATTGCAGGCGAGAAGGTATTTCTTATGCGCAAACATCTCTAAACCGTCCTAGTGCAGAGCATCCAGAGTTATCTCACAAAAATCAAATAAAGGCATCGGATTTCGAAACCAAAACGTACTTTGAATAGAGAGATCAAAAAACTTGCGATTAAGTATTTAATAGATGATAAATTTCTTTTTTGCATTCATTATTTTGACGAGTGCGTTCACTTCACTGCGTGTACAACACGCACAAAGGTTAAATGAAAATAACGCACCGAGCGAAAGAGACCAGCCGAGCGGGCCAGCACGATTTGTGTACAACACTCGCCTGTGTTTGTAGCTGTTGTAGTTATAATTGTAGTTTTCTGTGAAAGACAGAGACCGCATTTATGGGCCTACCGATGCGGTGTTGAACCGCAATTGTAAATTGAGCTCTGCGTCCTCCGCGCGGTTTGCATTTGTACGAGAGGTTGCGGTTGCGTGAGGCGTGCGGCGAGTTGAACGGCCGTGTGAGACGGGGTCTGACGGGGCTGGTCGGCGGCGCGATGGGTGGCGCCGTAGGGCGATGCACCTGCCCGCTCGTATGCTGCCCTGGTGCAACGCTCGCGTTTGACGCATGTCACTGCGTCGTGGGGCGTGTGCGGCCGAGCAACTGTCTGAACCGGCCCGACACCAACGAAACGACACACGCCAATAATTATTCGAACCCATGTGTGCTTATGATTATAATAATTAATCAACGCATGTGTGTAGGTACCTACATGTAAAATACATGAAACATCTTTTGTTATTTTATGCGATGTTAAAAATATGGTAATAACAAGACATTTGAACAAAATCTTAGCTCACTCCTTGCAAATACCAAGTTAACCCTTGACATGACTCATGTATGGCAATGTACACATGCGACGGGTGTGAGGACACGTACTATTGGCATGTTGAGCATGTGACGCGACCACGTGTCAGAAAGGGTTGCACATGTGGGCTATTAGTACCAGGGGTGCATAGGGTTCGTAGAGATCTAATGTGACATATGATGCGTGTGTGCGATCCCGGCCGGCATGTTTTAGGGGTATCCTGTATTTGTGTTGGTTGAAGGGGAGCACGCAGTGTGTGTGGCAGGCAGGCGGCTATGTGTAGCCGTAGCGCAGGATGATAGGGCGTAGCGTGACGTCATCTAACGCTAGTTCCGTAGTGTGTAGACATTGTAGACTCGTGCGAATTTTTCGTAGCAATTTGCTACGAACGCGGAAGTTTTTGCACCGAACTCCTAGAAGCTGTAACGCTATACTCATAGAGATAAAAAACATCTCTATGAATGTACTGCTTTCTAATTTTAATAATCGATATAGTTTATTATATTACACATTAAATAAAACTAAAATACTTAAAAACGGCACATTAATTGTACCCGATAGATTATTTTATTATGTAATGTATATTCATTCATTAAATGTAATTAACAAAAAAGAAATTATCATTACATTACAATAATCCCCAAATGAGCCATCACGTCAGATCATCTGGTTGCAATAGGTATTGCTTAGATACTTAGTATGTTAAACCAGTTTTTACTACTTCTAAAATAAAACATTGCAATACCAAAAATATTATCTAAATATTGGTTCTTGTATATCATTAAGAAAATACATATGATTAGAACTGTAACCAACTAACATTATTATAATTAGAGAACGAATTAGTCCAGTATAGACTGCTACATAAGTAACTTTACAAAGTTAGAGGCAAACTTAGTTGTGGAACAATGTAAAGAAAGTAAGTAAAAATGCGACGCGGCATTCCACAGAGGCTCTGTCCTCCTATGCTCCCCTGGTACTCGGGATTCAAGTGAGGCCATCTTTGTTCAAAGAAAGTCCGTGGGGAGTCCGCCATCTTTGAAAAAACGTCGTACGTTAAAAATAATTAAATTAATGCATCTCATAATAATTTCATTCATTGTACGAGTAGTGTAGTAATTTATTTAGGTATTTATGACTCACTAGGTAAATGGGGTTTAATTAACGATATTAGCAATTTTTGTTAGCAGTTAGCAATTCGTTCAAGTAACAACGTGAAAAATTAACATTTAAAATGTTTTTCGGAAGGATTCGTCTTTAATTAAATGTTCCTAGAAATCTTCACAGATATTATAGGTAGGTATATCTGTCCAATTAATTGTGTAATCAAAGCATACACGTCTAGATCTATATTGAATTAGCTCTATGTTGTAACACGCTGCAATTTGGATTGCTATCGGAATAATGTAACGTAAATTCTATGAAACTAACGTAGATTTATTTTGGTTTCAGTCATAAACATGAATTTCTTATTAATTGTAATGTATAAATTAGTTTTATTCAAACACCAGCTCCAGCCTCGATTTTGTAGGTACTCAAAATTATATTATCCTTAAATAAAACATAAGCTATAATTAGGAAATTCATGTTTATAAAATTTGGCTTATGTTGTAATCTGATATGTATAAGTTTACATTAAAATGAATAAATAAATATCAGACAACATCACATACATTTTTCCAACCCCAAAGTAAGTAGCTTAAGCACTTGTGTTATAGGTATCAGAACAACGAAGGTACCACAAATAAATACTTAAATACAAATATAAACACCCAGACACGGAATAAACACAAGTGTTCATCACACGAATGTTCATCACATTACTGTAAAGTTCCAGCAAAATCTTTTCAAAAGTTCATCCATCCGTAATACCTTTCACGGTTATAAATAGTAAGACAAAAAAATACTGCTATATACATATTTAAATTTCACTATGAATAAAGGATTACTGTACTCTTAGTACTGTATTTGTAGTTTACAATAACAGTGTCAAACTCAGACATGTACTTATCCCGCCCGAAGCGCAAACTTTCCACCTGCGTCTTTACGTTGCTGTCTTGGCAGCAATGGCAGTCACCGCTCGCCGCGGCGAAGGCGAAGGTCCGAGGCAAAGGGCGTTTTTCGAACGAATTCCTCACAAGATATGTGTTCCTGGTACACAAAGTCATTGGGAGTGACATGCCCATTATTTCTTGTTACAAGAAATCCCTTTTGTCATTTACACCTTCGTTAAGGGCCGCAAGGTTTTCTCGTAATTTACATTTATAATTGCTGTTAATTAGATGCAGAGCCGTTTTTGTTCTATTCTATCATCGATTTGCCATTGGTTGTTTGTTTTATAGAATAGCGAAGTATAAAATAGCTATTATTGTTGACGGGAACGAGGGATGACATGAGTAATGTAAGAGGTAAGGAGTCCTTATTACGATAATTTTGTTTGTTGTCAAATAATATTATTGGCGAGCCCTTTTAAATTATTTATAATATAACACAGTGTACTAAGATCGCAGAAGGTGCGTGGAAGTGGAAAGGGCCGTCTAAGGGCCTGTCGAAATTCAAGGTTCGTTTACGCATTGGGCGTGGTCATCTCGGCCAATCAGAGGAGAGCATCTTACGCAACACTTGACGCACCGCGCCGCAGCCCTGTGCTCAGTAGGTACCTACTTTACTTCACTTTAAAAATATGTATTTTGTTATCTTTTTGTTACCTTTATGTGTTAAACATTACAAATAGCAAGTGTTATATTATTACGCAAAGTCTTGTTCATTGTTTTGTAACGTCAAAAAGGAGCACAAACTCGGAGAGATTTTTGTGTTACAGGTGCAGGAAATATTTCGAGGTGTCCTTCGAGTAGGTATATTTATTTTTCGTAGGTATGTAATGGTAATTATGTACTGCGCTACAGTCATAATGAATACATTATGACTGTAGCGCAGTACAGATAATAATCTAGCATCCATGTGTACAACAGATTAAGAGTGGGAGTTATGCGCTCCCTAAAGTCCCTATAGTGAACCCTACCTAAACAAAAAGTATCTATTTAAAAATGGAAAAGGGAAAGCGAGAAAGAAAAAGCGAGGCTCAAAGTAAATTAATAATTAATAAAATATAATATAAAAGTAAAATGAAACAGACAAAATGAAAATAAAACACAGCACGTGCGAGATCGGAAAGGACCCCACAGGAACTTTCAATAAACAAAAGACAAAAGCAAATTATTAAAGAGTATATAAAAGAGGTTGGCCGCTATGCGGCCAGTCCGCAATAGCGGTGTTAGTAAAAAAATAGGCAATTTTTATATTATACAGGATAGTCATAGGAATTCTGTAGAAAAAGTTTCACAACTACTGCTTCTTTGTTTACCAAATTTCTAATGCTAAAAACGAATTAGGTATACCTATGTGTAGATCAGATTACCTCATAACTCGGAAAGACTATACTACATGAAACAACAGAGTAGAAAATATTAATCTACCATTGCAATTCGATTATTTACTTAAAAATGATGATCTTGGTAATGAAGTTTCAAATAATATTTGCACATATTACTTTTTAGTTACTTTTATATGCAAGAGGCGGCAGACGAGCAAGTGTGATGCCTGATGGTAAGCAGTCGACGCTGCCCATGGACACATGCAACTCCACTTAGTTAGTTAGTTAAAATCAGCAAAATGAAAAAGCACAATGTTGAGTTATTACCTACACAGTTACCCTCAATCCAAATAACCAAGCTGCTGCTTACCGCAAGTAAATAACTATGTAAGTTTCTTATTTACAACAGTTGCACTTATATGGGAAAGTATAAGTTATACTTAAGTATGCTAAAATGTCAACAATATCTGCAAAAGTTTAATTCGTGTGCAAAAATTATTAAATTATTTGTGACCAAAAGCTTCATTTGTATGCAGTTATGTGATTTGTTCGTAGTAACTAGGTAAATACGATCTTAATAAATAGGATCACCAGCGAAATTGCATTCATCATTCACCTGCCCTATTCCCATTATCTGGGGTTAAAATTGCATTGAAGGCTTATTATTATACATGTAAACATGTAATTTTTTATGTTTGGTTTTTTTGTGTTTCTAATTTTTTTTGTGTGTGTGTGTGTGTGATTTATTTTTTTCTTTTCCCTTGTTTTACAAAATGTTACCTACATAATTATGGTTTCACAACAAAATGTATAATGTTTTAATTTGTATTGTATTGGTAAATTTTGTACTTGGATACAATTCTAACACTCAGACACAGAACTATATCTACCTATGCACATAATGAGATCACAACCTATTTGTAAAAAGCGACTATGGTATCGATCGTAATTATGTTCTAATTTGTAAGAATCGACTTTAGTATGTTATTATTTCAACAAGCTAACTTGAAATTGCTACCTTTGTACTATCTCGGCACTATTTGTCTTTTTTAAAAAAAAGTAATAATTTGAACTGTAAACTGTTTGTGCCTAAATAAATTTAAAAAAAAAAATACCTAGAATGCTTTTTTATTTAGTCGTGTCAAACTATTTTAAAGTTCCGTTTCATGTTTACAACCTGTCTTCTTTAGGTTTTAAACTTGTTACAATGACTAATTTATTTTGTTTCAAAAGACTAGCTGTTGCCCGCGACTGTCGTCTGTGAGTATTTGATTTAGATACCTGTACCTAAACAATTAAGTAATATTGCTTTTTTTATATTCTGAAATTCTTATTTTTCCCTGCTTTGCACGAAGATTCAGAGTCCAAATTTTGAACTACCCCGGTAAGTATTCTATTATCTTTTCTTGACCAATCGTTTTAATCGTACAAATACTCGTAGATACTCGCATAAATGTTTTCACGCCACGCTGGGCGGGCGGGTTGACGATCGCAGGGCGTAGCTTCTCGCTCCGGTAACGCTGCTGCCCGTCATCGGTCTATGGTATTTAGCTACGCCTTCAATTGTGATGGTTATACCGCCACCAGTCGGTTGCCAGCGCCTCGTTCGTTATTCGGTAGGATGCACCACGGGCAGGTGAGGTTGGCTTGGAGCGAGAAGATGATGGGTCGCTCCCTTACATCCCAATACCAAGACCTACGGAAATTTGAGAAGATGAACTTCAGATCATGCAATAAAGTTAACTACGATTAAATTGAAAAGAACATCTTGTATTTAACTACCAAATACATATACATACATACAAGCTATTACGAATGATAATAATTTTTGGTGCCAAGCTTGATTTGATCACGTTTTATCCGAATAAGAACCACAGTTTCCTTATAAATTGCACTGAAACAGTACTTATTACCTAATGCCCTACAAATCAAGTTGAATGGCCGTTGCATTTTCCGACGGAGGAGCCGTAGCGGGCATGTACACGTAGGTGGTAAGCGCCACTTCCAGCCAAGCTCTGCTCGCCTGGTACCCTGGTGCGTAGTGTTGCGGCGGATCCGCCTCCCGGCGCGGCGTTGCCACGCTGGCCCCGGCTCCGCAACCGCTATTTATCGACATATCCGCCCATCGTGACCACAAAAACCGATAAAAAATAAAGAATTTCTTAATTACACCAATCGTCATTTGTCACCTGTCTTAAAACTAACATTAACACAAATCTTAGCAACCATTAACGGCAATCTTCGCGTGCCCATCGAATTCCGCAGATCCGTGACCGCTTCCGGCAACCGGATATGGATTGAAACAAACCGGAAAAACCTTTAGCTGTTCCTAGGAGAGCAGAAATTCGGGACGGTCGTTCTACGGTGCGAAAATCAATATCCGGTCCGGAAGGATACATAACGCGAGTACCTGTAACGCTTTTGTATTGTAATATCCTCTTCATTTAGACAATTAATCAAACTGGTTAACTAAATATTTCTATAGCATAAATGTATACCATACTGTAGACAACAATCGACGGATTCATATCAGATTTTAAAATGATTTTTTAAGATTTGCATATTTATAATTACTTAATCTTAATCGAACCCATCATCAATAAAAACCAATATCTAAATGAGCGGCGCAGGCCTATCCCACTATTTTGTCGATACCGCCCATATTGGAAGTGTATCGGCGATTGCCGATAATGTCGAACCGTTCGGAAAACACCAAGGCTGCATGGGTGCCGTGAAGCTAAGCTGACCAGAAATCGATACCCCATTGATACGATTTCGAAGCTATAGGGCACGGTATATTGGTTCGGCGGGGACAGGTGGCGCAGCGGGGATGCGTTTTGGGGCGGGACTAAAGTTTGCTCTGAACAGACCGCATGCGCGAATTGCATTTTTTTACATCTTCCTATTTTAAACTTTTAGGGCATCGACTTTGCGAACTTGAAAACTTGAACTTGTCAAAGTTGTGATAAAGATATGTAGGTATACCTAGAATGATTTAGTTGGTTAGGTTCATCCAGAAATGCATATCCGTTTATAGATAGTATCTATTCAAATTACAATTTCGTTATCGTCCAGAGATATTTTTCGATTTTCGCATTCAATCATGTCAAAATCACGATAATTATCAGTCTTTTGGTCAGCATAGACAATAAGCTTCCGTTCGACGGAGTAACTAAACTTCGTATTAAGAATTAAGTGGCACATTAAAACATCTGTTTGTACACTCACGTGTCGCGACAATACTTTGACAAAACGAAAAAGAGTACAGGGGATCATAATGATATGCGTAATTAGATCGAAGAAGTAACAGGGCGGCATATACTTGAGGTAGTTGTGGCGAAGGGCGAGGGCGTCGAAGGGCCGAACGCACGCCGCCGCTCCGCACACATGTCGGTATGGCAAGTATGCGCCGGGGACTGCGCACTATTTCCCTTCCTGAAAGCTTACAATCTGCCGATACCAGGACAACATAGCCAGAGAGGAGTTCGAAGGCAGGAAAGTGGCGAGTTAATTCGTTGTTTCCCTCTGAGGGGCGGGGAAATGCGCGCGCGTGGGTGTCGTTATGGAAACGGTGTTGCCCACTTACTGGAACATTATGAAACGCAGAAGGTGCTTTTAAAAGGGAAAACACGAGCTTCAAAGGAGACTTTATGGTATAAGTAATAAGGATGGCGTTAAAATCATTTTCGTTTCGTATTAGAATCGGAAATGACGGAATAAAAAGGATGCAAAGGGTTAAACTTCCTTGAATTAGTGGCACTGGGATGGCATGGGATGGGAGTAGGTCAGATATCGGTGACGGTTCCATTACATGTAAGTAAGTGGCATGTTTGATTGAACTTGTCAATGAAACACACCCCTTGACGTTGATACCTCAAAATGCCTATTTTTTATAATTAGGTAATTAAATTGGTGTTGTCGTGTGTTCTAAGAAATCAGTGTCATAATATTTAGAGTTTATGAATTTGTTCTAATGTGGAGTACCGACCTACTAGTGTCTTTACATTATTGTCTATTGAACGTTGCTAAACCATTTCATAACACTGAACATTTGTCTCTTACGTCTAGGTATATTGTTGTACCTACTACCTAAATACATAAAGCTTGTTGTTATTTGATGAGCAGTTGTGTTGTTGGGGTGTCTGCAAATTGTGTTATAGTTAATATTTGTTGTATGTACGTAGGTATTTATTTTAATTGATGATTCATCCTCAATCAATCAAATCAAATGGGCGTATTTCTTATTCTGATCTTCTCCGATACTTATGTTGATAAGCATTAAACATCATCATCATTACCCTACAAACGTCCACTGCTGGACATAGGCCTCCTCCGATGACAATTGTTATTTACCTTTGTCACTACGCTTGGCAGGGGAGTTGGTGACTGTAGTCGGGTTTATTTGTACCTATTTATGCAGTTGCCCGTTTCCTGATATTTCCTTAGTCGTCTTCAATGAAACCCACGGTATGAGACGGGGTGGTCCTATTTTAAATCCAGAAACCACACATACATAGTTAGTACGTAACAGTCTAACCACACGGCAGTAATAGAGTTAGTACTGTTAGTAGGTCGTACCTAACAGTAATTAGGCAGTAAATCTATACTTATAATAAATCTGTAGAGAGGTCAATTCTGTACATTAAATATATTTACAAAATAACTATCAGGGGGTGATAAGTGATCGTCTATACTTATAATAAATCTGTAGAGAGGTCAATTCTGTACATTAAATATATTTACAAAATAACTATCAGGGGGTGATAAGTGATCGATACTAACGCCAAAAATGCAATCAGTAAAATTTTTGTCTGTCTGTCTGTATGTTCGTTATAGAAACAAAAACTACGCAATGGATTTTAACGAAACTTGGTACAATTATTCTTCATACTCCTGGGCAGGTTATAGTATACTTTTCATCACTCTACAATCAATAGGAGCAGAGCAGTGAAGGGAAATGTTAGGAAAACGGGAGAAATTTTTACCTGTATGTTTGAACGCGCGTCACTTAAAAACTACTACACGGTATTGAATGCGGTTTTCACCAATGTATTGCTAGAGGTCTAACTTAAAATTTAGACACCGTTTTATGTAAGTCCGTTATTTTTGAAACCCGATACCCACGCGTGCGACGCCGCTGGCACAGCTAGTTAGTAGTAAAATTCTACCCGTTCACCCAACTTACTTGATTGGCTCGATGGCTCATTTGGTAGTGACCTCTGCCTTCTGAACCAATCGTCGTGGGTGCGCATGAACATGTCTGTTTGTATTGGTCTGGGCGTGTTCTATTCTATGTATAATAAGTATGTATTTATTTACAAAAAAAAAATGTATCTAAGTAAGTTCAGTTGTCTAGTACCCGTAGTACAAGTATCAAGTTTGGGACTAGATGGCGATGGGTGGCCCAGCGTGGCATGTCGTGGGTGAAAAATAAAAAAACTTAACCCGTCGCCAGGGTCTCCAAATAATGATACCTACCTGACTACAATGAGGTTCTTGTTTACTTTCTATTGTACCAAGCGCGGAGCGTCCGGCAGTGGTCAGCGCGGTATTCGTGCCATGACTGCCGACATAGTACACGAAGACAGTAGCGCTACGAGCAAGTACTTACACAAGATACTTGCGGCTAATGATCTTAGCAAAACGACATCAATCGAAAACGATCGTTCGATGGACGGATCGCGAATTTTTTGTAAAGATAAATCTCTCCCATTTGTTCCTCCCGTGTTCGTATATACCTACCTACGAACTAAATTAATGAATGTCGACTATAACGGATCCGCAAGAGATCATTGTTAATTTTTCATGGCACAAAACCAGTAGAACAACCTATAGCAAGTATTGAAACATCCTTGTATTGATAGTATGGAGTAAGATGAAGGACTTGAACATAAGTAACCCATACGATATGATGTTGAGAGCAAGACTTTACGTTGAATTCATTGCTATTTCTGCGTGTTCTACCAAACTAAGGCATCCGCTCATCATTGATATCAATAAACTAAGTAGAAATATTTTCATAATTCATACTTATCTTAAAATAAGTGAACTAAAGTTCACTAATTTGGGAGACATGTTTTAGAAAATATATTCTTTTCTATCTCTCATGTTACAGAACAATTTCTATTTATTATTTAAGTACATTGTACCTTCATAGTGTTTCAGTGTCTGTCCTAAATTAGTTTCATTGATAAGCCCCTGCCTACCTACCTCATAGAGCAACCACTATCAAGGGAAAAGATTGGAACATCATTGACAATGACGACTTACATCATCGATACGCCAATAAACCTCCGAGCACAGCAAGTCGAACTACTGTTCCTTGCTGTACTGCTCCTTGTCTGTTAGTCTGGTGGTTGCCAAGTGGGCAGCGCGGCGGGCCGCGGCGCGCGGCCACGGTACCAGGACAGCATAGCGCCGCGGAGGCGTCGCTGCAGCGCGCTGCACCGCGGTGCATCCGAGCCGCAGTCCGACGCCCGCTCTCGAGCGCGCAACATTCCCTAACCTACACGCTACTGGATTATTTTGTTTTTGGAATGAGAAGGATTCATCAGCATATTTGCTTGATGAGGTTTGTATTTATAGTGTTTGTGTGTAATTAGGCACCGTGTAGGTAATTAGGTAATTTGTTTGTTTGCGAACTGTGTACTGACCTCGGTCAACGTTAATTTTATTGACGCGTCAGAGATTAGCGTGGCTTAACCTACGCTACTGTGTGCATGTTAACGTTTGGTTGGTAATGGTTTTCGTTGCATTTACTACTCACAAGTTATATTAGTATATTAGTTAGCAGTTCTTACCAGGTATAGGTATGTCTATTGATAAATTCAGTATTGGTATTTACAACGTTACTGAAGATTTCGAAATCTCGCACTATAGGTATTAAACATTAAAATGAGTTTACCTACCTACTACGAGTATTCTTTATCATATACTTTAACAATACTGGCAAAATGGGCTTACTGGTAAAATGGTGCTACCTAAATAAGCTCTTAATTATTATCATAAAACTGTTGAATCCTTATTTAACCTTTTATTACGATAACATTTACTATACCTACATATTCAAAATTCAATGTTATCGCGAGTAGATAAGTAAGTAGGTACCTAATTGTATTGTTTGCGTTGTTATAGGTTTATGTCACAGTAAAATTGAAAATACCGTTACCGGTACCTAATCGTTCTTGCGAGATTGTCGGTACAATCTCGCAAGAACGATTAGGTACCGTTTAAAATACAGTTTAGAAATACAGGTAAAGTTTTAAAATACAGTTACGGTTAACTGTATTTTAAAACTTTAGGTTAGGTAACGCAATGCTTCACAGGGACGAAAATTCGTAGGTTTTATAATATTTACTTTCCTCGATTAGAAAGGTAAAATCTCAATACAAAACAAATGAGTCATCCGTCGGTCAGTCGCTCATTATTATACAAAACAATGGCGAAACATAATATTTTAGAGGTCGTATCTACCCGCTAAATGTAGTTTGTGACCCGTTCGCTAATAAAGACAATAGGAGTCATTTATCACCCTCCCCCCTCCCGCGGGAGCATGCGGACGTGGCGTGACCCCGTTGCTTTAGGTTGCCCGAACTGGGGTCTACGCCCAACTTGATTAGATAATTTTGGCCATCGTATTTCATAAATAAGGTTAGGCAAGATAAGAATACGTTAGTCTTGAAAGCTTCGATCAGGTAGCCAACTGAACATTGTTGTTGAAAGCTGTAGATTAAGTTCGCCTTTTGTAAGTAGGTACTCATATTTCAAGAGAGGTAGGGCATAGCGAATCTTCTCTCGAATTGAGCCGCCCGTCCGGGGAAGGACCGCCACCCTATAGAATACCGCAGCCAAATGACTTCTGAGTCGTGTTTCTGCCGGTGAGTAGGGTTTCCGGAGCTCTTGGGGGGGTTAGGGTTGGGCCGGCATGACGCTGCGGTGGCAACTGACAGATAACTGACCAGTTACTTGCCCGTTGTCACAGCGATTTGGGCTTCTCTTTCGCTTTCCATTAGGCGTAGGGAAGCCATTATGTCGCGCCACTATAAAAAAAAATGTGCAATAAAGATGAAATAGGTAAATCAATAGCTATGTTCGAAAAAAAAAACAATAATTTCACAACAAGATACACCAATCACTTAATCTCAAACACAGATTATCTAGACTCGAACTAGGCTTTACTCATGTACTACTAGTTTCAGATGATGACTATAAAGGTGTAAACATAGGAGTGTCAAATTGACTCGACCGGATGTCGAATCCGGAACGCGGATGTAACGCGCTACGCGAACGTCTTATGTTGATGAAGATTAATGTTCCACAGCGATCGACGAATTCCTCGAAAATGATTTGATTTCAATTCAACATTACATACTTGAATGCAAAGATGTCAAAGGGTTAAGTAAGATTTTTTCCATAAATATTGTTGGTTCAACTAACCCGATTTGTATGTACTAAGAGAATGTTCATAAATTTATTTGTCCACTCAAGACCACACCTACATCATGATACCAGCTCCTCCTTAGGTATCTCCCATTGCCACAGCGACTGGCTTTTCATCAACCATCTATTCATGATTTTCATCAAAAAAAGAACCACTAATAATATTGCTATAATAAAAAAATCGAGATTTATCGTATGCCTTGTAGAATCGTAGAATACCGCCAGTTTCAATGGATAATTGTGATCTATAACGTTAATCTTTGTTTTATAATAGTATACTTAAAAGCCAGATAGGATTTGTATTTTAAAAAAATAATACAGGATGTGTTGGCCAAATGTACCTATCCTAGAGACTTCTAGTTCTAAGCTTTACATCTCACTGAATTTCTTTACATAGGTTGGTGAGTAAGTATCTAATCTACCATTACTACTCTCTGTTGTTGAACCAGCACAACTTTACATTTTGAATCGTTAGCGAAGTTAAGTTTCATCTCTATCGACAGACACCTACATATTAATTATCTCAGTGATCCCAAACTATGCGATCAACTGGTCAATGCACCATGGTCGGTATATCAATATATAAATCTACATGCACATAAAAGCTTAGGGCATTCCCATGAAGAATCGACAGTTAACACTAAGCCGAACGCAATCAGGGCGCAAAGTTAAAGTGAAAGAGGTTACTGGGACGTCTGTTGGCGCGAGGGTGCGGCGAGGCGTTTATAAAGTGAGCCTTCGCCGGCTCTGCTACCCTGGTAGATATTTCTTTTTATGGGCGACGGATAAATGTCAGGGTGCGCCGGCCGCGCCTAACATTCCTGCGTTATGACTTGCTTTACGCGTACCAGAAAGCAGGATTGGTGCCTCTCCAATCGTTAAAGAGAGATGGCTCCGTTTTTATAACAGGATTGACCTTTGACGGTTGATGGGCGGTCGTTAAACACCTTTGTGGAGGGCTGTTAGTACAATGAACGGTGAAATGGCTAATGAAGTAACTAGGAATCCTATTTTGCTTTATCTGCTCATGGCGAACTAGGATTTATGACGGTTTTACAAGGCCTCGTTAGCTCGATTGCACCTGCGTGCAATTGTATAGATGTGCAGGAAGTTTCCATTGGTTGTCTAGTACCCATAGTACAAGCTTCGGCTTAGTTTAGGGCTAGATGGCGCTGTGTGGCCCGCGTAAATTGGGACCTGTCAGTTTGCATTTTAAGTTACTTATTTTTTGGATTAGAAAGCGGTAAAAGGCGTATTTTGAAACAATATAAATTAATATACCTTACGAGTATAATGCGAATTAACTGAAAATCAATATAGGTAACTTATAGCCAGTTGCGTGGCCAGTTGTGTCAATTTCTCGGGTACCTATTATGTTTTTTTATTTGTTTTAAACTTTATTATGATTTAGTACCTCTTTTTTATGTTTTCCATCTATACTGCATATCGTGAAACATTGTAATATCAGCTGTAGAAACCAATAAAAAAGGTTGTTATAACACGAACTACATTCACCTCTGTAATATGGCTAAGATTTCATTTAATTAAACTTGGTTATCTAAGTTCAAATAAAGCTTTAATTGGATTTCAATAAAAATTTTCAAAGTGTTAAATAGATAGTCACAATACACAATTTCATCGCAAAGCGATACGGTGCAGTATCGAACAACAGGCGCGAGTTCTCAAAGTGCGTAACAAAAAATACAAAAATGCGTCGCGTTCTAGACTGCAGAGAGAGCGCGCAACATTCAACCCTCCGAGCCTTCGTCCTTACAAAGTTACAAATTAGCTCTTGTCGATTCATGTACTCCTGATGCACGAGGAATATCAGCATCCCATATTTCTCACGCTCGCACCCATCGAGCCCCCAGGATCTTGCCGCCGTCCCTTTCTATTCCCTGGGTTGCACCGTTCCCACTCGCAGGCTCTATAGTGGGAAAATTAACGGATGTTGGGAACGTCGGCTTTTTGTACTGGTCGTTAATTGTGAATAGTGCATGCCTACCGAAGGCCATCTTACAAGATCTTTTTATAAATACAACTTGTAGGTACGCAGGTAGGCTTTACGCTTTTCAATGGCTAGGGTTTCTGTAGTGTTGTTACGGTCAAGTAAGCTTTTTTTTCTGCGTTAAAAATCTTAAAGCAAAGTCATATCTGGTACCTACCTATAAGAATTTGTATTGAGATACCGTTAATTTGGTAAACGAACTTTTTCAATAGGCGTCAGTGCTCGGAGTTTCAAGTGTCGCAGGATACGGAATCAACTTCCGGCCTGGACAATTTAATTTTCCGAATAGGCGTTGGTCCTTTATAGCGTCCATCTGATTTTTACACAAGGAAAATCGTTCGTGGGAGACAATAACAGCTAAATAAGTGCATGTATGTCTAGCATGTTCATTTAAACTTGACTTTATTTTTATGGTCTATGGTCGGATTACCCCCAATCTCACTTATCTCTGGGGCGCACTACTACGGGTAATACACCAGGACTCATAATAAAAATAGTTCAGAACCCACAAATCACTTGTTCTATGTAGGTAAGTATACTTAGTTTGAATAAAAATACAGACATGCAAAAGTGGTTCGAAGCTTTGCATCCTTAATTTGTGTCAGGAGCGACCCGCGAACAGGACGTGACCTAAAAGCCATAGCCCGGTTGAGTGACGCGTGAGTGCTAACACAAAAGATGGCATTTCAATAAATATGAAATTAACATTTGCTCGATATCAAAACGCTTATCGAAAAAAGTTGGGTTTTTAAAAAAAAAAGAATCGGTCGACAAATCGTGGAGTTCTGAACCCGATCCTCAGATGACACTGCTTACATATTTTTCTCTCTTTTTTTCAAAAGCTTTTTTTCGTAGCGATTACGAAAAAAAAGGTGAGGGACTTTTCGATCTCCATAGTCACAGGGTCCCTATGTATATTAGGGTGGGTCAAAAAAATTTTTTTTAGATTTTTTTACAGGCTCAGCGAAAAAAAGGTGCTAAATGGCGTAGATAATTGATACGTAAAATTGCAACACTTTATTTTAACGTTTACTGCCTCCGGATTGAGATAGAATTTATTAAAAATTGTTATTATTTTAGTCCATGTTACAACTTTTTTTTTCACTTTATTGGTTGGTAAGTAGCTTGAAAACAGTGAGAAGAGATCCATAA
Source organism: Conogethes punctiferalis (assembly GCA_031163375.1). Lineage (NCBI taxonomy): Eukaryota > Metazoa > Arthropoda > Insecta > Lepidoptera > Crambidae > Conogethes > Conogethes punctiferalis. The sequence continues at coordinate 14,719,300 of CM062083.1, read as the reverse complement.
CTAATTTTACTCCTATTCCTAGGAACTTACCGGAGCTTTTTGCTAAAGATATTAATACAGATCTGTAGCGCAAGTACCAATACCTTTCGAAAAAGTATGGGTATCGTCATAGTAAGCAAATTGTTTGATATTTGTATTTATGTGATACAGCGTCCCTATAAGCCATAAAAGGTACTACAATTACGAGCACGAAAGTTTTTAAAATACATCGTTTTGCCTTCGTATTGCACCGTAAATTTGTCTTGAAACTATTTGTATTAAATCGTGAGCACCAACTTTGTTTTGACGAATGTTAAAGTAAATATCGAAGGCTGGCTATCGAAACCTGATGAATATCTCTTGACTTAGGATTTGTAAGTAAAAAAAAGATTAATAACATTAAGAAAAATTGGATTTTTTTACTTTTTGATGGTGTTTTGAAGAGCGCCTAGTAATTTTTCATATATAAGTCTAGGTATTTTCAAGATATAAAAAATTTACACACTCAAGCAGTTGAAAGAGCAGTTATAGCTATCATCGAAGAGTCAGCCACATTATGTGATAAAATATCGAGAGAGGCATTCATAAACGCCTAGATAGATTCGAGAAAATCGAAAACCCAAAATTCGGCAGCAAGAAAAATTTTAACGTCATATAAATAATTCATTTAAATAATAATTTAGCTAAATAGAATTGTTGTTACTTTGTTATTGTGTTCTTCTATTATTAAACAAAAGATTTTTATGATTTTCGATCTTTGTCTTCAAAACAAATGATCTTTATTTACCAATAGGCTATGTCCCTTTTTTACTAGATTTTTTTGATTTTCATATGACTCCGGAGGCAGAAGATGAACTCCGAATGCTATCAAACTCCGTACTCTATTAACAGTGACCATTTAGCACCATTTAGTCACTGTGCCCCTAGAAAAAATAAACTTTTTTTTTTCTTCATACATAAGTGACCCACCCTAATGTATATCTGCCCCTATGTATGGATAGGTTTAAAAGTATGCAACGGATTTTACAGGGAGTTTATAGGGTCGTTACAGACCGTAAATGCATAAAAAAGGCATTGCATGTTCCCTAATCATAATGGAATAGCTGTCCGACGCACTGCGAGTTTTATTTACGTGGACGTACCGACTCGGACCTAATCGTAGGTAAGTATTTAAGGCGTTTATATTTATTTATGTACCTATATACTTAGATATTATAGACCGAATCTAAAAAAATGGAGATATATAAATAATATATACTATGAACACCTTCATAGTATATACCTAAATTTTTATCTATTTTGCTATGAATTCGTAAATAATTATTTTCTTTGGAAATTCATACGTAACTACAATTGATAGACAGGCAGGTATCATATTGTCAAATGGAAAGCAAGAAACCAGCACTCACTCTAGCTGGTACTTACCTATCTACTGAGATTCTATTTCGTAAACTCACAAAAATAGGTATTTCAAGTATATATACATTTTAGGACGTGAATTTTGTGAAATACCTACTTACCTATTTGAAGATGTAAAGGTACTCTATAGGTCATTCATTATTTTCATGTACCTACGTGATAACTACAAATGCTATCTTTTATAAACTTACCTACTTGAAAAATAAAATTGTAAAAATAATCCTACTTTTGCAATACATAATCAATTTCTACTTGATTAATCACTTACCACCTGTCCATAATTTAATCTAAGCTGTAATAAATCTAAATTTCATAGAAATTGTTGCCATTTTATCGCGCTTTTCTCGAGTTCATTTCTCTTATTTTTTCTTATAATGTTGCTGCGTGACTAATTATTACAATAACCGTTACTACTGACTGACTAGGGCGTCCAACAGAACGCCCAAAATTCGGTAAGATACCTAATTTAGAAAAACATCCCCTACTAATTTGATCCGCCCGGCAATCGAACCCGGAACTTTCGGATCTTCTGCACTTATGCGAATGCCAAACGTTCTGCGTATCAAAGCTTATAATTTTTAAACGATTCGTAACCGGGGCTTATCAAAGACTTAATTTTTAAACGCACTAACTAATTTACACCATTAATGTTATGCCAAATTACAAAGAGAACTAAATATAAATGTGTTATCAAGAGTTAACCTCTAGCATTATCGGAAACAAATTCAAAATAAATGTACTTACCCGCTACAACAATAGCCAAAGAGACAGCCAAGGATATCTTCCCCATCCTACTTCTTGCACAAACCAGTCTTTAGTAACCACACAAGTTCATATTACTCTCCGACGATCACCGCATTCGCAATAAGTATCACTTGGGTTATCAAAGTTTAAATTATCAAACATTAAATAACAAAATTTATTCAGTTTAACGATATTTGAGTAAACGATGTTTCAACTAGTAAATTAAATTGTATTATATTAGTCTTGTTCGCGGAGAGCACTTGCTACGTTCGTCAGTCAGTCGTCCGGGCTGCCATTTCAGCAGTCCTGAAGGCAGTGCCGTGATTCCATCCCCTAACCCCACCACCCTTTGCCAGTGGTTCGAATGGGGACAGGGCGCGTCCCATGCCCATAAAGAAAATTGTCTTCCCTCCGCTAATTGAAACAATATTTGTTTTCGGCGAACTAAACGAACTTTGCAAGTCGAGCCGAATAGTGATTTGTTAGGGAAATTGGAATTGCTGAAAATCTGAGTCTACTGAGTAAAAAATATTACTCAGTAATTAGTGAATGCGTAAGTTTATTACCGACTTATTAATTAAGAAAACATACTTATCTTTTACTATAAGTAGATACCTAACCTCTTATTATCTCAGTTAGATTAGTCATAAGCATTTCATTTTATTTTATTACTAGCTGTGCTCGCGACTTCGTCCGCGTGGAATAGTTCTTTTTTCCCCGTTTTTTTTTTTAATTTTCCATTATTTCTTCGCTCCTAATAGTGGCAGCGTGATGTTATATACCCTAAAGCCTTCCTCGATAAATGGTCTATTCAACACAAAATAATTTTTCAATTCGGACCAGTAGTTCCTGAGATTAGCGCGTTCAAACAAACAAACAAACTCTTCAGCTTTATAATATTAGTTATGATTTTGTATAAGTGTAGAATTCTGTTGCGACCAAAGAAACATTTTTAAAAGTACGTAGGCATAAGATAGCGTCAGTTCGATTCCCGCGGGCATTAATTAACCACACTAATGAAAATTGGCAGATATTGTTAATATAACAAACATAGATACAAATAACGAATTTGAATGAAAATTATAAAATAATGGAAATCGAATTGGAAAATGTGGTTCAAGCAGATGCATTCATGGGGTCTTATAGGTAGTTTAGGCACAGGTTTAGGTAGGATGGATACAAGAGAGGTTTTCTAGCACAATTAACTATAGTTCATGCGCGTTAAGAAAATAGTGACTCATCACCGACTGCCGGCCAAGCCACACCCCCTAGCCAATTAAAACGCTAGAAATTATAATTTCTAGTAGGTAAGCAGATATAATCAAGCTAGCGCTAGTGAGTATCGTAGGTCCACAATTAAAGATAAAGATAGGTAGGTACATAATTTTGACAGTCGGAGCTAAAGATCGCACAACTTTCCGTCAATCCAACGTTTCAGTATCTCAATTCGCGCCCGTGCTAAACAAGCTGTTGGCAAATTTACCTGGGCGTCCCGTGGCCTATAAAGGGGTGGCAAATGTCGCGGCGCTAACATTTGCCGGTACCAATCCAATTAGGGCGGATGGCCGGAGTGGAGGCGCGATGGGACCCGGCTGGCAACAGCCTTTATGACTAGCTTTATGACCGACCTCGGGTATAATCCTCAATTTTATAATGATGCCTATATTAGGTGGTGGTATCCCGCGCATTGATCTGTTCTTAAAGTTTGTAGCTAGTATACGTGAAGGTACGTGCCTACTTACGTATTTGCTTCTATGTGCATAGTTTTATGTGGAGGGTTAGGGTTGGGCCGGCATGGCGGTGGCAACTGACCAGTTACTTGTCCGTCATCACAGCGACTTGGGCTACACTTTCGCTTTCCATCAGGCGTAGGGAAGCCATTATGTCGAGCTACCTACTTACTATAAAAAAAAGTCGAAGATAGGCAAACAATATAGGTAATCAGCATCATTATTGAATGTATTACATCTGGAGTGAATGATCAGCATTCAGCCTGCATTGGTTCGCCTCAGCAAGTAAGTATTTACCCATCTTTACGACAGTAGGTATTTTTGATGGCTTGATATTGATCAAGTCATCAAAATGATTGCCACAAATAAGCGACCGTGCGTTCTTCTTTTCTCCTGCGTGTTCCCAACCACAATCGGTCAGATACCTTCAATGTAGGTACAGGTGCCCGAACGCATAAACCACCGTGAATATCGCGTAGTCTGGATAATACGCATTTATAGTTTTATAGTTTGTGTAAATCCGACGACTAGGTATCCCGGAGTCGTTAAAAATATATGATGTGTATTTTTAATTGCGTCTATTTAGACGTAATATTGTTGTCTAAATTAACCTAATAATCCGTATTCAACGCATAGGCACTTTTGATGCTGATTCTACCAGATCATTGCTATGATTTTACGACGTGTTTTCTCACGAAAACATTTTTTTTAGTGTATTATGTTTTTAAAAATATGGTCCAAATAATTCTGTAGTAGCGAGGTTTTGCTATATTCTTAAGCTAACTCGAGGAATTGAAGTCTATGAGATCAATAAATTAAAGGCAATATTTTGTAAACATGTTTTATTAATAACCGAAAATGTACATTATTCATTTAAAATACTACAACTTCATACATAAATTACATAATATAACAGGCAGTACATCCAGTAACAACTCAACGGATTCGCTTGCCGAGCGCGGGTCGGTTACACATGTGTTTCAAATTCTAAGCGTTCCATAGACGATCGAATATCCATTTATTCTGTATTTTGAGTTTACTCTCCTCTAAATTTTTTAAGCAGTTATAAAGACAAGTATAACAGCCCTTTATAGTATCAGAGTAACATAGAATAAATACTTTTTAAACATAGAGATTATATATTATGCAAATTCGGATAACTGGGGATAATTTTAGTTACATTGTTAAGTAATTTTACATTTGAAAAATTAAATTCACTGAATTAGGGCATTAGTGATATAACGTAGACAGAATTGCCGTATTAGAGCTACGCTTGTATACGAAATTAAAATGAAACCAGTTCACCGTTACTGAAAGAACCGTATGGCAATGTTGGCAAATGTAATAAATTAATTAATTATTACCCTAAAACAGATCACTTAGTATTTTTTAATAACTGCTCGAACCCTACCTTCTAGACGCCAAATTAATTATCAAATATTATTTTAATAAACATTAATGTGGCAGTATTCCCGACAATAATAATAATTAGTTTAATTACAAACAAACACATTCAACGCACACACACGTCTCTTAGTTTAAAAAATAACAATATACCTACACACAAAGTACCTACAACTAAATATTATACTGTCTATGACTATTATATACAAATATACAAATATTTTACCTACTTTGTCTAACCTCCACAGTTTGTTTCAGGTTACCCAGTTCTATTATTGTAATGTTGTAAGAGCGATTTTAACACCATGAAACAAAGTAGCAATAAACATAAATTATTTTATATAAATGCTTTATTAACAGGTGCAGTTATTAAATTAAAAACGTAATTATGTAACTTTGTATTAGAATCACATACATACTTAAAGCAAACTAGTTCCACTTCGAACCCTGATCAGAATCTCGGAAAATGTTTCCGCGTATTCATATATCTACTAGAAGACAAACACAATCCTTCGTATACAATACATACATTTTGAGAGTATTTATATGTAGCATTAATAAATAAAAAGCTAGTTTATCGGCATTGTTAGAAATTTTAGCTGTAAATAACTTAATCGTTCCGTGTGCAAGAACACGTTAAAAAGGTTAGATGTAATGCAAAATTGAATTCTGTCAAAATAGCTCAAAATTTGGTGCTAATCGAGTATTGGTAGAGAGGGACATAAATATAAACATGATTTGTATTCTATTATAGAGTACAATTTGGATATTTTTGACTTTCACCGCTCTTAATTTTATTCTCCTGATCAGGAAACTAATAAATATACAAATTGAACCATCAAATCTCATCAATCATCACTGCGTGAGCTCAAGCGCCGCACCCGAGTCCTGCCGTCTCCATACCTCTAAACTACGTCTTTACACATACTACTACAAAACTTTATTAATTTAAAGATATGTTTTCTATAAACAAATTATTATGTTACAATTTCACACTGAACTCTCTCAGAGTTTACAAATACGAGATCTAATAGAAAATAATATCAACTCCAACATATCGTGGAGCCGCATAAATTACATAAAATCAATAAATAAAAAAATATTCTGTTATATTTCATTAAAATTCATTAAGTTAAGTTTAATTATATGACTTTAACCTAGACTAACAAACGACTATGCGTTTATTGTTTAAAATAGAAAATTTAAGATTCGTGAGTTGGTAAAAACTTCATATTTTGGTAATTTAAATAAATAGTTATTATAATATTATTAAAAATGTAAAGAAAGTGATGTTAAGGTGTATCGTAGGTAGCTCTGTCCATTCTACGGTTAATGTTCATTTAGTCCCAATGACTTGTGTATCTTTAAGATTAACCCTATTTCATAACGAAAGTTTTTGATACTAACAGTACTTAAATATGTAATATTAAATCGATCTTATACCATGACTCACGAACCGTAAATAATGTAAATAGTAGTGCATTAATAAACATGTATCGTTATTAAGTGAAGTGTATAAATCACAAAACGTAAAGTACAATTTGTGCATACAAAGTACAGTGTTATAATGCCCGTAACAAGTATATTGGTCGTTAGTGCTGAGCCTCCCTTATTCCAAGCAAGAATTTATATAATATAAAGCATGTTATCGTGCATCAACACTAGGGCACAAATGTGTCGGGGTTATGAGTTAAGAATAAGTAATGTCGCGATTCTTCTTACATTGATTTCTCCAGACCATATAAATTTGTATACAGATACAATGATTTGTATACAAAAATATGTATGATAAACACTTTCCTAATTTATACCCTAGTGTCGACGAGTCTTCAGAGCTAGCATTTCAAATTAATTAACATGAAACCTGTTAATTGCAGGAACTATTATTGTGTACAACTATGCAGTCGGTTTTTATCAATCAGTCACGATTGGACGCTAAAGGTATGCAAGTTGTGTATATTAATTTTATTAATGAATGTGAATTCTGCATTTCCCGACAGCATTAATGTGAAATTTTGTAATATATTCTAATATGTTTTTGCAATTGAAAATGAAATACTAAAAACATGGTTCTTACTATAAAACGAAAAAAAAATCATGAGAATTAGGTATATCAATGTAATTTTCTATACGATCTACCTTTCTCGTAATTTTGATTAATTGACTTGAGCAAGAATTGCAGCTTTCTATAGGATTCCAAATAATAACTGAAAACTCAAATAATGATTATTATTATCTATATAATTTAAATGAAGGATGTGTCGCAGGTATACAGTAAACTATACTAAATTTATAAAGGTACATTATCCCATACATCATTCAAATAAATGCATTCGTAAACCCAATACACATCCTTTAAAAAACAACAAAAAGAATCTATTTTCACGATTTACTTTTAGGTGTAGATTATGATCATTCAACAGAACTGTTCCGTATCAAACTATCGCCTAACTATAATTATCTAATCTACATTTTTAAAATGTTGGGTCGAGTTACAAATGTATACTTGATTAGTCATATAAGTAAGGTATACATTATTTATTATATAGATCATAAGATTTGTGATCTAATTACAATTAGATTCACTATACAATATTAGAGAAAATTTACTATGAGTTAGAAATTCTTCAGTAGGAGAAAGGGTAGTAAGTTAATGAAGTATGAAACAATACACGGGGTAGATAAGACCTAAAGAATGATTTAAGTCAGAGTAATTTCCGATAAACATTCAGCAATTATAAATAGAAAGTAATATTGGTTACTTTCAAATTATTGTTGGAACTGCCCTGTAGATTCAAGCAAAATGCTAGAAATGTATCTAAAATACCTAATCAGTTGTGAGACAACATAATAGGCATTTTATAAAGACATTTTTATGGACAATAATAGACTTATTCATAAGTTCCCATTTTGTAACTTTTCGTGATCGCATTTTAAAATAAATAAAAAAGATATATAATCATGTAAAACATATTATCTTCACAAACCTTTTGCGTTATTTAATTAAAAAAGATTTGTACCATAAAATAAACAATAAAGACCAGCGGAATTCGCAGCATCAGTCGACGATCGTCGTTAAAGAGCTTTTTTTTTACAAAATAAAGTAATAAGTTACCCTATTTTTTTGTCATTGACCATTGGGGCTGGAATGTCAGCGCGGATGTTTCAGCCCGTTTTCTTTAATGGTATCACAGGCGGATCTTAAGTCTCGTAATCCTGCCTCCTCCTATCAGCTCGGATGATGAATCCTGGTTTTAAGAACCCCCCACTGTTCATTAATGTCGAGGTTCATGCCTATTCATACGAGTTGAAATCGCCGATGGTCGGGCACAACACTGAATGGGTTAAAGTTAGCGAAGTCAACCTTGAGACCGTTTAAGGGTTACAAAGGCTTGTTGTGTTTTGTGTTTCTTTTTTCAAGAAACCCGCATTGTGAAGTCGTGTATTGATTGGGGCTCGCCATTCGAGTTGATATCGCCGACGGGCGGGAACAACACTGAATAGTTTAACCCGTCAAACGTCTAAATTGTAACCCAGATTGTACTACGTCACAATACAATTTGCGTTACGCACAAACCTTTGTGCGCAGGATGTTTAACGGGATATAGAGCCGAAAATTCCAAAGTTAGCGAAGTCAACCATGAGACCGTGCAACCCGTCGAACGCCGTTGGCGCTTACATGAGTCGACAATAGATTTTCCAATGTCTCATTTATCAGTCGAAGGATTAAGGCCGCAAACTAGACGGGCGCGGTGGCGACTGCGGCGCCATTCATTATGGGAAGAAGATTTCTACGCCACTGCGAACGACCAGTATGCAGTCTAAGGGTAAACAAAGGCTCGTAACCAGCGTTGCCAGAAGGTTACTCTTATAACATTTTGTGTTACTTGTGACCGAAATATGTGAAGACTTACAAACGTCCGTAACACGAGTCCGTTTTTTACGATACAACATGTGTCTTTAAAAAACAGAAATGTTTTTACCAAAATGTTACATTTGACCAGTTTCACGTTACTTCAGGTCTGGCAACACTGCTCGTAACTGTGTATTGGTAAAAATGTTACTTTACGAAGACTTGCAAACGTCCGTAACACGAGTCCGTTTTTTAGATACAACATGTGCCAAAAAAACAGACACATGTTTGTACCAAAATGTTACATTTGACCAGTTTCACGTTACTTCACGTCTGCCAACACTGCTCGTAACTGTGTAGGTATTGGTAAAATGTTACTTTGATGTTATTTTTTGAACTGTTGAAGTGAACGAAATATGCGAAGACTTATAAACTTCCGCAACACGAGTCTGTTTTTTACAATAGAACATGTGTTTACCAAAATGTTACATATTTTTACCAAAATGTTACGTTCGACCAGTTTCACGTTACTTCACGGTCTGGCAACACTGCTCGTAACTGTATGGGTTGCCGGTTGTGCTCAGACGCGGTTGTCGTCGGCGGCGGGCGGCGCGGCGCGGTAGAGCGGGTTGCGCGCGCGCACGGGTAGCGGGTGCGCTTCCGTGTTCAGCACCCACTCGTCCAGCGGCAGCAGGCTGTCGTCGGCGAACAGCAGGTACAGGTACTGGGAAGAACGGACACATACGATGATGTAGTCAAAGTAATCTACACTAATATTATAAAGAGGAAAACTTTGTTTGTTTGGTTGTAATGAATAGGCTCAAAAACTACTGGACCGTTTTTAAAAATTCTTTCACCATTCGAAAGCTACATTATCCACGAGTAACATAGGCACAATTTTATTTTGGAAAAAAAAACTTTACGCGGACGAAGTCGCGGGCGGAAAGCTAGTGTTATAATAAAATGTGAATGGTGCTGCCACCTACTGATGGTGCTGCCACCTACCGTTGTTTGTGTAAACTATAGTTGTGTTGTGTTTACGCAATAAATGTCTATTTGTCTGTGGTACGAATCCTAAATGGTCGTTTTATTAGAAGTAATAACAAAAAACCTGTACAAAATTAAAGGGTTGCCTCCAAATTCTGACAGCCTTCAAATAAAAAAAAATAAGGAGAAGATTCTCGATTCAACTGAATTTATTTTGAGTTGTTTGTTACCATATCACATATCTCCCGAGAAATGACAATTTTTTTTTGTTCGAAAGGAAAGGTTTAGGTGGTCCCATATTAAAGTCGGTATTTTTTTTCCAAAAAAATGCTGTTATTATCCAGAAATCCCATCGCTAGCTCATGACTTGATGGAAATGGGACCAACGTTGTTGTTAACTTGACGCTTCATAAGTAGGTACTTATTTTAAGTCTATGTGAATAAAAGTATTTTCATTTTTATTTCATTTGCAGCCGGGAATGAGAGTTTTCTGAAAATAAAAATCCAACAGATTGCACCACATATAAGGTAGGTCCAACTGTTACGTGATTGGTTCTTTTTGACATATGTCAAATTGTGAATTGTCAGTTTCTGTGTAAATGTCAGTTGACACAATCATGTCAGTTTTACATGATAGCTGGACATAACGCCATCTATCGGATCGGATATTTATTTTGAAACACTGCCACGAGGCTGCCTAGTGCGCGAAGGCTCTAAACAGTTCCAGCACATACCTTGAGGGTCTCAGCGAGGAAGAAGCTCTGCTGCACGTCGTCTCCCTGCGGATTCTGATGGTAGACATTCACCAGGCCCGTGTAGCCGCCCTCCACTCGGCAGTGCTTCTCTAAGGCCTGGAGTAACGAATATTTCAATTAGGGAATTTTTGATAAGCATATTTATACTGTGTTTTTTTTAGCATTAGAGAAAAAAAAATGGTATTTAATTACGCACGTTAAATTAATCCAAATAAATCCGTCATTGTGAAAAGCGTGCACTATTAATGACTTAAAGTAGAAGAGGTTGCAAACACGAAACGTAATGTAAAATAGCTCTTGACATGGTTTGACACGACAAAATAAAAGAGTTTCAAAAAAAAAAGTGTCTTTCGACTTAAATTTTTTTAATCAATCACTTGTCTGTGCCACCGCCATCCTGGGTAGTAAGGAAGGTTATTCTGGTTATACCCCGACTTATCCCGATCACTTCATAGGTGTTCCGCCGAATCAATGTTCCCGATGAACGGGGGTAAATTCACGGACTATACGAAGTTTCCGGGTTCGATTACCGGTCGGGTCGATATGCCACATACCTGCACGGCCTCCCAGCCCCAGTCGCGGTACTTCTGCTCCTTGGTGAGCCGCCACATGATGAAGTAGCTCTCGAAGGTCTCGGGCCGAAGCAGGTACACTTTTTCGTTGCTCTTCTGCGCGCGCGCCTCCACAGCGCCGGTGAATCTGAAATGACATCATATAGGTTGGTAATGTATGGGATGTATGGGAGCGACCCATCATCTTTTCTTTCCAAACAACAAAGAGGCTCTGGTTACCGACTGGTGACTGTAAAAATGTTGACAGAGATAGTGAAAATGTTTTTCGAATCATCGTCTTAAGCGATTACAAAATTCGAGTTCATACGCTTTCGAACCCATGAGGCAGTGGAAAAATAATTCGTAACAGCGTCCGTCGCTACACCGGCATTCGGAACTTCGTAGGGGACCCCGCGTTTGAGACATTGAACGAGAGATCCATTATAATGGAACATTTTATAAAGTATAATATAGGTGTAAGTACCTGAAGGCCTCAGGGCCCAGCTTGGTGTCGGAGCGCACGTAGCTCTCGTGGCACGTGTGCGTCAGCGTACGAGCCACGTCCATGTTAGAGTATAATATAGGTATAAGTACCTGAAGGCCTCAGGGCCCAGCTTGGTGTCGGAGCGCACGTAGCTCTCGTGGCACGTGTGCGTCAGCTTGCGCGCCACGTCCATGTTAGAGTATAATATAGGTATAAGTACCTGAAGGCCTCAGGGCCCAGCTTGGTGTCGGAGCGCACGTAGCTCTCGTGGCACGTGTGCGTCAGCGTACGAGCCACGTCCATGTTAGAGTATAATATAGGTATAAGTACCTGAAGGCCTCAGGGCCCAGCTTGGTGTCGGAGCGCACGTAGCTCTCGTGGCACGTGTGCGTCAGCGTACGAGCCACGTCCATGTTAGAGTATAATATAGGTATAAGTACCTGAAGGCCTCAGGGCCCAGCTTGGTGTCGGAGCGCACGTAGCTCTCGTGGCACGTGTGCGTCAGCGTACGAGCCACGTCCATGTTAGAGTATAATATAGGTACAAGTACCTGAAGGCCTCAGGGCCCAGCTTGGTGTCGGAGCGCACGTAGCTCTCGTGGCACGTGTGCGTCAGCGTACGAGCCACGTCCATGTTAGAGTATAATATAGGTACAAGTACCTGAAGGCCTCAGGGCCCAGCTTGGTGTCGGAGCGCACGTAGCTCTCGTGGCACGTGTGCGTCAGCGTACGAGCCACGTCCATGTTAGAGTATAATATAGGTACAAGTACCTGAAGGCCTCAGGGCCCAGCTTGGTGTCGGAGCGCACGTAGCTCTCGTGGCACGTGTGCGTCAGCGTACGAGCCACGTCCATGTTAGAGTATAATATAGGTATAAGTACCTGAAGGCCTCAGGGCCCAGCTTGGTGTCGGAGCGCACGTAGCTCTCGTGGCACGTGTGCGTCAGCTTACGCGCTACATCCATGTAGCGCTCCGACAGAGAGTTCTCCAGTGACGTCGACGCCAGCGCAAACATGCCGCCTGCAATAACAACAATAATGCTTTGTAACGCAAAGTATTTATAATTAGTAGCAGCGTGATGCACGTTCTGAAGATTTGCACAGCGCGTTCCGCCTCTACTTTTATAGTGGGAACAGGCAAAATTTACAAAAAAAAATAGCACCGAGCATACCCTTTCCATAGCTCGCTGAGCGACCTTTAACTTGTGGACTAGCCATACCGTGAGTGTCCACGTTTCGGCTCCATATATCATAACTGGTGGAAAGCACTGATCGAAGACTTTCGTCTTTAGGCACTGTGGGATCGGCGATGTGAAGACTCGTAATTTCCACCACGCTGCCCAGCCCAGCTGAACTCTCCTATTCACCTTGCCCTCAAAGTTGTTTCCACCTAACTGCAGTGTTTGCCCGAGGTATACATATTTTTGAACAACTACGAGGACGGCGCCGTGTACTGCAATCGGTTCCGGTAGAACATGTTCATTGAACATGCCTTGGTTTTATCCAAGTTTATCCGTAGGCCGATGCGCATAGAGGAGTCAGCCAGTTCATTCAGCATCTGTTGTAGTTCCTGCAGCGATTCTGCCATTATGACGATGTCGTCTGCAAATCGCAAGTGAGATATGTTAAATAAATAAATAAAAAGCTCGACTCACCGGCGAAGCAGGACAGATGGTCCATCTTCTCCTCGAAGACGCGGCCGTACTTCATCTCGGCGAGGTAGGAGAGGCCGGCGGGCGACACGCGCAGCATCTTGTCGAGCGCGGCCTGCATCGCCGCGTCGAACATGACGCGCGCCTGCTCGTCCGCCCGCCCCGACACCAGCCACGCCTTCAGCAGGTACTCGTAGAACGAGTCGCCGAGCGCGCCCAGCGATATGTGCCCTGGGAATTGAGGAACAGGTTCGATATTTAATAATAGGCTATTATGATAGTATATACCTAACTAGCGGGATTTAACGCGCATACCTTTTTTAAAAACCCGACGTTTCGGCCGTGTTACAACGACCGTGGTCACGGGGAGTACTGGTGCAGCGATGTTACTCCGTCTGCGCGGCAGAATATTTTTCTACCCGCACATTTTTGTTTCTCCAACCACCATCACAAATCACACTAACTGTGTCCACATTTTGACGAGAATTAACCGACTTCGCACTAAAAAGGGGGAGTGTTTTTGCAATCACTGGATTCCATGTCCAGGCTATTATGGCTAAAAATTTTTATAGTGGCTCGACGTAATGGCTTCCCTACGCCTGATGGAAAGCGAAAGAGAAGCCCAAGTCGCTGTGACAACGGGCAAGCAACTGGTCCCTGTCAGTTGCCACCGCCATGCCGGCCCATTCGATATGCCCTACCTCTCTTAAAATTGTAATTAGTCCGGTTTTTAGCTTATGGAACTCCTTGCCGGACTCTTTGTTTCCGGAGACATATAATCTTGAGGTGTTCAAGGCGAGAGTGAATCGGTATTTTCTGGGTAAGCGTGCTCCATCGTAGGCTTCAATATCACTTTCACTATCACACCAGGTGAATTGTGGCCAAGCGCGAACACATGATGAATAAAAAAAAACCTGCCTGCCTAACATGGGCATATCATAGCTCTTTCTGTGTAGAGTAATGAAAGATTTTTTGGGAAGGCGTTGTTGTTGTTAAGTTCCAAATCCTTAATACTTCTTCCTTAACTTCAGATATCAGTGTACTTTTTTTAAATAAAATAAATTTTTAAATAAACTTTGCCAGAAGAAATAATTTTTTTTAAGTTATAGGTCTCCGTCCATATAGATGGACATATAGATGCTTTTAGTTTGTTTGCATAGGCAAGCAAACTAAAAGCATTTATAATATAAGTAGTATTGTGTTATACGAGTAAGGATGGTGATTGTGATTGTAGTGCAGTATACCGAATGGATACGACATAGGGACCTTCAAGAAGCGAGCCTACAGATTTCTCAAGGGCCGGCAACGCACTTGTGTCTCCTCTGGTGTTGCGGTGTCTATGGGCTGAAGTGATCACTTACCATCAGGTGACCTTCAGGCCCGATTGTCCCCTCTGTCATAAAAAAAAAATACAAACTGACTTTGTCCCCACTGTCCAGTGCGTGGGTTGATGAAATTGGGATACAAGTCGTTCGGCTTCTCGGCGTTGTTCAGGACTTCACGGATGCGGTCCACTTTCTTCTTGTACACTGCAATCATACAAAAAAAACATAAATTAATTTAAATACGAGAAAAATACGTCAACCTACATGCAAAAATTCATCGCATTCACTTTAGCGGTCTCGGCTTCGTGTTGATAGTCAGTCAAGACATCTTCTTTTGTATGAACAGATAGGAGATAGATAAAAATCTATTTTCATTCATTAAAACAACTTACATTCTTTGTAATCTGATCTTTCTATCCAATATCATTTGTATTTTAAGTCGACTTTATTATTTTTTCCATAACAATATCGTAATTTATGTACCTATTTTGATAAGAAATTTTCAAAAAAATAATAAAACTACATATGTTTCAATATTATATTACGATTGTTTTGCTACACCTATGCATATTAAAATGTTTTTTACAAAACCGTAACTCATAATATTAACAAATGCATACGCGATGACAAACTGCACAAATAATAGTTCAGCTACACCAAACAAAGTGATTTGTTCAACTGCATTTATTGACAAATGCACGTATTAATCATTTGACATTGTTCATACATCAGTGATCATACATAATACTATGTAGTTAGATCAATTACGCAGGGAAAAATTGCAAAATATTGTATGATTTTCCTTATAAACCACAACAGGTAAATTAAATTGTAGAGTGAATTAGGCATGTAGTAAACAAACGACACCGAAGCCAGGATGAAAATAAATAAGGAAAAACACTTGGCAACTAGTAGCCCGGTGATTACCGTTTGCATAATATTAAAATAAAACTTTTAATTAAATGAACAATATTTATGTCAGCGTAAAATTGTAAATGCCGTTAAATTATAATCTACTAGCTGTATTCCTGCGGCTTCGCCCGCGTTTGACCCAGTTTTAATTTTACCCTTTTAGCGGGTGAATTTCGAAAAATCCCTTCTTAGCGGGCGCCTACGTCATAAATGTAACCTACATGCAAAATTTAATTATCAACAGTTCCTTTTTGATTTGACCGAAAAATAATAGTTAAACTGCTAGTATTATGTTACAGACAGATTACAATCTGATCCAACGGTTATTACAGTTATACGGTGACATATACGAGTACAACTTTGTTTTGGAAATGACCAAGTAGGTACATTGAAAACTAATATGGTAGCGAGCGGCTTGTGCCAGCACATTTGTCAATGAATGCTGTATAAATGGAATCTCCTTTTGCAATGGGCACGCGATTAGGGTTCAGCGCTATGTATCGATAAGTATTGGGTGGGTAATTTCTGTTTAAGGATATCGTACCTAAGCTTTTACAGAATAACTCTGGTTTGGGTGTTTTGGCAAGCGACCCCAGGCTGAATCATTATTAATAAAAATCGTAGTTCTAGACCCGGTACGTTGTTTGTTTTCGGGCGTTCCCTTCTTCAAAACATCATCTTGAAAATTCAATAAAATATTGAGTATTGCGATGATGAATTCCAGAAAAACATTCACACGTTTAAGCTACCCCAACAACGAAATCGTGTTTCAAAATCTGATTACGTCATTCCACTACTCGTTCTGTCTACATTAGTGGCTGTTCAGTCTACACGTTTGCCACGTAAAGCTCAACCAAAGTTTTGAAAATCGAATACCCGTCTTCCTTTCCATATAAAGTCATATTACATAGCACATCTGGCTGCCTGACGCATTTACCACGAAATCCATTAAAAAAAACTACGTTTTAAAAATCGAACACTGCCATTTTTACCGACATACTCATTACTCATCCGACTTTTTAACGCCTTTGCCATGAAAGAGCTAAAAAAAAATAAACAATTCAAAATGTCGATAGTTTTTGCGTGCCCCTACGTGCGACATAGTCGCGATAATGCAAGCGGTCTCACCGTCGCGGCCGGTCACGTCGCTGAGGTAAGTGAACTCCATGTGCAGGGTGCCCACTTCAGACAGAATGCTGTTGGGGCCCGCCCAGTGGTACTGCCGGCTCACCTGAAATGTTTACACTGTGGTTACAAATAGCTCATTCCAGTGTTTAGATACTTCACCCTTCAAAGGCACTTTAGCAAGGTAGTAGGTACTTGCTAAGTAAAGTTACAAAAGTGCCTTGTTTTGAGATTTGAACCTGAAAGCGGGATCTTGTGTCAAATTCATCAGAATTTTTAACAAAAAAGTTCCACTAGAGCCTAAACTATCTCAATGATAGTCACTGCAACGTCCTCATATAATATGACTTAACATGCCACTAGACTTATACATTTAGGTTAAGGAAGATGTGACACACAATAAGTAAAAGCGTTCCTTTCCAAGTTTTTCGGGAATCTTTTAAATTCAAATCAAGAAAAACCTTATCTTTGCGTATGACATTTGAAATTCTTGATAGTTGCTGTAATAAACGTTTTTGATTGTACCTCCGACGGCTGAAAATGATGATGATGACGTTTTTGATTGAGGCTTTAGCAGTTCTTTTTATGGGAACTTGACCCATGATCCCGCTTTTCTTCAAACAAGAACTAAAAATCAGAATACGGGTCAACAATAATGTGGTAAGCATTTGGTTATTGGTTATTGATTGAAGCGCCTGGTTATTGATTCTGATTTCTATATGGCATTAGGTATGTAGATCAGTGAAATATATTGTATGTGGGTGAATAAATAATAAGTACACACATAATTTAATAATACTTTAATAACAAGGGCGTATTCTATAATTCTTTTGATATGATAAGTCAAACTGTTGTTAATTTAATTGTCTATTTTGACGACTCCCAAAACTTAATTAACATCGCAATTCCTGAATCCTTTGTTAATTATTCTTTATATTGACTTACAGAGGAAGTCGCGAACTTTATATCCCCGGCCATAATATAATTTCGGAGTGATTACTAAACTCGGTAACTAAGTTAGTTCGTTCCCAACTTGCAATCTTCTTACGCGAGTTAAGCTATTGCTTCATTGTGTATCCGTAGACTTAGTGTGTTCATAACATATGACACGATTTACTTAACCTGATACGAACTTCGAAAACGTCAGAGAGTGGGAGTTTTTGCGCCACTGAGTGACGTTTAGACCCCCACTCCTACATTTTGATGCTTTGTATCTTTATTATTTTTTGTCCAAATGCAAAAAGGAAAAATACGTGTCCAATATATTTTTACAATATAAAATACATACTAAATATTTATATAATGTAATTATTTTGACCCTGGAAACATCCCTATTAGCCGGGATTTATTCACCTTACTGGGACCCCTGTAGGTCACTGACCTGCCCTCTTAGCATTGACACGGCAGACTATCAACACGCCAACCAAAATCTATAAATCAATTCGGCGCCGGACCATTCGACCCAAAAACCATTAAATGACTTCCCCTCTTTCCATAACCTTGGTCCTTTTCATTGGACCGTTGATAAATAAAAAGTCGAACTGCCAGCTCTATTGGCGATAATGATCGCGTACATCGATAGCTTATCGCGTTAAATCCATATCTAGCGGCACCTCAACTCACACGTTCTATGAGTATTAAGAGCATTTTGCTATAGTTTGACATGTAACCAACACAATAGTACAAACACACAGAAATTTATCAAGGATAGAACAGCGTTGAGTTATATTTGAATAGTAGTACACTACAATGGCCTCCTGTTGCTTGGTTGAACGCAAAAGAGAAGCCCCAGTCGCTGCGGCGAATGACAAGTGGCCTGTAGGATTATGTCATGCTATACACTGGTAGCCATGGTAGCCCGCCTAAAGTGCACTAAAAGTATGACGTGTGTTTCAATCTTGCTCTAAGCTTGATTTGTACATTGTTGTAAATGTCAGTTCCGTCAACGCGCACGTCAAGTTTGAACATATTTTATTATTGCACATCCAATACGCGTTCATGGTGAATTATATAGCGCTTGTTTCAAGGAGAATACGCAATATAATTGAAGGGCATCTTTGTCAAACTAAGAACGCATCACTATAGATTACCCGTGATACATTTCTGTGTGCAAACAGCTGTTTCAATATCATTAACTAAATGAATAGAATACCAGTTTAGCAACTGCCTACCTTGGTAGAAGGGTTTATGAGTGCATAGGGGAGGCCGGTGGGCGTCTCGAAGGCCGGCAGCAGGGCGTCCGCGACCTCTACAGCCTTGTCCTTGAACATCGAGTCTCCGGTCAGCGCGTAGCACGACAGCAGACCGCCTACGAAACGGATTGTCGTCTCGAACACGGACAGATCAGAGTCCTGCGAACATAGAAAAGTGGCATTTAGTACTCGTTTCATATCTGTGGGGATGTAAGGGAACGCTTATCCAAAGCGAGCCTACAGATTTCTAAAGGGCCGGTAACGCGTCTGTGTTGCATTGTCTATGGGCTGAAGTGAACAATTACCATAATCATCATCATTAGCCTCAGGCCAATTACCATCAGGTGACCTTCTAATCCGTTTGCCCCCTCATGTCATATAAAAAACCATCTTGCCGCTCCCGGACACCCTAACCTGCGCCCGGTAATAACAATTGAGGCTCTGACAACTGACTGGTAACGGTATGACCATCACGATTGAAGGCGTAGTTAATACCACAGGCTAATGACGGGCAGCAGCGTCACGGGAGCGAGCGCCAACCTGCCTGCCCAGCATGGCGATTTAGCGATTTAACTAGAAGCCTATGTTCAGCAGTGGACTGCAATTGGCTGATGTTGATTATATCTGTGACCTCATTGTTATATAGTATACGGAGGGCAATTGAGCTTGTGGATTGCGACCGAAAAGCAATTGACCCGTTTAATTCATTTAATCAAAACATTTCAATAAAGAGGGAAGACTTTCGAAATAAAACGTACGTAGTCACTATACTACACAAATAACGGTTATGGAATGTAAATTCCTGCATTTTGAATTACAAAGTTAATGTCAAAAAATAACGAGACGCAAAAAACGGTTTTGGTTACCGTTCAGTCTCGGTACAGTTGCAATAAAATTACATTTAGATAGTGTTTTTCGTGCGATTGGCCTTCTTTACGTTCATATTGCTTTTGCTTATCAAGTTCCCACATTAAATTACTGATACATTAATTATAGGTACCTACTTTTAAAATGCTTGATTTAAAGCGTGAATTACATGAAAGATAGTTTGATAAGAATTGCGTTTACAATCGATAGATATGTTCTTCGTATCGACGAGATAGTGTAGTTCAGCGGTTCTCAATCTTTTTTGGTGACGGAACCCTTTTGGATAGCAAAATACTTGATGGAACCCTACAATAAAATGGTTTTTAAGTGTATTTTTTATTAATAAGCATAATTAGAGTACCATGTAACAGTTACTTATTACTTACTTACATAACAAGTATAATAATAGATATAACATTGAAAAAGAAAAAATCTAACTAATGGGATGTATGAAACTGTTTTTTAGTTTTCATCAATTGGTTGATATCAGGTTTGATATAGGACAGAAGTCTCATGTTCGTGAATCGTGATACGCCGCGTCAGAACAGTCGACTAGAGAGAGGTGTTTTGATTTTTTTTTCTAACTTCTTGCGGAACCCCGACAGGGGTATCGCGCAACCCTAGGGTTACGCGGAACACACTTAGAGTATGGCTGGTGTCTACACTAATATTATAAAGAGGAAAACTTTGTTTGTTTGGTTGTAATGAATAGGCTCAAAAACTACTGGACCGTTTTTAAAAATTCTTTCACCATTCGAAAGCTACATTATCCACGAGTAACATAGGCACAATTTTATTTTGGAAAAAAAAACTTTACGCGGACGAAGTCGCGGGCGGAAAGCTAGTAGTTAATAAAAGAACAGTTTTTATCGGATTAATATATTAGTAGCTATGAAGTACCAACTTATTGTGCAACGTGCATGTTTGTCGTTGAGCTACTGCTATAATAAATTTTGGCGAGATTAAATTCGTGTTTCCTTGTTACACGTATAGTTTTTGAAGTTTTAATTTCATGTTAATTCCTATTTATATTATCATATTCATGCCAGCATACCTTTTTGTTCTAATCATCCTGAAGTCGCTACAAAAATTTCTATTACTGTATTTGTACTTTTCAATTATCGTGGGTGCATTAAGCAATGGTTGACTGGTAGAGAATGCCACACGGCATTAAATCCGCCATTTATACTTTCCTTGTGCAATAAAGATTAAATAAATAAATTAATTAAGTGCATCGAGCGTGAAAACAATATTATAAGGTACGTTTACTTTATGATTAGTTCGCGTAGTACACTGATGCTTGATACAAAAAACAACTTAACCTATTTCGCAACGCATTCGCGGGCAACCGTTTTGTGTACATACTCGTACTATCCGTGATCTACATCGGGAGAGCAACAGTGTAAACCGTCCTAATTCTGTTTGAAGCGATGCTAACAACAGGTTAGAGGGCACCGGCTCTTGGCACATCGTTAGATAAACGCCTGACCCATTTCCACCCTCGAGGTCTCGGCCACTATATGACTGAACCAACACACACACTGTATGGGATTTGTATACAGTTATTGTATACCGTTGTCGTGTTTTAATGTTGATATTAAATGTCTGTATATGCTAAAACACTAGACGCGGGCGCAGAAACGTGGGCAAAAGGCAAAGTTTACTTCGACTCTTCTTTAAACACGATTACGATTATTAAAACATTGGATTTTCTCCGTTATCATTGTCCTCGGACAATGGATCGCATTTTTCTCAGAACAGATAAAAGAGAGTTTGCTTCTTGCCGTCCTCTGCGTCTTCATTGCGTAATATCACCGAGATATTGATGACGATCTTTTGGCGAAAGACTTGTGTTGTGATCAAATTGGTGATTCCTAACTATCGCGTCGCTTTAGTGCTCACAAGCTTTGCTTGAGGACCTTAGAGGCCATTCCTTTAGCTTGTGGTGGACGTTGGTGGGCGGCTAATTGAGAGTCAGGAGAATCGACCAATACGAAAGGAATAGGCAATGTTGGCAGTATCGAGCGCAGATGTTAGATGTTACGACCTGCGGCGCGCTTATAGCGGAGCAGTCAGGCTTAGTGGGTATTCTCTATTAGGCGTTAGTCCTACATAGCCGTGTGTGTGTTCAGGCCCCGTCAATGCATTCTGACGTAAAAAAACATTATAGAATGTTGGCTAATCGAGGTGTCTCGTACCTAGGGCCCCAGAAGTCAGTGAATTAATGACATAATAATTAACAGCATTTTTTTACCAAAAAAAAAACCGACCGCAATATGGTGCCAAAAAAGGTACACCCTTTCGAATAAAAAAAAAAAATTTCCAAATCGGTTCACAATTCTCGGAGATATGGAGTCAACAATCATACAACTAAATAAAAAAAAATCAGTCGAATTTAGACCCTCCTTCTTTTTTTGATGTCGGTTAAAAGCAGTTTAGAATGTTGGCTATCGAGGTGTCTCATACCCTAAGGTCTGTGCATTTCTGTCACAAAAATGCGTGATGCTGTCACTTACAATCTCCCCGATGTGCATATGCTCGGCGACCCAGTCGCGGCCCTCGCGGAACTCGTCGTGCATGCCCATCAGGTAGAGGGTGTCCAGCCCGTCCACGATGGTGGCGCCCAGGTCGCCGCCGCCGAACACGCTCGACAGGTGCGCACGCTTCGATATCGGCTTCAGCTCGTTCTTGCCCCACGCGTACAGCTTGTAGTTGTTCCACGCGTGCCGCATCATCTGTGGACAAGAGTTTATAGAATAAGTATGCTTCGTAATATGGGAAGGGATGTAAGGGAGCGGCCTATTATCTTTTCGCTCCAAGCCAACCTCACCTGCCCGTGGTATATCCTGCCGAATAACAAACGAGGCGCTGGCAACCGACTGGTGGCGGTAAAAACATCACAATTAAAGGCGTGGCTAAATACCACAGACAGATGACGGGCAGCAGTGTCACCAGAGCGAGAAGCTACACCCTGCGATCGCCAACCCGCCTGCCCGGCGTGGCGATTATGGGTATATCCTCCAGATGTTTGCCCTAAAGTGGCGAACAACTGGAGAGGCCTGCAAGGGACTGCAATGGGCTGATGATGATGATAATTCGGAAAAGAATTATACTTTCAACTAGCTGCTGCCCTTAGCTTTGACCGCATGAATATCAGTGATATAACAAATAAATTATGGCTTATGTGTCAACCTGATATTAATTAATATAAGCTATGTTACTGCATAATATACTTATTACATTAACATGACATGACAGGCTCGGTGGCTCAATTGGTAGTGACCCCTGCCTTCTGATCCGAGAGTCGTGGGTTCGATTCCCACCCGGGACAAACATTCGTGTGATGAACACTTGTGTTTGTTCCGTGTCTGGGTGTTAATATTTGTATTTAAGTATTTATTTGTGGTACCTTCGTTGTTCTGATACCCATAACACAAGTGCTTAAGCTACTTACTTTGGGATCGGAGCAATGTATGTGATGTTGTCTGATATTTATATTTATTTATTAAAATCCGTTTAGTAGTGTTCGCGTCTGAAGAAGTAACAAACATCGATCCATCCAAATAAACTTTCGCATTTATATTAGTAGGATAGGAAGTAGGATTTGACAGAACCGAAAGTTAGTTTCCTTACAGATAGAAACTTAACTCCAAACAAAAGTATTGTAACAGACTTAAATATTATCGTAGCCAGTCAACTCTCGAACTACAATAATTGACATAAGATAAGATACAAGAAATTTGTCGGTTTGTGAAAAAATGTAGGTACGATTAATTAAGACACCTATTTAGAGCCTAATGAACGGATGTGGTAATCACCAGTGCGAACTCATTTAAACGCTGGATACGAACACAAAAAAGTTCCACCCAAGTTTATTTTATTGCATTCATAAAACGCAGCAAACCAACCGGCAAGCGACTGTAATGAAAAACTTTCAAGACTTATTTCATCTAAAATGAACATGACTTACAAAAGTCGAGAAGTTTTTTTCAAACTAAACGTGAACATATTTTCATAAAGCAAAGGCGACATTTCACATCTCAAAGGCGAGCATGAGCGGAGTCTATTTGAAAACGGCCGCAAAGCCCGGGAGCAAGTTTTAATCTCGACCGGACCGCAGAGACGGGACACTAATGAAAGGATATCGGACTTTCGTCGGGGCCATTAATTATTATTAGGTCCTGGGAACTTCGCGAGTAAATCACCAATGACTTGGAAAAACTGAAGACTTTACCAATTACAGTTTAAATAGAGCGGGAAAAGAAAATTTACATTTGTAAACGGCGCTTAACGACCTCTCGCTCCGGAGGAGCCGCGCTTGAGTGTTCATTATTTGCGTTTGCTTTCATACGTAATAAATGTAGGAAGAGCCGGATTAACATTGAGGCAGTCTTCGCTGTTTGTGCTGCGGCTCATTAGAAAGCCATCGAGGAAATAACCACAACTTGTCATATTATCGTCGTAGTTCTTGAAAAACATATCTTGGAAACTTTTGAGTAATATGAACATCCCAAAGTTATCGCGGTTCTATTATAAGCATCAAAGGAACCTACATGGCGCAGGTCTTAGAATAGAGCAATCTGATTAGGTGGAGATTACAATGACAAAACAAAAACAGCGGATGAAAACAGCGTAGCAAACATTGCTGATGAGAATGGAACAACAAAAATGACACACGACCAACCCAATTGAATCATGGTTACGCTCAGAGTAATTTGAATTTCCTCACATTGTTTTTACCTCAACACCGAGTAAGTGGTAAGTCCGTGCATAGATTTTTGAAAAACCCAATATCGAATAACATTACCGATAGTAGATAACAGTTATCAACGTACATGCACGTGGCATTGCCTAATGATTGTTTCACATTTGAGATTCGCAAATGCCAACTACTCGAGCCATTCTATTTGAAACCTGTTCCGTTATTAGAATTGAAATTTTTGTAAATAAAAGAGCGGAACCTTGAATACTTATCAGGCTCCACAAATAAAAGTCAGCCGGACACGTAACTAATCGCTGTGTAAGGACTCGGACAACAAAGTTTATTTTGGCCAAGTTACTTTATGAACTGTACAAAGAACTGTCAATTCACAGTGTGGTAAATTAACTTCGGTATGTGTGATCCTACCTTAGCGACATACAATCGCCTCTCAGTAACGTCTGTCATTTGGTCTAGGGTGGGCTGATCGGGGGCTGGGGCGGCGTGGCGAGCGGCGCGGGCGACGGTCCCGGCCGGGTGGCCCACTCCGCCCCCCACAGACGCCAGGCTGTACACGAAGAGGAACGTCAGCGAGAACGTCACTCCCGCCGTCACGAACCTCACTAGTTTACGCATCATCCCAACTGACACTGCCCGAGTTAATGCACTTGATTGATAAGATACACTGCTGTGATATGGTCGTTTATCTAATACCGTTATGAACGTTTTGCGATGGTCCGAAGCACGTGCTGTCGCTCGGGCGATTGAGCACGGTCTGATTGATAAAACGTATTCGCGGCGCCCGCTCCGCCGAGATAGCGCTAACAGCTCATACTACAGACTCTGCGTGCCAATTAACCGACTAATACACATTGTTATCGACGCAAATTCCAATTAAGTTTACAAACAGTGGAGCTAACAATCACAGCCCGTGCTCATCCACTCTGTATGTACTTCAATTAACAACACATTAGTGAATTCGTTGTTTTCTTAGAGGACGTGGGTAGGAGTAGTCGATAAGTCGTCTGAAAAGAACTTAAAAAAGTCTATACGGGTAAGAGTTGAAATTGTTGAATCTTATTTGCAGTAAGTAAGGTATAATATCGATTGCATCAATTTTATTATAATGTCTTCCTCAATAACACTTGCAATACGGCAACATTTACTCTTATATTAAATTAAGCTCATATTGCGCGCCGGTTCTCATGGGTTTTTCCTCCTCATTCTTTCCTTATCTGATATTCTAATGCTGTGTACAGCATGGCAACTTTATATAAAACGGTAAAAAAGGTTAACAATAGCTAAATACGGTAGTAAAAAATACACCTAAAACGTTATCAGAGACTTTACGTAAACATTGGATGGAAAACTTGCGAAATTGTAATTATATGAAACTGGGTTAAGATTTCGGTTTGAACTTTAGACCTCGACTCTGACAGTTGAAGTGATAAGCTCCGAATCGTCCAGTCATGTCTAGCCTATATTCCGAGAAATGGTAACAATCCATTTCACAATATAGTTGGTTTCACGATTAATCGAATTGAATAAAAGCTATTTATGAACCATTTTCCTTATTCATATGTTGGTAGATTGATAACTTATAATTGTCACTTTACGGTTTATAGGAGTTCTTCTTAGCATGTAGACGGCAATATATACAAATTCTAGTCTAGTCTTCCAGTATTTAGCCACACAAACGAACATCTCCCGTGACCAGTATAAACTTATCCTGTGTACAGGAGAAAGGGCACATAGAACAAGATATAAGGTAAAAGACTTGAGGGGACAGACCGCAAGCGCAGACTACATTGGACTAGCCCGCTAACCGCTAAACCCACCTGCACGTGATCTCCTTACTACGGTCGACCTGTGTTCGGAGTTAAGACAAGGAAGTTAGCAAGATGGCAAGGCTCTCCACAGATGACACGAAGTCCACAGAAGGAGCATATAGGAAATCTACGTCGTGAGATAATAACGTTTAAAAGCTTTTATACCTAGGTACATCTATTGGGAAGTTGCGATATTTTAAAAGTAAAAACATATATCGGCCTCACCAAAGTATTTCTCCGTAAATGTCGTATGCCCGTATACGTCAAGCATAGCGCGTTGAAAGATTCTAGTGCAATTGAGCAAAAAGTCAAATGCCGTAGTACGCGTTATGGCCACTTTAGTTATTTTGGTGTGTCCTGGAGACCAGTGTGAGTGAACTAGTGTAACATATTGTACACATTCCTCTACATAAATATGCTACATTCCCATCACATATGTTAGCCAAAGAATTTCCATAAAATTTAACAGCTGTCATGATAGCATAGCTTCACCTTTGTGAACGTTCATAAAAATTATGATATGATCAAATTACTCACACCGATTTGGCAAATAAAGAAAAATTCTTTTCATTCTGTTGCCTAAACGTTGGACGGGGAAGGTCACGGCTGGGGGATATTAACGAACAGAAATCTGTCTACGTCAGCAAAATGCTAAATGATGACGGCGATAAAAGATTCATTAAATCGCTAATACATCAATTCAATGGCGTTATTTGAACGAAAAGCGATGGGCCGAATAAATTATAAGGTAAACACTTTCATTCATTTATTTAGAAATTAATGATTAAGATATTTAAAGCGTGCTTTACCTAAAAATGTATTCTTTGTAAGTCTAAGAACCTTAGATCTATACTGTGCGCTGTATTAAGCTCTGCTTTACCTTTTGTGAAGCTTGGCTTGGTAGTAGCCATATAGTATAGTAAATTAATACGTATTGCTTAGTTAAGTAATGTGTAATTTATTTAACCCGGCAAACTAACTAAGTAAGTCCAGTATAGAAGATTTAGATTACGAATGAAGACGTAGATTTTTTTTTGTGTAAAACAAGACTATTATGTGTAAAACTGATTTTAAAATTTATTTAAGCAACATTACGCCACATTTTTCTATAACCATCATCAATCATCAAGTGCTGATATGACTAAGGGATGTTTTAAAAAGCTTTTTAAATAAAGAGTTAAAGATTTATTTGCTAATTTAGTACAAAGATTAGGTGTAGTATGTTAAATTTCAAAACAACTTTCAGGAGAAAATGAAAGAAAGCATAGTAGTCTTGAAAAACTTAAAAATTGAGACCTTCTTAAATTTTGGTTATTTACTAATTGACTGAAAACATCATCATGATGATTAATTGGCTGAAACTGCTACAGATTTTATACTGTAAAAAGCTCCACTACACATTTGCGTTCAAATTGAATTTTCCGTTAGTCAAAATGATGAAACTATGCTAATTACGAGCTACAGTAGCATTTCATCCATCAGTCCGCCCAATTAATCAGCTGACAGCTGCGTGTTTGTAAATCAGTCGAGCGCTAAAACGTTACGCGCAATGTGTAATAACTAGTGTTGCTATAAATAAAAGCTGTAGTATAGTAGCTATACTATGGGCATAGCAGTAGTGGAGGGAGATTAATGCACACTATGCACAGGCCTTTTTTTTAATTAGGTTTTTTTTACAGTATACAGAACAACGTTAGAGTGTGTTTCCACCGATCTGGGCGCTTGACGAAGGTGCCGGGGTTTTTGTGGGTATTCCTTGCCTCCTAACCATTTGATGCAGGGTGTCTGCCTAGTGTTGCGATGACAATACTCATGATGACCAGGCTAATCTCTAGATTGTCTAGAGATTTATAAGCACACAACACTAACCACGGTTGTTTTGTAGATAACGCTATATCGGCGAATTCACACAATGCGATAGATCATCGAAGTTATATGAAAAGTTATCTACTATAACAGATAGATGGCGCTGGTAAACATAATCATTGGATCGACATATTTGTTAATGTTTTACAATAACTACGCGATCACAACCTGCCACGTCGCATTATTTGAAAGCTTTACCCAATAATGTCATCGAATTAATTCAACGTGTCAACTACTGCGATAAACAGATGGCGCTGATCATTTGGACACCGGATCTGAATCCTTTAGCTCCATATGTATCATTAACTGCCAGTATTCTGGCTATTAAGAGTATACTGGAGCGTAAGTATACGTTGTAGTGCCTGCGCACGCGTCGGTAATAATACTTCACTGACTACGTTGAGCCGCTTGCCGAGGCGCCGAGGCTGTCATGATGCCACGGCCATAACTATATCTGAAGGAAATTTTGGTTCGTTTATCATCATCATCATCAGCCTATCCCAGTTCGGTGCTGGATGTAGGCCTCTCCAATTGTGTGCACACTTTGGTCATACATCTGGAGGCTTTGCCCATTATAGCCACTAGTCGGTTGCCAGTTGCCGGCGCTTCATTTGTTATTCAGCAGGATGCATCACGGGCTTGGAGCGCAAAGATGATAGGTCGCTCCCTTACATCCCTAACAAGATTCCCCTGCAGTAATATTTACTAGCACTGTTGGTGATTAAAGGCGTGTCGGAGCATCGGTACATCGGTACACGTAAGGGGCGGTTTAGTGCCGGCGCACGCGGCCGCAAGTGATAGTTCGGCTCGCCGCACAGTGGGCTGAAAATCGACTTTCATAGACATAGGGACGTCAACTTAAAAGTGTCGCTTTTTTTGTTGAGAACTGCTTTTACCAACTATTTACATACTCTAAAAAGTCGAAAAAGTTAATTTGGCGTACAAACTAACGAGTTATATTTCTTTTGCGAAAATTTTGTATGAAACTCTTATGAAAAATCCGATTTTCTTTGGAACTGCAAGTCAAACCGTAATATCCTTACAGGGGGTCATAATACTAATTATTTGTGATTTTTTGACATACCGCACATAACGGTAACGACTGCAGAATTTTTTTAAAAAAATAAGAAAAATATTTTTTTTTATTATTTCGAAAAATGATTCATTTTATTCATCAAATCAATAAACTAGGTTCTAATTAGCTACTATTACCTTCCTAACCTAATTAAGGACTAGTATTCAACAACACAAATCATAATTTTATTCTGAGAAGTGAGTAAGTAATTAGGATTAAGAGTTCCAGTTATACTTTATCAGCTAATTTAATGAATGAAACTAGTTAGCAAAGAGAAATTTGTACGTAAAAATAGTAATAATAATTCATTCCAATTAACATTAATTTATAATATATAGTATTTATTTGGTACAAATATATGGTAATTATATAACAAAAAGATTACAAATTTAATTTATCGTCTTATAGGCTTCAAAAAGTTAATGTCAATGGCACAGATTCTTCTGGTGCCCCTTTGTTGATGGGTGTGCCCCAAGGCTCAATATTGGGACCCCTACTTTTTCTCATCTATATAAACGATCTTCCGCACTTTACAAATAATATATGTGAGACCGTATTGTTTGCAGACAATACTTCCCTCATTTTTAAGGTAAATAGAAAGAAAACCAACTTTGATGATGTAAATTGTGCTCTCGCTAAAATAGTACACTGGTTTACAAACAATAACCTGCTGCTTAATGCCAGGAAAACCAAGTGTGTTAAATTTACAATGCCAAATGTCAAACAGGTTAACACTAATATTATCATGAACAATGAAGTTATTGAATTAATTAACTCTACAGTATTTCTTGGCATCAATCTAGACTCAAAGTTGCAATGGGGTCCTCATATTGCTGTCCTGGCTGGAAGGCTTAGTTCAGCTGCATATGCGGTAAGGAAAATCCGGCTTTTGACTGACGTTGAAACGGCAAGGGTTGTTTATTTCAGTTATTTCCATAGCATTATGTCATACGGTATTCTATTATGGGGGTCAGCTGCTGACATACAAACAATCTTTGTACTGCAGAAGCGGGCCATCCGCGCTATATATGGTTTAAAGACACGCGAATCACTTAGAGTACGTTTTAAAGAAATCCATTAAACACAATTAAAAAACTTAAAAGTAACCGAAGTATCAGACAATGTCGATGGTTCTGGACTGATCACATATTCGCTAGATCTTTGGTATTCTTCTTCAATCGATTGCGGCAAGACGAAACTTCTTGACACTCAATTCGGCCAATATACATCAGCCTGAAGCTAATTTTCGTACTGTTTTCTAAATATATCAAGAATACGATGAGATCTCTGCCATCTTTGTGAAGCAGCTCGTGCAAATCTTCGACAAAACTCGTCCAGCGTCACACGATCTTCTTCAGCAATTTCATCACTCAGGCGATTAACTACTGCTCTGAATAATACTTTATGATGAAACGAAGTACATTCACCTCTCAGAATAACAAAAAAGTCCAAATTCGTACGTAGACTTTCCATTGCAAGTATTTCACGGTCGCGGAGTAATAGTCCGAAAGTTTGGAATAAACTGAACTATTAGGTAAAAAATTGATTTTTATTTTAATATAATTTATGTCTCCAAATATAAAAAATGCAGGTTATTAGTAAATAAATTATTCTTAATTTTTATAATCAGTTTTCCTAGTAAAAGCCCATAATGATGATAAAGTATAACTGGAACTCTTAATCCTAATTACTTACTCACTTTTCAGAATAAGATTATAAATTATGATTTGTGTTGTTGAATACTAGTCCTTAATTAGGTTAGGAACATAATAGTAGCTAATTAGAACTTAGTTTATTGACTTGATGAATAAAATGAATAATTTTTCGAAATAATAAAAAAAAATATTTTTCTCATTTTTTTAAAAAAATTCTGCAGTCGTTACCGTTATGTGCGGTATGTCAAAAAATCACAAATAATTAGTATTATGACCCCCTGTAAGGATATTACGGTTTGACTTGCAGTTCCAAAGAAAATCGGATTTTTCATAAGAGTTTCATACAAAATTTTCGCAAAAGAAATATAACTCGTTAGTTTATACGTCAAATTAACTTCTTCAACTTTTTAGAGCATGGAAATAGTTGCTAGAAGCAGTTCCCAACGAAAAAAGCGACACTCTTAAGTTGATATCCCTATGTCTATGAAAGTCGATTTTCAGCCCACTGTGCGCCGCAAGGGCGATAAGTCACCGGAGGCTGCGCTGCGGCGCTAGCGGCGCGGTATATTACCGTACTAGCGGCCCAGCCATAACACTAAATCTGAAGGAGGCCCGGGTTCGTTCGCGGCTCACTTAATTACCGCGCCGAGATTACTGCGAGAGCCGTCCGCACATATTGCCGCAGATAACTTTTCTCTGTCATTCGCTGTGTGGATTACTTTCGCTTTCCTTTATCGTCGAGAGCAAAAAAGCCTTAATTTTCTTGTGAGAAAATATCTGAGCGCGCGAATGCTTTATTATATTGGGGAAAAGGGCTTAAATACGGCCTTTAAATAAGACGCAACATACGAAAACAAGTGAGGTAACAGCTACACAAAAGAATCGAAGCCATTGAAATATACTCTAATCGGGTGACTCAACATTGAGGAACTGAAGCGAAACGGAACTAAAAAGGGTTAAGGGTTCCTACATTTGTCAAGAGACCTTCCTTTTCCACTTTAGGCAATACAATGTAATTTCTAGGTTAGACTATATTGAAATCATTGTCAATCGGAATATTGACGTGAAAATACTCCCAAACATACAAGAAAATAACGAGAATATTATAACGAGTTCATAATAAGCGCAATATTTCTTAGTCGTAAATAGCAAAAATTATAAAATATCACACATTTGCTTGTTTGAATAAACATCATAATAATGAATCAAAGGAATGCATGTTGTACATGCAAGTAAACGATACACAGCTTAATTACACTTTTGTATATAGGCAAGCAATCCATAGAAATTTACACTACTACATTGTTATAAACAATATTGTATTCGTAATCCTAAAGATTATTACTGAATTTCGACTACAGCGGTTAGATTACTAAATCTCCATAGAGATTAGATTAGCTTACGTGGCATCATTGATACGAGTACAATATTCATAATTGTTACTCATTCTTCCTCAATTATCTGTTTAATGTGTTACATGATTGGAATTATCTGGTATTGGGCCTAATCTTTAGAGGCGTAGGAACATGCTTTGCGACGCGCGGGGATGTCTCAATGCCAACATCCTGTCTTCCGGTTGCTTAAATGTATCACTATGTATTTTTGCAAATAAACTTTTGTTATTGTTATTGTTATTATAAATAAATCAGATACATATAATGCTTGCGAATTGATTCGCATCTCGCATTCCTGCGTGAATTCCTTCCCGTTACCCAAATCGGGAAGGGAGACACTTTGCCGCACGAATTTGCATTGCATTGCATGGCAGTTTTGTGTACAAAGGTTATAACCCTACTCAGAATTCGTAACCGTTTCGGCTTTTGGTCAAAACAGCCGCAAAATAAGAAATAAGTAAAAAAAATATTGTTTTTTTTTTAATCATCCCGGACACAAATTGTCAGCACATGTTACATAGTCTATCCGGCGGAAGTTGCGGTCCGAGTTGCAATAGAATAGGAGGCCCTACAAGTTGATTCACCCCACAATGTCAGCCGCAGTTAGGATAGGACGAGTGCAAAAAATAAGGCTTGCTATTTTCCGGCATTCTTTCGACTGGCCGAGAGTGATTCGAGCCACATCATTTCATTTATCGCCTTCACAGCGGCCCCGAGAGATGGGTCAGTGGTTCATGTTTTATCTTTGGAACTTGATATGAGGTTCAATTTTGTTTATTTCTCCATCAAAACTTAAGTTACAGAGATATGTACAAAGAAGACGACTGTGGTATCTCAGTCCTAGTGGTTTGATCTATTCGTACTCGTATTACGAGTATGATTTTGAATTGTGTTTTGCGTAAGTGTGTGTTAACAAATTACTCAGTTCCAATTTTATTGCAAATAAAAATGTAAGATTTGAAGAACACTTCTTGAAACTTTTTCAGGGTTGATGTTTGAAACGGAATTTCCTAATCATAAAATGTGTTCCTAAATATTGGTTCAATATGTTTGAAAAATAAAGAACTGGCACAGAATATGTTGTAGCTAATAGAAATTAATCAGACGAACGTGTTGAAAACAAAATGGTATGTTTCACCAAGAATATATTTTGTAAGTATGTGAATAATGGCGGGGTGACTCAGCGACATAAATAAGGAACGCGACGAGGGTGGCTGAGGATTGCGCTCAAACTGTCATAATGTTAACGCGTTCACTCAATTTTACGTCATCCCGGGAACAGCACACGCTGTATCAGATATAATATAGTCGCCGTGTATTCTGGGCATCGATGGAGAACGTTCCAGCATCTTAATAGAATCATACGAATTAGAATCTTAGCCGATCTTTAAATTTGGTTCTGACCACTGGATCATAACTTGTCTTAACCAATGTTGCAAGGACGAATTTGAAAGATAGGAAACATGAACAATGTTATTCGAATGGGTGAATCGAATCTGGTTCGGTTCAATCCGACGAAGACACAGCTGTGCGCGTTCACTGCGAAGAAGGACCCTTTCGTCGTGGCACCAGAGTTCCAGGGTGTATCTCTCAACATATCTGGGAGTATCGGGATCCTGGGCATGGAAATCTCCAGCAAGGTCCAGTTTGGGCGTCATTTGGAGGACAAAGCTAAATTAGCTAGTAAGAAATTGGGTGTCCTTAACAGGGCGAGGCGGTTCTTCACACCGAGTCAGCGGCTTGTGCTGTACAAGGCCCAAGTACGACCTCATGTGGAGTACTGCTCTCACCTCTGGGCAGGCGCCCCGAAATACCAGCTTGACCCATTTGACGCCCTCCAACGACGAGCTGTGCGGATTGTCGGTGATCCTGATCTCACTAACAACTTGGAGACGTTGGCCCTGCGTAGAGACTTTGGCTCCCTTTGCGTCTTCTACAGACTCTTTCACGGAGAGTGCTCTGAGGAGCTATTTCAAATTATGCCAGTGTCACCATTTTACCACCGCACTACTCGACGCCGCGGCAGGGTCCATCCATACCATTTGGAAACTTTTCCATCCAGAACTGT
Source organism: Conogethes punctiferalis (assembly GCA_031163375.1). Taxonomy (NCBI): domain Eukaryota; kingdom Metazoa; phylum Arthropoda; class Insecta; order Lepidoptera; family Crambidae; genus Conogethes; species Conogethes punctiferalis. The sequence goes on along the minus strand of CM062083.1, from coordinate 14,684,737 downwards.
ACGTTTCCAACGTTCATTCTTTCCGCGTACCTGTAAGCTCTGGAATGAGCTCCCAGCCGCGGTGTTTCCTGATCGCTACGACTTGTCCTTCTTCAAACGTGGTCTAAAGAGAACTCTTTCCTCACGGTAGGCAGCGGCTAAGCTGTGCCCCTGGCATTGCAGAGTCTATGAGCGGCGGTAACCGTTTAACATCAGATGGGCCGCTTGCTCGTCTGCCACCCATAGCAATAAAAAAAAAAAAAAAAAAATATTAATTGGGATGATGACTAAAAAATAATTTAATGTCCATCAGATAGATTAATGAAAAATATTGGATACGTATTTTTTATTTTGCCTCTTGTTCAAAAACTTACGAAGATACATTGATTTTAAATGTCACATGACGTCACGTTAGAGTACAAAATATACTCTAACGTGACGTAGTTAGCCCCCACTCCGTAACTTTAATGCGCTATATCTAAGTATTTTCTTGTTATTTCGACAAAACAAAAAATACGGGTCTTATATTTTTTTATTATCTAAGAGACGGACTAATTATTTTCTTCATTTTCATACCTTGTCATCATCCGTATTAAACCATTAAAGAAACTATTAGCCTATTAGGTAAGCAAATTATCTTCATAATGTTTAGGTATTCTGTTATATCATACCGATACTATCATCAAAGTAATTTAAATAACAAATTTTTCACAGAAGCTGTGCTTTAAAATTAGAATTCTATAATCAACATACGGTTTAATCTAAGGATTAGAAAAAAAAACTGTTAGGAAATATTATGATTAGATAAGTAAGTAATTACATTAATAACTACCATGTTGATAATGAAAATAATCTATTTTGTATAACGTTATCGTATGACTATGTCACACTTCATAGTGTAAGTAGATAAAATATCTAACCCGGGATTTTTTTAAAGTTACCATGACATGCGCCTTCTTGGCCCAAATTGTTAGTTGCATACAAATGTATACTTACTATGTAAAAAATTACAACCTTTTCGTTTCTTATGTACCTACCTGCTTTAGCTGTACATTTAACGTTCTGGGGTGAATTACCCCTACGCTATGTTTAACGCGGACCACACGAGCAGAGCCCGTGGTGTTAGTTGACACCCTGTCACTGATCGATTGTCCCGTTCCCAAACACCGATCCCTATTTTGCTCTTACTGTTACAATGTACTAATCCTTTATACATACAAGTTTTTCATATACTCATTGTTACCTAAAGGTGTTTGGAAAAAGGCCCGTTGGTTGATTTAACAGTGAGGGCCGACGGTACGGAAAGCATGTATTCAATGTAGAATACGTGAGGCGTAATGTAGTTTATGTATTCATTCATTAAGGCTATCAAGCTGCCAAGATTTTCGGCACAACCTTAATACTTCGTCCACACAGTACAATAGTCTGACAGACTAAACACATACAACCATTGCATCAGTATTGCGTCGGAATAGAGTCCATTTTGAAGTAACATTACGCCTTTTGTATTGTTCATCGTAGGTTTGCCGGCGAAAACACACGTTTATCTTGATTACAGTGACGTTGACGGCTCGAGACGCGAACTAGCAATCCGTAAAATTAAAATTTACGAAGACACGAGGACAAAAACCCGACAGGGAGACACCGATTAGACGTAAGACGAGATTTGTCTATCTCAGACAGTGGGACGAGACCGTCGTCGCAGTAAAAACGTCACGAGCGAACGCCTTTCTCGGAATTCATTTTACTTTTCAGCCACCATTTGTACCTAGCCTCGTCTAGTTTGTTGATATTGTTGTTGTCAAATTCAATTTTATAGCTGTTTTAAGTGATCTATAATCACATGGTAATAAGTTTGTTGGCTAACTTTTATACCATATCTTATTCTTGCATGAAATTGCATATTTTAAACACACCCCAAAAACTAATTTCTCTACGAGAACAGTAGTATATGGTAAAAAAATACTGAAGCTTCGTTATAATTAACAACAAAAAGTTAAAACTTAGTAATTACAGGCACAGTCTAAAATTTTAATGAATAAATCATTTGAAGATGACGTGGTATGCCACTAATGCAACCGCCACTTGTACAATGTACATTCAATGCGAGCCAGAACAAGTCTTTAATCGGAATGACGTCTCAAAAATTAAAGTCGTATGTATTGTGTGATTGCATTGATGTTATGTCAGGCCAATTTCATATTGTAATGGGTCTCCCATGTCGTCGAAATCATTTATATAATGATGCTAGGTTATAAAGGTCATATGCTTTTCCTAGTGATTAATTGACAAACAATGGCATTTCGCATTAGTTTATCCACTTAAACTTCGTTGTGCAACAATAAATAAACAAAATCTCACTAATGATGCGCAAAAGCGTCTGTAATCACAATTGATTTCCGAAAGTCAAATGTCACTATCATTTGGATGCTACCCAAGTTAAAAGGACGACAGGGAGCGCTCATTTGAGCCCGTGTTACATTCGAATGCCATTTATTCATGGGCCATCGAGTCGGCAGATCAGCCGCTGATCAGGGATCAGGCGCGTCGCGACAGGGCGCCGCGTCGGGGCACAGTTTGCGTTTTTCACTAATGGAAAATCTGCATAATGGACCACTCCTTCCCTGATTCGATTTGTACGGCGAAGCCCGCGCCCGCTTCCGCTAATGCTCCGCTGCCATTTACTCCCGAATGAGACAGTTTTTGTCGATCTCCTTTTGCAAAGTGAGCTTGGAAGTGGCTGCCTTTGTGACTTAACTTCCTTTCATGAGGATAAAACGACCGATCGGCGGCGCCTGTCTCCGCTGCGAACATGGCAACCCTTGTAAGCGATATCCAATAATGCCGGGCCCTTGGGCGCACTCGTGTTTATGCCCATTACGGGACACCCGGTCTGAATGATTCGTTATCAGCCCAGACTATGGCGGATAAAATTGCATAGTCACCGTTAAATATGATAAATAATAGAGGCAGACGTGAGAACGGACGAGAACAATGTTCACGTTTCATAATTAACGCTAATTGTATGTTTTATGGATTTATAAAAACCGGTCACGGAAAATATACAAAGCTGGGTAAAAATCGTATAAATAGAAACCTTTTTATGAGTGGAACAATGCAAAATCATTTTTATTTAGCGTCCTACTGAGGTATGGCGAGGGGCGGAAACGAAAAATATATTGGATAGAGGTTTGCACACCCAACATTTATCATTATCACATCGACGTCATGGCGGGCCACCGCACCTTCGCCTCGTAGTAAATCAAAAAATCTGCCAGTTGTGACATCAACAGGAACCACTTAAGTCCGTTCAGTGAAGCTTTTACGTTTCGCATAATTGAATCGTATCTTTGTGATTCTTTTCCGAATTCATTTCGAGTGATTGTTTGTCCATAAACAAACACGAACAAAAGGAGCGGTAGAAAGTAATGGTCTCTATTCGGGAGTACATGAAAGAACAATAAAATAATACATTCCCGCTGTTTCAGTCGCGCAGAAAAGGAAAATGTGACTGGAGGGCATTTATGTGTGCGAGTAGTTAACGTGCGAGCCGGCAGGTGCGCCCGAGGAAATATTTTCACACTTCGGCACCCGGCGCCGCCGACAGAAAAACGAACCGACGAAAATCAGCCGAAACAAGCGAAACTAGCAAATGATAAATCGAACACGTTATACTTCGCTTATTTTAGTCGGGACTAACGAAATAACGGTGAAGAAAAAATAAGATACAAAGGTAAGAATAGTGAGATTGATGACGAAGTGACGATGAAAGAAAAGCGTGTGAAATGAGAGTGATTTAAAACTGTCACGTTTGCTGGAAGTAAAACAAGAGCGTTACGGGAAAAGCTTAATCTTGTCTAGCGACTATGACGAGCGCTAAAAAGTAAATCGAGCCTCCTTCATTACTTATTCCTGCCAAGGACCTTATTTTGCATTGGAGATTCGACGTGGCCCATTCCCGAAAAACAATGCTAAGCAACTCCGAGAACTCAAGTTCATTATCCTGTTATTTTTTCTGTAAATTGCGAGTCATTGTTTTTATGTTGACCTCTACAACGAGATCGCAATAAGATTGCAATTGTAATATGAGTTTCGAAATCTAAGATTGCTACTATTATAGATTGAACCTACATGATTTTCTCATTCTTGCAGTAATTACTAGAAACTTTATAGTTACGGATAAAATGTTACTGAATTTTAAGCTTTTATAGTAGGTACTAAAAGGCACAAGTTTCTCGTATGTATAATTTAAACATGTACATACATGCCTAATGCCATAAAACCAACATGCTCATAGCAATACAAGTACATAGGGAATTTATAGAGATGAGTATAACTTTTTCAATGGCATTACAGCCATATAGTTTTCTGTAGAAACCTCGATTTGTTCGGGTTAAGCCGCGGTCAAGCTATTGTTACATAAATCAAGACTTACACAACGCCAGTTTCCGTTTGACCAATCGCGTACAACATCCATCCTTTACACTGAAATAGTGCCGTGTAAACAATCCAAACACAAAATCTGTTCCAGTTCACGAAGGCCGCACAGAATTGGTCCTTGCAAAATAAAAGCGTATAACGAGGTTAGAATGGAGGGCAGCGGCATTGTGGCCAGTTCATTTGAATTTATAAATGGGTGCATGCATGTAAGCGCGGGCAATGAAACGCCCATTCACGGGGCTGCAACACCGCTCTATTTGTTCAGGACAGCGTAGACGGAAGTTCGTGTAGGCGCGGGCCGCCGACACCGGTGCGTTTCCGCCGTTCGGCCGCCGCTGCACGCTCCGGGCTGCGGCTCGTCTAACCGTCATACGATATGCTGGGATTACTAAGCTAAATTCTAACGAAAACAAATAAGCTTCAATTCAAAAAGTCCTGTTATCGTGAGTTCTTATGAGTTAGTAAAACAGTGGGCGACTTAGCAAGATTTTTCGCAGATGACAGGACATACAATCAGAATTTTGTTCAGTGTGTTTCATTTTCGATTGATTGCAATAAAGTCTAGACAGACACCTAAGATAAGATAATAAAAGAAATTTGATCGTTTGAGGACATTGGACCTTGCGAGGATAATGCATGCACTCAACAAGAAAGAAAAACTGTGGGAATTAAGGTGGAAAGCGGTGCGGACATACATCGCACTTTTTACGAAATAGAAGTGCTAAATACTGGGTCTATGGGTTGGGTATACTATACGGCCACGATTCCGCAATCTTAAAAAGATTTCCTCGCCGAACACAAAACTTAGGTGAAAACATTGAACCATTCGAGCTCCGTAACTCCGTAAGAATGACTCATAAAATAAAACAATGCTTTTGTAGTCTTCGCAGCTACGACTCCCTCCGAATGGGAGGTAGTTTCAAACTTGCGAATTATGACTCATTCATTTACGACTTATGATCTTGCCGCAAAACATCTAAAGACTAGTTACAATTAACTAGCATTACGCCCGCAGCTTCGATTGCGTCAACTTAAATTACTCAGAGAAACAGTATTATGTCACCCCGTTTTGTAACTTAGGGTGGAAATTTAACGACTACAAAATTATACAGCATCATCTATAGAAAGCATTCGCTGTCGACGTTTCGTGTTTACTCAAAAAGTACGAACGTCTTGGCCATACCTAATAAATGCACTGTTTCGTAAGTAGCATTTAGTTTTTACAAATATTTTCCTTGCTTTCTAAATTATGCATCAAAATAAAATGTCCCATAATCATAATCTAGTAGTCCAACGGGAAACATTAGTTTGAGAGTTTGGATTTTCAACTGACATTTTCCATATAAATCAATCAATTACTTTCTTCTAGATAGAGCCGCATAGTAGAAATGATAAACCCATCATAAACCATTTGATGAAATCAAGCTAATGATATCTTAAAAGCGGAAGAGAGAGCGCTCCTCGGGCACAGACACGCAAGCTTCGAACTCGTAAACAAACAATTTTACATTAATCCATTTCTCATATCTCTAATAATGTCATTTCTCCTGACAACCTGCCGAGACCTATTAAAGGCACATACTTCATGGATATCATTCGTTTTATAGACATTATTGTGATGGACTTTATGATCACATGAATCTTCCATTTAAGGTAATGTGTTTCATCGTTAATAGGGGAGAAAACTCCGAAAACCTGAAAGTACTACTGATCAATCGCACAGAATAAAGAAACGTGTTTCTCTTTAATGATAAGACATTTAGAGAACAGATTGTGCCTCTCGGTTAGGCAATAAAAATATTATAATATAGATTAGACATAAATTGCTTTTTTTAATGTATAGGCAGCATTATAAAGCTCTGACTAATGTAAAAATGACACTCAAAAACATACTAAATAGAGCAAGCTATAGGGGAAATAACTATTCAGGTGGGACGCCTAATCCTTTGGTGCTTACTATGCTTGCTACTCTCGCCTTCAAAAACTGGTTTATGTCTCACTTTGTGGCATGAGTAACCATTGTGTGAACATTTCTAGATTCACCAATACTGGATGTCTTTAACCATGATTTAGATGACAAAAGCAAAAGCTCTATTCTAAAGACGCGAAACATGCCTAATCTCGCATAGAGGCGGATTACAATCTCCGAAGGCAAAGCTTTGTCGTCCAAATTTTAATTGGCCGTTTTAAATATACAGGTAACAGAAACCAAATTCGACTAGTGTTAGCAAAACCGCAACTCGGCACTCAATAACCTAACACAGGTAAGCACAACAATAGCCACCTATCTGCTCTAAACTCAACCATTGTTGGGAAATACACGACCGCGTCATATATTCACAAATTGAATTTCTGTACGCACTAACTGGTAGTTCTAAATTTTAGTTTCATTGTAATGTATTTGGCGTAGTCTATCGGCTTATCAGAAAGATGTTTAAGTGATTCTTCTCACTAAACGCTGCATTTGGTTAATTCTAAATAATAATAATAATAATAATAAATATATTTATTTTTCTTCCACAAAACTCATGCTTAAAACTATCTTAACTAATAGAAAAATGTGCATTTTAAATTAAGTTATGTGGTAGACTGGAGCCTGAAACTAAGCCTATAATTAGGCTTGCTATTTTCAGTACACCAGGCCACTCCCCGGACTTTAAGGACATTGATGTTGCACTCATTTTTAGTTTTAAGAATTAACATAATTTGTATATATGTAGTTATATCATTGGGCGCCTACATTTTAAACAAACCAAAATATACATACTTTATTATAGATAAATTTTCATTATTGGTTATTAATTAATTATTTATATCATTATTTTTTTTATTTATTTAATTTATGTAAAAAGTTTGCTATATTTTTTTTTTTTTTTAAACCTATTTTATTTCATTTTAAATATATATATATAATTTTTTTTTTTAATTGACATTTTATTATACATTAATACTATTTTATTATACATTATAATTATTTTATATACCTACATACAATAGAAAGAGTTTTATTATATTTGATTCAAGAGGTTCTCTGTCTCATCATAATTTAGAGTGTTTAACCATTTGACAATCTTTTTTCTACATTCGAACTCAGTTAGGTTGGTTATTGAGAGGATTTTATTGATTTTATTGTTGTAAATGAATTCACTTTCTAATTTACGATCATAATTAAAGCTCATGGTACACCAAAGGGCTCTAGCCTATGCCTAATTAGGGCGATAAGGCCCTATATGTTAAAGTTCAAAACTAGAATGTAAGTACTTTTACTAGACGAGGATTAGACATAGACCAAATTGTAGACTAACGTAACCAATGTAAACGTATGATTCGTAACTTTCAAAAAAGTTATTTCGCGCGAGTCCTTGCATGATAACAATAACGAGGTATTCCACCAACAACATTGTCTTGTCATTAAGACGATATTCAAATTATGTAATATTTAGTTACATAACAAACTATTTCTGACCGATACAGTTTGTAATTATTGTACCGTGCTTGAATCATAAGAATTATTGATTCACAAATGACTAAATAATTGTAAATGTCTTTCATGACAGGATTATAAATTAGTTCGATTCTATAACTGACGATATAGTTCGATTCTTTTATGACGTCATTAAATTATACCATAATTAAATAACGTATTATACCTACTTAGTCAATTTATTTTACGGCTTTAGCCACGCATATAATATATTTTAACTTAACAAGGCTAACATAAACTTAACTGGGTGTATAAACAAACATATACTTAAAATCCATTAATTTTAAGCTATGAATGAACCATGTCTTCTGATTTATGATAAAAATGAACAAACGTTTAAAACTTGAACAAAAATGAAGATACTTTTATCGGTATCGTGAAATCAAGTAAGCAATATGTATTCAATTTATTTTGCAGAACGATTCACAATAACGAAGCAATACCTATGCTAGAGAAACGGAAACAGCATTGTTCTCGACGGAGAAAGAAACTGGATTTTTTTTAATTCCGTGCACAATTTTTAACATCAAAAAGAAGCTACGAGCAATATTCAGCAAGAATAGTAATTTTGCACGTTTTAACAGAGTCCAGATGTACCCAATGGATGTCCCTCCGCGGATGCAGATGTGTCTGATGCCACAGTGTACAGTGGATTTTGGGAAAAATTGTGTTGTAATGGCGTGGCCGACGTGTTAATATGAATACAATTAAAGTTTCGATAAGCCTCTCTTATAATAAACTTCAGTTATCGAGTTTCAATTCAATACAAGTAATGTAGTTTCCGCGAAACAGATGCGCTTGTCTCATAATTTCACGGAAGAAATATAAATAGTAAATCTAGATGCTTTCTAACAAGAAACAAATAAGACGTAATTTAAACGACATTTTAATAGATCTTAATGAAGCATTTGCAATACGCATAACAAAGAGACACCCACGTTCAAAGGGTTAGTCATGAACATGGATTTTATCATTATAGATATCTTAAAGAGCGAGATTCTCTTTAGTTTTAAGTATCTTACAAAGGACATGCCCGTGTTTCTACTTTGATGACATTTTTTTATTTCCAATACCTTCAGTTTCCTAAACAGACATACGCAGTAATATTAAGGCAAAGATGCTTCACTGTTATATATTTTCGTGCCAATGCTGACGTGCACATTGCACGTACCTATTTCCCTTTAAAAGGTCCCTTCAATCTGTGCGCAAAAAGAACACCAAACAAGTATTTTTTCTAAAAACTTCGTGAAACATCCTCTATGTTTGTATATTTCTTTCTCAAGATAAAAAGAGGATTCAGTTCTTCTTTCGATAAAAAGGGATCTTTTTATCTTGAAAAGATGCAATGGATCGCTAAAGAGAGAGATAAATATATTTCATACGGAATATAATCTCGATGTAGTATTAGAAATTATTATGTACGTAAATAATTAAAACTTTAAAAAATCATTATTATTGCCAATTATAACTTTATTTGGAAGTAAAACATGCAACTCTTATAACGATGCACTCTACACATCCAAATTTAAATTTCAGTGAATCTCATGGACGATCATTTGATTTTCTATGATCTCAGACTGCAAACATTATAGCAGTAGGTTTTCAAGTCCTAGACAAACAGTCTAAAGCGCTTTTACCTAGAGCACGCAATGCACACAAATCTAAACATAGCGAACGTTATCGATTCACACTCAGTGTCCATGCTAGATTCGGGATATCGATTCGATAAACTTTTACACATAATGTAGCTACAAAAAAACCTCCAACCCATGCTTAGAGTCAATTTCGTGACCGATTGTATATTAATGTGATTTATGACTCGAGAGTGTGAGCTGTAATTTGAATAATCAATGTAATTTCGAAAAAATATCAATGTTAGAAAATCTTTCTCTATTAAAACTAAGGAAAACACAGAAAAGGCTGCTTCTACGGTACTAAAAGCTTATTTAGAAAATAATTGCAATGTAAACCATTATTTCCTTTGTTTAACGCGCTCTGTTAGGTTTTTAAAAGCTTTTAGTGGCGCCGTCTGCTCGGTGTTTAATTGTTGTATTTTATATATTTTTCAGAGTGATTCATGGTCCCACGAGACAGGCTAATCTGAGATGTAGTTCGGCGGGGAAGCGCTGCGCCGTCGGCGAGTTTATCTTTTGTGTAAACTTTCATTCGGCGTCTCTAAGCGGGATAAGACTTAAGCTGTAAGGTGTACTAGCGTTAGTACTGAATTTTGGAAGACGGAGAGATGAAACTGCGCACGACACAAGTAAAGTTTTATACTTGCGGCGCGCGTGGGAAATCGTTCCGGGAACATTTTCGATAGCACTACATTTATATAGAGAATGTCTATGTAAGTTAGTGAGTTCTTAATCCATACAACGTAGCTCTCTTCAGGGATTTTGTCCCTAAGGAAAGAAAAAGGGGGTTGGGCTGCTGAATTGATTTATTTACTTAAGGATTTACTTTTCGGACAATGTGTAGGAAAATGTTCGCCCGCTCAGGTGTAACATTAATCTCATTGTCAAAACTCGTAGATTTATATTACTTATGGTCGAGGATTTCAGAGATCCTCTCTGTTGTGAAAATGGACTACTTTTAGAAGCCTTTTCTCTGTTAAAATGCAGTATAAACTTAAAATCAACCAGCCGAGTGGAAGAAGTAGAGTAAATACTTGAAGTATTAATTTAGCTTTATAGAGTTTACCTTGACTCCAGGCAGGGAACGCTAATTAATAAAGACTTATGTACACAATACGCTTTCTATAATTATAAATGTTTAATTAGTAGATCGTCTTTTGTACAAGCTTTTGTGTCAGATAATCGTAATGTGATATCGATTGTTCTAAGCTAATTCCTTTATTAATTTGTTTAGTGAGATATAATCTCGATTTGTTATTGTGTGAGGAGCCCACTGCGGGCACATAATACTTGTAAAGTACATAATACTTGTACTCGTATACAAGAACAAAACACATACCTAAACTTGATATTTTTTGTTAAATGCGGTATTACATTGCCGGTTACAGAGATAAATAATGATTGATATAATTTATTTCTTACACCGACTTTTGATCTTTACCATGACATTCGAATCGCCTAAATATTTGGTCCAAATCTTCATCATCTTCATCATAATAACAATGTAATGCGAGTGTGTAAAATTACATTTACAACATTTATCGTGACTTTCTACCCTACTTCTTATTTCCTTTAGCGTAACTATTAGGGTAACGAGGGGGAATGGCGTTCACTTAAGGAAAACATGCTGTATCTTTCGAAATATTTATTAAAAATCAAAAATAAGAAAAGTCACAAACTCTTTAACTATCGAGTAATTAACTATTTAACAACAAACACATATATCTTTAACCAATTCGTTGAAAAATGCATTTTAAAAAAAATCATGTTTGAGCGTCATTACCCCTGCCTTCGGGTAATGCCGCTCAGGGTCTGGAGTAACATATTTTATTGGAATAAAACAATTATTGTACAATTTATTTACAATATTAATGAGATCTATCTTAAACAATAACAGTAAAGTGTACAATCACGAATTCGCACATAAATAAGTCTTACATATCAAATCGACTTTAATTATGTACATCTGTTATAATAACTGTCATCATCCACATTCATTTCGTCATCACTGTCATCATCGCATAGGAGCTTTTCGACTTCACTCTCGGAAGGGGTAATATGACACGTTCGATGGTAATATGGTATGGTATGATAGATGAGCGGTATTACCCCAAACTGCCGGGTTGTAATAACTAGAAATTAAAAAAAAATTCGTGCACACTTTTTGGAAATTGACTTCATTATCATAAAATTGAATAGTTATTTGTAAGAAAAGTAAAATTAAAAACCAAATAACAATCAAAATTCTTAACTTACCTACAATAAACAAGTCACCAAAAATAAGATCAGTGCGGCCTCAAACAAAGAAATGCACTTCAAGGTCGTGCGACGCGCACTGAGTTGCGGGTCTTATCGCGGTCTGTTGTAGGTCCTATCCCTTCGTGTCTCATGCGGTGTTTCGTGTTGCTACATTGAATATTGACAGAGATACAGAGGTGAGCGCCATTACCCAGTGAGCGTCATGACCCCTTGTTCCCCTACCTGTTCTATGTGGGCAGAAGTCGAGATCACAAAATTAATTCGCTATGAGAGATAAAATTAGAATTATAGATATAGGCATTTCTTAATCATAAATGCCACGATTTATGCAGTACACATTGACCTTATACAGCACATATTAATATTACGTTCGCCATTCCCTCAACTCCGTGGCAAACTTCGCAAATGACATTCAAATCTACACGAGATATTCACGATTCGTCTAATAGTGATGTGATAAAAATTGGGCATTGATTTCGTAATTAACAAGACTTCTTAGATTTGGATAAAGACCGATTTATTTGCACGAAAAAATAGCACACCTCACACATAGACAACAAAAAAAAAAAAACTTTAAGATGCACAGGCAAAACAGCTTATACAGCCTAAGTAAAATTTTACTTTAATACTCCCACTAAATTTTACAAAACAAGCTTTGCCTGTACAATGGCAAAGACACAAACAAAGCTAATTATCTATAAACAGTATTACATCCCTTAGATATTCAAATTTGACAGTAGACAGAGCTTTTGTTAATATATCAGCTAATTGCTCAGAACTTTGAACATACTGAACATCAATTAACTTTTGCTGTACTTTTTCTCTTATAAAATTAAATTTTACATCAATATGTTTAGTTTTTTTATGATACACAGGATTATTAATCAATTTAATAGCACTCTGGTTATCAATACATAGACAAGTACAATTCTGATCAATATCAATTTCTTTGAAAAACTGTCTTAACCACAATAAATTTTTGGCAGCTTCACATCCTGCCATGAATTCAGCCTCAGTTGTTGATAAGGCGATACAAGATTGTTTTTGACTTGCCCAAGATATAGGACCACCATTTAACATAAAAATATAGCCAGTAGTTGACTTTCTTGTATCCAAGTCCCCAGCAAAATCTGAGTCTGAATATCCAATTAAATCTTCATGACCTTGGTATTTTATACACAACTCTTTGGTTTTAATGAGATAGCGAATAACTCTCTTGAGCTGAATGATATGTTGCAGACTTGGGTTATTAATATACCTACTCAATAGATTGACACCAAATGCAATATCTGGCCTAGTTGCCATAGATAAAAACAATAATGATCCTATAGCTTCTCTATAAGGGAAATTAGTCTGTGTCACATCAACATTTTTGGTAATTTGTACATTAACATCAACAGGTGTACTACATGGGTGAGCTGTGCTCATATTGAATCTACTTATAATCTGCTCAATATATTGCCTTTGACCTATACAAATAGAACTTTTAGTTTTTATAATTTCTAAACCAACAAACCGGTTTAGCTCTAACTGTTTTATATTAAATCCTTGTTTCAAGTAGCTGATAATATAGTCTAGAATTTCCCTAGATTGAGACATAATTAAGGCATCATCTACATACAAAATTAACCAAGCTTTAAGACCTTGAAAATTGCCTACAAACACACAGTTATCAGCTTGTGACTGAATAAAACCAAACTTTATGAGAAAATCAGTAAATTTTCTATTCCAGCAACGAGATGCTTGTTTCAACCCATAGAGGGATTTGTTTAATTTACATACACTATTTTCAGGTGCTTTAACTCCATCTGGAATTTCCATGTATATATCCTCCTCCAGCTCTCCATACAGGAAGGCTGTTTTGACATCTAATTGTGTTATTTCCCAGTTATATTCTGCAGCTAATGCCAACAATATTCTTATAGATTCATATCTTGTAGTAGGGGAAAATATTTCGGTATAGTCTACTCCTTCTACTTGAGTAAAACCACGGGCACACAACCTGGCTTTATATCTATCAATTTCACCATTTTGCTTTCTTTTTATGTCAAAGACCCATTTTGAGGTTATTGTTCTCTGATTTTGTTTTTCAACATAACTCCATGTGTTGCTAGAATGATGAGCTTCCAATTCTTCATTTATAGCCGCTAACCATAATTTACATTCCTGACTGTTGACCGCTTCATCATAGGTCATAGGTACATTCAGTTCCATTAAATTTGCCTCAAACATTCTTCTTTGTCTGCGTGTTTGTACATGTGAAACATGTGAGTCAAATGAGTCGGATGAATAGTCCTCCCGTGAAGGTTCAAATGTCTCATCTCCTTCATCAACAGCTGTATGTGTACTGTCATCACTACAATCTGAAGTAATATTATGCTCACCACTCACATCTCTCTCTGCGTTATCTTCAGTTTCTTGTCCTTTTTCATTATCACCATCATAAATTAAAATTTGAGTCTCATTTCCTTTTATTTCAGGGCTTTTCAGTTCGTTGAAAATAACATTCCTGGATATTGTTATTCTTCTAGTGTTTGGATCATACATTTTATAGTTAGTATGATCATAGCCAACTAGCATCATTTTGTGGCTTTTAGAATTAAGTTTATTCCTCAATTGACCAGGAACATGAACAAATCCTTCACACCCAAAAACTCGAACATGGTCCAAGCTCGGTTTCATACCACACCATAGCTCCATGGGTGTAATGTTAGGTGTCTGGCTAGATGATGTGCGGTTCAATAAATAAACAGCACAGTTGACTGCTTCAGCCCATAAATTCAGTGGCACACTACGGGCATAAAGCATGGATCGAGCGCTTTCCATTATGGTCCTGATTTCCCTCTCTGCCCGACCATTTTGTTCAGGTGTGTATGGAGCTGTAAGTTCATGAGAAATACCCTCACTGTCTAGGTATTCCTTGAAAACTTTGCCAGTGTATTCTCCACCATTATCAGTGTGTAAAATATGCACACTATGTGAGAAAAGATTTTTAATTTTAGAATTATATTTCTTAAAACAGTCCAACACATCACATTTGTTCTTTAAAAAATACACATATCTAAAACTTGTTGCAGCATCCTTGAAAATAACAAAATATTTCATACCTTGAACTGATGGTACATTGATAGGGCCACAGACATCGCTGTAAACAACATCACCTGGCTGTAGTGGCTGTCGTGATGATTTCTGGAATGGTCGACGAGCATGCTTACCATAAGCACAGCCCTCACATACGAACTTGTCACAATCTGAAAGGTCCACACCGGTAATTACATTGTTTTTACACATTTTCTCAATTTCTTTGACATTTAAGTGTCCCAATCGTTCATGCCATGTTTTAAGGTCCAGTTTGTGCACTACATTACATACAGGATTCTGAATTGTTTTCACTTCCAACTTATATAAATTGTTACTTTGTAAATATGCACACATCACTACTTCATTGTCCTTGTAAATCAAAGCTTCAGTATAGTTTTTTACAATACTATAACCTTGCCGAGATGCTGTTCCTTCTGAAAACAGGTTTCTTCTTAATTTAGGTACATAAAGCACATTTTTAAGAATGCTTTCCTCCCACTGGCCATTGACACACCTTCTAATTAACACATTTCCTTGTCCGACAACTTCTATGTCATCTTGGTTTCCTAGTTTCAGTGGGGATCCTTTATATTGGTTCAATTCTACAAAATTTTCACGTTTATAGGACATGTGGGCTGAGGCCCCACTGTCTAATATCCAACTGCTTCCTTCATCATCATCATCCCGTTCACTGTTATCTATACTGAAGGCTAACATATTTTTTTCTTTTCTATATTGTTTAGGTGCATGGCAGTCTCTTGCAAAATGACCTCGTTTTCCACAATTATAACAAACAAAACGATGAGGTTCTGTTCCTTTCTTTGTTTGTGTTGATGGGAAATTTTTCTTCTTAGCATTTTGTTTTGCTACTACCAAGGCTATCTCATTCTCCTCTTCTACATTGAAAGTAGCCTCTTCATCCAACAGCCGAGCTGTCAAATTGATCACAGTTTGTTTGCTTGAATCAAGTGACATCCAAGCCTGGCGGACAGATCTGTACTTGGGTGGCAATGTACTCAATATCTTGGTAATGATAGCAGTATCACTGATGTCTTCTCCATTTTCTTTTAATTGCATAGCCATACTCTCAATTTTAGCTATATGCTGAGCTACACTATCTCCTGGTGACATTTTATACTGATAAAAACGTTCATGTAAAATCATTTTATTCATCTCCGACTTTTGTTCATAGATGGATTCAAGTTTAGTCATCACCTGGAGAGCGGATTCACAATTCTCAATGAGTGCTACTTGTTTCAAATCCATTGCAGATGTCATTATGAACATTGCCATGCCGTCATCTTTATTCCATTGATTTGCGTTCGTTTCAGGTTTTGACTGGTATATGTCCAAACCTTTGGCACGCAGGGCACATTTTATTTGAAATTTCCATTGTTTGAAATTGGTACCGTCAAACTTATCAAGATTTATCGCTTTTCCTAAGTCCATTTTTATTTAGGTTAAGTATTTTGTCACAATTCACTTTGCTAATATTCTCTCTACTGTATTTTTAATTCTGCTCTTTGTTGATTACTTGCGCGTATATATTCTGGGCCCATAACCAATTGGGCATTGATTTCGTAATTAACAAGACTTCTTAGATTTGGATAAAGACCGATTTATTTGCACGAAAAAATAGCACACCTCACACATAGACAACAAAAAAAAAAAAACTTTAAGATGCACAGGCAAAACAGCTTATACAGCCTAAGTAAAATTTTACTTTAATAATAAATTCTAACCAAAGGAGTTTAGACCTTGTGATATTATTCATGTCTCAAATGTGACAATGCTGCTTAAGGAAAAGGTTGCAAATATTCATAACATTAGCAACGACAAAGCCAGTCGATAACATTAATAGATCAATTATTATCTAACCACAATAGTGACCTTGATTTACAAACTTGCCGTGACTGGTTCACCGTTTTGAATTAAATATGTACGTATACTCGTACTAGCTTTTAGGCACACATGCAGTTATATGAACATATGATAACTAATATGCAGGCGAGGGGTTATGTTAATATTTGAGAGGCATATGTCTAGCAGTGGACTGCTACAGATGGATAATTATGAGTAGATATATAGGGGTAGTCCGGGAGACTTTATCAGGTGGTATAATTTAAGTTGATTTTTGAAAGGTGGTTCATCTATCCCACCTGATAAAATCTGCTGAACGGAAGTTATTTATCTATCTATCTATATGCAACATATCGCTGGAATGATTTATAAAAAAATGGCATTTTTTAATTTCTTTGTTAATATTTTATTGCATACTTTAGTGCATACGGCAAAATGTAAATGATTTATTGAGGTATTGATTTTGATGACTAAAAGAAAACTTATCGTCGTATCAAAAAATATGAAAACATTTTAGAACGTTTATTAAAATTATTTAAAAAAATCGTCATAGCAAGAAGGATTTTGAATTACGTCGACATTCTCGCAAACCAGCGTTATATCTTTATGACCTATTATAGCCTAGCTAAGAGACGCAAGGTGTCTCCTTAACCGAGCCCTAAGGTTTGATTTCCTCCTACGCTAAGACTAAAAATCCAAATGATATAACGATTGTGGTGTTACTGCACCTTTCGCATTTATAGCAGCCGGCATTTTATTTTATTACATAATCCTACAATAGTAGAGTAAGTGTGTGAGAATGGCATTGCCAACGAGGATACAATAGGGTTTAGTTCGATGACATAGCGATTTATACGTACTGTTTTCAACAATTGTAGGTAGTTAATGCGAGCATAACATGATCAGATGAGAAGAATAATACTGTTATGTCATATAAGTATTGACTATTTGTTACAAATTATATAAAAATAGTTCCTAGATTAATTGCATATCTAATTATAGATTAATACGCTTATGTTACCGGTTAGCAGCTGAGTTTTGGTTCTGGAAAATGTAACTTCCATTGGGACAATAAGAAAACGGCTTGAAAATAATAGCACAACAATATGCATTTAGTCAGTATGAGATTTGCTTAACTTTTTGAACGCCAATGTTGCTTACCTATATGCGATGATATTTTTTTTAATGTGTACCATTTCTCGGCAGTCAAAGTATTAATAATTTTTCAGTTTGAAGACACAGCAATGATGGTTAAGAATCCTATCAAAAACAAGCAATCAAACAAAACAATCTTCATATGTATAGACTTGCAAATCGACTGGCATTCTTAATCCGAAATAGAAACAAAGCCGTTTATCGGCACACATCAAGTTTCACATATCTCTTTACAAGATCCAATCCAGCTGTAATCTTACTATTGACAGAGGCGCGAACAGTCAATACGCCTGACTCCTCTATCTGACTCGCCTGAGTCTAAGTATACCTGCACTTACGTAGCACAATTTTAATCACGGCCAAGGTAAACACTGCCCTCTCGGAATACATTTAGTCTGCTGTTCTATTAATTTAAAAGTGAAAGCAATCAGAGCCGAGTGTCATCTGCGTCTGTGTGATGCAAAGCAGCACGATACTTAGCTCGGAAACGCTGGACAACACGAATTTTCACGACCTGGATGCGTCGAAATTGCACTGCACTACCTACTGCATCGCAATTACTTTAAATCTTTAAAGTTTAACATTTTTTATGAAATAAAATGAGCTTCGAAAATATTCCAAAACGCATTGAGGTAAAATTCATACCAGGGAGAAGGTTTCTAAGAGCTAAAGCGGTGTCACTCTAGCTAGGAGATCGAAGAGTCAGTAAAAGTAGGACGGACGGACATTTAGATAACTTAAAATAAATATTAATTAAGTAATACACGGACATAGATCGATCATAAGACCGTGACAATCGATCGCTTAAACAGGTGTTTCCTTAAATAAACCAATGACATAACTAATAGAGATACTATAAAAAATAATTTTAAACCTCAATGACAAACTCAACACACACAGGAGAATAAAAATTGCCTCAGAAGTTCTAAGAATCCCTCCGCAGACTAAAACAGCAACAAAGTATAAGCCCGCTCTTCGAAGAAAATTTCCTATTTCAAAGTGTTTTAAACAAACAACATAAAGTTAATATTGAAAAACTGGTAGGTAGTTACTAACAAACATACTCGTAATAGCTATTTCAATTAACAGCCAACGATATCCATACTATTAATTGAGTTATAAAGATAATTTACCTCGGAATAAAATGTAAGCACATAATATCCGGTCGCCAACACCTAAAACTCGTAAAGTGTTATAGAGGGCAGTTGAAGCAGTCCTGTGGATATTATATTGAGGACTATGGGACGTTTACAAGCTTGGACAATTTACAGGGTAGAGCGGATTCAATCGATAATATGAGAACTTTTATTAAAAACTACACCCAGGTTCATTATGAAAAAGTTCTTTGCATTGGAATTTTATAAGGATCATTATGTGAATAAGATGCCTATAGATAGAGGCATCATAACTAAGTATAAACATAACGCTGCTCAGTAATTATTTTATGTAAATCTTTATTTAAAAAAATAGTAACTATCAACATATAACACTATTTTAACTATAATAACACTATTTTGACCCATAAGGAATTTTAATTGATATTTATTTAGTTTCGAAAATAACTAGGCTATTTGCAGCAGATAGTAGTGTGACCAGGTATAAATATTATACGATAAGAGGACGATAAAATAAGAATAATATCGTATGTATTTAACTAAATGTATAAAGTATGATTATCGCGCGTTTCTTTATTATTATTTATTTTGTATTAATACTAGGTGTATGTTCATGCTTTAAATGGAACCTCATTTAACGGTGTCATAACTTGGGCCACTGGGTTTAATCGTAAACCTTTTGCACATATTTCATACACAAACACCTAATTGGTCAGTTTGAGCGTGGCGCAAATTGGAGACGGCGAAGACACTACTGTCCAATAATAAATTTAATATTAATAAAATCGAAAGACGTCATAAAATATGTGTAGAGTGTAATAAAAATAAATAAATGTTCAAAGAAACATAAACCGGGCCTGTGGAAATATCTCTCATGCACGAAATAGGGTGGGTATCAGAGCTGCACCAATAAACCTGAGACCGTAAAGTTGGGACACAACCAACTGGGCTTTTAAGATTACACGTTGCAAAGATAAAATAGACGTGTAATATGCGCAGCTAAAGAGGAACACACGACAGTAGAGGGAGGTATGTAACATGGAGTTAAGGAATGCATTCACATAAAAAAGATGAATTTATGTACTTATTTTTACCTTTTCGATTAATCGCCGTACACATACAAAATTGTTCCTATGAGACCAATATATCGTTTAGCCGCAGAATGCGGAGTTACAAAAGGAAAGTATCAGAAATGCATGAGAAATGAAATATGATAATTTTATTTATAAAAAAATTAAGTACATATCATAAAAACCAACATTAGGTAAGGTAACGTCACCTGTAGAATATTAGGTACTACTTAGCTATGCGATTCTTTCTAATACTTTTCATTCAATCAGCCACTGATAAAACTTGCAAGTGGACGGTCTGCGGCTTAAAGCAATATAATATTATGATATGATAGATGAAAAAAATAATCTGTGGCAAATTACTGAAATAATTCTTCCGATTCTAACGATTCTCGAAAGAAGTCTACCGATACGGTACACATAATGCACAACAAATTATAAGAATAAATTTTAAAAAGACGAGTATCTGAGCAATTTTAACAAAAATTAATATATTGTGAGCCGCTTAATTTTTTCAAAACGCTAAGATTTCCCTCTCCTTTCCACTCCCGAACAACACGTGCTGGACAGCGTTGTCATCCGCATACCATCCAGACGATGGTGGCGCGCACCAAGAGGTTTAGTTCCTCGTTCCTGCCCCGTGTCATTAAGTCATGGAATGCCCTTCCAGCTCATGTGTTTCCTTCTTCTTACAATCCTGGGTTCTTTAGGCGGGGCGTGAAACGGCATCTCAGTGGGCCTTCAGGGTGAGGGCGACAGGCGCAATGGGCTCTATTGTGCCTGTCGACCTAACTTTTGGACCTCACGACCGCTTACCATCAGGTGGAGTGAGGTCATCCTGAAAGCTCTTCCTATAAGAAAAAAAAAAAAAGAAAAAAAAAGATTTTACGATTTGGTAACAAACAATATAATTCTCTATCTGAATAAACACTAGTCCTACTTTAAGTACACATCCCGTCCATTACAATTATAATAATTAAATAAAAATTAAATAGACATGTCTCACTTCAGTCTAAGAGTCCAGAAAGTATTTTTAGACCACCGTTATAAACTTAGTGAGGTATGTGCATTGTGGGAAGAGCGGCGGGAACTCGAGCCAACAGGACAGTGGATATTGGTAAAGTTTAAAGGGTTTATCGGTGCATAGTTCGACGTCTACCATCGGTATATCAAGAGTTTTACGATTGCACTCCTGCGCTCGAGTGCCGTAGACGAAACAACGGCTGAAATAACCCTCTTGACTGCGAACGGGCAGCTCCGGAATATGCTAAAATAACAACTCGCGCTTATCTATCTATATATATAAAAGGAGAAACTGACTGACTGACTGACTGACTGACATATCAACGCACAGCCCAAACGGCTAAACGTAGGCACTTGAAATTTGGAAGGGACGTAGCTTAGGTACCGTAGGGGTGCACTAAGAAAGGAATTCCCGAAATTCCCACGGGAACGGGAATTAGCGGGAAAATCCTTTTGTATGAAAAATCTAAACCGCTTAAGTTAGACGCTTGAAATTTGGCATGCAGGTACCTTAGTAAATATAAAGTTTAGTTATGGCTGTATTTTGAGAAATTCCCACGGGAACGGGAGTTAGCGGGAAAAAACTTTTGTATGTATAAATTTAAACACGCGGACGAAGTCGCGGGCAAAAGCTAGTTTGATACAAATTGTTTACAGCTTCCTTATTAAAGTTATTTGCCGTTTGTTTACAGTTGTGGTAGAACGTTCAATTACGATAAAATTTAACGGATATACAAATTATAAAAGTAACTGTAGGTGGGTAGGGTAGGGTGCATACAGTAAAGTAGGCGAAATATGGGTAAACTTATTCGACTATTATTATGTGTAATAATAAGTAACCAATTAGCTTGAAAAAAGAAATAGTCAAGAGAGGCATTCTAAACGTATCTTAATTTTAGTCTTTACTTTGCCAAACTTTGTTTTTAACAAATTCGTTAATTCAACGATTACGACTATGTAATCTGTATTAATACTCGTATAACAAACCACCTCCAATTCGTTTCGATGGAATCCTTTTATTAGCGAATTTTGTTTTATTGTTAGTCGATGTAGAGTCTTGTATCTTGTCATTCCCATGTGTACTATTATTAATTATAATGTTACACTCGTAGATCGTGACATTCAAACTGCCGTTAATTTACCATCGGACAATTCTCACAGTTTGCACCGCCGAGAATGCTTGTACCGAACGTCTGACTTTTTGGACTCGCCCGAAGATAAATCGATTTGTTACGTACAGGCTAGGGCGTCGTATAAAAACCGTCCCGAGTACGTGTCTCGCGTAAGCCGAATGACAATAAGAAACTGTGGAAACTCGATTTGTCGTAGTGGACGGAGCCGGGTCAGCCGGGGCACCCGGGTAACGACGCTGCATGACCGGCCTTCCTACATGGAAAAGGCGTATCGAGGACTCCACTCGCTAGATAATAATCCGCAGGCTACCACTCCTCACTCTGCACTCTTGTCGCGTCATTTAGCTGCTATATTGTGAAGCTTTTTTAAAATTAAAATGTGCCGAATGTTCAGGTATTGTGCTTCTTCGTACTAATGAGCTTCCACTGTCATCTGTAAAGCTATCGTTGAGCAAGTTTACTTGTGGCTTAGTTTGCAGTGGAAGTGGATGAATGAAAAACTTTTTTAAACAACTTCAAAAAAAATCTCAATTCAACAGATTTTTTTGTTGTATGTTTGTTACCTCCGAGAATTGTGAACCGATTTGGAAAATTCTTTTTTTGTTGGACTTCTACTAGACTAGCTGGTCTTATTGTCACCATATTAAAGTCGTTTTTTAAAGCTAAAAAATGCTGTTACAGTAGAACCTCGATAACTCAAACCTCGGTAACTTAAATCCTCTATAACTTCAAAAAATAATATGTTCCCTTCCCATCAGAGCCCAAAACCTCTCTAACTTAAAATTCGCAACCTGTATAACTTAAATAAATAATCTCTGTATTGACCTCAGTAACTTAAAGAAATTTTTCCACAACCTCTATAACATAAAATTATTGGTCAATGTGTCATTTTGAAAGAGTGTGCAAACAAAAGGTTTAGGAATTTATTGCTTGCACGTGTTCACTAGTTAAATTGTTAACGTAAACAATACATAATGTCATCTATTGTTTGCTTAAAGACAACTAGGCCTACTTGGATCATAAGTTTTTGATCACTGTCCTGGAAATATCGCTTTACCTATTGTGTGATAAAACTGACTTAAAATGAGTTTAAAAAGAAAACTAATAACACTTACATACGCTGATAAATTAAAAGCTATAGAAGCAATGAAAATGGTTTGAAAAGGAAAGAAGTTGCGGCTCACTCAGTTTGGGATACATGAGAGTACATTGTCAATCATCATTTAAAAAAAAGCTGAAATCTTGAAGAATCAAGAATCAGGAGAAAGTCTTCATTGTAAAAGACGAAAAATTGCCGAATTCCCTAATTTTCCATACCTACCTCTATATTAATCTATCCCTAACATAGACCCTTGATAAGTTAAAACCTCGATAACTTAAAAAAAATGTGTTTCCCTTGGACTTTAACTTATCGAGGTTCTACTGTATTAAAAATAGTGAAGCGGGAATAAAGGTTTTCAGCATTCCCCCAGTTCGGAGAAAAGATGGGGTATTCGAGACTTTTAGGAACGGGAGGGCCGCACCCTGCCTTGATGCCTTTTGGGTGGTGCCTTAGGATATAGGCTGAACTACACGAACTAAGTTAATTTACCTAAAGTTGAATTAGAATTGTTTTATACAAACGAATTCGGTCAATAGGTAAAAACTAACATCGATGAACGGACCGTTATACCAATACTATGAGATCCCAATAGTTGACGAACCGTGGAATTTGCGGGCTGGAATTAGTTAGTAGTATAGAGGGATCATAATATTCATGGTTTTTAATTTTCGTGTTATGAATAGAACAATATCAGAGACCGCTCTACCGTTACATAGATGTTCCAACAGTTTTTTTTATTTATTTATTTCAGAAAACCAACGGGCGTAACAAAAATAACTTAAATGTAGATTACATTTTAAAGTAGGTAAGGCTAATTATAGGTTTCGGCGCATTGGCATGGGGTACGTCATTGACCATTGGTCGATCTAACAATGAAAGACGATACGTGATTTGAAACGTTTTTAAAGTTCGTGGAGCGCGTGAACATGCGAACTTAAAAGACACTATTTGCCAAAAAAAAAAGGATTCGTATTCGTAATACGCACAGAATGTAATAAGTAAACCGATAACATTACCTAAAATAACCATTATAGATAGGTATAGTACGGTATATGCGAATTTAAAAAAACACTTTTTGCAAAAAAAAAAGATTCGTATACTTTGTAATACGCACAGAATGTGATAAAGTAGGTAAATCGGAAATATTACCTAAAATAACCATTATAGATAGGTATAGTACGGTTTTCCTTTGATAATCCCTGCAAAAGAGAGGAAAGAGGGCATTGCACCGAGGTCTCACGATGCGCTCTTTATTGCCCGAGAGATTTGGATTGATGGGACGTTTTCTGCAGAACCAAGACTGAATGTTCCGGGAAATATTGGTTTCCCGATAAAATAT
Source organism: Conogethes punctiferalis (assembly GCA_031163375.1). Classification (NCBI taxonomy): domain Eukaryota; kingdom Metazoa; phylum Arthropoda; class Insecta; order Lepidoptera; family Crambidae; genus Conogethes; species Conogethes punctiferalis. Next base: position 14,660,063 of record CM062083.1, on the reverse strand, counting down.
ATCTTATCTATCCGTGCATGTATGTAGACTTATTCAAAAGATTTTATTAGAATTGTTATATTGTACAACTGGTAATATGTAGAGCACATTAGTTGTAGCGTTACTCAAAGTATAAATGAATTAAGTTTAACATAATTTAATTTAACATACATTCCTCGATTGACTAACGGATTTTTAGAGCGTTATGGAGTGTGTAAAATACCGGTGGACTACCGGTCATTTTCAAAATATGATTCGAGAATATATTGTAGGATAGAACATGAAAGATAAAACAAATAACATTAAAGATTTACAAATGCATTTTTATATAAGTATGTCAATTAGGCTCTAATTAATATAAATACCTACCTAAATGATACTTATTTTGCGGTATTACCATTGCGGTAAAACGCGCATTAAAAGAAACGATCATCTATTGACATGGATACAGCATAAAAAGATTCCGTATCAGGAAAATTGATTACTTGCATTGCGAATATTGATCAACCGCAAACAACACAATATACCACCAAAGTTAATTTAGAAAAGTTCAATTCAATAACGGTATTGCACTCGCAATCAATGCCTGTGGTATTGATTTTATTGTCCTTCGTTTGTTGAAGCCCCAAATTAAAACTTCTAAAAGGATTTGCGCCTTTGAAAACAAATATAGGGTCCTAACTAGGCCGCCCTGGCGCGGGCGTTAACGTAACCGTTTGACCAAGGCTAATCGGTGTTTCACGTTTTGTCGGTTTTGCCATACAGGGCCGCAGATGGGAAAAGCGACGTATGCCAGAAATTATGTTTATTTATACTACAATGGAAATCATCCACGTTGGTAGACAATTTTGACCATATATCATCCGCTACCGGAAGGTTACTTGTAATTTCAACGTCAAGCATATGTATAACCCTTGCAATAACATTGTGACAGTTATATTGTCGTTGTCCTTAGACGTCAATACTTCGCCAGGTGTTCAGAATCGAATATATGTTGGCTAGAATACTCGTACATATAAAATCTTATAGCAAATCAATATGCCTGATTGCCTGTATTCCTAGGTTATACTTATTAAATGTAAATGCCTTATGAATGCATTACAAATATAAAGAAATCAAAGTTTATTTTATAAACAGGACCTGTGTTTTTAATGTCCTTTGGTGAAGAATTTACTCGAGTTATAATCAGTTAAGTGATTTGCCAAGGATCCAGAAGTTTCGTAGCAGTGCGTGTCTGCGTCACTCGTTAAAGTCCGATGACATCATTTACCACAAAATTAATGGCGTATTGACACACGTAGGCGTGAGCTAGGAAAATCGGAAAACGGTAAAATCTATTGGTCCGACAAGACGCACTAAAACTGGGTCGTTATTTCTTTGTCTTTTATATTCTTAGGTTTGAGCTAACGCTGTTACTTGGGGATTAACAAGTATTATAAAAACGGGGCTGACTTTTTTGAAAATCTTTGGTGGTTTACGATAGTTTTTGGCGCGTCATTATTGAGATTATTTTACAAATCGAATGTACTCTGAAATTTCTATTACAAAAGTAACACCAATAATATCAATATATGCATGTAACATGATGGCTTTATTATGTAAGCATCGCGTTTTTGATTTGTATGTCTTCGCTGCGTGTTCGTAATTGCTACATTTTTACTGTGAGAAGTATTTTTATTGTCTACAAAGGAATGTTTGTATGGTAAGTGACATCAACGTAGGAGACTGCACAGTTATACAAAAAAACGGCGATCATATACAACGGGAAGACATCGAGAAGTGGAACTTTCTATATAATATATAACATTGGTGGGATTCTTTAAATTAGACAATCGTGAAAAACCATCACGCAGACCAGTATGGCTGTAATGACTGTCGTAAAAGTGTCTAACGGCCGTATTCACAAACTTTACTATGCGTCGCGGGAACGCACAGGTAGCGCAAGGCTATCCATTTACCTTTCTATCAGGCGAAATAAAGCCACTATGCTAAGTCAACAGAAAAAAACTGACGATGGCAAATCTATCTCCAACTATGTTTAATATGTGCACCAGAGACGGGAGAAAAGAAATCGCTTCACAACGAGAAACGTAAGTAAATGTTCGACAACTCCATTGTGAATACTGAATTTTAAAACTAGCTCAGACTTCCTTTAAGTACACTAACGTTCCAGTTGCTAAAACATTACCATATTCTTTGACGAGTAGATTTTACGCGAGTTTTTGTGGTAAAAACTAGTGCTATTTGCTTCCAAACTGGTCGATTTTGTAAACATATCCATAAAATCTACAGAAAAATGATAGAAATGAAATTTAATTCAATTTATAATGAAATTTAATTCAATTTATAAAATCTTGGCGTTCTCTGTGGCGTAATGTGTTAGATTAGCATTAGGTGAGAAAGAGCAGAAGACTCTGCGTACGATTCCCGGTTCAGCTATGTTTGGGAAAATAATTTTCACTAGTTTAGCTGTTCTAGAGACTTAGCCTCGTAACAATCATAAGACAAAAACTAAACTTTGAGACCAGGACAGGTGTCCCTCGCGAGATTCTGCGAAAGGAGCGTTTTGTGAAGGGGACATTTTGCGAAAGGGGCATTCTGCGAAAGGGACGTTTTGCGGCCAGGGGACATTCTGCGAAAGGGACGTTTTGCGACCAGGGGACATTTTGCGAAAGGGACATTCGGCGACGAAGCCCAGTCGGTCTGGCTTTAATTATTAAAATCAAAGAGCAACTCAATTAAATCACAACTAATATCACCACTCGAAACCACTCGGAAAACGTAGGAAAATTAAATTTTATGCCTTGTAAAATAAATTCTATCGTAATGTCTTGTCATTTCACAGTCTAGCATCCGCAGTTGCGCAATCATAGCAAGCCGAGAAATTAATTAATACCTTTTACTGCTGACGGTAACTATAAATAAAACAGTTAAGCAAATGCAAAGATAACAAGTTTCATTAAAAGTCATAACCATATCTTTTTCAAAATCACGCGACCTCAGTAGCGCAATGGCAATCCGAAGGTTGCGGGTTAGATTCCCAATCGGGTCTTTTTGGATTTGGATTTTTATCTAAATCGCCTCGCGTCTGGTTGTTCGGGGAGACACCACCAGTCATCATCAGGAACTCAAATTTAGTTTGAGACCAGTGGTAGGAGTATATTATGTGAAAAACCGCGACGAGACTATAAAACCCTACTTAGTAACCTGACCTACTATCTTTCTTGACAAGTTATTCTTAGACTGCAAGCAGGTATAATTGGATGTCCAAAGTCCTCAGTATACTTAACCTACATATGCCTATAACATTTGGCACTCATTTTATATTCAGCTACTTTTAGATGTGCGTGATTATGCATACTAACGCAGTATGCACTCGGATAGGTAATTAAGTATGTACCTATACCTACTATAATGTTCAAAGATCCGCTGTGAATCACAACCTTAAAGAATACCAAAAGAATCAATCTAATAAAAGCCAAGGAAAACACATTTACTCAGAGTATATCAAATAGGTTTAAAAGCTGAGCTTTTAAATCGTATTAATCTTAAGACAAAGCTTTCAGAAAAGAAAAAAAAAGACCGCAAACTTTCCAGCTTTCAACTCTCAACGAAAGGGGGGTACTTCAAAGTCAGCGGGGTAAGTCGCCGCGACACTCAGAGAAATTGCTGATTTATGTCATGTAGGGCGTTCTCTTTGACACGCACATACTATGCTTCAAGACTGCGAGCCGGTGATTTATTTACGAGCCGACTAAAAATGCACTTAAAAGTTACGCGAAAGAATATTTCACATAGCGGAGGTAATAAAAATTGAACGCGGCGAAACCAGGGACGGATAAAATTTGACAATGCTGCGATTGTGATAAAAAACTAATTGCTTGTACAGGTTTCGACAAAGGGGCCGCCAGGATCGATGTGCATATTTGAAGGACATAATATCCTGTAGGCATGCCCCAGCGGTGGTTGAGTGGCATAAACGAGCTTTTTAGCCGAGAATATTTCACGTGGCAAAGTATTATAAGAAGAATCTTGAACGCCAATTCGATGTAGTGGATTACGTTAAATTCGCGTCTTTTTGCTTAGACACATTGTGATTTGAGCTTAATTTCAACCAGGGCGTTAAGTCTTATTACGTTTGTGTTGTAAAAAGTTTAATATTGTAACATCCGCTATTAAAGAAATGCCAAGTTGTTAATAATCTCACCAGTATATGGCTAGCAATAGTAATTGATACAAGTATTTGTTCTTTTTACTAATTGTATGAAGTACTTGTAGAAAATGTAATACTTTCGAGCCCACGCAACAAATTTCAAAGCTTTTTAAAGCTCGGATGGGGCTCTAGCAATTTTATCTATACTTTAATATCTTACCTTCTGGACGAGGAAGTAATATCGCGCTCGATCTAATTACATACAAGAGGTCTATTTATATTCCTCTCTATTAATATTATACTCCTACTAAAACAATAAATGCGAAGATTTGTTTCGATGGATGTACGTATATATTTCTTGCTTCGTGACACTAAAAGCATTAAACGGATTTGAATAGAACTTTAAGGGGATGTAAGAGAGCGGCCTATCATCATTTCGCTCCAAGCCAACCTCACCTGCCCGTGGTGCATCCTGCCGAATAACAAACGAGGCGCTGGCAACCGACTGGTGGCGATATAACCATCACAATTAAAGGTGTAGCTAAATACCATAGACCGATGACGGACAGCAGCATCACCGGAGCGAGAAGCTATGCCCTGCGATCGCCCACCCGCCTGCCCAGCATGGCGATTATGGGTATATCCTACAGACGTTTGTCCTTAGTGGCGAAAAACTGGGGAGGCCTATGTCTAGCAGTGGACTGTAATTGGCTGATGATGATGAATGGTACTTTACAGTAATATATAGCTGACATATCAGATTAACATAATATATCACCATATTCACGCGAGCAAAGCCGCAAGTTACAGCTAGTATTTAATAATGCTGTTTTAGAACAAAAAAAAAGAAGTAGACAATCACAAATAAATAGATCAAATGAAATTTTGTGGTAGTTGAAGTCAGTACAGCTACAGTTTTCCATTAGACGTCATGCATTTAACCCAAAAGTATAATGACTGGTCAATACCCAAAAAATCTCATTTGTTCTTGTAAATTCGCCACCACACCGGCCAGTAAAACGTATTCTAAACATTGAACAAGCGACGTTTGTTTTCCCATAGAGATTCCCAATTCCTCATTGTGCACTGTGCGGAGCTAATGGCGTGCCACAACGGCTGCAGGCTGATTGGCCAAGTTAGCATTTAGCACGTACATTATCCATTCAGCAGTAGCAGCAATGAGTAAGGGCCGCTCCGCAGCCACTCGACGCCCGGCGGAATCCCGCTTCGCATGCAATTACACAACGAGTGCTTTGTCTTTATTTATCCACTTTAAACGTCGCTAATTGCTGTGTATTTGCAACAATCGGTGCGGCTGTGCTAGATCCGCGACGTCGGGTGACGTTAATGCCGGTCACTCTTTTGTTTCGCGAATCAAGCTGCTGTGTTGGACGTGGCGATTTCACGATCACTTGCCTGCTGGCCTATTATCTAATTTCGATTGGATTTGGAAACTTTTAATGAACGTCATTCAAAATTTACATTACACACGTACAAGACTGCTGTCAAAACAAAGAGTTATTATATAATTTTTTTTTTCTCATAAAAATTTCGAAAAGAAAAAGTCTTGCCTCTTAATAAAACGAAAATGTAGTTGTCGCGTCTGGTCTACGTCTAAAGGCCTAGATTAGACCAAACCATAGCTTAAATTGATTACCTCATCGTCATCAGCCTATATCAGTTCACTGCTGGACAATTGATTACCTAAGTATCGTTAAATTCTAAATCACTGTTGTGAGTACTGCGGGCGCTGCATTCAATAAAGACGAGTGTATTAAAACGCCCATAAACTAAACGCATAAAATCATAACAGGCGACAAGTTAAACAGAGACAGTGAAAAAGGTTATGGAATGCTTAGTATAAAGAGCTAACTAGCCTACCTATAAAGTTCAGAATAGACATGTTTTATCGCCAATATTTTAACTCTGAATGGATATTTAAATATTCAACCTTGAGGGTATGAATTGATGTGTCCAGTATTGATTTAAATTTTCTAACTCGGCAAACATATTGTAATTGATAAATAATGAAATATATCTACTCGTTCCGATTTCTCAAAGGCGGAATGTAAAATCTACGATCACGAACGATACTATACGAGGTATATAAAGCGAAATGTATAAGAAGAATGGGCAATGGTAGTTCAATAAAGAGAAGACGGCGAGAGAAAGCTCGCCATTGCTTAGAGAAAACAAACAACCGTGAGCCAAGATGAACCCTCGATTGGTTTGTGGTTAATATCCAGGAACTTGTTACCGTATTATGATAATAAAAGTAGGGTGATGTCCATAAAAAGTCAATTAGTTATTTAGTTCAAAAGCAAGCATTTTACAAAATAGACAAAAACACAATTTGCGAATACATATTAGTAAAACTAAGAATAGGACCACCTCATCTCATTTTGTGGGTGTCGTCGAAAACGACTAAGGAAATATCAGGAAACACTTTCTGTGGACTAAGCCAAAAAGCTTACCATCAGGTGGAGTGTGGTCATATTGAAAGCTCTTCTTATAAAAAAAACCCCAAATGACAATTGGTTCTGGTAAGTTGAGGCATACGTCCAACAGTAGACATTTGAAGGCTGATGATAGTGATGATGATGATTGAAAACCAAGAATATTGTAAACAAAACCAAGAATGATGAATCAATGAGTAGAACAACTCCGATGCACACCGTGGTCGACGCAAAAATGCTTAGAATCATTTACGATAATCGAGGGCCGTATTTCTCAGGTGAGCCTACACATAAATTATCGTCCACCGCCTAGATACTCTTTCCGTATCGATATAATAAATACAAGGGAATTTATGTCTGGGTATTAATCGGTAGACAAAATCGACATAGAGTCACGAGGCTATTGTAGCCAATACGATTTTCACACGACCGTCGCGCGCGCGTTGCCCGCGATTCAGATACCTATAACAAATGCCATATTTCAATATTACCATCTTGATTCGAATCAAGTCGTGAATAAACAGATTACAAACGTACAGGGACTGACGCGCCTCCAGCGTAAATGATCAAAAAACATCACGTCTTTTTATGAAAATAAATGGTTTCTTGTTACACGAGCGTTGCTGTTGAACTTACTTTTATATTCTCTTTTCATGTTGTACATACCTGCAACAAATAATTAAATAGTTAGTATATGTATAAGAAATGTAACAGTTTCTTATAATCGAGAGATCACGAATGGGGCTGCGACCAAAAATGAATATTTCTTCTGATTCATATATCCTAAACAATACTGTCAAAGACGATTAATACAGTTATTAAACTAAATGTAAAATAATTAGACGAATATGCGGGTAACCAAAAAAACTTACATATTAAAAAAAATACTTTTAAAATTTATGAATAAATCAAGCAATTTTGATAATTCAAGCTATTTGCTTACGGAAGCATTCTTTTTTATGCAAACGAGTTCCTTAGCCCTATTATGATAAATGTAAAGAATAACAACCAGTTAGGTTATTCATTCTATTCAAAATGACGAGAAGCTAAAGTATGAAATCTCACAAAGCTATTACTTTTACATTTCCAAGTGCACAGAATGCCGTACCATTAGAGCACCTCGCTAAATATGTACACAAACAGGTACTTACTCTCGTTAGTTAGAACATGCTCATCAACCCGCGGTAAGTACATGTTACATGATAACTTTCGATTTTGTTCATTTATTGTGCGCACATGTGCCTACTTTGTGAATTATGAGGGTCGTTTGACAAGTTCGTGACTTTCCGATAGGTAAGCTACTCTACCCTAACGGACGTTTACAAACTTTTGTGAAAATGTTTGGCCGCATTGAACTGATTTCCAACGTATAGTCGATTTGTCTGTTGCTAATGCCGAACAACTTTTAAAGTGATTCTGCCTTTTGAGGGTCGTGAGCGCGTATCTCAAACAGGACAAAACATTAATATGATAGTGATCTGTATAAGTGTATATTTTTGGTATATCTGAAAATGAATACACACGTAGTTAAGTAAGCAGGCAGTAAGCCTTTCAGGGTCTATAATGATCCAACTTACCTATAACATCTTGTAATATTTATGTACCTACATTATAGATGCAATAAATGATTGAGTATTGAGTATTGAGCACATCGATCTCCTATCAAAAAAATCATCTAATAATTATGTTCATGGACTGAACATATCTTAGGTATCTATTCATAAGAAGAAAGTATTTTCACAAGTTACAAAAAGAACAACAAAAAGAATGTGATCCAAGGCCAAAGTAATATATTAATTAATAACAATCATACTTCACACTTACCTTTAATAAATATCTACCACTCGCCAGCAATAATATCGAATAAGAAACAACATGTACTGAAATCAATCTCAAACTTTCTCAACAACAAGATTTATTCCAGATATCATACCGAAGCTCCGACATGACAAAGTGGTACCGGCAAGAAACCCGAGACACACCTCTCATACCAATTCGATTCGGCAAACTTAATAATTGTTTAATCGATTCCCGTTGTGCCGGCCCGTTAAAGACAAGCACTGCAAACGATCCGGAAAAAGACGTACCATTCGAGATCCAATTTAGTTGGAATCGGAATCAAACCGCACATATCGAGCCGGGTTGACTCGACAAACAATTCATTTCAATTCCAATCAGTGTCGGCATGTTGTACAGTCCGCAGTCTATTATACCCGCCGGATAAAAGTTTCTCAGCGAATGTAGGAATGACATGAAGGGTATAAAAAGGCTTTTGATCAATTTTCCCTGTACGGAAAATACAGAATCGTGTTGTGCGGTGGATGGTGGATGAAGCGCTGATGGATACCGCTACATCAACGTTCAATTTGATATCCCATTTTATAGTTGCAAATATCTGTGAGCGAAGTGTAACGTCACGTTTTCAAATGACTTCAATAAAAAGTGTTTCATTCACTGTATGATCTATACTTATAATAAATCTGTAGAGAGGTCAATTCTGTACATAAAATATTTTTTCAAAATAACTATCAGGGGGTGATAAGTGATCGATACTGATACCAAAAATGCAATCAGTAAAATTTTTGTCTGTCTGTCTGTCTGTATGTTCGTTATAGAAAAAAAAACTACTGAACAGATTTTGACGAAACTTGGTACAATTATTCTTCATACTCCTGGGCAGGTTATAGGATACTTTTCATCCCGCTACAATCAATAGGAGCGGAGCAGTGACGGGAAGTGTTGGGAAAACGCGAGAAATTTAAACCTGTATGTTTGAACGCGCATTACGCGAAAACTACTGCATAGAATTGAATGCGGTTTTCACCAATGTATTGCTAGAGGTCTAACTTAAAACTTAGGCACAAGGTATAGATGGGTATTATATGGAAGTCCGTTATTTTTGAAACCCGATATCCACGCGAGCGACGCCGCTGGCACAGCTAGTTTTAAATAAGTTTGTATTTAATGTTCACCGAGTCGACATAGCGAAATTTTGGACTGTTTTGATTAATCGCTCCAGAATTCAAAAACTACTAGTCTTACGAGAACATTGTGCTGAAACCAGCTTATTCATATAAAATCTGGATCTGTAACAAAAACGATCTGTTTCCCGTATCCGGTTATGGAGGTAAGATGGCACTCGATACATTGTAACGAAGACCTGTTATTATCTCGTAATATGGTCGTACCGGACTCCAAGCTTCCAAAACATACCTAACCTAAAGAAGCAACCAAGAAACTGCCGGTATTAAATATTTACATAGAACTGCATTGTTTGTTTGCGTTTAATTAAGACTGGTGTACGTATGTACCCTCAAACACGTCGGATCTCAAATTGCACACAAAGTCAACATTATAAACTTAACACAATTATACGGCGAATAGTGTGTTTTTGGTACGATTGCTTACGTAGCTACGTTTGGAATTCGCAAATGAAGCTAAATTAGCTTACCTACGTTCCTACGTTTGATTAACAGTTTAATAGGAAAAAAAAATGTTTTAACAAAGGAGAGAGATAAGCGGATGGTCTGATGGTCTGGTCTGGTCTGATGGTCGTCAGCTAAGATCTGTACCTACCTTAGCTGACTGTAGAACATTCCGTAATGATGAACAAGAAGATGGACGATGCGCATTAAAAATGAAAGGAAACAAAAATAGGCACTTGGTTTCGAAAAAGACCTTAAACACTTACACAGTGCTTACACACTTTTAATTCATAATGAAACTAACGTAATGATGGTGACCTCTAGACATCCCCGCACAAAGAAAGCACCTAGTGAAGCAGTATTTTATATTATTTTTCCAATCTGCGCCATTAGCAAAGTCGCTAAGCTACTGTTACATAATGTTCTATCCCATCATTACAACTTTGTTAGACACTACATTACTTTTCCGTGTGACATGGGCATAATTACCTGACAAGAGTAATTCCCGGCCCATCACTGCGTGTTCCGGGACGGAGGAAAAACGCGCGGGTCGAATTAATGGGTCTCTTTGAAACGATATCGAAGTTCAAATTAAGCAATCAAAGTTTTCGCACCATACCGGAACCAAGGATCGGGCACTGAGAGAAATTGTCTATGAATACTTTGATGAATTCAAAGTGCGTAAGAACTTATCGTTTCGCGGAATTAAATAAAGTTCGATATTTCATTTCATCACTTTTCATCGAACGAGAGTTCTCGCAATTACACGTTAAAAGGCAACAACTTAAAATTAAGAGATGTCTGGGCAATTCTGAGAATTACTTTTTTTTTAAATATGTGTCGGCAAATATATTTCAGACATGTGATGTCAAAATGAAAATATTTTAAAACCAGTTAGTAAACTGACTCATGCTTGATACGATAACATACTTATAACGGAGGATTCGAAACTAAGAATATACTATGTCAGTTCAGAGGCAGTATTACTACCAAATGAGCCGATCCAAGGACGTTCCGCACTATTCTATGCAGAAATGTTACTCAGAAGTGCGCTAATACTGAAAAATGCATAAAATCGAACGTTATAAATATTCGCGCTGCATAACTAGACTTCCTTATTCAGTTTGCAGTTAGAAATTATTCCAACAGACCCAACAGTTAAATGTAAACTGAAGTCTTTCCGACTTCTTACAAGTCGGGTGAACGGAAAACAGGGCGCTTGAACCATCCCGGGTGGCAAAGTTGCTCGTTTTATATGCAAATCTACCACGTCCTTATGAATATGAAAATTTTCTATTAGAACGTGTCGTTGTCAGCGCTCCCTTGATGTACGGCTACCTTCTTCATAGATTTTCGCCTTTCAGCGATTTGTGGTCGAGCATGCAAATTGAATCATTACCCCTGATTCGTAAAATACCATTTTATCACAAGTAATTCGGAAAATAATTGGTAAACCTAGTTTATATACCGACTTTGTTTAGTCTACTTTCAGACATTTAGTAACGTGATTCGCCAAACAAACAATTACACAGTATTCTTCTGTCCGCGCACGTTTTTTCTAGCTAAAGTTGGAAGGGTACCTATATATAAAGGTATTGTAAAGATATACGTATTTTACTATTACAATTTACACAAACACGTTTTTTTTATTTATACAAAATCGACAGAAGACTGAAAGTTTATTCTAACCGCCTCTTAATGTTTTACTTCACTAAGTCATCCTCTTACGGTCATATCATGTAGCTTTTAAGAAGTATGTTTATATTATTTAATAAATTATTCTTGATTATAAATACAGCCTACATAGTATAATATTAACAATTAATCACAAAATCAACATTGTCATGTCGTTCAGAACTCATCGACAAACAAAAACAGTTGGTTACATTCAATACATTCAACCGCCCCACATGCCGCGACCGTCCGACCATCTTCAACTAACCCGATGCATAATTAATAACCTTCCTAATACAGTCAAGGAATACTTAAAGTGCAACGAGTATTCGCTAGAGAACCTCGAGACCATAAGCCAGCGATGCTCAAACTTTTTCTTTGTCTTATCTGTTGTTAAAACTTCGCGAACAATAAACTTACGGATAAATTTTAATCAAAAAGTTTTAATTGAAAGTTATAAATCATTATATCGTTGTTGCCTAAAGAACAACTTTTCAATAATGAATAACCTTAACTTTTCAATATCCATGTATTTTTTTCTAGATCAGCTGTCTACAAGTTATATAGCAATAATAAGGTGGTCAATACTTGGCGCAGTAAATCCTGAGGTATAAAAAAATGCGTCGTGAAATATCACCAAGCCTCGGTGGTTCATTTAGGGTATTTGCCTTAGTCACCACGCTTGGCGGGCGGGTTGGTGACCGCAGTATTTTTATCTGGTAACCCACCCAGGTACCTACCCAGGTAAAAGCTGCGGCCCGTCTCCTGATATTCCCTCAGTCGTCTTCTAGCTCTACCACGAGTTGAAAAGGGGAGGTTATATTCTATAAAATACGGAAGCCACGCGGACGAATACCACTTTGAAGCTACAGATCTAAAGGTTGGTTCCCATTAGTTGAGAAACGATGCCTTAACAGTATGGCGACTGCGCGTGCGCCCAGCGCGAGCACGTAACCTCTCCCGCGGGAAACACACTTCGACATTCACTGAATACCTTTAAACTTGGCGAAAACTGACGTCACAGGCTTTCAGAGGGACAACTTTTGTTGGTAATGTCGACGCTAATATGGCGCATCTGCTTCAAAAGAAAGGGGATCTGTACTTACTGTTTTCTTTTTCATGTCTATAGAATTTTTGTATCGTGTCTCTTTATGCATAAAGAAGGAAGAGAGTCCTAAAATACATAAGTCCTAAAATACATAAGCACTTGAACTTTTGTTATAAGCTTATCCTTTAAAAATAACCATGAAAATTATTATAATCACTTATGTTATCTGTACACTAGTAAACTAGTAGATTCATAATCACTTTAGAACTGTTTAGAACAGAACATATGTAATATTTATATTCGATCATTTATGGCTTAGGTTACACAGAAACAGAAAATATATCGCTATATACGTGTACACAGAAAATGTATAATAACTCGCTATTTCACCAGACCTTAAATTACATTTACATACGAAGTTAAATCCATTTGAAATTATTGTAAACGAATTCCTGAGAAACAGAAACTATTCCGAGGAGCAATCTTTTAAAATAGAACTAGCTCGGTTGGTAACCTGAACCAATAATCCAGTTATTGGGAGGCGACTGCATTGCCATTTAAAGGTGAAATATGGTATATTTAGGCTACATTTTGAGATTAAGATGACATACTCATACTTAATTGATGTATAGGAATGTGAATTTTCAATATTAGCATGATATACTGTTTGGGTATCAGGACAATTACCACTTAAACTTTTATTAACGCGACTTCAACATTTACTATGTAGTGCATTATGTACTTACAACGTAACTTTAGTTTTCTTAAGGCGTTCTCGCCCTTTCCACCTAGTCACACTTATGTTCATTATAGTCTTGGTTACATGTCTCTCACCCCTCCTCATTACATGTACTTACCAAGACGGTTCCCTTTCAACTTCTCTGTCAATGGCGCCTATCGCAGTCAAATTGTTGGACATAGGCCTCCCCAGTGGTTCGCCACTTTGGACAAACACCTGGAGGCTATATCCATAATCTCGAGTTACGATTACATAATGAAATTAAATGCCTCATGAGTCCTATTAAAACAAGATTAAAATCTTATATAGGTCAATTGACCTTAGATAGATTAGTTTTCATATCAGGTACAAGTACAACTAAATCATCATTATTCAATACTAACCTCTTTGGCAAGTAGTAGACAACTAATCAACAACATGTCACAGACAGCGTGGATGAACAGACGACGTTTTTTTTTCCCGACCGAAACTCGGCATTCAACGTGATGAGCAACATGTTGCATGTCAATTAAATTGCTGCCAAGTACCTAAATACAGTCGTAAAGGAAACTCATCACAAGATAAAGTCGTCAACGAAGCTATACCTACACATTTTAGCGGAACTAATTCTGTTTCATTTCGTTCTGACTCAGCAATTTTAAAATATTCAGACTATTCGACTTGTACAGTCAAAAACAATAAGTATAGTCTGTGTAACTATGTTACAATAATAAGTGATAAGTCAACGTTATAACATGGAACGGGAAAACTAATAGGTGTAAAGCAAAGCTTGCTTGAGCAAACTAAAAAACAATGTGGCAAAGTTCTAAAGTGTGTAAATGTATTTGGATGTAACACCGGCTCCAGTTTCGATATAAAATGTAACGAATTTTCCTAGTGCATTTAAATTCCCGAAATGTTTGCAACTGGCGCAGCGGGCACCTACCGTTATCTTAAGTAGCCGTTACCAGTCTGAACACTGTCCGAGTAGTAAAATCAAGGATCGTTTAAAAATTCAGGATACACGTGTGAGACGACGCGTGAATAATAGACACGGTGAGCAAGTAAAACAAACGTGAACAGATATATCGTCAAACGCCTCTTGTCAAGAAAAAAATATACGTTGTGCTATATATGCCTTTTTTTTGGGAAGTTTCTATGGGGACGGACAAATTGCGTCGGATTGTGTCACGCCTACCCATAATAGTTGCAGTATAACCACTTTGGACAAACACCGGGAGGATATACCCATATTCGCCACATTGGGCAGGCGGGTTGGCGATGGCAGGGCGTTGCTCCTCGCTCCGGTTAACTATCCGTCATCGGCCTGTGGTATTTAGCTACGCCTTCAATCGTGATGATTATACCGCCACTTTGCCAAATAATTATTTCGCATATAAATATTAAACTTTAGTCAGCCATATTTGGAAACTAAAAAATTAGGTAGACGTCCGCAAGAGCAGGGCTGCGCGAAGCTAAAAAAAATTTACTTAATCTGTGGAAACCCGATTCAAAAATAAAAGACACGTATTTTTTAATTTGTAAAGTAGACTAAAAATTACAAAGTTATAGCCCGTATACAAAGTTAACCCCGTATATAAATTACGCGTGACGTCACCCGGTGTGGCATTTTTACGGGACGGAGTGACGTCAAAGACTCCCACTCCTAACTTTTGATGCCTTGTATGTCTTTGCTATTTTTTAATTGAATGAAAAAAGGAAAAAATACGTGTCCAATACATTTTAAATTTTTTATGATCTAAAATACGGACTAAATATAATGTAATTATTTGGCCCCCAAAACATCCCTATTTAGCTAAGTCAATTATAATGTAAATGTTCTTGAATATCAATGCTTCTTATTGCTCAATGTACTTAGGTAATAGATGAAACTTTAGAAGCACTCCAAACTGACGCAATGAGGTCAACCTTTACTCTATCTTAAGTAGTCATTATGCCACGACTTGCTAGACGCCCACTACTAGATACCACACACAGTAGTAAATAAAAGTAGGTTGTTTAAAAATGCAGGATATGTGTGAGGGGTCGGAGCCTGCATACGCATAATGGATTATCACATGCTCTGCCAACGGGATTTTGTATTAGCTTTCTAAGAAAAGTCGCTTGTTTGTTTCCTAGAGATTGTCTCGAAATGCGGTTTATGGGCTAATGATAGTACGATTCCGTGCCGTTTGCCTATTCCGCACGGAGTCTCGACAAACACTATAGCTTGAGAAGCGGGCGAAGCTTTGTAATCTTTAGTGAATGCTTTAAGAATGTTTGTAGTAAAGTACTTGATAACAAAAGCATTTCTCCAGATGCTCGTAAGTTTGCATCGTTCGCAATAAGATTTGATATGCCAGAAGTTGTTACGTCGTCACATTTCATTCCCGGAGAAAATCTGTTCAAATTTGGCTTCAGTTTATAGTTCTAGTTTGCCCATCAGGTTTCGGACGTCATTGTGGCAATCGCTGTTTTTAGTAAGCACGATTTGCCGTATTTCGCATACCGATACTAAGACCATGTAAGAATAATGTATTAATTCTAAATGTTGAATCTCAATATTATCGTCACCAGTCCACATGAAAGTTGCACTTAAATAAGATGATCCAGATTTAGACTTAACAAGGCCTAATAAAATAATATAACTAGATATGTAAGAGATGGGATTGAGATCAAAGCTTGTGCGAGACTCATTCTGCTTAATGACCGTTGGCAATATTTTACAATTACAAACATCTATTTGAAGATCTAAATAAATAAATAAAATAAATAACCCAAGACATGCCACTCTGGACCACACATCGCCATCTAGCCCCAAACTAAGCCGAAGCTTGTACTATCATACGGGTAATAGACTTTTTTTGCAAATAATTACCTTTATAGAAAACACCCAGACCAATACAAACTGACATGTTCATGAACACAAATGTTTGTACTATGCGGGAATCGAACCCACGATCCTTGGCTCAGAAGGCAGAGTTCCCTACCAAATGAGTAATCGAGCCAGTGAAAATCTCTGTATAAAATCTAAAATAAATAAAAACAAATACTGCAATACAAATACAAGTAAACTATTGCCATCATTGTGGTCGACGATAACTCAAGAACAACCCAGGAGCTTAAACTAAGCCGCTTCATAAAATTTACTGTAGTTGTAAAACTGCTTTCGAAGTCCCGAATTGGACCTAGGCTAGGTTCAATTGCACACACCTGAGTCCTGCGGCCCACATCATGTCTAACTGTCTACCGTTCAGTTTCAGTTGGGAACTTTGCGCACACGTAATATACGAGCACACGAGTGGGTTTCATGTGAAAACGATCATGGCAAAGAGGCTGGCGAGACAGACGGAACTAAAATAGTTCCATTATCGAGCTCCCGAGCCGTGCCGTGCAAACCTTACGCTCTAAACTTTACATTGTTATAATCCTGTTTATTGAATGGCTAGGTGATATAATAAATAATGCCGTTTATTTTCCATGAGGACTTCTGTGAGAGACGGCATTTTACATTTAGATATGTATGTACTTCACTACTTTTTTTTTATAAGACCACCATCTTCTGGATGGTATGCGGATGTCAACGCTGTCCAGCACGTGTTGTTCGGGAGTGGAAAGGAGAGGATGGAACGAGTTAGAATAACTCTTTGGAGCATTCCCCATTATAAAGACGATAGAGAACACTAAGACCGGCAATGGTATCTACGTAGCTGAAGAGGTTCTAAGACAAAGTCGCTCTTCTGTCCTGTCCCTATGTATGCTTAGATCTTTAAAATCTCGTAACGTATTTCGAAGCGGCTTATTTAAATAGATTAGAGTGATTCAAGAGGAAGGTTTATAAATTTATAATACATGCATTGTAGAGAAACAAATACCCGAAGCAAAGCTCGGCTAGTCCATTATAAATAAATTAATGCGAATTGCGAATATGGGTACGATAACCGATACTTGACATACACGCAACAGATAGTTGTCGTGTTTATCTAAAGCCGAATCGAACAATGAATTATGGATGACACGTAAAAAGTAACCAACGCTATAATTTAATCAAAAAATACACCTAGCTATAGTTTGATAATGGTAAAACGCTCGGTAACACACACAACCCGCCCGCACAATAAAAACATGCGAATAGAAGAGCACTAGACTACGTGAATAGGCGGGAGCCGGCGCTGCACTTGGCATTAACCGTTCTAAATTTAGATAAATAGTCCGCAGTTGGTGCGGAGGACAGCCCGAGTGAAATGCCGGCGAGGTGGTACAGCGGCTGGGGTCGCCCCCACCAACCTTCACTCCCCGGCACTCTGCCAACTAACGCCAACCTTACTTCTCCTCCGTTAAACCTCCTTCAAACTACACACTTAACCCTCAACAAAAAAAGTAAAAAAACTCCAATCTGACCCATGCCGCCAGTCTAAATTTTAAGAATAACCGTTTTCAACTTCTCGAGACACGTATGAAAGAACTTTGGCAATAAAACGAGAAAAAGAGGCTTTCCGGGCCATAGCTTTTACCGAGTTAAACTTACTCAAAGTGGCGTACTTCGGTGGGAGCTAACTTAGCGATGGTCAATAAACTTAGCCGCCGCGTCGGGATGAGTCGTGCAACAATAAAGCGGAACTTTCACAACAGTTTATCTCGTGAAAATCTTACAAAACGCCTTTTAATATCAATCTTATAACTTCAAAGGCGCCCTAAGAGCGAAGTACGGCCAGTTTAAGAAACGTGAAGGAATAATTAATGTTCACTCTGATGTCGAGGAAACGGTCGGTGTTAGAGAGGGATAAGAGAGCGGGTGTGTTTGCCAAGAATTCAATCGGAGCCGGGGGGCGCAGGCAATATGCGCTGAGCGGCGCCTCCCGCTCATTAATTGAGCTATCAACATATCTGGTGCAGTAATCACGCGGCGAGCGGTGCCGCAGCTGCTCGAAACAATGCGACGCTCATGCGATTATAAATCAGCCATGGAATGTGTTCCCGGACAAAGAACTAGCGCGCGAATAGCACACAGTCCTCGCGCAGTCCTGGCTCGCTCCCGCTCGCAGTTCGGCAGTGTTTCAGTATTATGTTTCATCGGTTTTATGTCAGTTCATAAACGTTGACTGCTAGAGGTGGAATAAAATTTTTGTTACGAGTACGGGCACAAAAATCTCCGGTGCGACAGGAACAATGTAAAATCCAATTTTCTCAGAGTCTCGGGAGATTCGGCGGAGTAACGACAAACGCCTTTACGACCATGAAGACACGAATGCGGTTTTACTTTATGTAATCTATCAGGTCTCGCGCCGCGATTGCGGGCGGTCAACGACGCTTGCTCTCGGGGCATTATGTCATTGTCTATTATGGATTCGCTTGAATATATCGTTTACATACTTTATAACTGTTACACGCGAACGGCCTGGGAAGGACGTGTACAACAAACCTGCGTGCGTGTACGTATTATTTATTTACGTGACCGCGGCTACACGACGAAATGTGTAGCATTCTTGTTACCAACTTTAACGAATGCTTCAAAATAAAAAATCAACAACCGAGGCTAATTATTGTTTAAATTAATATCGACCTATAAACTGTGTACCTTTGTTAATTCAATTGAAGGTTGGTTTACTTTGTACAAAATGTGTAAATTGCCATAAGGTGTGCGAAACTTGGTCCGGCAATTTCACATGGCCGTACCAAGTGTTGCCCGATTATGGCTTACGTGAATTATTTTCCGTAAAACAACAAGTCCAATATACCGCCCGGAGCGACAATGAGCGAGGCACATTGCGCCGGGCAGCGGACGACAAAAACATCGGTGCGGTCGCACGCACCCTTCATCTCGGCGCAAGCCCACCGCGCGGCCGGAATCGGCAAACAACTCGTCGCTAACATGCAACATGATTAATGCTCCGCGAACCTTAAATATGATTTATTTAACGACGCGACGAAAACAAACGCGCTTTAAAAAAAATCACCGCAAAAAGCCACGCGACAAATTTAATCCGCGCGGCATCCGCGACACCAAACGGACAATTTAAAAATATAAAAGCCCGTATTAGAATTTCAGTCGGCGACTTGAGATAATGCGATAAATGAAACACGACGTGTGACGATGGGGGGTCATGTTTTATGCAAGATTGCCGGCATGATGAGCAGCTATTTGGGATTTCTTATCAAGCGGCAAAAAACTGACGTAATGAAAGTGAACAATGGGCGTGAACACTTGACTTATCAAATATGGTCGCGCAGATTTTTTTGTTGCAGGTAATTCAAAGTAGCGAATAATGGTCAATTTTGTATAAAAAGGGCACGGACGCCTCGCAGCGCGAGAAATGGGCGACAATTAATTGAAGAAATGCGTATCTGGAGAACGGCAAGTGGGAAAACACTTTAGAAGACGAGAGTAAGCATGAGTACAGGCATTGAAGGAAATACGAAATATTTTTATTAGTTTATTTTTGCAAATTTCTTTGAGCAAGTAAAATCAACAGTATAAAGTTCGCAGACTATAAAGAGTCAACTGATCTTATTAAAAACGCTACTTTCAGCTTTTGTAGTTTTCGGAGTTGTTGTTTTTGTAAATAACAGCAAGGCAATAAAATAAATAAAATTTAGTTATCTTCATAATTAAATTACTCAAAATAGAGCGTGAATTCAATTTCATCTTTTGGTATTGTGACTTCGGCGTAATAAACAAAATCTGTCATACAGAACCCAAACTAAGAATCTGCCTCATGTTATATGTACGTACAATCAGCATATATGTACATTACATATTTATTATATTGAGAAAGTCCCAAGAATCGATATCAATCGACGATCCAAAGCAAAAAGCGAACGGTTAGATAAACACATTAGAGGAAATAAATATTTCTGGGAGATTTCTGAAGATTCTATAGAACATGGTAAATAAAGGAATCAATAGCTTGTAAAGCCTCAGCCAACCGTGAGAGATATATTTTACGAATAATAGTACTTTCTTTGCCGAACGTTTGAAGTGGATAGGAATCTCGTTAAGGAGTAATGCCTATTTTCAACAATCTAGGAGTCCTCTAAGCTGCATCTATATGACGCATTAACAATAGTAATTCACGTCAAAGCGTCCCCCTAAACGCTGTTGGTCAAAATTGTAAAAGTAGGTTAGGTAGATTTAAACGAAGACTCCTAATATTGTAACTAGTTAAACTTGTCGAGAAACCAGACAACCTTTGGATAGAGAAAATGAATGTATACCTACTACTGTCTATATTTATTCAGTGATAGTATTAGTTCAGTTTATATTCTGTCTATATTCAGTCGTACTACTAGGATAATGAGTGATCTTTAATATCGTATAGGTACGTCATTTACCTAGTTAAGAACATAA
Source organism: Conogethes punctiferalis (assembly GCA_031163375.1). Classification (NCBI taxonomy): domain Eukaryota; kingdom Metazoa; phylum Arthropoda; class Insecta; order Lepidoptera; family Crambidae; genus Conogethes; species Conogethes punctiferalis. The sequence goes on along the minus strand of CM062083.1, from coordinate 14,639,262 downwards.
AATTCTTACTTGAGCTAACGCGTATGACCTATCCCGCTAACTTTGGTCCAGAGTATCATCCAAGTAGACGCTGCCTACTACCTAGTTTCTGCTTATCCCAATGGTTTACTGGTAGAAAATGCCTATGTGGCAATAAGTCCGCCTTTTGTACACTACTTTACTATGCAATAAAGATTAAATAAATAAGTGCCAACCAAAAGATCTGGCGACCGCACGCACGTGTATTCGACGATTATTATAGCATTTAACTACGTTGGACATAATTACAACTTCCCCGATTACTATCTCTCGGCCTAGTCGGTCTCGAGTGCCCGCAAACATATTGTTCCATTACCTCACCCTCCTCACATTTGGAGCATTGTCGTTGCGTCGTTACCGCACTTATTAGCCGCGTAATAGTCTAACCTAACACTTACCTCCCGCTAGTTTATTCAATTATAACCTCTGCTCCTAATGGGATAAGACAAGAAAATAGCGTAAGGCTCCATGAGAGAACGGTGTGTACCGTAACAATACGATAATCACAATATCAACAGTGTACGTACAACCCACTTAATCTATATTTAGCACGTGAAAACGTGACCCGACGCTAACTTTTACAATAACTATTCGTGCTTTAATTAATGGTTTATTTTTAGTCACGAAAATAAATTGTATTAAGTATGAGACATACATTTTGTGATTGTTCGAGGCAATTATAAAAATAAATAGAATCATTTAAAAAAGCAGCGTCCAAAATGTATGTACCGCATGTTAATCTGAGCATGTATGAGCTGTTTTATACTATGTGTAGTATATTAGAGCTCATCCATCAGATTAATACAGGGGCAATAGTTTGTAAGGATTATCTGGACATATCACGGATATTAATGCGGCCAAACCTGCTAGCCTAAGGATCGTGATTTCATAATGGATCGTGATCGTGGGTTGATCTCAAAGCGTTTACCAACAGATGAAATTTACATACAGTTGTGGCTTCTTAGACTTGGTCGGGACATCAGGATTGTAAACAGACGCAAACTCAACACAAAAGACAAACTATAAAAGTTATCAATAAGATATGTAAGGGAGCGGCCTATCATCTTTTCGCTCCAAGCCAACCTCACCTGTCCGTGGTGCATCCTGCCAAATAACAGATGAGGCCCTGGCAACCGACTGGTGGCGGTATAACCATCACAATTGAAGATGTAGCTTTATACCACAGACCGATGACTGGCAGCAGCGTCATCGGAGCAAGCCCAGCGTAGCGAATATGGGTATTATATCCTCCAAATGTTTGCCCTAAGTGGCGAATAACAGGAGGGGCCTATGTCCAGCAGTGGACTGCAATAGTCTAATTATGATGATGATAAGATAAGGTCTGTAAATTGCACTTGTATAGAAGATGCCTCACTAATAGTATCAAGATTTACAGTAACAAGACGAACAATAATGACATTAATTATGTATCGGTAACATAACCATTATCCCAGTATATTGGAAACAAAACAACACTAATAGGCATCTCTCAGCGAATAGAAGCCAGTGTTGTGCTAATAAACACTTTCACCGGGTGTACGGTTTGTTTTGTCAACGCGTGTGACAATTTACATAAATGTTAGTTAATGAACGCGTTTAGTTCTACAATATTTGCATATGAAAGATAAATCTTTGAATAGGTATTCCTTTTAAACACACCTGTTCCAAACTGCAGGTGAAGCGTGCATTATCTTATAGCGGATGTTCACTTGAAAGTAGGGTAACTTTCTACGAATTGTTCTGTAGGATTGAAAAAAGAGGGAAACACTTGTCTTTATTGTTATATTTTGTTAGTCTTTATTCGTTTTTAGGGTTCCGTAGCCAAAATGGCAAAAACGGGACCCTTATAGATTCGTCATGTCTGTCTGTCTGTCTGTCCGTCCGTATGTCACAGCCAGTTTATTCCGAAACTATAAGAGCTGCATTATTGAAATTTGGTACGTAGATGTATTCTGTGAACTGCATTAAGATTTTAAAATAAAATCAGAAAAAAATCCAAAATTTTTGGGGTTCCTCATACATAGAACTGAAACTGAAAAATTTTTTTTTCATCGAACCTATACGTGTGGGGTATCTATGAATAGGTATTTGAAAATGATGTTGAGGTTACTAACATCATTTTATTCTAAACTGAATACTTTGCGCGAGAGACTCTTCCAAAGTGGTAAAATGTGTGTGTCCCCCCCCCCCCCCCCCCCCGTAACTTCTAAAATATGAGCATGATAAAACTGAAAAAAATATATGATGTGTATGACTATAAAAACTACTAACGAAATTTGGTTTGAATGAAATCTAGACAGTAGTTTTTTTTTTAAACGTCATAAATCGAATTACCTAAGTTTTTAATTTAATTAACTCCAATATAATAAAACGTAAAGAAAAACACTTATTTAGCTGTATAGTGGCACGGAACCCTACGTGCGAGAGTCCGACTCGCACTTGGCCGGTTTTTAAATTATTTTGAAAGCTTGGTGGTTTTATTGAAGATGCTACAAGTGTTTTTAGAATAAGAATAAAAAATTATTTATTGTCTTTACAGTTATATACAGTAGGTACATAGGCATATTACTCAATCGTACATGCAGAAAAAAGGACAAAATTCAGCTGATGCTGCCGCGGGAGCGCTTTTGCAGTATAGATACAATAATATCGATAAAATGATTCTTGCTGAAGTAGCGGCCTGATTGGCCTGAGCTTTACCAGATGGGTTTGCCAGCCAACCAGGTGCTTTAAGAAATTGGAGTCTTCATTTTTAAAATCTTTATTCCCTAGGAAAGAATTTTCTACGAATCTTTAACGCTCATTCAATCTTTAACAGAAATCTGAAATGTGTCCACAGCCACCAACTTGGTTAAGAGTTGTTACTTTGTCTAATTTCCAAATCCTTTAAATTAAAACAAAAACGACTACATATTAATAAAAATACTTTCAAAACAAAATTAGATTTGAAGGGAGTAAAATCCCCCGCGAAAAAGAATGTGTTGTTGTCCTTAAACGCATGTTATGTTAATGTATATTGACTGCAATAATACGTGTAAGCATCCCATTAAACCGAGATAGCGGAATTTTGGCGGCCCGTCTCGCGTCCGTCAAATTTACATAAAACAATATTAAATCAAACGAAAATTAGCGACCGCTTTTTCTCGACGATCGAGGCATACGTCACATAATGGCAGCTATGAATCGATGTTGCCAGCTTGACAAAGGGCCAGAGGAAATAAGGCTGTCTACTGTTTATTGTTCATTTTCACTTGCCATATTCGTGGAAAATACGAAATAAATTCTCCCGTAATACGTTTATATCTATTGTAACAGGAAGTACGTCTTAACTGTTCGTCTTAAAGATCCTTCAAGAAGATCTCGTAGTCCATTAAAAATAAAATCCACTATTTGGATTTTATTACTATTGTACGTAAACCTAATCATCAACAGCTAATGTTTGTCCTCACCTAAGTACTCGTACTTGCCCCATCGAAGCCGACCCTAAACTAATTGTTGGCTATGAGGCCCCCGTATCCAAACGTTACTATGCGTCGCGCGGACGCACATGTACCCAAAAACCTATTCATAGACAACACTTGATTGCCGGTCGCCATAGTAAATGCCTTACTTTGCATAATGTTGTTAGTTTTCATACATAAGTATTGTTCGTGAAAACGCCACCGTGGCCGAATGCGGGTTGGTCGATTTCAAACAACCAGGGAATTTCTTCGCAGATGTGCCGGTCTCACTAAGGTCGTATCATGTTTTTGTAGGATCTAAAGTACATATGCAATGTACTCTACATACAATTAGAGCTTTATGAAGCTAACCCATATGGAGTTTACTCAGATCTTTATCCAATTTTGTGTCATATCTATAAATTTATAAAATGTTGCGTCACTGTACTACCTACTAATAGTCTACAACCGTCTCAAAGGCTTAATGATAAGCGTTTACTAGGTCAAATTTCTGACTTACGCAGCTGGCAACACCGCAGAGCCCTTCGGTATCTTTATTACGATCTAGGTAGTTTATATAATGGCGGGACGCAAATTAATTCATCGCACGGAGACGGCATCCCGGCTATCTCCCACGATAAGTTCGGCGGCCTCAGGGTGCCGAATACGGGAACTAACTATCGTAACGAGATCGGGATTTCTCGGAACGTTAGTCGAACCGTTGCGGCGGACGTATGTGCCTTTGAACGCTTATCACGATTTTCGCGGTATCTTTCCTCCGGCTGAAACGTTTGAAGTTTGCGGACAATTTAAAGGGTGAGCGCTGAAAGGATTCAATAAAGGCAGGCGCAAACTTGGACGGACAGTCGCGTGCTCGATCATTGACAAATGCATAGTGGGAGTCATATTATTTCGCAAGAGTATATTTCAACGTCTCAAGCTGTTTCTCAATTTGTTTTATAATACATTTAATTAATCAAGGAACAAGGAAGGCGCACTAAAATAATTTTATTTAACACTATTTATAGACTATGTACAATGTACATACACACCATATGAAACTGCAAGTTACCAGAACCTATTTTGAGAGACGCCGTAGTTTGTCTTGGAGGACGTCTATGTAACTAAAATCAAGTTACCGTCGTAATGAAGTTTGGGCGCCCTAGGCAATAAGGAGAATACCGCCATGACGGGGCATAAATAGGTTGCCCTGATAGTTGCAAAAAAGCTAAATTAAAAAGCCAAACTAGGCAAGAATAGAGTCAGATTGGAGATGGCTCAGTGCATAAAAGTATCAAATCCTTGAGTCGAGGACCTGCCTGATGCAGTTCTATTAAAAAGCGTCAAAAAATTTGCTACTTCACGTCCTCGCGTCCGCTAAAAGAGATGTCACCTTCGCTAATATTCAAGGAAACGTAATGAATCTTCTACGTCCAACATCAAATGTAAGTGCTTCCTTCCAAAGTGTCTCAAAATCGTTTTTGGCTCGACAACCCATCCCGATCTTCTATGCAGCACCACGATCGTCAAATCAAACAATCCTCTGGCGTTTTCCCTATTCGGTGTCGGCAGTCTTGATAGCTTTACGTAGCTGTCTTTCTACCCGCAGTAAGTAGCTCACGATTATACGGAAATGGATTGGATGTATGAAACCACGCTTTGTCTTTTAATTATTCTAAACGATATGACTGTGACAAATCATGACTTCTGATATCGGAATCGTTTCCGTGGTGTTGTGGGGGGCAGGTCCGTCCTATTGCTTATGCGTCTTTTTCTCTACTTCAAGTCTTTGAACGTCGGTCCACGGTGATGGACTTTAGGGTACCTTCGTCAAATCATGGTCTTCACTTCGCCGCCAACCGAACCAGAAGGTGACCTTATCGTATTACAAACTGCAATTCAATTTAAAAGTCACAACAGCCAAGAAAGTTTCAGAAATCTTACCAAAGTGGATGGTTAAAAATATAACGTTTGCCATGGTAGTAAATGTCGACTATATGAAAGGTTAAGAGCGGAAAGATGTTTTGTTTGCTTGCAGGGGCGGCGCCGGGTAGCGCAGTTGTTTACGCCCGCATATTCTTGTTTGCCCTTCCTCGGAAGCAAACAACATCCCGAGGACTATTGCGAAGACGCGAGTTTCTGTACACACATCAAAAATCATATACTACGCCGAGTGTACCGACTGATATCTATCTATTACGGCAAGTAGTCGTGTAAATATCAAATTCATTTCTTCTCTATTTTCTTCGTGGCAAAGTGACACATCAAAAGTCGATCACGTGATATCTCATTGCGAATAATACATAGAACACATAATTTTTATTTGTAAACTTCTGGGTAATCTTGCTCTCTCTGTAATACAGAATCAGTTAGTTTGTCAGTTGTGGAAATATAGATCTTTAAAAATGTACTTCCCTAGAAGTCTCGGAACACCCCGGACCGTTTAGAAAATTAGTTTCTTAGTTATTTGGGAAATACAGTAACTAACACAGTATAATTAATTCATTGTAACCCCAGGACACACAACTTTTTAGCCAACTTAAGTGTGTTAACCACAAGACTCAAGCCAACATAACGATATTACAGCCTCGACAAGAAGTCATGCCAAGTGGTAAACAGCAAACTCCATCTCAGAATGTTTGCCATAAAAAACGCTAAAACATGAGGAGGAAACAAGAAAAAAATACAATGGAATGTGAACAAAAATCATACAAGAATAAAATGAATTATTCGTACTGTATCATACTGTAGAGCCAAGTCCAGAAACATCTGCCTATCCCCTTACTGGCTTTAATCACGCATGGTCCCTTGACAGGAGATAGATAGGTACTCCGCACACACGACATTTGTAACGCGTGCATACGTATAAATAAATAATATGGGATGAGGTGTCGGGCGCGTAGCGGCGCGGCGCTCGTGTTGACAGGACAATTGGCGATTTATCCCGGGGGATTCGCTCAGCCCAATTTACGATCTCGACTCACCGTTCGGTTAGTTCTCCAAATCAATTTATTTACCGGGCCCATTCATTACGCGCAGGTAGCTACTATGATCGATGCCGCTTTACATTGAACGGTCTGATTTACTGCTCGCATCCGAAACGCGTTTGGTGAATGGTTGGAAAGCCGAAAGAGGACGCTTTGATCGGGAAACAATTACAAAAACGGGAGTAGAAATTTATATACATCTCCGGACACCAAACATTTCCTCTAAATGTATGTTTTTTTTTTATATACCTAAGTTCAGTTGAACTTGTTTAATATTACTTTTTATAGGTTTTCCTTTCTCAGCTTTGATCTTGGCAAACTCGGAAATAAAGGCATTTTCATAAATGCGCTCTATTGTAATAATTCCAAAACAAATGTTGAAACTTTTATATTTTCAAGGTACGTAGCGCGTTTTGTTTGGACATTACTTTGAAGATTTTCAAGCGGGAAGTAAATTAATGCGTCGAAGGAAGTTACTGTTTTACTTGACCAACTTGAAGTCGTATATTTAATGTCTAGTACAGACATGTATGGAGCCAGCGTATTTTTGAAAGTTTCCTAGTCTGCGCTTAAACAAATTATAATAACAGACGAAATAACGTATGGCTCTTTCAATTTGTTCCACAATGTACATACAAAAGTCCTGGTGATACGAAGATGCGCCGTAATGAAATGGCGTCGAGTATCGGCGCTGTCCGCTATTATCGGTCCTCGGGCCATTAGAGGGTTGCGTTCGCGATCAATTTGCCTCAGTTTCCTTGATATTCGGAGCGGCTCGGCGGCTGAATTCGTAAGCTCTCGATTATTTATGTGGACGAGCTCCGCTCGCCGACCCTCCGGCTCCGCGTGTCACGACGTAAAGAGGAGTAATCGCTTGCGGCTGCTAGCTGAGTGAATTTTTCCATTCGGAAAATGGCCGAAGGAATTAGGTACCGCAGCGTTTCATATTTCAAGGGAAGCCGGCCCACCCCACTCTCAAGCTTTGTATCTGCATGGAAGTACAACCGTTTCTTGAGTTGTTTTTTATGTTGCTCGTAAAATGGAGCATACAAAAATACAAACGCGAACAGACGCGAAATCGGGAAACGCCCCAATAACGCAGTACAGAACGACGAAATATAAAATAGGATGTAAAACTCAATTGACTCCAATTATGGCGTTTACACGGAGACTGCGGTTCGCTTTCCATTGTTGAGGGATATTCCACATCGACTTACCTGAAACAAAAGCATAATGGAGATTAATCACTCGAGCATCGAGAAACGAAAGTGCTGACAGATACGAATGGTAGGAGCACGTGGATAATATTTACATTGCGCGTTAAAACAACGGAGCGCATATGGACGGTGCGGTGGCTCGCACGCAATATCGTGTACCAACGCGATAGTTGATTTAATACGTGCCTGCTAAAAGCATATCAACGTGAGTGGGTACATTTGATTTTGCGGCTGTCCGGAGCAATGGTGGATAATGTAGTTGCAAATATTTTGCGCCGAGGTTATCTAAATGGCTGGTTTATTTTGCTATTAAGGGCGGTAACGAGTTTTATGCAGTTTGGGAGGCGTTTTGGCTCACTCGATTACACTGTGCGGGGTTTCCTATGATGGGTTCTGATTTTTGATAACAATTGGCCACCCCACTATATTTGCGTTCATTTTAGTTTGTCTCAGAAACAATTTACTATCGGAATAATTTATTTTTAGATCATCAGCCAATTTCAATTTTCTGGAATAAAAGTTTCTTGTTTAAATTAAACTTGGTATTCAAGTTCGGCCATTTTGAGGATATGAGTAACACGTTCATCATCAGCCTATTACAGTCCACTGCTGGACATAGGCCTCTCCATTTGTCCGCCACTTAGGGCAAACATCTGGAGGATATACCCATAATCGCCACGCTGGGCAGGCGGGTTGGCGATCGCAGGGCGTAGCTTCTCGCTCCGGTGACGCTGCTGCCCGTCATTGGTCTGTGGTATTTAGCTACGCCTTCAGTTGTGATGGTTATACCGCCACCAGTCGGTTGCCAGCGCCTCGTTTGTTATTCGGCAGGATGCACCACGTGCAGGTGAGGTTGGCTTGGAGCGAAAAGATGATGCGTCGCTCCCTTACATCCCATTACATGAGTAACACGTTAAGAGGACATATTTGTACGATTTGACATTTGTATGATTTAACATCCATTTACTTAAGTTAAATATTCATGTAACTAATATGTAACACAGTACCTACATTAGTACATACATATTGCAATATATTACAATGGAAATGATATCTGCTCTACAAATTCAAGCAACCATGACTAACAAATGTAACAGATGTATTAATTAGTAACACTGCATGTGTCTGAACTCTCTGAAACAATTCAAGCTTGTTTGTAACTGACGTCAACTGCAACACTAATATACAACTCTTAATAGACAAACAGCCTAAAGGCAAGATTTTATAAGATAAGATAATTACTGATAACAATATTATAAATAACTTAATGGATGATGATGATGGGGATGTAAGGGAGCGACCCATCATCTTTTCGCTCCAAGCCAACCTCACCTGGCCGTGGTGCATCCTACCGAATAACGAACGAGGCGCTGGCAACCGACTGGTAGCGGTATAACCATCACAATTGAAGGCGTAGCTAAATACCACAAATCGATGACGGGCAGCAGCGTCACCGGAGCGATTATGGGTAGGTATATTCTCCAGATGTCGGCCCTAAGTGACGAACAACTGGAGAGGCCTATGTCCAGCAGTGGACTGCAATAGGCTAATGATGAAATAACTTTACATTTAATACACAAATTACAGTCATTTCAAATATAGGTCAACACATCTCTGTCTATATTTATTTAACTCAAACAGCATACAGACGGAATTTAAAAGTGCGTATAAACGTTTTAATTTATGAATTATATTGCCCAATCGTACATTTTCCAGTTGCCAGGCCCGGAGTGGCAAGTAAAACTACGATTGAAGATTAAAAATAAAGTCGATGTAATACACGGATTGAGCTCGCCAAATTCTTGCCTCTCGGTCGGGTAGACATATTGCTTAGAGTCTACGCGATAAAAAGAAAAAATATAACACCTATAATACTGTTATCAGATGATTACAGCGATAAGGCTAATAACCTAGCTCGGAAACAAAGCATTACGTAAGATAATTTCACACCAACAAACGTAACGAGTTACAAACACAAACTATGCAGTAACCGAAACATTATGATAAGCGTTATTCATTTGCTGTTTCCGGAAATGTTACCGAAAAACGGGGTAATTGTTTAGACAATATGTAATAAAACACATATTATAATGACAGGCTTTAGTTTAATGATTTAACCTAGAGATAAAATGTGAATTTGTCCAGCTCGGTTGAATAGGTTTTGTAGAACTTTGAACAAGAGTATTGTTCCGCCTTTCCTTTGAAATAAAGTCGACGAACCTCTTTCCGTCGAGTAGACAGACATTTTTAAAGTGACGGATTTCGAGCAAATTTTTCTTAATTTTATTCTTCCAAAATATCTATTATGCACCTTATATTGGTCTCCATCATTAAATCATCTATGGTATGTCATTAACATTTCAGTGGGCTTCTATGAGTACAGGTATCTATAAGCTCCTGACCGAATTTCGGCCACAGAAGTTCATCTCCAGGAGATTTATTATTAGCACGAGCGTATGCGCAAACACAAGTGTATTCTTCGATCCTTCTATCTGTTATGAGACAAACAGGAATAGTTTAGGGACTGCGACCATTTTCGGTACCACATGGCAAGGGAGATAACAAAAGTAATACCTATGTTATTGAACTAGGGTTGAATTTGAAATGTTAATGGATTTGGCAAGCCGTAGTTATACTATGCGTGGCGTAACTATAATGAAAGCAGACTCTTAACGTGCAATTCAATGTAAAAGGTGTCACTTTTCCTTTAAAAATGTAAATTTAACTACAGTAAGTGTACCTTGCCACCTCATTATCGGCGCAAACAAAGCCAAGATATGATGTAAACATAGTTTCTAAGCGCAATGAACTACAGATCGTTGATCTTTTGGTAGACCACTAACGCGGGATGAGTGCATGAATATTTTAGCGAGCAGTCTCCATAACGTCTCCGCGTATCAGACGAGTGAATATGGTCGTAAAGTTGACATTTCGAGAGCGGGGACGCTGAGACAGCCGGGCAAACGGTACAGTGTGACAGATGCCAGCGAGCATCTTGGCTTTAGCTATAGCATCTTGCTCATCATCTGTAACACTCTTTTCCTCATCTCCTGCCCTTATCTTAGTCTAAGTGGGGTCAGCACAACATGTTTTCTTCTTCCACTCTCCTCTATCAGCCGTCATCTCCACACTCACACCTTTGACACCCATATCATTTCTCACACAGTCCATTCATTCTTTTTTCGGTCTTCCTCTGCTTTTATATCCTTTCACATTCATACTCAATACCCGTCTTGTTACATGCCTTTCATCCCTCCTCATGTAGAACCCCATTTCTTGATCACACAAATTAACCGCTCAGATATGAAGATCGTATTGATCATTTTAGATCCCCATAGTGTATAATACGAGTGGTAGACCTGGACTACCACTTGGACGAAGGTCAGTGAACGGGTTAGCTACCAAATAGTTAGATAATATGTATAGTATAGATGGCTGGAAAGCTTTGTCTTTGTATAGATGGCTGGAAATCAAATAATGATGGACACATGTACCAAGAAAACAAGTTATATAATACATAGTGAAATAAACATTTGTATAAGGTAAATAAGAATTTGACAAAAGGCCCCAAAATATCGCGTCAAAGTCTAAGTTTTAAAGGCCGAGTAAAACTTCTTTAAGCACCCAGTTTTATAACCAAACAATGCAACGTCCCGCCGCAACAAATTCCTGCCATTTCGCCAGGTCATTTGCAGATGCCGGTGGTACATTACTGTTATCACATGCACTATGCAGCTAGTGACTCGCTCGTATCGGGCTAAAGAGCTTCCCGCAGGACAAACGAGCCAGATAAGGCGGGTACCCGAGCGCTAAGCGGTGCCGTAAACCGCCCGCATCGACGCGCCGAGTAAACTGAACCGAAACTCCGGATGATGCCATCGATGGCCATATAGGATCTAATGCTGCTCCTTAACTTAGGACATACTGCTGATGTATTTTTCTAAGGCAGAGCTATACCTACTCTGTGCATTTCTTATTTAGCTTCGAGGACTTGGGTCTGAGTCTTACGGCCGTATTCACAAACGTTACATTGCGTCGCGGGAACGCACAGGTACTCAAAAATGTATAGGGTTTTGGGCACTGTGCGTCCGCACGTCGCATAGTAACGTTTGTGAATACGGCCGTTAGAGTAACGCTGTCAATTGCCGTTCATGTGGTTGGACGGTTAATAACGGACGGACAGAGCGGTTAATAATATATTTTCTAACATAAGAGGCAAACGAGCTGGAAGTTCACAAGTTAGTAAGTGGCCAGTGAAGACAACTAGACTGATGTTCTATATGTGGCATTTTTATATCTTGAGACTCTACAAGACATATCCGATATTCGTTCAGAAACATGGAACAGTACGTATCACCTCACTGATAACCTACCTGGCATTAAAAGCAGATCACTCATTGATGTCCAAACTTAATAAAATAGTCTGAGTAGTGCGCTTACATGATACATTGAACCATTAACAGCTAAATGTTATCTAAATACACACGAATGTCATTTGCGTATTCTGATATTATTTATCATATAGCTGTGCCAGCGGCGTCGCACGCGTGGATATCGGGTTTCAAAACTAACGGACTTCCATAAAATGATGCCCAAATCTTAAGTTAGACCTCTAGCAATACATTGGTGAAAACCACATTCAATTCCATGCAGTACTTTTTGCGTGATGCTCAATCAAACATTCAGATAAAAAATTCTCCCGTTTTCCCAACACTTCCCTTCACTGCTCTGCTCCTATTGATTGTAGCGTGATGAAACGTATCATATAACCTGCACAGGAGTATGATGAATAATTGTACCAAGTTTCGTTAAAACCCGTTGAGTAGGTAATTTTTGTTTCTATAACGAACATACAGACAGACAGAAAGACAGACGGACAGACAGACAGTCAGATAAAAATTTTACTGATTGCATTTTTGGCATCAGTATCGATCACTAATCACCCCCTGATACTTTTTTTGTAAATATATTTTTAAAGCTGAAACGCCTGTGCAAAACTATCTACCTATACCTACTTCACTTAAAAATAAATACTTATAACTACTTTAATTAATAAAAGTACCTACGCTTAATAATTTTTAATTTGAACGAATATTTTACAATATAACAACAAAAGAAATTCAAATAAACTATTTAAACACTAAAAGTCGCGCTGGCACGGTTTCTCAATATCAATTATTGTCTGTCAATAAGGTCGATCGCTCTGAACGCATCAACAGCCAAATATTGAATGAAGCTAGCTCTCGGACCTCCCGCCTTTTTATACCCTACCGCCGCCGCGACCCGTGTCGAGCGCGGCAACCGTTACACAAAAATAATCCTTATAGCATGATTCAGTATTCACGTGCGACGGCGCGATGGCTTATTTTTTTTCATGTATAAGTTTGGTGTTTCTATACCGATTTCTATGATTCTTTTTTTATTGAATAGGTAATAATGATAACTTTTTTAAATTAGGGATGAATGAGAGTATTATAAACGTAAGAGTAAACAAATATAATCAGAATGCTCCGAACTGCTAAGCTATCAGGAGTTACACGTGTTATTGTGAGTCAACCATAAAAGATAGACATATGCTGTTGCGGGATATTTTTTAGTCAATTTTATGTAAAATATTTCTGTCATACATAATTTCTATGTAACTTTAACCATTAAGGCTGCACACGCGACGGAAGCTTAAAAAATGGAGTAACTTCTCCCGTTTTCCCAACATTTCCCTTCACTACTCTGCTCCTATTGATAGTAGCGTGATGAAAAGTACCCTATAACCTGGCCAGGAGTATGAAGAATAATTGTACCAAGTTTCGTTAAAATCCGTCCAGTAGTTTTTGTTTCTATAAGGAACATACAGACAGACAGACAGACAGACAGACAGACAAAAATTTTACTGATTGCATTTTTGGCATCAGTATCGATTACTAATCACCCCTGATAGTTATTTTGAAAATATATTTCATGTACAGAATTGACCTCTCTACAGATTTATTATAAGTATAGATAACAATGATACAATGTTGATTCAGGTGATTATCATTAAAATATTCGTCTGTTTCAGAATGATGAAATAGTATTTTTTTACTAGACATTGCCATTCAACCTATGTTTGTTATCCAAGTATGCAAGTTTATACAATTCAATATTCGTGTTCAGCGTTCCTTACTTACTTGGCAGCCCGTTGGCCAGCAGTCGGCAACAAAAAGAGTATGTATAAACGAAGTACCATAAGGACACTTCATCCTGTTTCGACCAACGCAGTAAGGATTTTGTCTTGAACAAAAAAAGATCATAAGGGAAAGCACGTTAACCACACAGAGATCTCGCTCCAGTCAGGTGCCATAAGAATGATGAATGATACTTAAAGTTCACATGTGTTTCGTACGCAATTGTGTACTATAAGTTCATTCGCGTTAAGAAAATAGTGACTCATCACCGACTGCCGGCCGCCTAGCCAATTAAAACGCTAGAATTATAATTTCTAGCGTTTTAATTGGCTAGGCGGCCGGCAGTCGGTGATGAGTCACTATTTTCTTAACGCGAATGAACTATAAAATATTCCTGCCTGCTCGCTAGTCTCTATGGATAGGACTTTGTGGCCTAAATCCTGTTAGAAGAGTATTACCCTGAGGAGTAAACGTGTAAATAAGGGTGGAGGGGAAAAAACGCGCTCCAAATCTCAATAAAATATTAGCACATTCGTCACGTGCGGGATTGCAGAGTCTTTACCACCATTATTCCGGGGTAATTTACCAATTGTAATAACGCTAACTTTTCAGAACATGCGATAACGGCCTCGGTTCGCTTGTAGTTTTCCGTAAACTGCCCGCATTGAGACGACGGATATAGTGGCGCTCCGAATCTCCGTGAAATATTACCGTATTTAACGCGCGTTAGTTCGCCATTCCATTTCGAACCCTTCTATCGTTTATGCAACCACTATCTAACTAAAAGGGATACGATTTTAGGAGCCTCGGAGAGCGAGTGTATAATTTGGAAAGGACTGCCAACGCTCCTGTTATCTTAACACAAAAAAAATATATATGTCTAGCAGGTTTATGATAATCATATATGGCTAACTGGAGTTTTCAAATAGCTATGGCGGCTCTTAACTTCTTATCATTATCAGCCTATCATAGTCGACTGCTGGACATAGGCTTTGCCAACCGTTCGCCACTTTGGGAAAACATCTGAAGACTTTACCCATAATCGCAGTGGACAGGCGGGTTGGCTATCGCAGGGCGTAACTTTAAGTAGAGATTTATGAATAGAATAGGAAAGACGTCACTGAATGTCATGTCCCTTCAGGTTCACGTCAGAATAGCACGCGATAAAACATAAAAATCGGTCAAACAAGCCTTCTCTTTGTAATATCATTACAAACTATTAATTATGTTACGCAATCTTGTTGCTGTATTTAGGTACTAATGCTAAATGTCCAAAAATACGCGATAACAAAGTTTTACAGCACATTGTATATTGTAACAAGCCCGCATAGGGGCTGCAAATAGCCGAACCTCAGTAAAGCATTGCAGACCACATTCGTCAAACGTTGTACATAATACGGGTAATGTTCAAGGGTTGTACTAATAAATTAAACGTAGTAATAACGCTTACTTTTCTGAATACGCGATAACGGTTCCGAATCGCATTCACATTTGATTTTACGTTACTTACTCGCACGGAGCGCCGAATCTCAGTGAAACATTTCCGAGCACATTCGTCAAGTGCGGGATTGGGGGCCCTTTTCAGACACCATTCTAGAGGCAATTTACCAAGTGTTTTAACACTAGATTTCGGCTTTTGCGATAACGTATTTACTAACATTTGACTTTAAGAGGGCGCATACAGAATTTGACGTATTTGCGGCGAAACTGGTATTTTCGGGCGAGCTATTATCATATAAAACGATGTTTTTTAAATAAGAAACATAGTTTTTTATATAGATAAAGTCTTCAAGCAGTGCGTAGGCTAGATAAAATACAACATTTACTAGTATATTTTTGTTTATCAAAGATCTCCCATAAGCCGATTCGCAAAAATGCGAGTCAGAGTCAATTTCGAAAGTCTTAATATCAATTGCATTACATACATATGTTTCAAATATATGTTTATACAATAGCTTATATGGTCTATTAGTGCACTAGATAAAAAAACTTTCAAAAATGTGTTATTAAATTGCCCAAAATAATTTTTCAAAATAAGCTCAATTCACACTTTTCAACAGTGTTTTTCTAGTAGAAAACACTGTTTCTTTTAGTTGATTTTGTGTAAATGTAAAAGAAGTGTTTTTTAAGTGCACAAAATTATTATTTTATTAATATTCTATGCCTGTTATTTTATACGATTTTTTTAAAAGTGACTATAAAGCCACGCGCGCGACGCTTGCCGATTCAGTCCAAATCGGGTCATCCCAGAGGGAGGACGTGCCGCTCGCTGCTCCGCTCACGCACACATACGCACAACCACTTTTATGAGCGTATACCGCTCTGCGCGAGTGCAACTCCACGAGTTTGATACTTTGTAATATTATTTTTGTATGGAAAATTTATTAAGTTAAAATAATGTACTAAATTAATGAAATGATTTAATGTTTAGTCATGAGTATCAAATACAAACATCAGGATTATTATAATTATTATTATCTACAACCACATTTGCTAAATATTTCAAAATAAATTTATATGATATTTGTTTATTAGTTCACTAATGAAGTTACAAAGTAAGGCTATTCCAATGATTATTATTATGCTCGTTAACATCAATGGTCAGAAACAACTTCCATGAAGAAACTGATAAGGAGATTCATTTGAGTTGGGAGCATTTAAGGAATCTACGTCACATGTTCACGACTATAAATAAAGGCATACAATGAAGCTGAAAGTCCTAGAAATCCCATAGTCGAGTTATTATTAGTAAAATTATATTATGTGTAAAGATGGATGATAAAATGTTTGATAGTATGCACGAAATTGATCTATTTAGATAATCGATCTATTTAAATTTAGAAAATATCAAAAATCCAATTTTGGAATTGTCGCTTAATTATTTAGTGTGGAATAAGTGAATCTTTGTGTCACATAAATAACAAGTATATGAGATTAAAATTAAATCGATCAAAGTGGTCAACAATGGGAGAGTTTATAGTTCAAATTGTTCCAAAATGTAAAACCAAAATGCGATATGATAGTTGTGAAATGTATTACCATTACGGTTACTAGGGGTGATTTTAGCGAAAAGGCTGGTAAAATACTGATATTTTACGGTAACTTATTTACATACATTACGTTAAAATTACCGGCTATGTATGCTGAATGGTGCTATGGCGACGAGCAGGGTGAGCATGTAACTTGCAGTATGCAAGTCGCAAGGTGCAACGTTGCCAATGAGGGCTACCGTTTTTGTAATCACCAGAGGGCGCCACTGTATAGTGAGGTCTTCGGGCATAGCTGTTAAGGTTTGTTTTATGCATGTGATGACTGTTTGTTCATTATAAGAAGGAGGACATAAGCTTCCGAAAAGCAAAACTGTTTTCTTTCTTTCAGACCGCTAATTTTTACACCTCATTTTCTCGGCTCCTCTTTTAAAGCGCAGACAATCACTGAGCCGTGTCTCATATTTTCCAAAATTAATGCCAGCTATGCCAAAATTGCACAAAATTATTTAATTTTCCGAAATAAACTCGTTTGTACAGAACCTATGTACATTGACATTTCGGATACCTCACGCTACACTAGCACCTCTGGTGGTGAATTCACACGCGATATGGGCGCCCTCATTACGCCCTCATTAGTGCAGCAGTTTGCCATAATAGGTATTTTTATTTCTTTTATTTGCTTCGTCGCCGTCATTGGAATTATGTTAAATTCGAAATATTAGTAATTAATTAATTCAGTTTAATTTCCAAAATGTCAATTTTGGGGCAAAAGGTAGGAACCAAAATTTAACAAAAACCGTCCGTTTATTATTGGAAAGAACTGGCGAACTTTAGGAGAGGCCTATGTCCAGCAGTGGGCTGATGAAGATGATTGGAAGGAAATAAAAATACAATTTTTGAATATACACAAGAGGACTCACCATACCTATATAGATAGCTCGCCTTTGTAACCTGTCCATCGCATCGCATCATTTATAAAAGTGCGTAAAAGTAGTATTCTACGCAAGATTTGTGTCTTATACAAGAAACAGCGGTGGTCAGTCGTAATATTTTCAAGGCAAGGAAAAAACAGTAGGGATTATTGATTTTTATAAAGCAACATTAAAAACGTCAATCACTCACACAATACCTTTCAAGATATAATTTGGATAGGTAAGTACCTGGTACATTTAAAGATAGAAAGACAAAAATATTGTTATATTTTTCTTAAACCTTAATTAATAAACACTTAAGAATAATGTACTCTAAAGTACTCTAAATAAATTTAATAAGTACGCACCTATACTACACTAATAAAATATTTAGCAATAAAAGAATGTTCAAATAATTTAGATGAATAATAAATTGTTAAGTATCAAAATATGTTCGTCCGCCGGAGTTAGCGTCCGACGCGCCGCTCACCCACACAGACACAAATGATGTCTATGTGTGTTTCGGAATCGGCTCCCGCGTGCGTTTCGAGTTGCTTAAAATTGTATGCGCGCTCTTAACTGCAAAGCGCTGTACGTTTCTCAATTACCTAATTACAAAATAAGCACTTACTAAAAGTCAGAGACATTTTTTTTTATTGCTTATTGGTGGCAGACGAGCAAACGGCCTGTCTGATGTTAAACAGTAACCGCTGCCCATGGACATCTGCAATGCCAGGGGCACAGCAATGCCGCTACCTACCGTGAGAAGAGAGCTCTCTTTAAACCTCGTTTGAAAAAGGACATGTCGTAGCGATCATTCTACATAGCCATCCGTACTTTGGTGTTCATAATACATACAACAAATATTCCTTTAAAACATGATGTCTGCAATGTGTGATTCGCAAAATCTTTATAAAGTAAGTTTTGTCGATATGGTATGACATTATCTACTAACACTGAACTTTACTATGTTTTTTCCTTTTTAATCGCATTCAATTTACCACAGTGCATAAATAATATACTGTAAATAAATAAAAAGTATGTCCGATCAAGACCAATTTAATCAATTCTTATCAGAAATTGTGGTAATGTGTCGACTGTTTATTGGCCAAGTAAACGTAACGTAACGACGTGGACTGGCCGACTTAACGTAACGACGTGGAGTGGTCGACGTGGCTGAAGACGGCCGGGAAGGCATCATCATCATCAAACGTAAAAAACAATATACCTATTGAAGAAAATATCGAAAATATGTACTTTGTTCACTGAAGCATTCAACAGAAAATGTATGCCATTCTGACATTAGTTATACAATGGACTATATTCTGGGTATCATTTTAGTTCAATTAGGCATAAATACCTCTATTATACATAGATATATATGTCTTGGTTACAATATCACTAGCCGCCGGTGATTCACACCAAATTACACGACAGCTACCGCTTGTAATGACTCAACGATCTATCCGTTAGATAAATTACCAACCGGTTATAATGTCGTTTTTAAGAGTGACAAACATAATGCGTGCTTGTTTACAATATACGAGTATTTTATTGTTAGCAACACACACTTAGTCTCTTCAAATAGAGT
Source organism: Conogethes punctiferalis (assembly GCA_031163375.1). Taxonomy (NCBI): domain Eukaryota; kingdom Metazoa; phylum Arthropoda; class Insecta; order Lepidoptera; family Crambidae; genus Conogethes; species Conogethes punctiferalis. The sequence goes on along the minus strand of CM062083.1, from coordinate 14,619,947 downwards.
TGAAAGACAAAGTCAATTACATACTTAACATTTTATAAACCTTTAACATCAAATCGTAAACTTCTATAAGTGAACTGTGTGATGTGCAATAAATGCAGTACTATATTTTATATATTAGTGAACAAATATGAAAGAATTACATTTTTTTTATAGTAGCAGTGCATTATAAGGAATCGTCATCATTTCAGATACATTCTTGATTTCGCCAAAGTAAAGGTTAATTTAACGTGAAAAAAAGGTCTTGCTTATCACAATGACCAATACATACAGAATTAAGAAAACCAGGTTACACCTTTTTTTTATAAGTTAAATATACTAGTTCGTTTTCAATGGTTTTCAATAAGAGAACATTTTAGAAGCGTGGAATAATAAGTCCAGCCTTCTTCCGAAATGAACTACAATTAACTGCCGCATAAGAAATAAGACACGAGTTACTATCAAGCAAGATATAATCACTAAAATTGACCTGATCACAAAGTAAGTTTTTTTTTATGCGAGAGGCGGCAGACGAGCAAGTGTGATGCCTGATGGTAAGCAGTCGACACCGCCCATGGACACCCGCAGCTCTAACCGAGTTTAGGGTTCGCTGCCGGCCTTTTAAATATGAATACGCTCGTTTCTTGAAGTAGCTTTCTATGTTATTATTTTTATCTACATTAACAAAACAAAATATAGCTACTTCATAAAGTTTGCGACCTTTTCTAAGGCTTTTTACATGTACATCTTTTACACCATTGTTGTGAACGTAAATCTTGGTTTTATTCGATTCTGATACTCCTTACAGTCGCGAAACGTGTATAAGGCATTTTATTGCAGATATGTATATTTTTGGTATCTGATTGTGTATTGAATCGATAATTAATCCTAAATGACGAAAATGTCTACGGCTCTTTAATGACAAACCTCCACTCCACATACATTGATTTTGTTAGTGAAAAAAGTAGATTTAGTATATTGTATTATGAATATGAAAATCAACACCAAATAAGGCACAAGAAAATAATATTTCCATACATTTTATAGGTCACAAAAGGCCTTTTTTTAAGCAATATGAGACCTGGGCGGTGGGATAGAATCCGTGGTAGAGACAAAATGTTACCTACGTGATTTCTGTCTAGGAATTACTAGTAGAAGTATGGCGTATAAAGGTTGGCAGCGATATAACCTTGTGCATAAGAAAGCATGTTAAGTTAAGCCGTTTATCAATACTACGCCTGGTACACACTAGGTACGTCTGACCGTGTCGAACTATGTTCCAATAGTGCGAGTAGGATAATACGAGTGAAAAAACAGGTGTGTGTACACAGGCTTATGTTTGTTCACTAAATTATCTCTAGCGCACTTAGCGTAAGAAAGTGTCCACAGTTCCATCAAGATAATTATTAACGTAATGTATGTAATTAAACCTAATTATTACAAATGCAAACGTGTATAAAGGCTTTTTAAATTCATAGAGATTGCACGTCATCACGTCAACAACTGCGTAAGTTGAATGGCACCACCTAATCCCTTACGCTTAAATTGCCAGAATGAAAAATAATAACGATGATTAAAATATAGATTGTAATACATAAGCAAAGAGTATGCATATAACAGGAATGACTTCAACTATAGACTTCGAGTTAATGATAATGGTAATGCTATAAAATATCAATGAAGAACGTAAACCGTACTTGTTGTAATAAGGCCATTATGTATATGAATGGAGCCTCCACCTCGGCTAATATTACTGGCATTAGAGGGACATCAAAAGCGCGATCAACAAGGGTACGTCTCGTATCTGTTTGATGGATGACTTTCACTATACATTACACGTCCGACGTACAAACAGCCCAGCTACTAATTAGCAAAACCTTCATTCGAAGTGAACCCGAGATTATGGATGGCTTTCAATCACTGAACGTCTTATAGCGGGAATGTACGTCGTAATGCTACAGATGCTACAGAATATATAATAGCGTCAGCTTCTGTACTTAGCGAGTGCTTAGTTAATTCATAGAGATTGCACGTGTCATCACGTCAACATCTATGCCAGTTGAACGGCACCACCTCACCCCTTCATTTTACTATCCTCTGCCTAAAGGTACTATGGGAGTTATCACCCATTAGACCGCCAAGTTGTATTGTATGTAGGTATTATTTTTCTTACTGCGAACTAAGCTTTCGATATTATGATAAAAAGGCAGATTTTAGTTTGGTATTACAAATGAGCGATTGCCATTTGACCTCATTAACTTCTGTTAATTTGTCAGAGAAATTGGTCGGCCTACTTAATCCCAGCAATACACAACCGATTTTATAGCAATAGCCGTATCACTAAGTTCTGATGGTAGACACGGCCACTTAAGTTACCCAAATCTGTCAAAATATCGCAATATATAAAAACTTTTATGTCCTGGACATTGAGTAGGAAATTGTATGGAGAAATTTGACAGCTAAATGCAGTAACGTGTGGCCGTCTACCCAAGAAGAATAAGCAAATTGCCAATGTAAGAAAATAAACCAAAAGGCATTTCGTAATCGAGCTAAAAACTAAAAAGCGCGCACTCCTGCGTATCTACTTGATGAATGACTTCAGAATGTATCTGGGCCACCACCGTGGTAATTAACGCGCCATCTCGCAAACTCACTGACAGAATCAGGTGCACCAAAAACGGAATTAATTTTTCAATCTTTGAATCTCATTTCGCGCCGAATTCGGAACGTTCCCTTATTGAAAGTCAAATACTTGCTACGGAATCAGAATTTCGGTCGCTCTGACAACTCTTAATGTATTCACTGTGTAAATGTTTGAACGATGGATTAGCCATTGTTTTCGTGGGCTTATCTAGAATTATTTGGCTTCTTCAAGAGTTTAGAGTTCATTGACACCGATCGGGAACGGTCAAGTCGGTGGACAATGGGGGAATAAACATTACGTTTAAACCCGGATGGTACTCATTAAAAGATATTCACCAATAAGAATTAACTAGGCACTACCGGTCATTACGATTTGTTCAATGCTTACGCGAAATTATCAAGCTAATTAAATTTGTTCTATATAATAAACTACAATTTTTTATAAAATTGATATAGTGAAATGAATACAGTAAAATTATAATAATGTTGGCCATTTACTAAAGTGTTTGAGACATTTCACCTTATAATTCGTCCCTTATATGGGTCGAAAATTACTTTCTATTCTTCGGCGGTAGTCACTTTCCCATCATAGTTTATCTTCTTGGCCTCGCCTTTTCCCGTTACGCGGGGTCGGCTTTCCTAGTGCTGAGGCGCCACTTTTTCCGCTGGTGCGCGTCGTCATCCGAAAGCCCCAACTGTTTCATGTCCTTGCGGACGTTCGTCATCCACGTAGTTGGGGGCCTTCCTCTCCCTCTCTCCTTTGTAGCCATGGAAAGGCACTTCTTCACGACATGATCATCTGGTCTTCGCTGTATATGACCGTACCATCTCAGTTTCAGTTCCCATCATAGTTTATAAGTGTTATTATCTATTCTATAAATAAAGATTGTTTATGCTGTTCTAGGATTTAATTGATACATTATTTTTATCAAAATGTAGTGAATAATGAGAAATGTCATCATTAGTGAATCATAATTATAAAGTATTAGTACTACGAGTATTAATCAATTAGCTTACTGCCCAAGTGCATAAGTTCAGAGAATATGCATATGTGCAGATGTTTCATCAGGTCAGACAAGCCTCTGATTCAACCTGTAGTCTCACTCAAGTCACAAGTTCACAACCATTGCAAAACTATTACTATGGTTTCGCTTTATTGGTAAGTAATATGAGATTATAGCGTAATATTCCTTCAAGGGTAAACGAAGCAAGGTGTCAGTAACCATAATGCATATTAGAACATGTTGGAAATCAATCAATCAATCAACAGCCTTGGTCCGTCCACTGCTGAACGTAGGCCTCCTTTAATTCGCGCCACATTTCTCTATCCCGGGCCTCCCCCATCCAGCAACTGCCAGCAGTTCTTCTAAGGTCATCCGCCCAGCGGGTTGCGGGGCGTCCTACACTACGTTTGCCTAAACGCGGTGTCCACTCCAAAATTCGTCTGCTCCACCTATTGTCGGCTCTGCGGCAGACATGACCAGCCCACTGCCACTTCAGCGTACTAATCCTTCGGGCTATGTCGGTAACTTTCGTTCTTTGACGTATATGCTCGTTTCGTACCCTATCTTTTAACGAGATACCGAGCATAACCCTTTCCATAGCGCGCTGAGCGACTTTAAATTTGTGGACTAGTCTTCCCGTAAGCGTCCACGTTTCAGCAGCGTAGGTCAAAACTGGTAGGACACATTGATTGTAGACCTTAGTGTTTGTTTATGTTATGTTATGTCTTATGTTGGAAAATTTACTTGTATTTGTCTTTATGCAAATAAGATTGTTTTTTTATATCTACTTAAAAATTTAAGTACATTTACTTATGGCTCTCAGCGGACATTTAATGTCGAAAGACATCACGAAACATTTGACTTGCGAATTTTCCGTGTAGCAAGTTACAAACGTTTTGACTTAATGAAATTTAAACATATGTACCGCGGTATGCTTATGCGAAAATTTACAAAGGGCTTGAGTGGCGGCGATATTCGTATTACCAGGGATAACAATGTCGCGATGAGTAATAAAGCAATGTGTGTCAGAGGAGAAATGTCGGCCGACATCAAATTAACATTTTTATGAGGTTGTGGTGGGACGGGCGGCTGAGGTCCGAGCCGCCTCCGGGAAAAATGTTGCCAGGACGTCCGGGAAGACATGTTACGGTTTCGAAAAGTTAATTATAATCTCACCTGCCTCGCTATATTGTTTTACTACCTACATTTAAATTAGATTTTCTGAGACGCATTTAGGTATGTTATGTACGGTGGTTGGTATTTTGTTAAGAATTTTGGTCTACTCGTATAAACAAGCGTGTTTATGTGTGGAGCTAGCTATCTAGCTTTCAATCTAGGTACATACATACATTTTGCATTTACTCATTTGAGAACATTTCTGCTCAACAAATCTGCTCTCTGCATGACCCAAGGGTTGACTGGTAGAGAATGCTCCTAGCATTAAGTTCGCCTTTTGTACCATTTTGTGCAATAAAGTTTAAATAAATAAATAAAAACATTGTTAGAAAATTCTCAAATTAGGATAATTAGCGGATGTTTGTGTAACCATTATCTACAAACGTTCTGGTTAGACAAATTCAGTGTTAAGGAAGTCGTTGTTTCAATGTTTCAATTTCTTTATTTGCTCACTAAGTGTACCTTGTTTTGTAATATCCCAAACAAGGTATATTGGAACATGGCTTAGGAACATGCATTGAAACGAAATTTACATACACGATCATACACAACAACATTCAGTACATTTTACAGTACATTTTTGAATTTAATTAGTAGATTTGGCTAAACGTACTGTTGTTATTAAGCAAGTCTTCTCTTGCTCAATAGCAATGGTACAAGTTTAAGTTAGATTTTATTAATAAGTTAATGAAATTAAGGTTACAATATACTTTTTATGCGGCATGCATACCAGCATTTTTTGCCGCTTTCAACTTCTGTATAGATCAACGAGTAACATAAGCGACTCATAATCGTTAAAAAGTATTTCATATCATTGAAGAGTCCTATGTGAAAAGTCGCAAAGTAATTTAATAGCTTACTTGGAAACTAAAGTTCTATAGTTTGTTTGACGTAGTGTTAGTTCTGCGTGTTTATACTAGAACTCATTAGAAAATAATGGTGGATTATTCCTACTAACCCCATATGATATGATAAGCTAATTCGGTAGAGTTTAGACGACTTTGTTTATCCATGCATATTATTTGCGATTTGAACAAAGCTGTTCTTTATCCATACTCTGTTATCGAGGTAAGCTGCGTAAGTATGGTCGTTTGAGGAAGACTTGAACAACATTGTTAGCACAAATAAAGGTTTTGTTGAGGACAACAGATAATAAGAGTGTGTATTCTTTAGCAGACGCTAAACCGCCCATCGCCGTTGAACATTAAGCTGTATACATACTCGTACATAGATCTTAGTAGATACATTTATTATCCACAGTTCCTGTTAAAATTACTTGAAGTTATCTAATAGCAGTAATGATATTTTAAAACAGTAGTCTTAATCTCTGCTTAACAATGGGCCTTCACATTTCGCCCGCCAGAACATGCAGGTATTGAAAACGGTATGTTCCCATACAAGTTACAAAGTTGCCGCAAACGTGCCGCCCTGGCAACAGGCAACGTTGCCGGCGAGCATTAGGCGCAATAAAAGAGTTCCGGAGCGGTCCTCTCTAATTACCGCACGCATTAGCCCGCGGCGCCTTTGACGCGATTAGTTACATGCAACGAATTAAACACAAGCTTCCGTCTGTCCGCTAAATTGCATCTACTCTTAACGGTATGAATTGCATTTTATTGTGTCAAATATATCCTGACGTATTCCGGTCGAGTTATTCGGATCAGGGTCGGCAGGTCAGATGGAGATCAGAAACAGATTTCTTAAACAAAGATTGACTGTGACATTATTTTACAGTTCACAATCTCGCGAGATAGATCTTAATCTAACGTAACGTTACGTTAAAGTACTTAACGTTACGCTCGTGGGGGGTTAGGGTTGGGCCGGCATGGCGGTGGCAACTGACAGACTGACAGGTAACTGACCAGTTACTTGCCCGTTGTCACAGCGACTTGGGCTTCTCTTTCGCTTTCCATCAGGTGTAGGGAAGCCATTATGTCGAGCCACTATAAAAAAACAAAAAAAAAAACGTACCTATTTAAAATTTTACGGTGACATATGCACATGCCGAAAGTATATAGGTATTTACCGTGATGTACAATTATTGTACACATTATATATGGTTTATTTCGTCGGTCGTCGGTATATGGTAATTTTGACAAACGTAAAGGTTGATTGAACCGTCGACCTCGGAGTTAGAGGGCAAGGTTTTAATCTAATCAAGTGCTACCGCTCTATGAGCAATTATCCACTTTAAAGTAGTATCCTATACAATCCTTAGATAGCATCAGACGCAATAAAAGGTGACGTATGCGACGGCGGCACAACTAGATGCAACAGAATTACAAGAAATTACGTCATAATTGCATTATCTAGCACTAGCATGCATCAGTCTAAAGGACTTAACACAATAATGACGTCGTAATGATTTGATATTCTCCTTCTCTTAATAGTATTTACGAAAATTCCGCATTACATTTTGTGTATTTGGGGACAACGATTTGAAATTTTAATTAACCTCCCGTAGGTTAAGTTTTCATTTTACCTGTACGTCCCATATTTAATTAAAACTGACCTCAAATTCACTTTAATGAACATTGAACGCTACGAAACTAATTGATTTTACTAATCACAATTATTACTAGTACCAAAAAGGTTATTTTTGATATATATAAGGATTCCAAAAACAAAATTAGTAGACCTTCCCCACATTCCGAGAGACAAGCGGACAATATTTAACATGATAAATAACAAGAACTAATTTCAAGAAATTTGATACAAAATGTTTATTAGCGCTACATTGCGTATTTACAAAGGCTACACCACATAATATACGCCTACTATAATGTGCAACTAAATTCAGAGGTTCTTTTAATCTGTTAATTAAACTACTCATAAAAGAGTATTCAGGATGTCAAGAGCCAAACCCAAGGCTTTGTGTACATGAACAAAAGCGACAGACAATTGCTCAACACGGCGTGAACATCCATTTAGCTTCGGAAACTTAAAGAGATAATATTCTTAATAGGTACACGGCGTAAAATACCACTAGGGAAAATATATAATATTAGATAGATTTTTTAAGACCTTCGACAATTTAGACGCTTACAAAGTACGCTATTTTTTGCGATAAAACCTAACTGGTCACGAGTTAGGCTTTAGGGGTGAGAGCCTTCCGCTCCCTCAACAGTCCGGTGATGATGGCAAGGCCCCCTGCCTGGCCATCATCGTAGTCATTTTGAAAAAAAAAAAACGATTTAGGCTAAGCGTATTTTCAGACGTAGGTGATGCAGTTGAACCTGCAGCGCATGACATAGTAGAATTTGTAAAACACAGACCTGCATGACATGGATACCTGCGTACGCTCCGGCGCAGGCACATGCGACAGCCTCAACTGCCCTGCCCTGCTTGCTACTCGGCACGATCGTGCGCAGCTTGCGTCTTAGCATATTAGCCTTATTGTTTTGGCGTATTTGTTCGAACTAGTAATGAAATGGTGAATCATTATGTAATCTGTGATCATTATCGTGTGTGTAACAAAAGACGCGAGCACATAAGATACGCGCTTCTAAAAACGTTATAACGTTTTTAGAAGCGTGCTGTGCTGCCTTATCAATATCAAAAGATCCCAATGAAATGAAATTTTCTGAAAAAAATACTCCACCAGATGTCCAGCTATCATGTGATTGGTCAGTTGCTATACAACGTTGGACTGCAGAGCTACATAACGCCATCTATCGGATATTTCATTTTGAAACGCCCTCATTTTTGTCAGCTTCGTGCAATTTCTGGGTGAAATGGATGTGTATCCCCATTCTGGCGTTTGCGCTCGGAAGGGTAGTACTGAATCATTAACATCATTTTACAAGCTTATAAATGCGTCTACACTCGTACCACACATGTATCAAAAAACGCGATCATAATACGCGCTTCCAAACACGTCATCTGTTGAAACTGAAGGCAGTTCATCAAAATTTCCTAATAGATACTTAGAAGAGCAATTGTTTGACCAAGTTCACAGAAAAAAGTTCAAACGAAATACGAAAATGTCAAAGTGATTATTTGCACGAGTGGTTTCGTTTTGTCGTAATTATGGGCAATCTAATAAAGTAGTTGAATGTGCCATCAAACAAGCAATAACATTTGTTTTTTTATTGTTTAGAGTGTAGAGACAATAAAATTGTCGTCTATTGTGAGGCTAATGTAATCTCATAAGTGTGTACGCCAACTACACATTTGGGAGAGATTCCTAAAATGTTTCCCGGGAAACCTGTAAAACTAAATGCAATTAGGTTAATTTGAATAGAATAGAGACAGTCTACTAGTCTTTTTACTTTCTTACAATTATACTACATATTTTATATCTTTTCAGTCAATTCAGCTGCCATTATGATCGTAATTTACAACTTTTTATATGATACATTTATAAAAAAAAATTGCTTTGCATGCGGTATATTCTGTCACTAAGTTGGGTAAACTTTATATATGGACCTACATAATAAACACAGAATTTAGAAAAACATTTATAGTGCCACAGCATAGTGGCTTTTTTTCCTGATGGAAAGCAGAAGCCTAATATAAACAGAAGCCCAAGTCAGTGCACCAAAGGGAAAGTAACCAGATCTATTATTTGAAGTAAATGGTAGGTATATTCTATAAAAAGAAAACACAAACATGTGTGACCAAAACCAACGCCCTATGGAAAAGAGGCCAAGGTTCTAACGTATAAGCTATGACAGCTCAATTCGCCTCCAATACCAAGTTCAAATAAAATAAACATTACGAAGCTCTGGTACCCTAATTATATCGTAATAATTAAGGATAATAACCGGTATTATCATGGCGCGGAACATTATCGTAATCATTAACAATTTCGCATGTAGCTTCATTTCCGGTTTTTATCGGTTGTAATTGCTCCCGATTACACAATTGATTTCCGTTGTACGTAAAACAGATAAAAGTCGGAATTGTGAGAGTGATTAATTTGTAGTTGATTATTCTAAATACTTATTAAGTACATAATATGATTTTAAAGAGAAGTAAATATTTTACTAAATATAAACTAAAATAAAAAAAGTAAGAATCTCGGATACTAAGTAGTTTGTATTTAAATAATTACACAAAATAAATACAAGTTCGCAGATAGCGTAAGCAAATTAGACCCAATTATAACTTACTTACGCTAATCACACCTACTTCATTAGCGTTTATGCGTATAATTTACCATGCAGGTAGGTATTACCTTGATAAGTCGTTGACCGTACAAAAAACAACATGCAAATGAAACAAGCTGATACCGCGAACAGAACTGCGATATGTGATGACATGTCAACTCAAATTACTCAACATCATTCTCCTGCCCTTATCCCACTCGTGGAATCGGCACAACATGTTTACTTCTTCCGACTCTCCTCTATTAACCGTCATCTCCACACTCACACCTTTGACACGCATATCATTTCTCACACAGTCCATCCATTCCGGTCTTCCTCTTCCTGTATGTTATATCCTTTCACATTCATACTCAATACTCGTCTCCCTCACAATGTGCCCAAACCATGCTAATCTGCTACTCCTTAACTTTAATGGGGATGTTTCCAGGGTCAAAATAATTACATTATATTTAGTCCGTATTTTAGATATAAAAATATATTAGACACGTATTTTTCCTTTTTTCATTTAAACAAAAAATAACAAAGATACAAGGCATCAAGATTTAGGAGTGGGGGTCTTTGACGTTACTTAATGGCGAAAAAACTCGCACTCTGTGACGTCACGCGTAATTTTAACGGGCTATATCTTTGTTATTTTTGGTCCGATTTACAAATGAAAAAATACGTGTCTTTTATTTTTGAACAATCTAAAAGACGGACTAATTACATTTTTTACGGAAACAGGCCCATTGTTACTGGCGCTACTTTCAGACTTACTATGATGTAGGTATGTTTTAATGACTATGTACACGTGAAAATTTAACGAGTGGTTCCCCTATGTCGCGTGATAGTAAACTACTATCCGTGAACTTCGGTCCGAAACGAATCACACGAAACGATACACAGGTGCCTTTCACCTTGAAAATAGCCGAGTTGAATTAAACTAAATCTCAGTTAACAATTTAGTGGGCAAAGCAACCTTTTCTGTAAGACTATCGGAACACGCCACCAGGTCATCGTACCCGTTTCAGTTGCAACCTTCGTTTAGCAAGAGGTGACACAAATTGGGATTTGAAGAGCACATTCTGAATGCTATGGCATGTTTGGTGGTTTGTACTACTGACTGCGTCACCGGAGCAAGAAGCTACGCCCTGCGATCGCCAACCCGCCTGCCCAGCGTGGCGATTATGGGTATATCCTCCAGATGTTTGCTCTAAGTGGCGAACAACTGCAGAGGCCTATGTCCAGCAGTGGACTGAGGCTGATGATGATGATGATGATGATGACTACTGACTGTCACGCACGAACGACATGGGAGCAATTAACAAAGACAAGTGCTATGATATGCTATATATATCGTCGTGATACTTTTTTTGGGTTCCGTACACAAAAACGGGACCCTATTACTAAGACTTCGCTGTCTGTCTGTTGCCAGGCTGTATCTCAAGAACCGTGAGTAACTTTCACAGTTATGTATTTTTGTTGCCGCTTATAACAACAAATACTAAAAATAAGGCTCCCATACAAAAAACGCAATTTTTTGCCTATTTTTGCCCTATATTGGTTTTTTTAAGTCTCTCGGAGTTCCCAGAGGGAAGGGGATACCCACCAAACTCTATTGTGTCACCAGTGGGCTCCTAGTGGTAATGACAAAATAATTAGAGATTAAACGAACTTACCTTGTAGTGAAGTTCTATCCTAATTATACGAAGGCTTCGTTCGAAGAGATTAGCATATTTATACTAGTAGTAACGCGCAGCACTCACCGTTCCATGCACTATTTCAGAAATTTATTCTTTACTTTTTTTTTTTTTTTTTATGTCGGGTATGTCGATATTTGACTTGCAACACTGCCGCCATATTGCTCATTTAGTTTAGAGATGATGTTATACTCGTATTTTACGACTATAATAGGGTAGGAGAAAGCGACTGGGAGGGAGGGTTGCTAATCTCTTCGAACGAAGCCTTCGTATAATTAGGATAGAACTTCACTACAAGGTAAGTTCGTTTAATCTCTAATTATACTTCACGCTTCGTTCTCGAGATTAGCATATTTATACTAGTAGATATTTAGAGACGGTCGTAAAATACCTATGCCATAACAATATTTAACAACTTAATTATTATTATTATTTATTTTTCATTTTAGGATTATTATTATTATTGTATAGAAACAAAATATCAATTAGTTTACCTATTTGTTTGTTTGCTATAATTCTCGCGATACAATTATCCGCACAATAATTAACAGGCCATAAAATTTTATCATTTTATAACAGGTTATAAAATTTTGCAAAGGTTTGCGAGCTACTCGTAGCGCTCGCTCTAACTAGCACTTTTCCTAATCTGGGCGATGTTATCACCAAGTCTCTGTGCAGCCGACGTCGCGGCGTGCCGGGTGCTATGCGCAGTGAACCTAGAAGTATCAATTCCGCTCATACAGAACATCTTTAATCCATCTTGACGTTGATGTTTGTGTCCCAACTGGCTTATGGGGCCTGTCGAGAATAAGAAATAGAACATCATTATTTTCTATAGCTAGTATGTGACTTCGATGTAAGTTAGTAAAGTTTTTGCGGGGCAAATCTCTAGACGTTCATTAAAAATGGAAGAATTATAAAGGGTTGAGCTGCTCCAGGTTTGGACGTCTTTATTAAATATACTTACGTTACATAATTTGGTTTTGAAAATGTCTGCACTCTATGTGCAGTAGCAAGGACCAAAAGAATAACAAGTTTCATTGGTATTTGACATTTGTTATTTATTTGGATACCACTTTTCAAGATAATTTAAAAACAATGACGTATTCCCATGTCTCATTATACGTAGGCATTGGTGGCCTGGAGCGAAACACCCCTTTAAAAATCGTTATCAGAAATGCTCTTCTTCAAAAGGCCTTAAGGCCGACCTATAAGAAATTAATGTACTGAGCTCCCTCATTAAACAAAACAGTGAAAAAAATTATTGCTGGAATCGATACTTCATAAAGATTCAACTTAGGCTCCTTACAATAAGTGAACCACTTTTTATAGCACCTTTCGTATTGCTTATACGAGTTTTCTGACAGAGAATTTAACATTTTAACATTATATCCAATGATGAAGTTAGCGGGATACTTCTTAGCATTGCCTCCCGGACAAGACTCCTGCCACCAGGGTAATCGTTGTCGGCAGCTGGAATCAATTGATATTACAAGCATTAAATTCTCTGCGGCCTTAAAAACCAAAAATTCTGAAACCAAAGTTTCTTAAAAAGTGGGTTCCACGGTTGTGTAGGCCATTGTGGTACAACCATTATACCCTTGGGCATAAGAGTTTTTAATTTTAATATTATTATAAAGGGAGGAAATGCATAAAAGTAGCAATTTTGTAAACGCATTTACGGCGTACGCATACGGGTCCCGATGCCAGGAGACATAGATGGGACATTTATTATTAATACGGCTGGCAAAAAGGTCTATAATATTTGGGGTGCCTAACTTGAAAACTATTTCATCGTAGGCGTAGTCTGAGAGCTGCCATTCAATGTCAGGATGCGTTTGTCTCGATTGCGTTTTCCGATGACTGAATATACGACGCATATACCAATAAGTTTTTGTTTCTACATCATTGCCAAAGTTGTTTTGTAACTTGTGTTAGAAGTGGAAACTGGATACCTCCCATACGGTTAATGTAGGAAATAGCAGTAGTATTGTCACGTAGTAGTACGTAGAAGAATCTAACAGTCGGAAAGCTGTTTGACAAATATCTTAAGGCCAATAAATGCAGACATAATTTCTAAGAAATTTATGTGCTGCCTGCCTTCGTCAGTACCACTACCTCTTTGCCTACCACATGCTAGACCCCACCCCGTTGTTGAGGCATCTGAAAAAATCCAGGTATGCCAATCCAGGCCATGAGGCATCTGAATAATTGGCATCTTTGATTTTACAACTTGTACCGTGGCTTTTTTCATCGTTAATGATGAAACCTAATGCCTTAAGCAGTTTTTTGTTTACTGCAAATTCAAGGCATGTCTTATAATCATAGTCGATGAGACATAAATCATCTAAGTATAATAATAATATGTTTGATACATAACCAGCCGATCTCTATAGTTTTATAACCGGCTTCATTATCATTAGCCTATTGCAGTCCACTGCTGGACATAGGCCTCTCCAGTTGTTCGCCACTTACGGCAAACATCTGGAGGACATACCCATAATCGCCAACCGGCTTCATAACTTTGGTAAATACGTATGGAGCCGTGTTGAGACCAAATGGAAGGACATTAAATTCAAATATACTCGTAGAATTTTCAAATTGGAATCTTAGGTACACGTGCGATAATCTTCCTTAATGTTAACCAAAAAATAGGCGTCTATTAAATCCCATTGCTTAAATAGCTGTCTTGTGAAACAAGTTTCAAGACAGTAGACCACCTGAGTAGGTATTCCAATTGGAATAGATTCGTATCAATTTATTTGTCCAAGGATTTAAACCGCGAGATGAACCGCATCGTGCCATTTGGTTTAAGTATTTAGAAAATAAATAGTGGTTTTCACGAGCAGAATACTTAGATACCTTCCATTGCTAGTAATTTATCAATGGCTTCAGTGTAATAAGCCCTTTCCGACTCAGAGTATTTCCTCTTAGCAATATGGAAAGCTCGGATAGGAAACTTTGAAAAAGGAATTTTATAACCTTCAATATACGACAAGATAAGCGGGTCGTTAGTTATCATCTGCCACCACCACTTAGTGGCGAGTGTAGCTCGGCCGTTGCTGATGAAGCCGCAACTGTGATGAGCTGCCGGGCCGATTGTTCGTCGAGGTCACTGAAGGCTGCCACATCCTCGGTGGGCCCGGATTTTGCCAGTTTAAATTCCTATTAGGAAATGATGTAGAAGGCGCTTCTTTTTCATAGACGTTTTGGGCGTATGTGGTTTTAAATCCGTACCAGGTTTGCAAATGGCTTTTGCCAATTTCAAGGTTCAGCCCAGTTTCACCAAATAGATATTTCTCTATATTGGTGCATCTGGTGCTATCTGCATGTTGGCATTCGCAAATAATCTGGATTGAATCCATTAGCATTATCAGTACGGTGTCCTTGTTAGGCAGAATAAGAGATATTTCTAGATAGATATTTTCTAAATGACTACGATGATGGCCAGGGCGTTATCACACCGGACTGTTGGGGGAGCGGAAGGCTCTCATCCCTAGGTATACTAAGCAACACAGCTAAGGGCGCCCTCGAGTGGGGCTCGGACCTCCTAGACCGAATGTGGCCCAATGTTGTAATCTAACAGATAGATTTTCATGTAAATCTTTTCCCTATATTTTATCAGTAGTTGGATCTATACCAAGTATGTCCAATAATTCGCCATCCAAGTTGGAGGAGCCTTCTACTGTAACTGGTTCGACTCACATGACGTCCGCCGTCGCCGAAGTAGACGGGACGGCGTTATGCGACGAAGTTGTCACTACAGAATGAAATGAAACTGTCTTCTCAACTGGAATCTCATAGCAAATACATAGGAGGTGATTCTAACAGTCCTGTATCCGCCTCAGGCGATATACTGGGTGAATCTTAAATAGCCTGTTCGTTGTCCGTCAACTTCACATAATCGTAGTCTGAAAAGACATACAACTTGTAAATAGATGTACTAAGAGACAGTCCCTAGTTGTATTAACACGTACTGTCCGCAAAGCACTCGGTGACGTTATAAGATTGTTGGTTAGTAAGAGGCAGTCCCAAGTTGCATGAACACGTACTGCCCGCAAACCACTTATTAGTATTGTTAAATAACTTTTATCAGTAAGAGACAGTCCCAATGCTCAGCACGTACTGTCCGCAAACTGTTTTTATTATATTTTTACACATAGGTAAATATCACGTCATCGTCCGTCAACCTCACATACCTAATCGTAGTATGAAAAGACATACCTACAACTTGTAAATAGGTGTACTAAGAGACAGTCCCTAGTTGTATTAACACGTACTGTCCGCAAAGCACTCGGTGACGTTATAAAATTATTGGTAAGTAAGAGGCAGTCCCAAGTTGTATGTACACGTACTGCCCGCAAACCTCATAATTATTGATGTACACTATCTATGAACATGGTGCAATAAATATATTCTATTCTAATTCTTTTTATCAGTAAGAGACAGCCCCAATGCTCAGCACGTACTGTCCGCAAACTGTTTTTAATATATTTTTACACATAGGTAAATATCACGTTACTAAAACGTTTTTTTTTTTTTTTTTTTTTTTTTTTTTTTTTTTTTTTTATACCACTGGGTGGCAAACAAGCCTACGGCCCGCCTGATGTTAAGCGGTTACCGCAGCCTATGGACACCTGCGACACCAGGGGTATCACACGCGCGTTGCCTACCCTTTAAAAACCTCTTCACAACCTTTTTGAAGGACCCCATACTGTAGTCTCGGGGGAGAGCCTCGGCGGGGAGCTCATTCCAAAGCCTGAGTGTGCGCGGCAAGAAGTTTCTGTTGAAACGTACCGTACGCGACCACCCAGGCTCTAGGGTATGAGGATGAATCCCCTGTCGATGGCGAGCGGTGCGGTGGTAAAATGTCGCCGTAGGCATCATCTCAAACAACTCCTTGGAACACTCCCCATTATACAAACGGTAGAACACGCATAATGAGGAGAAATCTCTCCTCAGACTTAGCGGCTCAATACCGTTTGCGAGCTCGGGATCGTCGACCATCCTCATGGCGCGTCTCTGCACAGCATCGAAAGGCTGCAGCTGGTATCGAGGTGCTCCAGCCCACAGATGAGAGCAGTACTCCATGTGCGGTCTGACTTGCGCTTTATAGAGCTGCAGTCTTTGCACAGGGCTGAAGTACCGCTTCGCTCTGTTGAGCACACCGAGCTTTTTCGACGCCAGCTTAGCCTTACCCTCCAAGTGCCTGCGAAACTGAACGTCACTCGAGATGTCGACACCAAGGATTCCGATGCTCTCAGAGGTGGTAAGAGGAGTGTCCAGGAATTGTGGAGCCACAGTAAATGGGGTTTTCTTAGCGGTGAACGCGCAGACTTGTGTCTTGGTGGGGTTAAACTGTACCAAGTTTAATCGTCCCCAATCGGAGATCTTGGTGAGAGTACTCTCGATTTCAGACACAAGTCTAGTACGGCTTTCTTCCACTTGTGCCCGAGGGCAGTTAGTACGGCTCGTGTAGTGGGTGTCCGTAGTACTGTCGTCTGCATAGCAATGAATGTCACCAACAGGGAGCATGTCATTGATATGCAGCAAGAACAGTGTTGGCGACAACACCGAGCCTTGCGGGACGCCAGCGTTAATGTCCATGCTATCGGAGCAGCTGCCGTCAACTACGGCTTTAATGCTTCTGCTGGACAGAAAGCTAGCGACCCATTTACATAGACCCTCGGGCAGTCCATATGACGGCAGCTTCGCAAGCAGACCTCTGTGCCAGACCCGGTCGAACGCCTTCGCAATATCAAGGCTGACAGCCAATGCCTCGCCTTGACTCTCGATCGCTTGCGACCATCGGTGTGTAAGATATACTAGAAGATCACCGGTGGAGCGACAGTGGCGAAAACCATATTGTTGGTCGCTGATCAGTTCGTGATCTTCTAGATATCCCAGGAGCTGAGTGTTTATCACCCGCTCCATCACCTTTGAGAGAAGGGAGGTTATGGCGATAGGCCTGTAATTCGACGGGTCCGATCTATCGCCCTTCTTGGGCACAGGGTGCACATGCGCAATCCTCCATACCAATGGTACTTGTGTGGTTGAGTACGAAAGCCGGTACAGACGCGTTAGAACGGGACACAACTCGGGAGCACAAAGCTTGAGCACCACTGCAGGTATGCCGTCTGGCCCGCTCGACTTATGAACGTCTAGGGCAAGTAACTCCCGCTTTACCTTCCTTTGTGTAAAGGAGATTTCTGGCATGGAGTTACTGCACCGGGGTATATGGGGTGGCACCATACCCCCATCGTCCAAAGTCGAGTTTGAGGCAAAGAGAGTACCCAGGAGATCGGCTTTCTCTTTAGCACTGTGGGCCAAGTTACCATCCGGCTTACGCAGTGGTGGTAGTGACGACTGACAGAAGTTTCCTTCGGCAGCTTTGGCGAGCGACCAAAAGGCCCGACTCCCCGAAGGGTAACTGGAGAGTCGCTCGCCGATTTTGCGGACGAAGTCGAATTTTGCTCTGGCAATAGCCTTTTTACTATTCCTCGAGGCAGCATTTAGTTTGCTTTTTGCACCAGTGATTTTGGGATCCTGATTGATTCGAGCCGTGGTCCAAGCCTTGAATGCAGCTTGTTTAGCCTTTCGGGCTACCTTGCAGGGCTGGTTAAACCACGGTCGTTTCTTTACCCCAGAGGCCACTAGCCGGTTAGGAATAAAACATTCCATACCAGCCAGTATCGCTTCTGCGACGGCGGCTGCACAGGTGTCAGGATCCTCTGATGCAAAGCAAAGCTGCCTCCACGGGTACGATGCGTAGAATTCACGCAATCCATCCCAGTCTGCTGACTTGTAGTGCCATACGCGACGTCGTCCAGATGCCCGGGCAACGTCAGGACGCGCACACGGCACTTGGGCCCGGACGAGGCAGTGATCTGATGAGCCGAGAGGCGCATCCACTGCGATGGTATATCCATCCGGGTGCGTGGTCAGCAGAAGGTCTAGTAAAGAGCTTGCATGGTCTACGATGTCTGGTACTCTCGTATGAGATTCTACCAGTTGCGACAGACCATAGGCCAGAGCAAATTCGTAGGCAGACCTTCCCGCGTGGTTGGTGGACTGAGAGCTAAGCCACTCCTTATGGTGGGCGTTGAAGTCTCCTAAAATCACCAATTCGGCGGTTGGGTACTGCTCAAGAACTTTGTCAGAAGTCAATTGCAGGTACTCAAAAAGACGAGTCGTGTCCCCGTCACCGCTGTGAGATCTGTAAAGACACGCGTAGATACGGGTGTGGCCACCATAATCCACGCGCGCCCACAATACGGACAGATCTCCGTCTTCAAAACCGTGGAGACGGCGACAACAAATATCCTCCCTGACGTACATGCACACACCGGCACGACGCACAAAGTTGTGCTCAAGTTTGTACCCGGGGTATGACAGATACGCTGTGTCTATCGGACATGATATTTGGGTCTCCGTAAGGAAAAGTAGGGTCGGCTTAGCAGTTTCAAGGTGGTGGTGGACTGAGTTGAGGTTGCTGTGAATTCCCCTGATGTTGCAAAAGTCCACTTGGAATGTGGATGGGGACGACGCTGAGAAACGTTCTCTACTTTTCTTGTTTCTGGTCATATTGGGTTTTGATGAAGAGGATTGGGTATGATGCTGCATCCGCAGCCAAAGGAAAAAAGTATAGCCGGCTGGCTACCACCGCTATATCACAGGGGTTTGCGGTTCGTCGGCACGGCGTACGGAAGGGCCCCCGGTCCCCCCCTGCAACAGCGGCCGGGTCCACTCCGGTCTCCTTCCCCGGCACGACCACTGAAACAGGGATTTTTCGCAGGCTGGTGATTCAGCCTCCCAGGGCGGAGATTATGTGATCCCTGGGTTCGGGAACCCAACTATCCTGCGGGCGGCCAGCGGTCAGCCGTTTCACCAGGTCTCCCTGACCGCCGCGCCGACGCGCCGCGCCCACACAGACATGCGACAGCTTGCAGCACTGCAGGTCCCCCCAGATGCAGCCGCAGCACCCACCCAGCGAGCTCCGGAAACCCTACTCACCAGCAGAAACACGACCCGAGAGTCATTTAGCTGCGGTATTCTGTAGGGTGGAGGTCCTTCCCCGGACGGGCGGCTCAATTCGAGCGAATACTCGCTATGCCCTACCTCTCTTACGTACATTGTTAGATAAAAAGGCGGTGCAAACTGTACCGCCCGCGCGCCCTTCCGGGCGGTATATCATCTTATTAAGGAAAATATTTAGTTTGAAATGCTAAATTTCATTATAACTGTTAAAATACATACTTTACATGTGTAAATAACTACCTATCTTGCATACCTCGTACCTCGTACTAATGTATCCAGATCGAAAAACTATTTTTATCGTTCTAAATAAATCGTGTAAATAGGTACCTTGTTTATCCATCGATGTTTCTGATGATCGGGACGATAAGGAATCCATACTAGAACGGCGCGACTTGCGACGCCGCTTGCGCGCCAATTTCTTTTCGATTTTACGTTGTATACGATTACAATCCTCACTATTATTTTTGCGTTTGCGCATATTTCTTAAATCTCTCACTTTTCTATTTTATACCGCGAGCATAGTGTGGAACGGCGAAGCACTAAAACACGAATGAGCAATATGGCGGCAGTGTTGCAAGTCAAATATCGACATACCCGACATAAAAAAAAAAAAAAAAAAGTAAAGAATAAATTTCTGAAATAGTGCATGGAACGGTGAGTGCTGCGCGTTACTACTAGTATAAATATGCTAATCTCGAGAACGAAGCGTGAAGTATAATTATTTATTTAATCTTTGGTGCACGGTAAAACAAAAACCGAACTTAATACCTTATAGCCATTTTCTACAAGTAAACCATTTTGGGCTAAGCAGAAACAAATATTATACGCTATGCGCTACAAAATTGGTAGCTTACCTTACAGGTACGTACGAGGACGTCTTGATGATTATTCAGTCATCACTCTAAATCATGAATGTTAATGTATGTATACTTAACTATAGGTAATCTAGAAAACATAAATTATTCAACGCCGTAGAAAAACGGTATAAAAGTATCTAAAAATACCTAAAATGTTTATTTAGGTAATTAGATTAACATAGTTGACGGAAATTACTAATTTAACGGTTTCTAATTAATTAGAAAAGATTAAAGACATGGCTTGATTTAACTATACTTTTAACTTTGAGCATAATTATTATTTAATCAGTAATTTTTTTATGATATATTTTGAACTCGGATCGGGTCTACACTTTCTATCTAGTATATCATGCTATGATACATTCTGTAAGATTAATCGTTTTGGAAACGCGATACTTTGTACAACGAGGCACCTTAATGACGTCAAACTTTCTTCGCATATGTACTTGTGGCAATAACAATTTGATATTGAACTGGACGATGTGCAAAAAAACAAGTTTTTTGAAAATACAGCTAGGTACATAACAGACATAGTTTCTTTACGTTAAATAAATACGAAATGCTTGTGCGATAATCATAATGGAATTTATTCATAATAAACAATACAAGAAAATGTAAAGCATAGAGCAAGCATACAAAGCCAGGCGCACACATGGTACCTACTTTTATTTGCCTTTAATACGCAAAGAGAAAAACTGTCACAGAACAATAGGACGGTCTACTTTCTACGCAAAAGAGGGCAATACGTGTCTTGATAATAAAACACAACCTTTGTCCGTAATGGAATGGGACTTCACAACATGCTAATACCTGTATCGTACCATATTATATTCTAGCTTATGTTAGTCTAACGATATTCTCTATTTATTTATAAGCTCAATTGGGATGATGACTAAAAAATAATTTAATGTCCATCAGATAGATTAATGAAAAATATTGGATACGTATTTTTTATTTTGCCTCTTGTTCAAAAGCTTACGAAGATACATTGGTTTTAAATGTCACATGACGTCACGTTAGAGTACAAAATATACTCTAACGTGACGTAGTTAGCCCCCACTCCGTAACTTTAATGCGCTATATCTAAGTATTTTCTTGTTATTTCGACAAAACAAAAAATACGGGTCTTATATTTTTTTATTATCTAAGAGACGGACTAATTATTTTCTTCATTTTCATACCTTGTCATCATCCGTATTGTATGTCAACTTAACGACTCTATTCCTGTTTACAGAATAAGGCACTTTAAAGTACAGACGGTCACACATCCACGTACCACGTTTTCAGACATTCTGTCTTTCTTAAAATCAGGTTCAACTTAGTCTCCAATGAAGATAGTCTAATATCTAACTAGATTGATCGACAAATTGGGTGATTTGAGCGTGGCCCTGTGTACTTTCTGAATGAAGAAATATTTCTTTTATACTGTTTTTAAATATACAATTTCATAATGAGTGTAAATTTTAACTGTCTAGCACTACGGTGCACGAAATACAGCCTAATGAGACGAACGGAGACAGAAATTTAACACACGAATCAAATGGATGGTTCAATACGTATGTTACGAAAGTAGATACATATACCGTACCGATTGCATTTTGAAAGTGTTACGGAAGCGATTGCCAACATCTTTCATATTGGTTTGACAGTAACTGCATACCTGATCTGGCATCATTTTTATTACTTACTTTCGGAAGGTATCGATCTTATATTTACGTGAATCTGTTTTCGTCATTTTACGACACCTTAAGCACCTAGTAGGTATGTTATGTAACAATGTTAAATTAATTTGAGGTTAAAAACCAGTAATTTCTCGAGTTTTGGTTCTTCTCGGCAGAAACAACATTTCAAATTACCGAATTATACAGAATATAAAAGGTACCTATCATTCTTATAGTTTTGTAACTTGACTTTGAATTTTTGGAAGGACTTGTGCTTTTTAAGGCTTAAGCAAATTAAGATTTAATTGTTTTCTTTGTCATTGCTTTATGGAACTGCGTACTAATCGAAAAGCACAAAGGCACTTATTACAGTGCGTGACAATTCGCAATTCAGTTCAGCAAACAACACGGGAGAGGCGTTTTATAGAAAAAATGCAATAAATCAACGCCCTGTAATAGATTACAGTATTATTATGGCACCATCTGACCAGAACAAGGTTTTAATTAACAGTAATGCATTATAATGCCACTAGAACGACACATGATCAATCTTCTCCCCACAGATAAATCTCGTTTCTGTTTGATCATCACTCTGGCTGCGAATCAGCCTCTTAATAAAGAAATTTCGAATTCAAATCCACTACGGCTGAAATGGACTCGATATCGAAGTAATTCGCGAACTTTACAAAGCTTCCAGCGGTTATTGAAAGCTATTTTGGGAGATATGTCAAAGGGGCTTTCGAAAATTGTAAATTTAAGCTCTGTCATCTGAGTTGCGCGTCTGATTTCTCTCTGATCGTAAACTGTAATTGCATTGTTAGGTATTTGTGAACACACCTGTGCAACTGTGCATGTCAACTTGTACGTACCAAGCAAAATGCCATAGTTTACGTTCAAGCTACTGCACCTTATCTAGAGCGAGTCGATAAGCCTTCAGAACGGGAACTAACTATCAGACCAGTGAAGCGTTCAGGTCCAGGGTAGACTGTCATTTGTCAAATTGCCGCCAAACGATAGGTTATGCTATTCCGCTGAATGTGTGTCGGCGGGTCAACGACGTGCGACGTCGCGAGAACGATTCGGTGTACCGTTACCTCTCGCACTCTGGTACGGCACTCGATACTGTATCCGAGTTTAGGCTGAATTTCGCCAGCATTCTTTGCATGTCATCTGCGCACGGTAGGCACGCTCAGATAAAACAAATGCCAGGTAACAGTAAAGCCCCGTAGGGGACAAATGTCTTGAGACGTGGGGATTTCGGTTAAGTCAAGTGGATGGAAGCCTGGTATCACGCGACATGTTTGCACGACTAAATCATAAAAAAAAACTTGTGGGATGACGTGCCCTTACGCACCCTATGCCTTCTTAGGACATATCCAGCGTTAATCTCAAATACGAGTACCTACCTACCAAAACTTCATACAAAGCCCGATCATGCCAGGCCAGTGTCGGAGAAAGAATACGGTTCCTAGTTATTTATACATTATATACCTATTTTTGTTAATGGTTTTTTAATTAAGAGTATTATCTACTTAACTATGAGTTTTAGGAGTAGTAACCTAAGCCTAATCGGCCCAAAACGTACTCATTTTATTTTAAATTATAATTATGTTTATAATTATCGTTTACAGGGTATCAAAAAGAAGTTGTAACAACCACGTCAATAAGAACATGGGTGTACCATGTAGCTACATAGGTATATCGTGTAAAGGGGCGTTAGGACACTAATATGCCTGCTTATACGTAATGTGCAAATTATGAGATGAATCAACATGGCTATTCGTAGGTATACCTACTTTACATAGTCGTAAAGACACGCTTATCATGTTCGTTCGTACCATGTCACGTCCTTCATACTTAACTAGGAATCTCGGCGATTAAGTATACAGAACAAAACGATTATTGCAGCAATTCCGATAAAAATTCAATCAACAAATGTCACGGATGCGTTGTAAAACTGACTACACGACTACCTGTACAATGGGCATAAGTGTTTAAACTATTTATTATGGAGTTATAGACGACCATTTTGTTATTTTTGAACTGAAAATGAAGTGTATTACAGAATGTTTGTCGCAGACCTCCGTCTGACCCATCCAATATTTACACAAAAGCTATCGCGCCGAAATAATACCCCATGATTGGATATTTGCACAACTCTACAAATATCATACGCCTGTCAAAATCGCTTTCGTAACGAAGCATCCTGTTTTGAGCGTAAATTAGAATTTTATAGCTCGACATTTTTTTTTCGGATAAGCAACACGATAGAGGAATTAGGTCGTTAAACTTTTGACACCAACATATTACATACTTATTTGGAAGGGATATGTAATCTGACCTATTTGTAGAATTCCTTTTTAGAGTAGGTATGCAGCCTGGACTGCAATCATTATAATTGGGATGATGACTAAAAAATAATTTATGTCCATCAGATAGATTAATGAAAAATATTGGATACGTATTTTTTATTTTGCCTCTTGTTCAAAAACTTACGAAGATACATTGATTTTAAATGTCACATGACGTCACGTTAGAGTACAAAATATACTCTAACGTGACGTAGTTAGCCCCCACTCCGTAACTTTAATGCGCTATATCTAAGTATTTTCTTGTTATTTCGACAAAACAAAAAATACGGGTCTTATATTTTTTTATTACCTAAGAGACGGACTAATTATTTTCTTCATTTTCATACCTTGTCATCATCCGTATTGTGATTATAATAGGTATATTAGTACAGATAGGTATATCTGTCGAGAAAAAAATTCTATAATTCGCCCGTATACACACGGCGAATTATAGAATTTGCCTGCGATTTTATAAACACGGAGGACGGTCAGCCGTGTTACGTTCGATTTAAATAAGTTTTTATAACTTTCACTACTGAATTTTTGTAGGTATGCGTGTGAATATTACGAGCATCAAATCTCACCTCCTTCAACGTTTAAAATAACTGCTCAACTGAACCAGAGCCCACTTAGCTGGGCACATTTCACAATAGATTTTTTGTAGCTACTGGTCATTGAGGATGTTTTTTTAACTTTGGTCGTCGACTCTTCGCCCACAGTAGAGGCGACCGCCTACAAGAAAGTTGGCTGCGCAGCCCGCGGTTTAACAGACGCGTTCGATCATAACAAAGAGTAACAACCTAACGTACTAGGCACCTTTGACTACTTGCAGTAAAGGTATCATTTGTAGTAGTAGCGAAAGCAACACATTAATTATATAGAATGTGTGCATCTATAAATTAGGTGGATATCTTGCATTTTAATTACCATAACAACTTCTAACTCTGTCTCAATTTAAATCTTGAATTATTTTCTTGTGTTCACAAAATGCTTAAACATAAGCATGCTAGGTATCATAGTATCTGAAATGCATAATTAACTTATTATATTTTTATTAAGGACATCTAAAATAAATTCAGCTAAACATTCATTACATTATGCACATTATGTATCTAGAAAATACACTAATGAGCACTTTTATTTGACTTAAAAAAAGTTCAAGATTACTTAAATTAAAATTAGGATCAACATGCAACAAATGTACATAAAGTTCCTAGCATTAAGTTCGCTTTTTGTACCATTTTGTGTAATAAAGTTTAAATAAATAAAGTATTTTAATTAATTAATCAGCTTTTTCTCTAAAAAGAGGATGGTTAAAAGAATTAGCAATTACTAAGAATAAATATAAAATTACTATAAATTTAATAGAAATAGGTAAATGCCATAACACTATTTGAGTTCAACGACCCAAATTCAAGGACAATAGAGAAGCATTACAGAATAATGCTTGCATCATTGAATGGAGTAATTTCATTGACATCCAGCTGTAACAAAATCAAATCACCTGCAACAATAGGAAGCCGTGCGCAGTCACGGTGCATGCCCCAGTGTGACCCCACAGTAACAATTAGGCCTGCCATTATTTACTGTGACCTTGAATTTGGAATGATATGCTATTATTATTATTCCTGATTAACCTAATATAAATTATTCTTATAAAAGAAACTGGAATCTTTGTAGCAGTATTTTGATAGGAAATTTAGGATACTGCGATAACTATTTTAATCATGATTAAAATAGTTTTATAGATTCCTAAATTTGCTAATTTGCTTTGTAAGTACATACCTACTAAATTAAATTAAAATAGTTTTGAATACATTATTTAAATAGGAACACAGTGTTTATAAAATGATCATACCTATAATTCTTTAGGAGATAGATAGATATACTTTATTGTACACCAATCATTGACCTATAACTAAATATAAAGATATATTGACAAACAAGTTAGGCGGCCTTATCACTTTAAGTGATCCTTCCAGACAACCTTTGGGTAGGATATCTAATCAAAAGAAGGAGAATGATTCTTCATCATAAAAAAGGAAATATATTGTTACAAACAGATTTAGACATATTCCAGATGTCACCATATGTTAGAAAGAATCATTTGATAATAAATCATACATTTTAGAAGCCTTATTCTCTAAGAGAGTCTTATCAGCGAAAAGTGTGAAATGCTACAATTAAAATATACACTTATGTCTGTTTATTTTTACAATGAATGATTTAAAAACTAACATAAGTAATTAGTGATATAGATTATATTCTATCATCACATTAAAGTAATCATAATTACAAGATTAGATACATGTCTTTCTAAATGTTGATTATCCAAAAAACACTTTGTTTCAGTACCTTATAGTTGATAAGTTTCGTGTCTTCAAGGCCGATGAAGTGGAACAACAACCCCTGCATATTTAATATGATAATTCTTTATGAGACTACCATTCATCAATATTAAGTGTGAAATTATGTCAAGCATGTAATTATCCTAATTGGGGAATGGGGATCTATTTGTAAATGTGTTACATCATACTAAATAAATCAAATCATAATCAAATGAAATAACAAAAACTAACTTCAATACTACCAAAGAACCTCTGTTGAAATTATATTATTACAATTTTTAAAAATGTATCACATTATTAACAGCCGCAATATTCAGCATTCACTCATGCAAAGAAAATTAAGGTAGGACATCAACACTGCAGTAGTAAACAATACTTTTTAATTGAAGAAACATCACACAATAAAAGCATCAATAAGCATACTTTGAAGTCAATAACTTACCTCTTTAACAGTCTCCAATTTGTGTCTGATTTCAGGGTCTGCATCATTGCTCAGCGCCACAGCCACATACTTGTCAGAACTGTCAGCTCTAGGCCCAGACGGGGAGGCATCTTTGCTGATGACGTTGATGCCGACAGCTGGCTCCTCCAGTGCGTCCACAGGCGGCTTACTCGGCCCCCGTGACGACGAGACGGAAGGAGCTACGTCAAACTGCGGCCTCTCCAACACCTTCATACCCATGTCCTCCTCTATCTTAGCCCGCAAACGATTCCTATCCTCCACGATATGAGGATCGTCTCCCTCCTCACCGTGACGGACGATACCGACCACAGGAAAGTCTCCCACATCATTCTGGGCTAGCGGAGGGGGCATAAGCAGCTCAGGACCAGCCTTTTGGATCCGCTTGTACACATTATAAACACTGTCGTTTACACTCGTAGAACTTTTGAACTCTGGCAAGTAAAACAGTGCTCCTAACCACACGATTCCGAATGTCAAAAGTACTGAAAGAATCAAATATTTCTCCCGAAGACGGAATGAACGCCGAGATATGGACGGGACCGGGACTCCATTCACAAAACGCTGGTAAGTCGGCAAAATCCCCGTCATGTTTACGTAAACACAGTCCTTACACCTAGAATTCTAAATTTATAATAAGTCAGTATTCAGATAAACAACCCGTCACTAGTTTGGTAGCCATTAGAGAACTGCCAAGTGCCAGCGAAATGCCAAGTTGAAAGGCTCATTTAGGGATACCACATGTAGACAAAAACTACCAAATAAAAGGAAAATATTTTTTGATATTCCTAACATATTCCTCTTAATACTATATCATAAAAAAAATAAAAAGGAATTCATCTGAATTGAAATGTATTAGATGTAATATAATATATGAATATATCCTTCTTTCAATCCTTCCGTTAAGTCAAAAAAGAAAAGCGAAAAGAAAAGATTTCTGTAATCAAAACGGTCTATTCATAACATTTAATTTTGTTTTTAAAACGCTGAAATTTTAATTCCACTTACAATTCTATTTAAAGTCGTAGGTATAATACCGTAAAATTTGAATTTGTTACCTTTGTAAATAAATATTCTGGTTACTTTCGCATTGGAAGGAGCGTCCACAAGGAACGACCTCTTTTTTTAAAAAAAGCCTGATGGAAAGCAAATGAGAAGCCCAGATACTGCACCAACGGATAAGTGACTGGATCAATCACTTGTCAGTTGCGACCGATAAAGTGGTTAATCCTACCTTGTGAATAAACGCTCAAAAATAAGGTTGAAATGTTGTTCAATCTCTGATACGGGTCTGCTGTTGAACATGTTTTTCCTGTTACACTGGTGTAATTATTTAACAGCTATATTGATTAGACTATTAGCTAAAGCATTACGGTTTTTTTAACATGAGAACTTTTATTATCCAAGCACAATCTATAAACATAACATGTGCTTTAGAAACTTCGATAATAATTAATATGGTTATTATTGTGGAGTTAGTTATAATAAGTTATGTATCCTAACATATATTTTTTTAATATTTTGTCAGAATTGTAAGGAAGGAATATTAAGTTTACGATTAAAGTAGAACAATTTGCAACCAGAAGAATAAGTATAAATATCCGATATAGTAGAAATAAAAAAATATTTATGGCAACAATGTAAATATTGTTTCTTTACAGCGCCATCTAGTAATTTACTTTGACATTAAGTTATTACAGTTTTAATTTGTTTTAATATTGTTGACTTATCATAGATGTCCTTTTCGAGATATTTGATCAATGAATAATGTTCTTGGACTTGCAGGGTAGCTGAAAGTTCGTGGTTGAAAGAGACATATTATGCACCTATTATGGGGTCGATTTATTTCATTGCTTTCTTTTTATCATAATTACATCGGATTTTAATGTATAGTGGTGTCATTTTGTACACTAACGGTCAATGAAGTAGTAAAATTATAGAATCGATGAAATAAATCGTCTTTGATAGTATTTGGGAATCGAGCGACTTAGTGCGTGTCGTCGCCTAGATAGGTAACTTGCTTTAAAAGGAACTTAAGATATAGCTATGTAATTCTGAACCCAAAAGTTGTACGAAAAAATTATTCTATCTTAGTCAAATCAGTACTACTTAGAATCACATTACCTATTTTATATAAATAGTACATGGGTACCTAAGTTCTTGTAACTAGGTATGTTTTGTAAATAGCCATTCGTTGATTTATTATATTATGAAATTAATTAAGTAGGTAAATAAATATTTATACTTTTATGCAAAATAAATCATGATGGTCGCTAATTCGTTCAACGTACCCTAATACCAAAATGAACCCCTTGGGATTTTTAAAAATACCTACAAAGTCAACGCCACAAATAGGTATGAGTCTGGAGTTAATTGATTTCGTACAATCACCAAAAGATCATTGTTGATGTAATAAACAGTAATAACTTATTAATGACATAAAAATGAAACAACATATTTGTTTAAATGTTTTATTACGTAAACGATGTTTTCTCAATTTATGATACACGTAACATACAGTAAATATTTGAACTTATTTCATAAAAGTTTAAGTAGCACAGACTCCAGCTATAAATCTAAAATCATTAAGATTGCTCAAATGAGATCAGTCAAGATTAATTAAAATAATATCCGTCCTCGTATAATAATCATAATAATCTATAATTTACATTATGATACTTGCTGCAGGCAAATTTTCTTTTGTACATACATAATGGGCATTTGCGTACTGCTATGAGTTAGGTTTAAACCTCGACATGTAAAAGTCGCAATCAGGGCAGTATAGCGCTGGCGGACTGATGAACTTCTTCCGACATAAATTGCATGGCGTCTTGGGCATGGCCATTCCACACATTGCCATATTCCCTTCACTATTCTGCATAGGAGGATACATGTTCCCATTCATTTGCGGTGGGACAGGAGATTCTGTACCGCCCTTAGTGCCGGGCTCGAAAGATACAGATTTCTTCTGCATTTGCTTTTGCTGGGGCGGAATCAATCCAGGGCCTACTAACTTTTTGTTACGTTCATATTCGAACTGGTCGAATTGGTTGTAACGATCTATGGTGTCCATATTGGTGGGGCTGCTGTCCCTGTTGATGTTCTGACTGTACAGAGCCTCTCTTTGTTTCTGGGAGTTAGCGTAGTGTCGCATGTCGGGCCGTTGGATGTTGTCGTGGTAGGGCATTTTCTGATAGGTGGCGTTGTAGTTGTCAACGGGCACGTCTCCGTGCGGCATCGGGACCCTCTGGTAGGGCGAGGGCGCCGCGCTGTAGTGGTTTGTACTGTTCACCGGGTATCGACTAGAGTACTCGGAGCTAGCGTAGCTTGTCGGTGGGTTGTGGTAGCCCGGGTAGGCCGGCGAATTGGTGGGCACACTTTGGTATGGCGATGGGTTGCTTGGGAGGTTCTGGTTGTGGCGATTAGCCATGTATTGAAGCCTGTGGCAGTAAGCGTTGTTTTGAGCTTGGTTCATCTGGTGCAGTTGGCTCGGCGGGTGGGGGTACGTGTTTGGCACAGGTCGCTTCTCGGGCATTTGCACGTGGTAGGGGGGCGAAGAGTACGCAGTCGGAGTCAGTCGATTCGCAGGGTTTTGTGAAAAGTTCGGTGGGCTCACGCTGTGATTTTGGTAGACTGACGGCGGCTGGGTGTACGGGATAGGATTTGATGGATTTGGCATTTTGGCGTTCGGGTTATTTTGGTTGTGGTTGGGAGGAGGCGGAACGGAAGTCATCCCGTATACTCCACAGTTTTTAGCATTGAATTGCTGCTGAGATTTGAGGTAATTGCTTTGTATGCGTTGTTTTTGTGATACATAGTCCGCTTGACTGTTGTCATTGGGTATGAAGGAGTTTTGCGAGAGCGAAGATATTGTAGACCGCGAGGACTGGCTGTCGAACGAGTCCTGTCGTTGGAGCGAAGGCTTCTCGGATTGCAGAGGCATCGTTGTAAGTTCGGGCTTGTTCATAGCAGATTTCAATACCCTCTCCAAAATCGGATTAGGAATATAGCTATCGTCTTCTTGGTCTTCCGCAGTAGAAACGAGGATAACCTGATCACAAAATGATACAGATTTCTTTTTAGGTTTCGAGCGATCATTGTAAGAAATGTTGTTATTCATTTTTTGATCATTGTAATCGTCCTCTATTTGCTTGGGATCTATGGACGAAGAAGATGCTCGGCGATTGTATAAACCTGAATTTGACTGTATTGAGCAATTAATGACGTCTCTGTTGCCGGACATCCCAACAAATCCTATATGGGATCTCTCTCCGTCGTGATTGCCCTCAAATCTGGAGGCGAGGCTTCTCACATTGATAGCATTATTTTTGATGTTCGTATTAGAGAGCTGACCTTCTAGGGACCCTGATCTCTTCAACTTCAGTGCAGCTTGTTTTGCCTGCAGTTCCCGTAACCACGTATCTCCGGAAGTGTTTATAGCATCCATCTGGTTCAATTTGGCAATGCTTTCCTCATTCCTAAGAATCTCATTGCGTTTTTCTTGGAGCTGTGCTAGCAAAGACCCTTTTGGAATTTCAATGTCGTTGTTATTTGCTACATCGATTTCTTTCGAAAGCATATTTAGTTCATCATGTAGAGGAGTGAGGTCTAATGGCGGAGGTGGCGGAGGGAACTCTTCACTCGGCTGCCTAGAATGATTGACGGAGTTCATTGGACTGGGATACGGTGGCAACTCAAACATTTGGGGAGATCTTCTCATGGGCATCGCACAGTCCACAACGTCAACTCCATTATCAAACACGTTGCTCAAGTTTTGAACGTTGTTGTGAGAAGGTTGTATATTAGGAATAACGTCCCTTTTGACCGGACTCTGTTCTTGATGTATCATTGCTTTTGTCACCACCGTATGGAAGTTTTGTGACGGTGAATCATCCAGTCTGTTGTAATCATTCACAGGTTTGCCATCGTAAGAGGGGAGGAAGGGCAAAGATTGAGGCTCCTCGCCAAACTTGCCGCATTCGCAAAAGCCCCCATCTTCTTCGACATCTTGGGAGTAGGCGTAATCTGGCATGTCATTGGGCAGGGGCTGTTGAGGGCGCGACTGTATATCGTGATCAATCACTTCTGCATCAAACTTAGGCCCGCTAAGCTGTGAAGTGGTTCGCTGTGGCAGCGGCGGTGGCACTTTACGAATCTTAACCGCGCTAGCATGGAAACTCTTTCTCATGAGCTTGCTTCTCTCCAAGTTCGGGTTAGTGCCACTAGCAGCCGAGTACTCCAAATGGCCTTCAGACAAGTAGCCGCTCAGATTGGATTTGTCTTCGCCCTTTCTCCTTCCTACATCCCCGTCGTCTACAGATGACACGCGTTGTTTCTCTTTACTGTTAGCCTCGTTATTGCCGTCAGCACCTTCCGTTAAATCCGGCATTGATCGATTCTTGCGCCGGATCAGTCCTCCCATTAACAGCTTTCTACGGATTTTGTGTTGCTTTTTGTTGGCTTTTTTATCTTCAGCTGGTTCTTCTTTCTTTTCGGTTGTGATCGGTGCTTCTTTGCGAGCTCTGCCTCGATCCTCACTTCGCGATCGCTTTTCCCTAACTTTTTCTTCTTCACGTGATTTGTGCCTTGGGGGGCGTTCACGAGGTGGGTTATCTATATCATCCTCGATACATTTTGGGGACTTTTTAGATGAACCCTTCTTCTTCGGTAATGTTGCATAGATCTCAATAGTCGTGGGAGTGGACTCTAAGCCGCCTTTAGTATTTCTGACCGGCACAGTCTGTTGGGATTCTGTCATTCTAGTACCTCCTGCCATTCGTCGCTGTAGGCTCCGAGCACGCATGATACAAGTATTATGCTTCATTCGCGCGAAAGTCATCGTATGAGCGTTATTAGAATCTTCCATCGCAGCACTGGCTTTGGATGCCGCAGCGTCGCATAATGTCAGTGCTCTCTCAAAGTCTGCTGCGTTCTCAGCTTGACGAGACTTGTCTAGTAACCTGTCGGCTTCTGCGCATAGAGCTTTGCAATTGTCAACGGTTTTTAGTTCAGGAATCTGCATCAAGGGATTTGGATTCATGGGATGGTTATGGCGGAGAACCTGTTGGAACGGTATACTGTCTGTGGAGGATAACGAGTAGGAGTCGTAGCCGGCATCACAGGACCCTCCACTAGAAAGTTCGCCCTTTCGTGTGGGACTGCCTGGGACACTTCCTGCGCCCCGCCCTTTCGTGTACATATAAGGGCTTTCGAACGTGGAAGAGGATGCGGAGGAGGCGCTGTTGCGGTCCCCGCTCCAGTTACCGGAGTCCCGGCGCGCTCTGGGCCTGTCCTGGGTGTCGGAACCAGAACCGGTGCTCAAGCTGCGTCCCAACTGTGCTCGCCGATTAACTTCCAACATATTCTCGACGGCTCGCCTGCTGACGTAATCATTTTCGTTGTCGGGGCCCGGCGTGATGGCGCGGCGCGCGAAGCCGTTGTTCGGTCGCTCGGGAGCCGGAGTGACGGCTCGTCTCTGTTCAGGCGCGGGGAACGGTACTATATCTTTGGGCGCGTACCGCGTGTCGCAGGGCGTTCCGTCTACGGCGGCGTATAGCAGGAGGAGTGGTTGGAAGCGTCCTCTCCGGCATTTCTCAACGACGTGACCCCACTCGGGGCCGATCTCTTTAACGTCGGCGTCGTCGAAATAAATCCATAGGCGAAGCTTGCTATGGAAGAAGAAGGTGGAGTAGTGTTTGCCGTAGTAGGTGACGAGGCCGACGAGGCGGTGGGTGGCGCGGGAGGCCCAGGCGCGGTCGACGCACTCGTGGAAGGCGTCCGTGGGGTGCAGCTCCGTCCCGAGGGCGGCGTACACGGCGGCGACGTCCTCAGCCGCTGGTCTTTCGGAGTCCCACACCATGCCGATGGAGATAACTTCAGGCCGATTCATCAGGGTTCGGCATATTTGGATTTTGGCTCCGCAGGCATTCTGAAATTAAGAGAAGATTCAATTAGGTCTTTGATCCTTTTTGTCAAATATCTGTTTTATTTATTTACGAGTAGGTAACGTTAAAAGGCTTACAAGTAAATGGGGTTGTCATTCTTTTTCCATCAACTTTTGCATAGCATGGGTTGGTAACAAACTCATGAATATGTCAAAGCTTTCGCAAAACTTACAGGGCAATCTCTTATGTCCCCCATGCCGCCGGCTTTCTTAAGCAGAAGACCAAAGCTGTCACCATGTTCTCCCAAAGCTGCTTGCGTCGTCAATGCCGTGGCTGACACGTAGTGCACCATCTGTTATAGAAGAGACAACAAATGTTTAGTAGGACATCGTGAAGTAGAAAAGATGGAGGCAAATCGACCAATAGATAGTATCCTGAAGCATGATGAAGACTAATCACGGCTGTGTGCACTATGGGTATGCTCACAACCCTAATAAGAAGACTTGTGAAGTCACTGTCGCTGCATATTTATATCGATAACTTTCTTGAAGTTTCCAAAAAAATAAAGGATTGTGCCCACAACCTCTAATGACTAAGTAAGTACTGGATCCGCCCTTGAGATTAATACAAGAATATACGAGAATAATACACAAGCCTGTGCTGACTCATATGCAGGTCAATTCTGTGACTTTGCTTTTTATATCTACACGTATATGTGCATATGAAGGAACAACTATCATAATCCTATGGGAAACAATTATCATTACATTTCATTCATTCATTTCA
This sequence comes from Conogethes punctiferalis, assembly GCA_031163375.1. NCBI lineage: Eukaryota > Metazoa > Arthropoda > Insecta > Lepidoptera > Crambidae > Conogethes > Conogethes punctiferalis. The sequence continues at coordinate 14,584,974 of CM062083.1, read as the reverse complement.
TTACAAATATTATCGCTAATACGTATTGAATGAAATCTATAATTAATTTAAGAGGAATTCGAACGTTGCCTTTCTCAGAAGTGGAAGCGTTCATAAACGTCGAATATAGTTTGAAGGGATTACGATTGATTATCTCCAACTCGAATGAGCATTAAGCTCCCTTTTGCGTACTCATTTTGGTTACCGAAATAAAATCAATAAAATGTCGCAGTTCAATTTATCACTCGCACCGAATGACCACTCACTGGGAGATTTATGAAGGCTGTAGGTACTTTGTGGGATGGCTTTTTATCTGTTTCCATTTGCAGTTGTGTTGCAAAGGCTTTTATAGCTTGAACAGCTCAGTGCCGATGCACGTAGGTACTTGAAGTACCCATATTCATTTTACCGTTGATGAAATGTTTCTTCTTGTTGTGCTCAAGGAACTGACATATGATTTATGTATGTGATGATTATTCTGACCATAATAGATATAGCCGTATATATATAATGTAAGATTATCGTAATGAATTTTATTAATTTGTCATTTATTAGAGAATGAGCTTATATGGATCATGTGTGAGAAGAACCAAAACTACTATTTCATTCAAAATCCGAACTTTAGGCTCTACATTGTCATTATATTGTAGAGATCCCACCATAATCTCTTGCACAGAGATCGGAGTCACTACGATTGCTTCAGCCGGCAGGGTTAAGAAGTGTGGCGGTGATACATCCTGTGAGAAACATTTTTTGGCTATGTCGAAGTGTCATCCCATCGGATTATGAGATAATTTTGCACCAGGGCCGTCTCTACCAGGGGGTGCAAGGTGTTTCAATTGTTTCATTTCAGAACTTCGGATTTCATTTTTCTATTTGGCAATGATTAATAATAATTACTGAATTCGGAAACAATTCCTCAAGGTTTAGATAAGAAATACGTCAAGGTTTGGTAAGGGAAGCAGGAGACCATCAGATTTCAAGTTAACAACGTACCTGAGTATATGGCAAAGGTTCGCTAGTGGCTTGGCAGGCGCCGCACACGGATTGTTCGACCAGCATCATGGCAAACTTCCTGTGCGGGACGCAGTGGGGGGTGCGGCAGGCGTCGTCGTCCCTGCGGTCGGCGCTCGCAGCCACGTGGGCGTGCACCCTGAGGAGCAGGTGCTCGAAGCACTCGCTGGCGTCCGCCATGCAGCCGAGTTGGAAGCGCGCCCCCACGCCGCCGAGGGCGCGCCGGAGGCTGTCCGCCGCTGGGGCTCGTTCGGCCGACCATTGCAGCTGAGTGAACAAGTCCTGTGGACAAACATATAGCGAGTTGTATTATTTGTTCTTTTTTTGTATAAAATCGTAGTGGAGCTTTCATTGGCCTGACAGAATGCCAAAAGGGAGCCCAAATCCATCTGACGATTAAAACCTTGCATCTTACGTATTTATAATGTACTCGTATTTAATTTACTATTAACAGTAGACAGTTTTGCACTGGATTACCCATCTCTTTAGTGAAACTGGTTTCCTCTACATGAAGGTTGTCTAGAGGAGATCGCTTTAAGCGATAAGACCGCCTAAATTGTACGTTGTTTCGTCTGTAATGTGTTTTCTTGTATTGTCTGTGTTTTTGTGCAATAATGAGAATCTATCTATCTAATCAGTTACTTAGTCACCACTTTGTTCAACAATCAGGGAGGTCGTCGGCAGACTCAGTAAGCTTTCTATTAGAGTTCGGATAATTTGATTAACGGAATTGATGATACCAACGCATTATACATACAAGACTTAACCACTGCGGTAATCTATTTTCGAATGGATAAGTCATTAAGAAAACTTGCGTAGACTTAAATTGTAATGGCTTCTTGAGAATACTTAAAATTATATCTATAAGTTACATACATTTAACATTACTTATAAAATATACACCTAACGTTAATTAGATTTACTTATAAGGCATAATTTATACCTACTCGTACAATACGCTTCCAATGAGGAAACAAAACTCTTCCCTTTCTCGGAAAACCACATTACCAGTTTGCTTTATGTGTACCTTAGTAATAAACAGCGCCAAATATTGGCTTTATCGGGGACAAGAGACATAAACATTGATTCTGCTAAAAGGCTCGAGTGGAAAAAGGTGCTCCAACGGGCCGCCAGTGAAGAAAGTTCTGACCGTGGTCCCGTTATGCGATTTTAAATTTTAAAGCGTGACCCGTAGGTTCCAATATGAAATGGAGAGGCGAGGAGCAAACCAGTATGCCACGAATAGGTCACAAACACGGCATGACCCGGCTGATGGCTGCCACAGTGTACAGAGATGCCGTAAAGTCATTCAAATCAAATTTTGTTTGATTAGCTCATGTCAGTCTCGGTCAGATATCATAGTCATTGAGAAAAAAATAATATTTTATGAGATAGAGTGCAGTTAGATAGATGTTTATACGCTGAGTAACCATGCTCTATCATAGACCGCATCTTTGCTTGACATAGCGGCGAACGTTAGGTAGTTAATAAAAAAGATAATGGCCTATATGCATTTGACACTTGGTTGAAAATTGGTCAGTGTATGTTTAATTTAAAAGGTGAAACGTTGATATGTGGTCGTTATTCTTTTTTATTTATTTATTTAGGATCTCCAACTTAAGACACACGTATTACTTTAATAGGATACATAAAAAACATACATTCAAATGTGCGCAGTTTCTCGTGTTCCTACAATTACAGGAGACCACAGCTTGCTATATTGAGTAGTACAACCAGACAACAAAATTATGCATACTAAGTCATAGTTAAACTCTGTCTTGGAAGTATGAACGTGTTATATAAACTATACCAGTATATTTTGGAGTTTCCTCGCTGGTGTTAGCTCAATTACGTCCGAGGTAAGGCTTTACCACAATCGGCAGACGTACTCTGTCGTTTTTGTGACTTTCGTAATCGTTTCTCGAATAGTTGTTGCGTATTTGCGTCTACAGGTGGAAAACAACAACATATATGCGTGTATTAGTTAGGTTTTTTAAGGTGAGCCATAGTCGAACGGTTCTTTGCATTTAAGAATTTCGTTTTAATAATTAAAAAACTTTTGTTTATAGAGTTTACGGAAACAATATGAGTTATATGATAAACGTGAAGTATGAAGAAAGTATAAAATTCATGTGGTTGAGTCAGTGCTTGTGATTCAACCTCGTTCATTCCACAACATTGAAGGTTTGAAAGGTATTTTTATTTGTGAATGCGGTTTTGTTTAGGTATGTACAAGTAGGTAAGTACATACATTGTTTCAAGCGGAATCGTATATTACATTTACGACTACGTGTAGGTATGTGCTTGACGCAAGCATTGTCGTAAACATTTTTTTATGTTCAAGTATACACCATGTAATCAATCATAATATAAAATAATCGTAATATAATATATACGTAGATAATGTCGTTTGTTGTGTATAACTAAGGGATATTTTTAATTAAAATACAATAGCTAGAATGTGTATGTACCTACTTCATTGAAAATACTAATTTTTTGATTTAAATTCATCAATTGCCACCTTACCCCTTCTATTAATTAGATACCCTCTACCCAAAGGTTGTCTGGAAGATCTCTTCGCTCGCGTAAATCGATAAGGCCACCTAAATTGTACTTTATTATATCTTAGTATCTAGTTTAAAATCTACTGTTTGGTGTGCAATAAAGTATATCTATATATCTATTGCTGTATGAATGTACCACATCAAAACCAACAAAGATCGCGTTGAGGCGCCTGCGCCCGCGCAACACATCGTCTAATTGATGTTCCCCCGTGCCACTATCACTCACATCGCTCTCACAGTTTCTATGAGCAAAACAATGATTTCATCAAGCTTTATTGGAACGTGGACTAGCGTTGCGAATTACTGTTGTGCAAAACAAATAAATTTGTGACGTCATGCAACAAACAGTTTTTAAACAATGGAGGATTAAGAATAAGAGACATTAAGAGTTAAGAAAGTTTTTAATATTTCGCAAAATATAACATCCTCCTTTTGATCTTTGAGAATCTTGTTTGCTAATTCACAGGAAATAAAATACGAGTGCTATACTCGTACATATACTTATTACAGGTCAACGTACCTATTCCTATATGTTCTGAATAGAAATACAAGAAAATTCAAATCACATGCCGAGGCGGTTACCTGACAAAAATCTTTGAATTAAGTATTTTACTTCCGTGAGATGTAAGGTTTTTCCGAATGTAAACAAAGTAAGGAAACAGGAAATTTAATTGTATTAAATTAACCGTTCCCCTGTGCAACTTACAATCGAAATGAAGATGATAATGGTTGACGGAGCAAATCGACACTCGATTTCCAGCTGGCTAGGAACAGATACCCGCGAAATTTGCGTGCACCATACAATTTTCCCCGCTCTTTCCTCCATTGAGCATCTTTTTGCGAGGGTAGGCAACACGGAACCGATGTATGTATGAGATGACGCCAGTGGCACACGGTGTGAACACGACCCTATTGTGTCGTGGGAATGGTGCACCGACCGCTCTCAGGTAGCCGTGACCCTGCTTCTTGTGATTTCTGCAAGCCTGGTACTTGTCAGCCTTATTGGGCGATAGCGCTTTCATTGTTATGATTTGTCAGATTGTGAAACTGTAAGTATATTGTCAAAAATGCACCTAGTATGTACAGTCTTAGTCCTAAGTCGTATGCTACATTTAAAAAAAATGCCTAAATCTCTATGGTGCGTCATTTGTTTTCCACTTTTTTTGTATTTCAGGTTTTAATACTGTGTCTTGAAGTTTAACCGCAGATGTGACTGTTACTGATTTACGTAAATAATTTTAAACTTCAGTTGTTACAAATCGCAATGTTAATTCTTAGCAGTTTATGCAATATTCTTCGTTTCCTTAATCATAAAAAGAATAAACAAAAGTTTATTTTTACAATTATGTCCCTCACTACCTGATTATTGCATCTAAGTTATCATCAATATACGATCGTTACCTCCTCAGACGCCTGTAATATGAATGCTTAAGTTAGTGTTATCCTGTCACGAAATGTCCTTTGATGGTCTTGGAAAAACAACTATTGGGTTATACGTATGTATAAAAAATATATATTCAAACGATATTGTGCTTAAGAGTATTGTAATATTAATTAATCTACAGCCTTATTAATACATCATAGAGTTCATATCTCCTTGCCTTTATGTAGAAATAGCGAGTTGAAAATAACAGATTGTTCAATATTACGATCAGTTTTGTACGCCACACGCGATCCTTATGTATAAAATGTCAATTGTTAGTGGGTAATAGTACTAATAGTGAATTCAGGCGGCGAGTCCGGCCGGGGACGAGCTTGCGCCCGCGCATACGTAAGTAATAGTGTTAAGTATTCTCGACAAATTGTCTTTGGAGGCTTCAGTGGAGAGTATTGTACTTAGGGCTGACAATTTTGTTGGGATTTATTTATTAATACCGACTGATAAAGGCTGATGATGATGATGACACGATATCGCTTCAATTTTTTTCAAACAATGTAGTCCCACAGCTGGGCAAAGGTCTCTCCCAAGCTATCACAGCTATTAGCTTTAAATTTAACCAGGATAGAGATACATTCGATATAACACGATATAAGAAACATACTAAATTAACACGAAATACAATACAGGAATGTTAATTTAGAAATCATCATCTTGATTTGCATATAAAAATAACTAATGATAAGTTGTAATAAGAGAGTATTATAAGTCTCTAGTTTCATGCCGGTTCTTCTCGATAAGCAACTTCTGAATCCGGTAGTGGAGTCATTTTCATACCTAGTGACGTTTTTATATGTACTTCATTCGGATCTTCGTATATATATATATATATATATATATATATATATATATATATATATATGTATTAGAAATAAAATTTCTATTTAATTAAATAATACCTATCTTTTCTAGGGCATTCTGACATTAAAACCATCAATGCAACTCTATGATAAGTTTGGAATGATTGTTGATGTTTATGTATATGCTGATATTGCTGATGAAATCCTAAGCAGATCGTAGTCTAGTAATCTAAAACAATAGATCCTTTCACCTCCGTAGAGCCGAAGGCAGCCCTATACATCTGTCCATGCATAGTCACATCACACCACACCGCTGACCCAGCGACGGCCGGCGCATCACAAACACTTCAACGACTTTAACTGTATTGGAGATATCAGAAAACGATTCAGCACTCACTCGTAGATGCTTTGATTTGAACTTTTAGTGAGGTAGCCATAGGAAGTGGCACAAACTTGGTACAATTATTCTTCATACTCCTGGGCAGGTTCTAGGATACTTTTCATTACGCTACAATCAATAGGAGCAGAGCAGTGAAGGAAAATGTTGGGGAAAGGGGAGAATTTTTAATCTGTATGTTTGAACGCGCATCACGCAAAAACTACTGCACGGAATTGAATTTTCACCAATGTATTGTAGAGGTCTACTTAAAATTTAGACACCATTTTATGGACGTTTACGTTATTTTTGAAACCCGATATCCACGCGTGCGACGACGCTGGCACAGCTAGTAGTAAATAAGTAAGTATGTTTGGATCTTTTCTAACGATTTGACAGTGGCAAAACATAGTAATCGTATTCGGTTCCATTTTCGAAGCAATGTTACTCTAACCTGGACATAAGGATATGGTAAACACCTAAACTAACGTCTTTCGGGTTAGAGGGCAAATCTATGGGATACCTTTATATAAGCTAAAGTTATGCCTACCGCCAATAAAGTACGAATTGTACGAATCTACATTTAGCCTACAATAAACTACCAATTAGACAAACGAGCTTCTAGCTGCATTTCAACTGCACGCAATCAATTGCAATTTAAACTAATCGATTCTGGTTAGTTCTAATTCTATACGCACTCGATTATACTGCTGATTATCTACACAATCTACCTAATGAAGTCGTATTAAATAAGTACATGCGTAATGTAGTCCTAATTAAGTCATGCTGTTGGATATTCGACTTAGCAACAGCTTGCTGTATCCTTTTAGAACTATGAAATTTTGAAGTTAGGTACCCATTAAAGATTTTGACTGGCGTGAAACCAGACACAATAGGTTGATGACCGCAGTAAGTTTTGTTTGTATTCGTAGTAAATTTAAAATTATACTAGGTACAGGTGGAAGTGGAAAAGATAAAGAATATAGAGACAGATACACGACAGGTATCTGAGATAGGAAGCCATTTATTCAATCAGTAAAGGCAATTTACTTTGCAGACATGCTCGGATGATAACTGCAAAAATAGTCAATAAATTGCAGTCAAAAGTAGACTTTACTACATTGAGTTAAGTATCAAATACATCAACTAATTTAAATGTTTACTGTGCGTAATTTTACTCGCATGATATTTACATATGAACTTTAATACAGGCATTTATATTGCAGTTGTAGCTGGTCAATAAATTGAGTACTATGTTACATTAAGAGTTACCAATATTCGGTTACATTAAAAAAGATAAAATAAGTCATTGAAATGGTATGTGCAAAATGCGTCGTTGAAGTCTTTTACAGCTAAGAATAAGGATGATAAAAGTTTTAATTGAAATCGATACCAATATTTTCTAGTTATATTTTACCGTGCAAAATTGCTAATTAAATGTTGGATATTACTTTATTATGAATTTCCTGATAGCCTGACTTTGTAATGAGTTAGTAGACACTTTAAAACGGGAATATTTAAAGCTTTAGGGCGCAATCAAAATGAATAGGCAGCATTAGCCCGTAGATTGGCCACGATCTATATGGATTAAATACTATAAGGAGGTACATTGTGATATAAATACCGTTAAGATTGACGATATACACGTTAATTTAGACCGTTGCACTTTGTTTACTTAGTTCAGCAATATTATGTGCCGTTGCTAGCCAAGCAAGCTTTATTGCTTTTATGTGTAAAAGGTAACTCGATTACTAAACGAGTGACTACTATGTGTAAATTATGCCAATGGTACGTAAAAAACACCGGTCACAAGAGTATATGTATCATCGTCGACATTTCGGTCTGCCATCTATTGTATTGTAGCTAATTGAATATTGAACTCAAAGTCAGAATAACCAAAGAACTGTTCTCTATGACTGATGTGGAACGGTGTAAGTGCTTTCTTTGTTAAAATTTTCAAATGAATATAAATGCACTAGAAAATGCACACCATTTATCTTGTTCATCACAAACTGGGACGGGTCTTGAATTATAATTATGAAGTGTCAACTATAGAAGTAGGGACACAGAGTTATACTGAGCCATATATCTGATAAACTAGGAAAGATAACTTGTCTCAATCAGGGTTCATGATAAAAATAAGCATAGTGTTTTAATGAAATAATTAATTTAAAATATTCTAGTAGTAACTGTTGTAAATAAAATGAGTTAGCATTTTATTGATAAAGGACCCCCCACACTGGGCCTTTGTTGGTCTTTCTAAGACCGAGGCCGGTCGTAAATATCTGGAAAGACGAAAGCGTTCTACATATGCTGGTGTGAAAGGTCTCAAAAACGTTCGGTCTAAAATTTAGGAACATAAACCAACGATGAAAAGCATTTGTAACTTACACGAAACACAGCCAAAGTGCTCGCCGTCTGACTTGCAAGCGAGTTATCCGGTTCCCTCCTCGACGAAGGCTTAGTCCGTGGCAGGGTGTTATTCCTGACCCCCGCCACGGACCCCGTCATCATCAGGTCCTTCGGAGGCAGCAGCTCCCGGTCCCTTAGACCCTCGATCTTCTGCTTCGGGATCTGGGCCTTGTTCCCAGCATCGCTGGGCTCTTTGCGCTTGTACCGAAACTTTATCATTATCACCGGCTAGTCCGCATCACTGATATCAACTATAACACGTGGTAGTTTAGCGGCTGTTAAATATACATATACGTAAGTGAATCAGGGTCATACTAAGTAGTTATTTATTATTATAGCAATCTTTTCACCATCCGATTTTGACGTAAGGCTGTTTGACACGTACGCAACGTGTCTTTTAATTATTTGGCTATTTGATTATAAATACCACGTTTGTTAGGTTTCTTCACTATTTTTAAAGCTATGTCGTATAACTGTGTAAAGTCACTCTGAGTCCTCATTCGAAAATCAGTTTTATCCTTTAGTCTAAGACATCACCGTCCACATGAATCGATCACAATCACTTCCAACACTGAACAATGAATGCTAAAGACACATTAAATGTCGCATGTAAACACATCACGTCCATACACTTGTGAAACTAAATTCCTAGTACGGCGTTACGTTGAACTATTTTCGCATTGAGCTTTTATAGTCAAGACGATTATAGAATTAAAAATGTTCCGACTTTAAAATTGTCTTCGGTTTGGGCGCGAAACGACAGTTGCGGGTACCTGCGCTCGCGCACACGACAGGTGGTTCCGTTTCAACAACTGTCCGAGTACTTCTTAGACGCTAATTGCCACTAAAAACGTCACGTACACTTTTAATAATCACCTTCTATCACTTTCATGGGCGCATATATTTTAAAAAGCGATTTCGAAATATACGAATACGGTCGGCTTGTTGAAAGTTCTAACACAGACTGAGCAGACACCGGCGGGGGCGGGAAACCCGCACTTTACAACACTACCTTCCAGGTACCTACGGGTTTTTGTAATCTATTGTTCACCTAACTCACGTGGGCTATTCGCTCTTTCGGTCTAACGCGTATAGGAACATATATCGCTATCTCTTACCATCTCGGCTACACGATCGCTTTGTTTATATTTCAATAGTGATAAGTAGAGTTCAGGTAAAGTTGTAAAACTTACGAAATATAGCGTTTGCTTGGAACACGTGTGTAAAATGCGTTACACAGATGTGTACTAAACAAACCTTTTATCTACTAATAAAACAAAAATAGCCATTTAACTGTTATTTAAAAAGGATATTAATAATACAAGTATTTGGTTAGTATAGGTATAACTTGTTTGAAAAAAATATGTATTTTACAAAATCTCTCCAATCAAAAGGTTTTAGGCGCCATTTAATTTCTACTGAGTTTTGCAGATTTTATTATGTATCGAGTATTTGAGAATTTAAATATAAAAAAAAAATATAGTACCTATGATAGAGAGACTTTGATATTTGAAACCAAATTCAAGACTCAATACAAATACATATATGTAAGTGTTTTAGGGTTACTTTATGTGCACAAATAAGTAGACTTTAGTTGCCCTGTTAAAACTCACAAATGGCAGGCTTTTAAAAGACCACAAAAGGCTGGCATGTGCTAATCTTCTCTTATTCGAAGACTCGCAGATTGCTGCCAATAAACATGCACCCACAGATGTGTTTTACGAGACTCAAACAAAGGTATTACCCTAAACAATTGTTTATTTTTGTTTATCTCCCGGCTTTGTACCCCGTGACTCACATTCAAGGAATGACTGACGCAGGAATGCATGGAGAAATAAACATATCGGGAAAAAGAATTCGTCACGTGTGATATAAATTTTAACAAGCACCAGTTTTAAGAGTAAAGCTATATTTTATATTGTAATGGCTTCACTTATCTCGATGGTGAGCAATAACTTAAAATAACTTAGTTGGTCTATGTACAAAAGGTTTCTGCACACTTTACATACCTACTTTAGAACTACACCTACTAAATAAGAACCTTATAAAATCATAATCATATAATAGTACTTACATAAAAATTTTAAATCGTACTGTGGGCATCATTAGGGTAATGATGATGGCAAATTTTATCGCTACTCTTTTCACGTAATTAATGTTAGTCGTAGACATTCTGCTTCTGATAATAAATATTTTAATGATTATTATTTGCAACAACTACAGTATTGGTGGGTAAAGTTTTATACCCCAATAATTTTGTGAGGAATTTTATCGTCCTATAAAATCTTACTCTACTGATGACTCAAATTTAAAGAATGTCTGGGGTGGAGAAGAAAGGACGAATCAACATAAGGGTTGTTGATGTAAAAGACGCAAACGTTTATTAGAATGAATCGAGAATTTAAATTATTTATTCTGTCCATTGCACCGGTTGTAACACTTGTTGTAACTTTTTTTTAATCAATGGACTTTCTCAACGTGACTCAGTTGGTAAGTATGTCGAGCTTATAAAGTATGTGGTCAATTTCCTCTGAGTAGTAGACGCGTTTTTGGAACCCGTCACACGTGTGTAGCGGCCTCGTGAAAAGGTGTTGTCCGAAATCTCCGAACTATTAATTATCTAAAAAACGGCTCAACGTTACGATCTACACCTAATATACGATCTTTGCCTTATAATTTTTTTTTTATATAAAAAGGGTCATGAGAACAAGAAAAACAATGTATGCTTTATTAATTAGCCACACCTAAGGTTATTTTTTGTACGTATGTAGGGACGAGAAATTTTAATTTTCTGTCTGTCTAGGACATTCAAAGACACATTTAAATATATCATTAACTTATTTACGCAAGCAATTTACGAACAATAACTACGAAGATGTATCACGGCTATTTTGGGAACAAGTTGATGGCTATTATTTTTTATTAGCGACATATTTAGTATTCAAAGTTTCACAAGGCACTCGAGATAAGTCCCACTAACCATAATTCACCTTAACAAATTTACAACGTCAACGACAGTTCACCTCTTCACTCCCAAATAGGTCGATAACAAAAACGGATGTACTAATTGCCTTCAAATTATGTTCAGACCAACATATCGTTTTAGGCCGCCCATGAATCATCGGATTACGTGGCCGATTTACATAATTCAAAAAGCCTATAACCGCGGAGGTTTCATTTCTAAGAACTTCAGTGACCTACGAATCCAATTAAGGATACGATAAAGATGAGGAAAACTGGACAAAAGTTGAGCCTACGCAAACAGGCAGGAATGTAGTATGGACAGTTCTGCATTATAAGAATGCAAGGCAAAAGGTGCTGTGTTAAATAAAGTCACTTATTTAATGCATGTAATCCAACAGGTTGCCATTTATGGAATTTCCACTCATTCACTCTACTGGCCCGTATCGTTCACTAGTGTATTGAATTTAACACACTATGCAAATAGATTTAAGTTATAGGTAAAACAGAGAATGTTATGTCAAACTTATACTATTGGAATATTTATGTAAATATTTATTACTAAGGCTAAATGTAATTACATACTTCGAGTGAGATGTTATTGCTGTTTCAAATACATATTTTAGTTAGCTATGATTTTTCAAACCATGTCATATTTTTGCGTAAGCAGTCAGATACTATCAAGTAGCTATTGCGGCTTGCGGCGCCTTTGAAACTTTACCTTTAGTCATGTGAAAATAGGCGTAAAATCGTTATAGTGTATTAGGAATCAAATTATTTTTTTTTTATTTTTTTTTGCTACTACATTCATGTATAATTAATAATAAGGTCTATTTTTAACCCGGCGTCAGCACAGTCAAAATATGCAACAACGACAGTAGGGTTGGGTCGACAGGACCCGTATAAGAAAACGCCATAATTACAAAAGTTAAAATAAATTTGGTTTGTGGTTGTACTATCTGTATAATACGATTATCGTTATAGGTTTTGAGTACAAAAAAAAAACAACATGATACGAAACTATTTTTTTAATGACTTTTTTATAAAAGTATCACAAATAAATAACAAAATAGACAACCTCTGTCTTAAAGTAATAAAATTTTAACAAAACAAACTTTTTTCTATAATATAAACTAATTTGTTACATGGTAATCAAGTAATTAATATACTAATAATATAACACCATTTGTATCAGTCTTATACGTCAGTCATGGTATCCTTATCATCTGCGCAATCTCGGCAGTACAACATTGCATGCTCACTGCAGATGTATTTGCTACAGCTCCGACAATTATTATTAGTTTTTCTATCTTTTTTGGCAGGACAGTCTTGGAATCTCTTTCTTACATTAGGTATCTTCGCAGGTGGCTCCTCATCAGGTTCTCCTAAAAACTCTTTTCCAAAAAAATAAGTGGTTCGTACCTGGCTTTCGAAAGAGCTTGTCGCAGTCGAGTTAGTATCAAAATCCTGCTGTAATTCTGATGGTGAAGAATGTAAGTGACGGCGTAGTTGAATCAGAGGCTCATCGTCGCTGTTATTATCAGACGCGCCTTGATCGGTGTCACTATCTTGGCTGCGAACACTCAGATGTCTTCTTCTTCTTCAGTTTCGGATGTACAATTTTCGTATTCGGAGTCGGATTCTTGCAAAATACTTAAAATTCGCTGCCGTTCACGTTCTTCGCGATCCATAATTGTAAAATTTCTGAAAATAACAAAATAAACAATATTACAAAAACAAAAAACATTTTTTAAAACGGCGCAAAATTACGACACGAATAGTATGGTTGGGTCATATTTACCTTTTTCGCGTTTGACCGTGTCTATCACCCGCTGCGGCCGCAACACGACTAATTGGCGATATCCCGCACTAAGTGTGGACCGTTAGCTCCAGCTACTGAGAAGTTTGGCAACGTCGCACACAAATTCTAAGAAACACGCTCATTTGAAAACTGCTCGGGTCAAATAGACCCAACTGTGCGAACGCCGGGTTAAAATTAACTGATCATACGAGTATACTTTATTGTTCCGCCCGCCAAGCATGGTATGGTGCCTATTTTATTGTGTGTACGTGCGGTAAAGCTAACTAGAGCTGTGTTTGTTCAATATAATATATAGCTTTCCGCCCGCGACTTCGTCCGCGTAAAGTTTTTAAGGAACCCTATTTTTTTCCAAAATAAAATTGTGCCTATGTTACTCGTGGATAATGTAGCTTTCGAATGGTGAAAGAATTTTTAAAAACGGTCCAGTAGTTTTTGAGCCTATTCATTACAACCAAACAAACAAAGTTTTCCTCTTTATAATATTAGTGTAGATAGGTTAAGTACAATATTGTAGCTAAATTAGAGGTAGTTATTGCACATCAGGCACCGTAAAGTAATTTACCGATTAACGAGTGTCCGACAGAAAAAAAATCGTAAAGAAATCGGGACATTCCGATAAATTCTAGATGTGTAGGATCCAATCAATCTGGTTACCTTATCGGGTCACGGAGATCTTCACGAGAGTTACCTCATTGCAATAATCAAGATCTATCATATCTCTACTAAGTATGACGACTACCAGTGGCGTAACTATATCATCTGAGGCCCGTGGCAAATTTTTTGTAGAGAGCCCTACCAGTAAATGTAGACAGGCTATTAATGAGGTTACGGCCTTTTGGATGGGGCTCTCTCGGGCCGGAGGCCTTGGCCTCTTTCGACTTTGCAAATACGCAAAATTGACAACATTGATCATGATCATCATTCTATGTAACAAATAAACAAATGCGTCAGACAAGCCACAACAAACACCTAATGTCAAACTAGGGTTTGGCGCTACTATCAGTACCAAATGATGACTGGGGATACGAACACATCTTCTCGCAATTTGGAAAAGTTCATTTCCTAGATTTACACGCCTGGGAATCGAAACCTGCATCTTCGAACCGTCCGCACTTAACGCTAACCACTATTGCTCCACCGAGGCATCTACCTATATAGATAGGTAGTATATCAAATATGTACTTATACAATTGGAGTATATTTGACGTTGTGAAGAGAGGCTGTATGATATTGTATGTTTATGACAAAAACATCGCCTGAGGACACAATACGTTTTATCAATCGAGGCAGCGCCCGCGCAGACCGTGGGAGGCTCCCAGCTTTCTCACCCGTTCCAGTTACACGCCATGTGAGAATACGTTATTTTATACACACTTCCCGTTTAATTAATATGCTAAATCCAAATGAGAACGCGATAAAAAGTAAAATGGTGAACTGTATCTTTTTAATCGGATTTTACTTTTATCTCGATTGATTGGTCCGCTTGAAGTGACCTAAAATCTCCTGAAAGTGTTGTTATCATAATATCTGTGCTTGACCAAGATCTTAACTACTAGATAGGTTATTCTTTATTGGGTGTGATCTTTTAAATAGAAGATTCTTTTTTTGCACTTTAAACGGTCGCACGGCCGAATTCGGCTACGATTCGGCTTACCTACCGATTGTGTTTTGGATACCCGCAGTTTAAGTGCAACGATTGTGATACCTGGCTAAATTTCGCTGTATCTACGAATACACAGACATAAACTGTCGTTTAAGGGAGTCAAATCCAAGACAGAACATGCTTTATACCCTATCGAGGTATATGAAATGCTTTTTCCTCTACCGCCCAGCAGTTTCGCCACCGATTCGCCGAATCGCCCCATTGAGAGGCGGATCCATTCGCGTACGTACTCGATTAGTCACACGCTTGCCTCACAGACCTTGCAAGAGGAACCTTTACTCGGAACTTCTGAGGCGGAGAGTTGCGATTTGACGAAGGTTCTCACGATTTGAATGTGCCAGATTCTATAACACTCATGTCTCAAATTAAGTCTTAATTTATTTCGCAACTTTAAACAACCTAGTCTAATTTGCTACTGCCAAGAGATTAGCTGCTTTTCCCTGTTCATGTATCATGACGATAATGTCAATTCACTTTAAGGCTACGAAAAAGGTTTGTGGTACGTATTCCTAAGGAAGATATTCGCCACATAAGACAGTCAATTGTAGATAAGGAATCAGTTATTCCGTAAAATCGTGTGTATATAGATAGGTACATATATAATAATCCAATCATAAAGTACAATTCAGTCCAAGGTGTTCCATGATTATTGGACTCATCACCACGTAATGAAGAAAATTATTCCGCAATTAGAATCCCATATGATCGTAAAGGTGACTGATGGATAATATATAAGACCTAATACCCTTTGTAAATTACCATACCATATTCAATTGCTTTTTAATAATGTACTCGTAAATATTAAATTGCATATTGCAATATTCTCATTTTAAAAATATGTTTTATTTATTTTAATCTAACTCTTTTTAAAAATTAAACTGTCTTTTATTTACCTAATTAGTTGCTATTTGTTAAACACAAAATTACCCACTTTAATAATAATTATATAGCTATAGGCTTGCTATAGGCAAGTACAGTGGTATTTTTAATCAGGACTATTGCTTTAATTAAACAATTTTTTTATAATGCTTTGACTACAAGAATATTTTATAAGGTTTTAATACATGTAATATGGCTCTTGTTGAGTCTAATTAATCGTAGCATATAGTGGCTTATAATCTAAGCAAATACATGGCAAATAGGAACTAAGCAAGGTAATATTGTACCTACTAGTTACCTATTTATATCGCCTGCGGAATTAGCCAACTTTTCAAGAGATATTTATGTGAGAATGATAGTTTTTTGAGTAATTTTTTGATGAGTTTTTTCAGTAATTTCTGATGTTCATAACGCAAACTTTCCGACTCAAAGCATCATAGTTTCTACTTACATAATCGTTTACACATAAAGGAGGTACTACCATAAAACCAAATCTATGTCCAGGGATAAACAAGTTGTGCATAAAGTAATCAATATCGCGAGGAGCCATGACGTGACCGAGTAAAAGTAAATGGAGATTGGCAAGAGCTATTCAATCGAAGTGTGATGAACTCTCGCAATTGCAATTGCCCCGAGTCTTATCGGACCAATCAATTTGTTCTATGCAACAAGTTATTCAATTACGATACCATTGCGTGGTGACGATAAAGAAAGACTTATAAGTATGCTACTAGGCAAGCGATAAGTATGTACTTTTATTATGAAGGTAGAGTTTACCTTGGCCTCCGACACTAAAGAATGTCAGTCATATCTGTTTGTATGTTGCCCTTGTTCAGTATTGACCAATTACGTCCTTATGGTACAGTCAAAGGCTGAAGTAGAGTTGATTGTTGAGTATTGCTTAATCGACAGCATTAAAGCTTTAAGCTTCTGCTATATCATGTAATATTATATTTCACTATGTCACACAGATCGATGGTGCGGTGCAATGTTTGCACCTCAGATTATAGGATGATCTGAGGTTTGAACAACAGGACTCTCCTTTATTCTTGCTACTTTTGGCAGTGACCCAAACTCGATCATGGGAATACCATCAATTTTTATGTAGAAGACTTTAACGGTGAAAAAATATCGTAATATATGTAATTTGTTTTGAGTATTACAAATGTTGCATGACATCATCGCTTTTTTTTAAATACCGAATAACGAATCGCCGAAACTTGTAAGTTTTTGGTGGCGTTTTATTAATATTGGCTAAGTGTCAAATAGCTGCGCCATAATTCTTTTTGCGAATCGATGGAGCTCTATTCGATTGCACGCACGTAATAAGCCTCTTGACCTTAGAATCCAATAAATTATGAAAGTGAAAAGAGCTTTCATAATGCGATAATTGTTATCGAATAGGTACTTCCGGAAAATCTTTCTAGGGAGAGTGTAAAATAAAATAAAGGTTGGTAAACTTAACCTTTTTACTAGCGATTGGCCCCAAGTTATAATTGAGTAGGATACATTTTTGACGCTTACACCGAGCAAACGCTAATCAGACAAAAATGTATGACAGTATCTGGCGTACGATATTTGAAACATATCAGCTTAATTGCATAAACTATGTGCATAAACGTCCTAAATAACGTGTGTTTTGAATGTTGGTCAGTTATGGGATGGCACAGAGACGATTAATACGTTATGTAACTTAAGGAAAAAAATACTGGAAAGATCTCTAGGTAGCACTGACAAGTGAGTCAGGGCTTCTCTATCTCTAAATCCATGCTTATACTTATAATGTATACTAGCTTCTGCCCGCGGCTTCGCTTGCGTTAAGTTTGAGGTGAATGCTCCATACAAACTTCCACCCCCCATTTTAGGGAAGTGGGAGGTTAGAAAGGGGCAAAAAGTAGCCTATGTTACTGTCCATCTCTTCAACTATTTCCACTTAAAAATCACGTCAATCCGTCGCTCCGTTTTGCCGTGAAAGAAAGACAAACATACAGACTGACAGACACACTTTCTCATTTATAATATTAAGTATAGATATAGCTATATTTGGTAGTTACACAGTTTCAGTTAGTAAGCAAGTTCAGATCACGTCCCGACGTGGGAGCGCCCCGCTATTGCGCCCGAGGACAATGACAGTTTGTTTGACAAACACAGCTGGCGTGGGCTGGTTGTTTGGCGAATATGGGTTTTGCACGCAAGTGTGCAATCTACAGAGTGTCTTAACATTTGCATCATACATATAGACAGATGCCTTTTGTTTTACTAAACGTTTTGTAGGCGATTGTCATAAAGATAGATTAAATTCGCATTGTCAGACGCTAGGAGCTGTATTATCATTGTTTCTGGTGGTCAAACGTGGTAAGAAGATCAGTATAGATATGACAGGCTCCAGGTTATTGGAACGACATCCAATGTATATCTTTTTGATGTACACCCATTATTTTTCGTATCAAAAATGAAAGTAAAGTGTCTACGCACAACATTTTATGGGAACACATAGAAGTAGCGTTGGGTATGGCCTAGTGAATGGTAAATCTATACGTGTCTGACAATGGGTGACTAAGAAATGAGTAAAAACTCAAACATGCAACTACGGGATGGCCTAAATCCAATATGAATAATTAGTACCCGCTACTTTGTGCATACAAAGTCGTTGGACGGGTTTACAGAGAAAAACTTTCAAACCAGTTGCCATTTCGCCTTCCTGTGTATCTTTCCGCTCAAGTTCACCTGTTATCAAGGGACACGAATCGCAGTGATTCTTGCCAATGCAGATGTGGAATCGAAGTTTGAAGATAAACTTTTTATATGAGATCTCTCTGCCAGACTTGATCACGGAGTTTATATAGGTAGTTCCATTCGTTAGATAGATAGAAGTATTCTTTATTTCGCACTACAAAAGTTAAAACTAAGAATAAGATAATCGTTGTAGAAATACGCCCTTCATTTGGTATGTCATTTATTAGTCCTTGCGTAAACATTCTAATTTATTGAAAAGATATATTACTCGTACTTTAGACGAAGGAGCTTGCGTGAGCTCAAACGGAGATTGTATTCTATTCCTTGCATTAGAAGTACGGTTAGGTAACAGGAAAAGTCGATTATTAACAGTACTCAAAAGCCGACCTTACCACATAGGCTTAAGTATCGAGTGCTCATCCACTTTTACTGTTAACGAGACTGTTCGAATCCCAGTTGACGTGAGCGGCTTGCTCTTACACAATGCACTTCCGTCATTAAGGAAATAGAATTGATTGATGTTGATAGTAAGAAGAAGAGACCTTTGGGCCCGAAAAGATCTGGATTGGAGATGTTTTTATAGAAAACGCGACGTGGGACGACCTCCGACGAATGCGATGGACTGGCAATATAATGTAAAGTCGCAGGATGGGGCTGGCTGTGGGCAGCTTACAACCGGCTGTGGAAGTCTTTGGGGTAGGTCTTTGTGCTACAGTGGACCAAATACGGCTGAATCCTACTAATATAATTATGCTAAAGTTTGTTTGATCGGACGGACGGATGTCTGTTCCTCTTCACGCGAAATCTACTGAACGGATATGAATGCATCTTTACAGTAAGATACCTCATATATTAGATTTACACATCGACTATGATTAAGGCAAAAACTGCAAGCTGTAGCTAATATGATGACGATGGTGAATTGAGCGCCATCAAATCCCTCAATCTTAACTATAGTGTCATTTCACTCGTACCTTTAGAGACACCTTGTACACACATAATGGGGACTGTTAAGTGTGGGTGAAAGACAATGGCCACCGAATAATGCCAACAATTAGTGACGCATTACAACAACGGTCGCGCACATCGACTGGTAAATAGTTCGCTTTATCATAACGAGCTATAGATTAGGCACGCCTGGTTACACTATTACCGTCGTGTGGTAATATGAACCCTAGCTGGATATAAAGTAGTTGCAGCTTAGATTTCATCAATGCAATGAATCATCATCATCTCACAGTCCACTGCTGGACATAGGCCTGTCCTGTTGTTCGACGCTTTGATCAATCTTGGGCTTCTCGCATCCAGCCCTTGTCAGCCTGCTCGATTCGTCACTCCACCTGGTCTGGTGCAATGATTGACAATAAATCAGAAACATTTTTTTTGACGACCAATGTGGTCCAGTGGTAGTGATTGCTCCCTTTGATGCAGTGGTCGCTAGTTCGATCCCCAGTACAGTACAATCATTTGTGTGTATATTTTT
Organism: Conogethes punctiferalis; assembly: GCA_031163375.1. NCBI lineage: Eukaryota > Metazoa > Arthropoda > Insecta > Lepidoptera > Crambidae > Conogethes > Conogethes punctiferalis. Next base: position 14,564,847 of record CM062083.1, on the reverse strand, counting down.
CATGGTAGATTGTTCCAAATCTATCAAAATAAAGTAGAAAGTAAGTCAATTTGTACTTGTAAGAAATATTAAAACAAGATTATATGAAAACGTTTAGCCACGTTTTTAGTTTTATCTAAATACTAGCTGCGCCCTGCGGTGTTACCCGCGGTTGTTCTTGCTATAACGCATGATACCCTTAAAACAACATACGATAGTACACTATTGGCAACTTCCGTTGCAATTAAATACCCCTATTATTGTCACTTTATCGTCGAAGTTCCTTGATTAGAGCCCAGTTCAAACACTTTACGCAAAACCCGCATAAATACCTAACCTTCTACATTTCGTCAGAGGTGAAAAAACCACAATCAAGCATCTACAGAGAACCGCATTAAACGTGTTACAAAATCAAACATGCAATTTCAATACATAGAACTATTTGACCCTGAAACGCTTACTTATTGCAAATGGCTTGTCAGACAGAATTTAAATAAATTATCACGTGTAAGTATGTACATTTTACAGCCACAAGACAACAAGGCTAGCAACAAACCACTTCACTGCACGGAGCACTTCAATCCCAATACGCAGATAGAACACCGTTCACTAGATAACTTTTACTATTCTAATCACTTTTCGCACAGCACTTCACTACACATATCCAGTGAAAACCCTCACTTGTATTACACTTTGTGTATTTTTCAGTTCGATTACGGTAAATATGGTAAACAAAGCTACGCGCGTCTACCCGCGACGGTAGTGCGACGGCGTGTATGCGCGAGTGTTTCTGAGCTAGTGACAGGCTGCGCAGACGCGTGCGCGACAAAGATAACAGACGGAGGCTTTGGCGCCAAGCCGCCCGCGCACGCGTGCGAGCGAGACGGCACTAGCCGCTCACACGAGTCCGGCTACGTCCCGCACTTATAAACAGAGATTAAAAGCTTTGTAGAGCTTAATTCAAATTACGATTTACCTAGACATAAGTACTATAGCGGAAAATCATTTGAGACGGTGATTACTGCATTGATTGCAGTTTGGAAATCTATTCACGCAGTGTAGAGGGGCTCTTTCAAAAGCCACTCATGGCCACTTGAAAGAGGTCAACCGGTGAGCGAATTAAATGTCTTTGCCATTCAACAATGTATGTAGGTTAAACAAATAAATTGATTTAAATGTCTCGCTTATCGTCGATGATGCAGACGTATTAAAACACGTCTGGCATGTCATTGTATGTGCCTACCTAATAGATGGAAGTAGGTACTTTATTAGAACTTGTTCATAGTTTAGCGGATTTTTCTGATTTCGGTCCTTATACTATCTACATTTGATAGAAAACATTCCCCACTTCATGTTTCATTTCATTATCTATATGTATATATGTAGTATGTTATTTACAAGAAAAATCTGGCATCGAATAATGCTTATGTAAAAACTTTAAATTACTAAGCATAAAATTGTTAATTACCATATTTCTTCTTTTACCTACATAAATTGTGGTATTTTTGGAGTTCATGTAGAGTCAATCACATAAAAACTACATATAAGTTTTAAATATTTCTGTTAAATTAACAAAATATATCGTTAAGTGCAAAACAATTTATCAACCCAATTAATTGGCAAAAACTGATCGGACAGAAATATAGCTACGCATGTCTCGAAGTAGTCTGAGCTATATGAAAAAGTTAACGATTTATGTCCTCCCAAAACCGAAGTCACGATCGCAGCCGCAGACTATCCAGACTATTTGACCGGTCGCCTGTAAGTAATTAAGCCGTCGTGCTAGCTACCATAACTAACCACTACCTAAGTGAGTGCGTATAAGACTGGGCTAGTGACCGGAGCGTCGACCGGTCCCGGCGACAGACCATCTTGGTCACACCTCGAAGTTTTGAAAGCGCTGCCTCACTGAGAACCTCATCATATCATAGAGTTCTTTCTGTAGAATTCAGAACCTAACTTCATAATGTGTCAAAATTTGAATATAATAATAAAGGAACTTCGGTTGTCCATTCTCATCGCTGTAAAACTGAACATGAACATGAACTAAGGTTGCCATATTCAATATCAAGGTGAGTGATCTGAGGACTGATCGCTATAAGGGCTTTTGAATAACCATAGTCAAATAACCAGACGATCTTCTCATAGTAAACATTCACCTGCCATGTAACAACTTAAAAGGCTTTGAGCTTTTTATGTTACTGTTTAAGTATAAGCACAGTGAGCAATTTTTTTGCTCAAGCTTTCCAACTGGTCTCAAAGTAAGGGCTTCCCTTGTACTAAGATTCTTTTTAATTTGAATCAGTCTCGTTCAACCTGACTGAGTTTATTTCCTAAATTGAGCCAATCAAACATGTAACCGTACTTAAACCCACGAAACTTTCACTCCTTGGAGAAAGACAACACGCAAACACAAGTGTGAACCTGTGAATCCTCTGGTGTTACGATGTCTATGGGCTGAAGTGATTACTTATCAACAGGTGACCTTCAGGCCCGTTTGCTGCCTCTGTCATAAAAACAAAAAAACCAGTAACATCAACGGTAGCTTACCATCTCAGAACATTGTTACAATTTATACCATGCGTTGAAATCTCAGATCCTTTTCTATGGTTATATCTTAGGTTGTAATACTCAGTTCTCCCTCATTCGTATTCCAATCATCTGGAATGCTACATTACAAGTAAACATTCTCAGTAAGGGACCCCTTTAAAGCCTACTCGATACACTTCAAACTGATTATGTAATACTAAAGTTACGTTACGTAACTCTTTGGAATAGACAGGTATACAATACAATGGTGATTTAAGTAGTTTTACTGGGGCAGGCGATAGTAAATCGATCGATTATCTGATTTTGGTTATAAAGACGTCTATCGAATTTTATATTATTTGGTACTAGTATTAAGATTAGGTGTATTAAATTTTCTATTATGTATTTTGTGTAAAAGATTCAGTTAAATAACGAGTAATGGAAGTGTGAACAAATTCTTATAATCAATCGGTTAAAAATGTAATGAAGCAGATCATTTTAACTAAAGATTGTCAACGACGAAATATTCCTTAAGCAGTCATATAACAAATTTAAAATCCGGCAAGTCGGAAGGATAAATGAATAAATTATACATAGGTAGGTTATTTAATTATGTAGGTACTTACGTAAAAGTAAAACTTAAGAACAAGTTTAAAATCCAGTTTTCAATGAATGAAAATAAATCTACATAATATGCATCTTATTCCGTAGAAACAGACAGAAAGATCTGATACGGGCACATCGGATATGAACGGATGAAATATCAAACTGTTACACGATGCGATACGGCAAGAAACTCGCCAGGATATACGCCATTATCATAATGAGATAAGCTAACCGGACCTTTATTTGTTCAGAGATGTTTGCAATAAAGTGAATTAATGTAAATCAGAGGTCACTTTGAGGGCATCATGCAGTCTGCGTTCTGTGCAACTTTGTGTGTCATAATCATAACTTATGTCATACCTAAGTGATGATAATGCATAGAGTGATGTTGTAAGATCACAATAAAGATCTTTACCTTTGGGCAAATGCTGAGTGGTAACCATTTTGGTAAATGCATGCATTGTTGTATCTTATTACATTTCAGTTAGTACAGCTCAATGTTATAATGTTATAGTAGGCAGTACACCACAAAATGAAGTATACCTATTTATTTTAGTGTTTGTTTTTTTTTATAGTAGCGTAACATAATGATCTCTCCTTGTCGATGGATAGAGAAAGAGAAGCCCAGTCACTGCAGATACGGATATTTTATTTCCTTTTTAATGACAAGTAACCAAATTAATCAATTTTATTATCAGTTGTCGTCACCGAACTGGTCTGTAATATTTTATAGCTCTATATCTTCCGTATGTGTATGACCAAAGTATCAGAGTACCTTGTTAATATGTTTCTAGCCACATTTATCTGTAGGTACATGTTCCCATTTACTTATAATTAGAAATATCGATACGATAGAAGGCAATTAAAAAACGAATAACCACTAAATCTTTTAATTACACATCTATGATTCATTTGCACTAAATTTGCGCAGTCATTTAATGACTGTTCAATTAAGTATGTAATCATTTTAGAGTTGGTTTCGTAATACCTAATCGTCTTTATTAGCAACATTCTAATAGTTTATTCTTCAGAGGCCTTGCTATATACCATATACACATCAATGTCCATCAAATAACTATTGGAGTGAATAACAAATACACATCATTAACGGTGGTAGTAGGTTATATCAATGAGCAGTATGCCTCGTTGAATCGCTACATAAAACGTAGGATAGTACACTATAACTTTATTTGTAAAGATTCCACGATTATTTAACCCTTTCATCGTAATAAAGCAAGACGCACGTCTTGGTACAATCGTTAATTTACTGATATTCTTTGCACAACAAGTACTTACTAGAATATGATTCTAACAAAAATGCGTAAAATATTTGGAAATAAGTTTTGCTAACAATGACGATGAGAAATGCTATGTTATTATTTCTACGTCTCTTTGCTAGATACAATAATAATACCTACAAGAACCCATAAATCCAATTACTTATTCAACGGCTTAAAGTTCTAGATAGATACCCATAGTCCCATCGTTTATAAAAGAGTCAAAAGGTTTGAACGGGCCATTTTCAGCAAATCGACGACTGAGCGCGGCTTTTTCCCAAATGGTATTTCCCATATAGGTTATAAAAAATCTGAACAGCACAATACCTAACTATAACATAACCCAATTAACCACTGATCACACGAACAGAATGAGTAACCATAGACCTACTAGCTACGAGTAGTCCACGGTGATTCAGATTCCGGAATTCAGACACACTCGGTTTAACACATTCGTTGCACTCATCCATTAACATGAGATGAAGCGTTTATGGCACATACACATTAAGTTCTTGTAATATTGAGTTATATTCAAAATGGGATTTGCTCATAAAAGAGGCTCGATAGGGTAACTGCACGCACACACTGGATAATAATAGATAGATAGATATTCTTTATTACACAAAAATATAAACTTTTATAGCAATTGGCATTACAGGGATCTTCTCAATTTTGGCGGTCTTATGTAGCCTAAACTGAAAAGACTGACTACCGACGCTACGCTACTTACCTACGCTAGTAAGCAATCTTCTGACCGAGTCAGATTTTACCATAAAAATGGTAGCAATATAATGTAGTATCGATGAAGGAATTTGACAATCTTGCATCGATAATAACATTTATGTGTGTTGTTAGCCTTAGATGTTCAGCAATCTCCGCGCCGCAAATGTCAGCATGCGCTTGCGCAGCGCAAGCTTTGCGCATCTGTGTAATTGCTAGATGCGCTAAACGTTCGGCGTTGCAGCAACATTTTTTATAGTGACACATCTTGGTACATGGAACATTGATGGAATGGTTAGACCTTATTATTTATTTATTTGCTAAGCAATAATAATAAATAATAAATAAATTCATATGCTTATAATAATGTTATTGTTTTGGGTACGTTGGACCCTGGTTAGTTAAATATAGGAAACAATTCGTCTAAACTGGATGTATCCTATTCTTGTAAGTAGGTACAAGTCTGAGATTAGTTAGTTAATTTATATAAACTCAATTTCTCTTAATTAATCTGTTAAGTAAATAACAGTGACTTTTCACGCAACATTACTTACACTCACGTTTCGTCTACAAATATAAAACTTTTATATCCCTATTCGGCTTCTTATTTTTTCAATAACAGCATTATTTTCTCCATCCAGTGAGAAATCTTTTGTCAACCAACATTATTTATGGTCTGAGAAAATAAAACCTGCTAGAATCAACCAATCTTTACTCGCAACAAAAGCTAGATACAACAAAAAATCTTTAGAAAACGATTGTGAATTGCGTAAAACGAAGGTGAATAGTAGAAACAGGGGTGGAACTAATACAGCCTCCCACAAGGCTGCGACAATGTCGCTAGGGCTAGACGTGAGCCGAAATGGGAACTCGTACTTAGCAAAAAGTGTGTGGACGGAACTAAGTACTTGTTGGAATCAGGGTTCTCACACTTATGCTTACGTTTTGACGGCGAAATAGACAAACAACTTTTTTTTAAATCAATACAGTAAAATTAGTTAAGTATACGAACTTCTCCTTCCTTGCCTGATCGAAAGCGAACGAGAAACCCAAGTCGATACGGTAAGAACAAGTAACAAACAACAATCACATCTATGTTGCCACGTCCTTTTAGATTTCTAAATCTATTACTTATCCCGACTAATCCCGAAACATGACCGAAGTCACTTCGCGAGTGCTTTGCCGAGTGTGCTTTGGTCGCCAGCCAAGCGGGTAACCCATACCACTCATATTAATATACGAGTGGTTATGGTTACAGAACAAGCACAAAATGTCATCCAATATAAACGAAATATAGTAAAACAATGCATAATGATCACTGCAACCCAATTCAAGATGACCTTATTTTTCTTTAACACGATGACCAACTAACGATAGTTCTTGATTGTGTCATTTGTGTCTCGGCAGTCAGAGCCTTAAAGGCCAAGAAGTTCCATTATGGCCTACTACGTCTAATTATATCATAATAATTTATATGTATAGATTTGTAAATTAATACCCAGTGTATTGGTTTTATGCAAGCGTTCAGCGTATTACCCCCAATTGATGTAACCCAAATTGATAGCAGCCCTATTCTCACGTGAATGCTTCGAAGCGACAAAAGACTCACCTGCGCGCGCGCATTCACACGGAAACAGCGCGTCGCCAACGGTCACCGCGCATTGATCAATAGCTAATGATCCGTCTTTTGAGGACGACATTATTTACAGGCATTTACTTGTATAATTAATTACTAGAAAATTATCTTCTTTAGTAAAACTGTAGTGTGTGTGTTTACCCATCATCAGCCTGCAACGTCCACTGCTGACCATAGGCCCCCACCAGTGGGAATTTGCCTTAGTCATGAGTCATGACGCTTGGTTGGTGACCGTAGTAGGTTTAAATTGTAACCAGGTAGACCCTGCTGACCATTCCCGGGTAGATATTCCCTTAGTCGTCTTCTACGACATTAAAGGGATGAGATGCAGTGGTCCTTTTCTATGTAAATCCGGAAAATAAACTCGGATATCGGACAAATACGGACGTGTTTTAAAGTGGGCAGGCCATGTCTCCAGGAGCACCTGGAGACCGAAAAGTACTCACTCATCATCATCATCATCAGCCTTCCGCAGTCAACTGCTGGACATATTCCTCTTATAATTACTTACAATTTCTATACGTACCTACTTTAAATTTCTAAATTAAAAAAAATATCATCTATGTCTCATTTTCTGCCACTTTAAGAGTTTCACACGCCAAATTACTAAAATCGAGATGGCATTACATCAAATTGATCCTTAATCGATCGCACTCGTGCAGTCGCAAATCGATTTCGATCTCGTTCCGATTCGTCTGTGTCTGGAACTAGGTGTACTCGTATGTGTCTTGATTTTCGTTCTACAAACCCGGTCTGTGGCACTTGATCGCCTAAACACTGCTTGTTTTCTTTTAGGGTTACCTCAAAAACTGTATATTTTTTTGTTATTGACAGATTTAGTCAGTTGTTCAGCTTCAGACTTCAAAACAAATTATATACGCTTATTAGACTCTTGACCATTTGGGGGATATCTTCTGTAATATTCTTCTAATTACAAGTTTGTATATTACAAGCTTGTTTGTATAAATTAAATAAAAATCATTAATTTCGAAGTTTTCTAGCCAAATATTAGTGGTCCGTTTAAACAACTCGTCATAATTTATTGCAGTTCTTTTTCACTTTTTTATACTAAATTAAGAACAAGAGTAATGAATAACGGCTTTGTCATTTGTCTATGAATTCAATGAATATGCCTATGTGGCATTAAGTCCGCGATACTGTGCAATAAAGATTAAATAGATAAATAAATAGAGGTTGAAAATGCAGACTGAAACTAGATTGCGACTCAATATGCTTAATATAAGTTATTTATCACACTTTAAGCCACAGCCCTGAGCCCACCCAAACATGTTGAACCGGTATTTCTGCTCGTAATTAATATAGGACGAGTTAATCATTAATTGGAACTTTGACAGACACATTTGATTTTACATTTGATAAGTGAACTCAATCACCGCAATCATAAGGATAAGCCTAGGACATGAAAGGAACATGTAGGTTGTCAAACTAGTCAAAGATTTGAGAAAACAACTTAATTTCAGCATTGTTCTAGTTATTTTTAAGATACGATAAAATTACAGGTCGTACAAAAGATTATAACGGTGAAGCAATTGCCACCTGACCTCCGCACACTTATCAAAATTTTCCCCAATAATGTAAGGTTCTATTAGATTTTACACACCGCTCAGCAAAAGATAAACATATGATATATGTACCTATAGATTGTTAATGAATAAAACAGGAGACTTTATAGTAAGGACCTCTGAGTTACACGTTACCTCATAATAAGCTAGGTACATCAACAGTTCATGTTTGTACCTACCGAGGGTCTTCTGCCCACCCCAAAATAGGCGAGGGATAAGGCCACGCTGCTCCTAGCAATAAATAAGTATAATAATAAAGTTACTCCATACGCAATTAATGCCCAAAGCATTCTATATTTATCTATTACTAGCAAACCCGGCGAACTCCGTTTCGCCACCAGATGGCCAGATTTTTCTTCCTTAATTTTTGCTGTAAACCTCACGGAGCCCGAGACCTTTCTAACGAATGCAAAACCGTCGAAATCGGTTCGTGCGTTCTGGAGTTATAGCGTCAGGGAGGAAAACCCGACTTATTTTTATATAGTAAGAAGATTATTTCCATCAACAACAATGTAAGTGACGGACTATTGTTTTGCTATACATCGTACGTCAATGACATGTGCAGTACCATGATTGACATGCATCGGCGACTCGCGTACGTCGCGCCGCGAACACGCAACAATCGACAGTCGCCTGACAAATGCCGACACGTCCACGATAATATGGCGAAATGGACGTGTAAAAACTGTATTAACGATTACTGTGACCGTAAAAAATGTTCATCAGGAGATAATTGTGCACTGAGATACGGTTTTGCTCATCAATTATTATCTATTTCAATCTGTATATTTGACACTAATTGGGTACTTTCGGTCTTTTTTTGAAAGCTAGTTCTGATGCATATTTATTTTGCTAGTTTGTAACACGCGAAAGGATAAACGTAACGATAGAGTATACCTTGAGATTTTAATTCTTTCAACGTTTCTTTATCTTTTTGGGATCATAATCCCTTTCTTTCATATGTCACTTTCGTAAAAGAAATGTTTGTACTCCCAACCCCAAATTACCTTACATAGCTTGAATTGACCTAGGCTACATATTACATGGATGCGGCCGTATGCTTCGGCGCTACCCGAGTCCCTGCAAGTACCTGCCCACTAGCAAAACAGAGGGTATACCCAGTATACCCTCCCATTTTGAGAGGTGCGAGTTCCACACACTACGCTGACTCTTCGCAAAGGGCTTAATGCATTCCCTTCTTTAAAAAAGTGCCTTAACGTAAGATAGCATTACATAAATACCTATAACAAAAACATCATGCACTCTCCTATTGGCGCCATGACGTCGGCATCATAGTTAGACGTAAAAACAATAACTTACATATCGCCTACGTGGAAAGGCCTACGTAATATCATTATGAAAATAAATCATGTATCGAACTTGAGAATTGTTACCATAAAAAGTTAAAAATAAACAAGTTGTAACGATGTGTCGTCTCGCTGCCCACGACCAGCCTACACCATGGATAGTGTAACAGTACCATCTCTATTCGGTACAACGTCTTTTCTGTTCCTTTTATTGTCATGTTATTTTTATTGCTAATACTTAACCTTAGCCGCGTCTCGGCAAACGTAGTGTAGGACGCCATCAGGTGTAGTGACGACTTGCGCGGGACGGCAAGTGCTCGATGCAAGAAGCCCAGGATCGATCAAAGTGGAGAACTTTGGGAGAAGTCTATGTCCAGCAATGAACTAATATGATGATAAGCCTAGATCACCAATTTCAGTGTAAAAATAGGTAACTGTAGTAGGTACAAACTTGTCAATGCAATGCAAATCAGTGTCGTAGTTCTCCTTTCGCAGCCTAGAATGTATGAGGGATAGATAGATAGATATACTTTATTTAGCATACAATTGACATAAAGGTAAGTATAATAGACATTTGTTGTACAATTAGACGGTCTTATCGCTTTTAAGCTATCTCCAGGCTTTAAGGGATCGCAGACACAACAGATAAAATATTGTTGACGATCCTGCCATAGGTCACGATAATATACCTAGTCGCAGTTAATATTATATTAGTTGCAAAATCAATGTTGAAAACTACATAATAATATTCGTAATCCTCATAATATAGACTACAAAGTCATAGGGATTGAAAGGATGGAAACTACTTCGAGATATCATGGGAATCAATTATCTTAGATGTCTTGCGTGATGTAAAGTCGAGCTCAACACGCAGGAGTCTTAGGAAAGGAAATGTCGTATTATAAAGGGATCGGATACACAGAACGATGTTAGGTTTAATGGCCGTTATTAGAACGATCGGTCCGGACAACAAATGCGTGTTAGATCGGTTATTCAATAACATTTTACGGAAAAGAAAATTCTCTGGTATATATGAATAGTATTGGATGGCATAGTATATATAGTAAATGCATTAGTCTAAAAATAAATTCTATAAATTGTTAAACTAGAGAGAATAGATAAATTATAAGAAGTGAAGAGAAGAGATAATTGCTTGTACATCACCATAACTTAACGTGAGTCAGGTTAATTAAAAGCCGAGGAAGAATATACATTTCGGTAACATTTGTAATTTAATCGATTGATTGGCTCGGTGGCTCGGTGGCGATTCCCACCCGGGACAAACGTTCGTGTGTCTGGATGTTTATATTTGTATTAAGTATTTATTTATGATACCTTCGTTGTTCTGGTACCCATAACACAAGTGCTCCGGATGTGGGATCGGAGCAATGTATGTGATGTCGTCTGATATAATCAGGCTTCAGTACAGTAGGTATAACCACTCTACCACCTGTATAGATTTTTCTCACCAATCATTATAATCATCAAAATATAAATTGATAATGTAAGATATCACTGCACGGCAAGGCATTTAAATACCAGTTATTAAAATATTCCTCAGTCAGTTATCCACTCGAAGAACTAGTTCTTAAGATTATTTAACAAATCGTTAGCATAAATGTCATTCATTAGAATATTAGTCTATAAATCTGTCTAGCTTTAAAGATACTTCCTGTAGTAATTCCCGTTCACTTTAAAGTGTTTAACTAAATTATCTTTTATATGTGATCCAGTCCATTGGCGCGGTCAATCCGATGATGGGGAGGAGCTCGGTGGCGCCGCGGTCTTGTTCGTTTAACAATGATCGCAAATGTTGTGCAACCATTGGCGCGGTCAATCCGATGATGGGTGACCAAAATTTGACACCGATTTCCTCCGTGCTTCGGAAGGCACGTTAAGCTGTTGGTCCCGGGTGCTATCTTTACCAACTCAGATAGCAGTCGTTACATCATATCAGAGATGATGATAACTCTGACGCCTAAACTGGGAATTGGTATAGCTTACCCTAAGTGTTGCGGAGGTCTGATGGCAGTCGCTCTGTGTAAAAGCTTAGCCCTCGCCAAATCTCTCAGTTTGGGAAGCCGACCCTGAGACAATCGGGAAAAAGGCTAGGATGATGATGATGATGATGTGATCCAGTTCACCCACTGCTTATGTGTATTTTACATTTTTGTATAAGTTGACGTAATATTGTCTGTTCGGACGTGTGCAAATTAATTTTATTTATACTGTCCGCGATTCCAGTGCGTATAAAATACATACATCAGTAATACATAAAATACATTTTAAAACTACAATGATGATTGTTCATGATATAACTTATCTCTTGGAAGGATTTGCTTTTCAGCTAGGCTGAAATAAAGTTCCAAACGAACATTCTTTGAATGATTTTTGGCTCTACCTTTGTTGCACAACAAAACGTACAACTTCTTACATGTGTACACTCCTTGTAATGATACGAGATCGTTTAAACAGACGTACACAGACATCTTAACACCAGCATCTGATAACAACTGGCACTGGTCAAGAAACTGGGTTACTGGCTGACATAGCGATTTGGGCTTTCTACATATTTCGCGTACCATCAAACGAAAGCGACTTACTATGTAGTTCTCTATAAAACAAAACTATTACCGATTTCATGTTTCTTTAATCGAACGTAGATTAATTATTTGCCGTTGCCAAAAAGATATACTCGTAGGTACAGACGAACACACATCAACATTACTGTCACATTTTCGCGATCATTTTCCAACTAAATATAATGCCAGGCCTAGACATTCATTAGGCAATCGATTATCTTTCGATAAGTTGGAGTGTGGCCGTGTGTGAAGCTATTACAGCACAATTTAAGCACATCATTGTTTCGACTAAAAAAAAGTAAGAAAACAGAACAAAATTGATTGCATTGTTTCAATGAATGAGCGGCGTATTGCACCAAGCTCTCCGCCGCTTAACCTTCACCTCTCGAGCCAGGACCTGCGGAATGTGATTGTGCAGCCACCGCTAGGTGTTGTCTATGATAATTACAGTAGTCGGCCTCTGTAGGGCCCGGCGATTACGCTATTACATGTGACGACTGCATTCTTTGATTTATGTTTGCCTGGTAAGGTACAGTACCTTTGATGGGCAAACTTTAGCATCAAAGTAACACACACACACGTTGAAAGTTAGTTTCGTTCCAAGTTCGTTGGTTATTAGTATTAAAAAGGGACAGCTTTTTACTAATACACATTATATCATTATCGGTTAGGTTTTGTTTAAAAATAATAAGGAGAACATAAATCAAACGATAATATTTTCGCTTTATAAAAATGTGGGTAAATGCTTTAAGTTATTTGGTCGTACCTGATTATCTCATAATAAACCCATACATGTTCCATAATAATATAATACTTAACCTGCAATGGGTGCACTGGAGTGCCCCCGCCAAGATGAAGCAAGCAAAAGCGAAGTGCAAGGGCATTACCTAAATTTTCTTTGACCGTTTCGTCATATTTTTTACTTCTTCTTTTGTACAATATAATAAAAAAATGAATATTAAGCGATTTGTTAGTAGAACACATTGTTTTTATATAAGACACACAAATTAATGACAGTCGACTGTCAGAAATTTAAAACAAGTTTGTTCATAAGGAAATAGTTAAGACTTAACGTTGTCTTTTGCCAATTCGGTAGTGCAACTTAACGCTGGTCTATAATAAAAACGCCCTTTACATCCCACACCAGCTACCTAAACTAACAATCTGATCTGAATTTTGTCGTACTAATTGCGATGGTGGGCGAAAGCCTTGTTGAGATGAAGTGGGAGGCAAGTGGGATAGACTTGAGGTTCAGTAAAATGCTGTTATTTAATCTGACTTACTAAGGCAATGGCTAATTTTGCCACTGGTTTGAAAAGTAAGGTCGTATCTCATTTTGTATTTTTCATTTGTGTAGATTTGTTACACCAAAAAACATCAATTTGCGAAATAACACACTTGCATGCAACAAACCTAATTTAGAAAGACCAAAAATATGACATGACTTTCAAGTAGGTAGTACATCTATACCGTCCTCATCTTAAGGACTGGAGTTGGTCACAGACTTTTGGTTGGTCACACTTAGAGTTGGTCACAGCGGTAACGAGGTTAAACCACTCAAAAGTTCTGAATCTTTCAACGTTTGTCATAATTAAAAAACAGGGTCGTAATGTGTATAAAAATCTACCTCTCCGAATTTGAATATGGCTCGGATTTTCTGTCTGCTCCCTAAATAAGAACTGAGTTAATATGTTTCTCACGGTAAAAAAAAACTAAGTCACAAGTTTTCCAAGTAAGACAATAATTACTAAAATCATTAACAATTCTTTAAACGGTCTTTTTGTATCTAATTCCATTGTTTAGACATTGGTTTTTCCCTGAAAAGGGTTGGTCAACAATACTGGTGAAACAATTCGACCCGTCTCAAGTTCTACGCGAAACAATAATGTGTAATTCGTCGTAATACGAAGTCTAGTGCTAGATAACATCGACTGCATGTGAAGCTAACACAAAGCACAGGATGCAAGTTCATAACAGGTAAACGCTGCGATCCCCACAATGGCCAGCAAGCTATTGTGCGTACACCAACAAATAGATTTCTTCCTGCTATTTTTCGCGGTAATTTGGGGTAATCGATAGTCTATTTTACTCAGTTAAGTTTGTTTCTGAAGGACAAAAACTCCAACCAAAGTGAGATTTTGCAAGATCAACCTTGACATACTGAATAAGGTGTCTAATATAAGGTGTCTATTATTCTTCAGTTGCCTCCGAGGCACTGTGTGAATCGTCTGTAATAGACGTTAAGGCTGTTATATATTATTCTTAGCTGCATTATTGTTAGCTTGTTTCAATAGATAGATCACATTTGCATAAATCTATAGATTTCTTCTTGTTATACCAAGCTATATGTTTAAAGTGATTACATCATGTTACATTTTTCCAGAAGCAAAATATGCAAGCGATATCATAAAATATAATGACAAAACAATGACAATGAAAACTATTGGGTACGCATCTAAGACGAGAGGAGAGGGGAATGGTATGATGTGGAAAAACAGTCAATAGAGAACGCTTATTTGCGACACGAAAATTCATACGCAATTGTATGTACTTATAACGTGAAAAATAAAAATATTGAATTATGAAAATACTATAAGTGTAGTCGTACATAAATTAAGAATACTTTAGGAATCATTTCATTTCCTCTATAAAGTAGGCGATGATACAGTTAAAAATACAGGTAATCATTAAAATGTAAGTTTTGATCTAATAATTATTATAAATTGATCTTAAATTGCGAATGACACATACCTATGTCATTATATCGAAAGATGTTTTAGAATCAAGAATTTGCTCCACATACGATAACAAGATAGTTTTCTTAGAAAATTTTAAACCAGTTTCCATTCAACAGTATTTTTGAAACGTGTCGCAACTTTAATTGGCTCAATCAAAGTGATGAGACATTAATTCTAAAGTGGAACTAGAGTAAATATGTACATTTATTTTCGGGCAAAGCTGTTAAATAATGGCTTGTAAGGTGACACGGCACAATCCGACACAGTGGAGAGGATTAAAGTGAAGTAATATACTTCAATCAATATAATATATAAGTATGTAGATGACACGACTGATAAGTATGTATGTAGATGTTGTTTGTATCTATGTTACCTCGTTTAGATAGTTGTTAGATAGAGAACTACCGGCAATAGACCGTAGTTTTGTATTTAAAGATGTTAAAACACCTTCGAGTAACACGTATTTTTCAAATTTTCTTTATTTACTTAGACTGTACAAAAGTAATATTTGGTTATCAGTTAAACATTAAATGTATGGCAAATGAAAGATTTCCTTGACTTTACAAATTATTCTTGGATGGGACATGAGTAGCATTTTCCTCAGATTCCTGATAGAACAGATTGCCTGAGGTGTATGAGGGGCAGTAGGGGGGAGGTAGACAAAAATTATTTTATGTATATTATTTCGAAGACTGTACATGTTGAGTGTAATTTTTAACCGATAAAATTTAAAAAAATGTACGTATTTAATTGTCAATCTCGCCCTCCCCCGTGTCCCTATCCTGATCTTCCGGAGAAGCCTTACTGTTATCTCTTTCATTGGAGCCGAGTGTAAACGAGAAGCAGAACCGGTCCTGCAGCTGCGCGTGCGCACCGCTATACAGAAACCCGTCGTACACTCGCCGGCAAAAGTGCTTACTACTCCTCAAAAGTTCAACGTGTGAAATGGTAAAAAATACTTTTTAACTGATCTTTAGTGTAGTAGGCAACAACTATGACACCTGGCACAATACAGTACACCTGCTATTTTGTTGAAATTAAAATTGGCCTCGTAATTTTTATAGTATGAAAAATACGGCAGGCTTAATTGGGAAGAAGATACAGGTAGCAATGTAATCGTTTTTTAATTGCAGGTTTTTTGGTCTGAATAAAACCAGGATATTCGCATATTATTAAGTAAAACTAGTTCATAAATTCACATGCTGCATTGTTACTTAAATTAATTAAGTAATAGTTATCAGAAATAACCATGCTCCGTGCATGTTTTATAATAATAATGCATTATAATTAAAAATGTTGTCATAAGTAGGACAACATTTTTTAATTATATTGCAATTATTTCTGGCATTTTCACACTACTTTAAGCAAGGCCTACGCTATAAATTTTCTTAGTAAAATTATGCCTTGTATGCATAAATTTATTGTGCAAGAACTATTTTCCTAACCTTTAGGCAAAACGCTCTACATAATTCGCTGCTGGTTTAATTTGTTATTTCACAATGAAGAATACATCTTTAAAGTAATGAAAAATAGAGTTCGCGTTAATTAGGATTTATTTAACCTAACAAATACACACGCTAGGTGGAGTAACGACGCCCAAGACCGACCAAAGTTGCGAACTATTGCAGAGGCCTATGTCCAGCAGTGGACTGCGAAAGGCTGTTGATGATAAACAAATACACTCAGTAATAAAACTTTTGTATTCACTTGTACGCATATACATCACAAATCCGAGATGAGCGGAGTTGGAGGCTGCACGTTTCGCGTGCTCCGGGCCCATGGAGTCTCCGACTGCCTCTAATGCGCCGTAACAATGATTAAACTGTTTCACGGTCTATTACGTACCCAAAAGGACGCCAAATCAACGAACATTAGCCCAACATGAGGAAGTAAGGATGTTAAGGCGAGCTTTGGGAAACAGGTATCAGAAGAATGATGTCATGGAAATAGTGTGATGTCATAAGTCATTCGCGAAATAAACAAATTATGTTTATTCGTTTCTATTTCAATAATTGGCTATTGTTGAATGTCTTTGGTTTTTAACACGACTTTGGTTAATCAATGTTTGTTGTGAAAAACACGAAAAGTATCTCTATTATGTTCACTACCAAACAAATTCGTCCAATACTCGTAATGCTAAAAATATGTTATAGAAATTATTAAATTAACAGGTCTTTAATATAATATCTTTCAAAACTGCAAACAAACAACAATATAGTATCGTTTCATTTTATATCCAAGATATGTTAAAAAATAATACAGTTTTAACATTTAAAATTTTAACTTTTCAATTCACTACTAAAAATTAACCCATTTATTACGCCAATATGGTATCAATCAAGTTATAATAACTACTACGAATTGAAACACCCCACACATAAATTGACCACATTTCGAACTTTACCGACTAATCATTTGCAGTAGAGGTATTATTAGGGGACCAGTAATATCTGATTTGATGTATCAACTTAAACGGGAGCAACGTATGAATGCAACTGATTCACTTTCACGTGGATAATCAGATTAAAATCCAGTCTCCGTTACCATTAGTGATCTCGAAGATCAAGCGATTATGAGATGAAATTGCTTATTCCTTTACTGATTGGAACTTTGGAAGTATAAGTACGAGTAGTAGTAATAAGATAGAGTTTGTCAAACTGACAAATATTTGGTTCTGTTATCATAATGTAAATGTAAAAGTTATCACTCAAAAGTTCTGTCGCTTATTGTGATAAGACCGCTTAAAAATTGTACAAGAAATGCATATTTTCTAGTTTTCAGTTAATTTTTATTTGGATGTTGTGTAATAAATGATTCGGGGAAATCTATTTTACCACAGAGTAAACTTGCAAGCCTTAACTTCTCTAGTAAACTTATTTATTTATTTAATAAACCGTTAATTAAAATGTGTGTGCGAACTGGGAACGGCCAACGTTATGAGTGCAAAAGAAAGTCTTATCTATTTAAAAGCTCGTAATAATCAATTCTTTTAAATGACAATGACATTGCCAAAGAATAGATTGGTGAAAGTCAGAGACGTAGGCTATTGTATTAAGCTATAGCTATCGATACATAGAAGTACTTAAAGTAAAGTAATTGGCAAAGGAAAGGAGAACGATGCAAGGGTACACGATATTACGTTGCAACACCAGACAATCTAGATTATCGGTCTAGACATTCGGTTTACTTAAGGTAGTTTTATACAGAAACACGAGCAATATAAATTAAGTGGAATGGATAAATTGATTAATTTACATTTTAATTTGATAGGCGTTTCAACTAACAACTAGTTTTTAAATGTTGAAACTTGATAGATACAAAAGCGAACGTTTTTTTTTTCAGAATCAATTTATCCTATATTAAAACTAACGAAATGAAAGAATTAGAGTTCGTATTCGAGTTAGATTTATTGCGAAGGACTACAGAGTGACATATAGGTACCTATCTAAGCGAAATTGTAAAATACAATATTACTAATTATCATTTAAAATATAAGCAACAAGAAACCCTTAACCACGTTATACCACTAAATATTTTTACTAACAACGATACCCATACTCAGTTAAAGTTTCGTAGAAAAACCGCAACGCGCCGCCTACTTTATAGGGGCGCCGTCATGAGTCAACATCGTGCTTTACTCCAAAAGTAAATAGCGCAAAGTTTTATTATGAAACGGTGGAGATATTAGTAAAGCTATTTGAAACAGTGGTGTAATGACAACTCCGTAATTGGCCGGCCCAGTTTGCATGCGCCGGAGCACGTACTGCGCGACACACTTCGGCGAAACGTGCCTAGATCAGATCCAGCTCGGTACAGACGTTCAGATATTTAATGAAATACTGTAATAGATAGTGATGATGTTGCACTGATATGATCATACATCGGGCTGTTGCAGATTGCACCTTATTGCAGGGCATCACGGTAGAAAAATTGATGCAGATCTTCCATTGGCAGATGGTATTAGGTCGCACTTTTTCAATAATAACTTTATGACAACTGTTACTCGACACAACATTTTTGATGACTCAGCAAAAAATGCTCATCGGGCGGGACATTTCTGCAAAGACGTTATTCCTAGGTATGTTACAGTTGAATATACGTAGATGCTTATTACAAAATATTGGCTCTATCCTGTACATGAGTTCTTAAACATCATTTAATGACATGTGGTAAGACCGCCTAACTTGTGCGTCATTAAATTTTGGTATCCAGTTAAAAGTAAAATGTTTGTTGTGTAATAAACTATGTCTATCAATCTTGTTACATCAATTATTTGGATGACTTCTATATTATATTGACGAAGTGGAGATGAAAATGTTAATATCATTGATGATAAGTTTAATTAAAATTGTTAATTAACGTATGTATACAGAGTACAGTAAACATAATAAGTTCTACAAGCTGTAGAACAATAACCTGCGAAGAAAGTGGCGTCAAAGTAAAAGTTTTAATTAGAGACTACACTTGATCCCAACGAGCAAACAGAGCGTCCATTGTGTATTTTTAACCAGTCTTTTTTATAAAATTGAAACTGCCATTTATCTTTGAACTCACAATGTTAACACGCAATCTGAATTCGATAGAGATCTCATGGAACAAAATATCACAATACCATAAAATCCTTCTATAAATTTTACCAGGTTCCAAGCAATAAATCTAATGGAACTACTTCCCTGAACGAATACATTCTATTGCAAACCATTAAAATACCAATGGGTCCATTTCTCCCAAAACAAACTTGAACTGCAATGACGCATCCAAAACGGTCTTTGTCCATTTTCAAATGCCCAGTTTGTTTTAATTTACACCCCAGCCATCCGGAACATTGAGCCAGACACCAGTTCTATTAGACCCCTGAAGATTTTACTGTTTATTGAACTTTTAAAGTATTCAGTACTATTTGAAATCAGTTCCGGGATCCAGATGATTTGGCTGATACTCGAAGCGTCTCTGGCCTCGCAAAACTAATTCAATTTTCAACGGAAGTACATTACACCCAACTGTCCGATTCTGTAAACGTTGAGATCTCAATCTACTATGAAAATGGAAGACGAATCATTTTAATGATTCCGTGATTAAATAATCCAAACTTTTTTGTAATACCTGCTTGAAGTTAATAAAACTTAACAATAAAGTCGGAAAACTTAGTAATATACTATTACGTATTTTATGTTATAATACGAGTATATATAGGTATTTGCACGTAACAGATTAATTTGAATTTTTCACCCACGGTCTCCGGTCGTAAAAACTTTTAAAAGCAGTGGGCGAACGGATGTCGAATTGCAAAACGGTTGCTAATAAAATTACTATTTGAGTTTTTAAACGTTCTGATTATATTCTGATTCAAAGTAACGGTTGAATAAAATAAACATCTGTAACAGGAAACTAGCTATTTTCGACTTAGGTACAATATTCACGCTACATTTGTAGGAAAATGCAAAAAAAAAAAGTTGTGCGAATTCGGAGTGAATGCTACAAATTTTATTCCAGATAGGTAATAGTAAGTAGGTCTTGATTATCATTACAATAGATATGAATGGATTGCCCTATGACGTTTGTTATGCGATAGAAACCCAGGGGATTTGGGACCATTATAGAAAAGATTTACTCACTGTGTCTTCTAAAACTACTAGTAAGAACTAATAGTACCTACATATTTTGTGTATTTAACACTAGAGCCGGGATTAGAGGCAAGGAGTTTCCAGTTCAGTAACTAAGTATAAGAATTAATCAAAACTTCTGCACACTAGCCCATACGCAACACAAGCCAGCGTCTGAGCGTAGTGAGTAGTAAAAAGTTTCCGGCCAATCAAGAGCGAGGACACGAGTTCCACGAACCCGCGCACGCGCCCATTGGCCCAAAAGCGCGCCAACTTCAAACCAGTCGGGAGCCGGTCGACACGTGCGCGCGCGCATGCCTCTGTGTGGGTAATGGGTTTAGTGATCTGGTAGAAAGTTGTTGTGATGCCAATGACAGATAGGCTCTTGATTTCGGCTTTTGATTTATTGTTTTCAGTGTTTACTTTGTACGGTCTGGCTATTGTGACGGAGTATACCAATTTGAGTGAAAAATTCTATACGTAGAGGAAGAGATACATTAAATTGTGAAACGCATGAAATTGATACACTGGTACATAATGATGGGCATAGTATCTAATAGTAGTATCAGTAGATATAGTAACAGCTATCTAGATAGTGAAGTCTGATCTTAAAGTCGTCCTAGATACTCATAAATGTGGCATATATTGAGCCTTGAGCGCAGATATTTTTACATAATTATGGAAAATCACTTTCTGAGTATCTAGTATGAGTGTGCAAATTAGTGTCAAAACTCTTACTCAATACCTTAGTTTTAAGAAACAGTGTAATAGTAAGGCATGTTTTTGGTAACTATTTATTATTCCAAGGTACAGCTAACGACTTGTTTAATAAATCAACACTAGCCTTAAATATACTGCAAAAGTCTGGAACAAAGAAAGCGTTTCGCGGCCATTTTTAGGCGGGAAAAGGGCTCGGGGTTTGCCTAGCACACTATAGCTGGTTAGATATCAGAATCACGAATGGAACCCGTCTCAAACCAGTCCGGGCAGATTGGACCTGGCTGCGTAATGTTGGAGCTAGAAATAGCCCGGTACTCGCCCGGTAATTTGTACGTTGAAAAAATAGACAATGTTTTCTACACTTTCTGAGATTACGGCGCGAAGATGATTACGCGAAAATCAACTTTTTGCACCCACTTGCAAGATGTAAACAAACTCACTTTTAGGTGCAAGTAACGAAGTATAGATTTTTTACCAACTTCGGAGATATGAAATTATTTCACTGTAATCAAAACGTTATACTTACATACATGGTATGTTTTTGATAATGCAGTGATTATGTCCCTGTACATATCCTTGTGAACCTTTTGCTAATGTTTATTTATATATAGGAGCATGAAGACCTTTGCTCCGTTTCACATCCCAAGATGTCTAGTGCTTGTTACGACACGCAATAGTGGCATATAATATTAAGCAACCTAAGAAATAGTCTTATCGTTTCGAAAACACCTAAAAGCTAAACTTTGTGAGACATGGAACAAAAAGATATTTTTTTTTTAAAAAGGCAGTGATAAAAAAGCATTTTAAAACTTATACGTCTAAAGATACTGACGTCACATCATCCAATTTGCTTAGTCACTTGGTCGAAAGCTGCTTGAGTCTTTGGGATTGTGATTTGAACGAGCCAGCTATTGTTCAAAAGGTCACGTCGAGTCCAAACACGGCGAGGTCAGACCTCTTTCTTGTGGTACATCGACTGGCCGGGCCAATTCTTTGTTCACTATCTACTTATAAGGATGGTAACGAAGATGTTTCACCGTAACGCTAATGATGTTGCAGCGTTTTAGCGGGAAAAAGTGGCGATTTAGCAACTTTAGAACTGTTAGGGGAATATTAATGAAGCGGCATGTACCTACCTACATGAATGATTAGTGTACAAAGGTTATGTGCTAATAGGTATAGTTGATGCTTTCTGCATGTGTAAAAAGCAAAGGTTCATACGATAACACATCTGGGAAAATGAGAATGACACTGTGTACAGGATTCAATAACGAGATATCAACGAAACAATTTCATATTTTCTTCTCATAACTGATAATAGTTGACCATGTTTATAGCAGCCCACGACAGTTTTCAATCATGGCTGTTGCAGATAGCCTGACAGTATGATAGGAAATTTTTATTTATATTTACAGGTAGTATAAAATTAATTACTTTTCTTCTTTATATACTTGGTTCTAATTTATGATCCCGTTCCTCAATAAAGTTTAGTTAAGTCTCTGCTTACTGCACCTCAAGTCCAAGGTAGGCCAACCAAGAAGGCTTGGTTGAGTTTCTTACACTACAAATATGTCCGTATAAAACGTCACCTATAAAGTACTGCACAAATCACTGGCTTTAAAAATACAGACAACAGTGCCATAAACCTCATTTAAAAAAAAAATATGGCGGTGACTTACCTTCAGAGCGCAGAATATACACGAAGGTCCCAGACACGCGTGGCCCGTGAGCTCGCGGAAGCTGCGCCGGAATATGTCCAGATGCCACAGCACCTGCAACAAGGTAATGCACTAATTAGTAAGTTGACACAGTAGCGCAGTTTCGCAAGGAAGCGAGCTCGCTCCCAATTTCATCCGGTGGAAAGTGAAGGGATGTGGCCGGGATGACGCGTATAAGCAGTAATAAGCAGGTGTTTACTAGCAAGAAGTAGTTTCCTCACATCTTCAAAAAGATTTTTGACACATTAAAAAAGCAAACATATTTAGTAGTTAGTTTATTGTTGTGATTGAGTCAAACCAAATGTAAAAGAAAATCCGCAAGATTATGCTGTTCATGTGATAATTCTATCACATTAAAGGTAGGGACTTGTACAATTCTTTAAAAAATATGAAAGGTGATAATGTTAACATAATAAATTGACATGTTTTACCAACGAGTAGGTACGTTTTAAGCAAGGAGTACATTACATCTTCGGTATACTCGTACATTTTACGATCTGCTAATGTTGTTAAATTTTTATTAACAGTATATTAAATTGTTTTCTTCAAAGGATCTACAATGTAATTGCTTTAAATTACTGCCGGAAAAGTCACAATGTATCGTAGGTCTTAAATAAAGAATAAATTGATACATCCATATTTATTATCATTGCTCAGGTGCGGTGTTGTAAAAAGAAAAATGTGATAAAAAGACAAATTCGTCTTCTCAATTGTAGACAAGGAGCTATAAACGTTCTTAAGTCAATGGAACAAGGTTCATAGTTATACTACCGTTATAATTGGTTGTATATTGTACTACTAGGGTATTACATAGTATTTAGTAAAAACTTGTCGATCGTTGCATATGCCGCAGATGCTCTACCTATAGGATAATGTCTCTTGTTTTATTTTGCCTGATGCAACTCCTAATTAGGCGATGCATAACTGTAATCGAATGTAGGTAACTCTGCTATTTATGTTTACTAGATTATTGATTACAGATCGTTTGATAGGCGGGTGTTGTATATTGCAAAATAAGTTTTAATTGTTTTTTTAACTAAATAAGGAGTTTTATTGAAAGTTATTTGTTTTTAAAGTTTCCTTAGAAGTAAATAAATTTCAAATATAATTATTATCGACGTCCATTTTCTTCAGCTTATAGTAATATTGAATTGCGTAAAATATTTAGGTAATACAATACAGTTATTGTTATATTAAGACTAGAATCAATGTATATTAATTAATACATATCTTAATTAAGGTATTAACCCGAATTATAATAGATATCCAGCAATTGTAGACTTAAACTCGTATAGGGAAAAAAGTCCAAAAGGACTCACTAGTAGATAGAATACTTTTTTTGTACGTATTATCATGTTTCCTACCCGCCCTTCGACGTGTGGCCTGCTGAGAAGATGTGCCGCTACATACATAGTATCTAGCCTTTTTTGATGTGTATATAAAATCATGTATGTATTACATAACATGTAACATAATATTGACAAGCGCAAGCAATCCTAAGATTTATATTACCCTCTAGTAGAAAATAAAGAGATCTGATACGGACCATTTGTCCAATATAATTTATAGACAATTGGCGCCGGGTGCGAAACCCATTCCGCTGGCACCTGTTCGATTTTAAGAATCGTTTACACAAAATTATCTTACGCATACACCCCAACACGTGCCAGAAAATGCTGATTAGCATTGTCATTTAGACGAGACGACACAGCAGCATGTCACCGGCCACATGCCGTGGTGTTCCACGCGTCGGCGTCAGCTGTCTCAACATGTGGCGACGCAAAAACGTGCCGAAAGGGACCTCCTTCAGACGACAGATAACAATTACGCTATTGTCAACCCTACCACAAGAGCGTAAGTTCGAAAGTAAAACTTGTGGTTGATTAATTTGTACTTCCAACGATTAATGGGTTGACTGAAAAGTTCTTGATGCGGTTAAAGAGATAATCTGTAATGGTTAACGAGGGCTATACAATCGGTTTATTTGGTCGACGCACCTGTTGAAAGGGAAACAGCGACAAATCTTTCAGGTTTCATTCAGTAATTGATTAATTCTTTTCATTATTAGGCGTTATGTAACGTTTTTATTTTGGTAAATAAACTTGAATAGTATTTCTATACTATACTCATCTAGATTACATATAAATTTAGTAATAAATACGACACAAAAAGCATTTTTCTGATTCCATTATCATCAGATTAGGTCTGCTTGCTTTGTTTTAAAAATATCACGTATGTGTACTAAAAACAATGTGAATAGTTTTAGATTACTATTCGAAATGCAATAAAGGCTGGGCAAACAGATAGCCGCAGTTATAAAAACAAGAAAACATCTCACTCAAAACCTTTAAATTGAAACATTACGATGCTAGTATGTACATGGTTTCGATTTTAATCCAACTATTTTTATCTCAAATGAGCGAATGAGAGGCGTTAACATAAACAACAATATAAAGGGCGTCGTTATGACACCAGTGTTCACAATGCGCTATAATGTTGACAGCTACCTGCGTAGGAGACGTTCAATGATGTATTATACATATAGATGTTCCATGCCATACTAATACTACAAAAATAATGGAATATTTTGTTATTTTAGAAGCCAGAAAATATCGCCGGATAGATAATATAATCCACAGACAAGCGAAATATGAGGACTTTCGGTGACACGTCATTTCAAATCCAGATTTCGGATTTTATTATTCGCTCACGCTAGACGAAGACTATTGACACCAATAACTTCAGAAGAATTTTAGAGGCTCTCAATGATAAGTTTAAGTTATATTTTGTACTCTGAATGGCATCAGCTGCCTTATTGGCTAAACAGGGGCTGATTTCTAGGACTATGCTTTGCCTTTTCTAACCTAAACGCTTTGATAAATAATATAATAATGATAAAATATAGTTTATATCTTTGTAGTGTTGGGAACAAATTTTATTGTTATAATTATACCAGTAGCACGGACATACTTAGCAAAAGATTCTGTCCTCTCTGTAAAAGCGCGCTCTTAAAACCTCAATCTAATATTTGTACATGATCGATGTCTAAGACGTACTCTTTACAGTTTATCTAAGACGAGTCATACACATATCGATTTACACATAAGATCATAGACGCCAACACATTTCCTCTGCGCCCACGCATCGTCTCGTTAAATATGTTGTCGTTTTCGACACATTGTCATTGAGGGAACGTTGTCAATGCTGAGATGAGGTGTAGTAGCATTTGCATCGAGCAACCTGTAGGTAGATGTAATTTAAACGATGATGTCATGAATATGTATGAGTTAGAGATAGAAATGACATGATGTTAGAAAAGAATAAGTAACATTGGAAAGTAGTAGAAGGCAAGAACCAAATTTTCAGCCAAATGTGTTATTTGGATTTTGATAGCTGCTGTCAATATCCCAACGGGTAGAACTATTTTCTTTTTTTTTTATAAAAAGAGCGTTCAGGATCCCCTCACTCCACCTGATGGTAAGCGGTCGTGACGTCCAAATGTTAGGTCGACAGGCACAATAGGGCATACCCACCGCGCCTGTCGCCCTTACCCTGAAGGCCCACTGAAATGTCGTTTCACGCCCCGTCTAAAGAGCCCAGGATTGTAAGAGGAAGGAAACAGATGAGCTGGAAGGGCATTCCATGATTTAATGGCACGGGGCAGGAACGAGGAAATTTCAGTGCTATCACATCCTCTTATCATGTGCAAGTGATTTTAGGAACTCTTAAAATCCCGGCTACGCTAGCGTTTCTTCGGGCCGCGATTGTACGTCGAATAAACGCATAAACGCTCGGAAAATAGCCAGCATGGCTGGGAACGCCGCTTGTCTAGTCTGGCTGAGCTTCAATCCAAAAGTACATATTTCCAAGTCACGTATGCTGCTATCATCCCCAAACACGACTGCAATAAATCCCAAAACAGTCTCGTCAATTTTATCGTGCAAAGAATGCAAGCTGCTTATCGTCCCCTCACACAAACAAACGCAAAAGAACCTCATGTTTACATTCACATTGTTCAAAGTTTCCAAGAATTGCAACTATGTATTTTACATATTTATGGTAACGTCTGGCTGCTTAGCAATTTAAATGCAATATGTATCTCTAAACATCTCAACTTATAAGCAGCTCTAATTCATTTTGTGTTTAAGCACCACCTGTTCGGTAATTAGACTGTTTTGGTGGTAAATTCTGTTACAAAATTGCAGACATTGCAGATTTATATTCATAGAGCAAGAATTAAAATTAAAAACACGTGTAAAAATCTTAGGTTTTAATCGGTCAATCATAGACGCACCTCTCGGTTCTACTGCCGAAGAGAAATTGTGTATTGACAGTGTACACAAGGTCAAACGTCAGCGTACCAGTCAAATTTAACCTAATTCTAAACTACAATGATAGCTAAAGAGGCCTTGTCATCATCACTGGAAAGGAAGGCTCTCACCCCTATCAAATTTTCAAATTTCCCTAATACTTTCCCGCTAAGTGTCGAATATAGAGTCCAATATCCATCTCTATATATTTTCAATTTGTCGCCATATGTACCTAAGAGTTGTTCTTTATGAAGATATACATTCGTACCGCTCTCCTAGCAAAAGTATTAAGAAATAATTTATGAAAATTGGTTTTAAACTTGGATTGATATTGAAAGCCCCAACTAACATTGCTCGTTATGCGTTCTAAACACATCCAAGCCCATCTAAGTGTACATTACCATAGCGCGTCCACCTGTCGTCGTAATGCAAGCTGTCAAGTTTTTCGCGATTGTTTTCGGCGCCTGCAGCTGCCCAACAGGTCGGCAGATGTTAGCGATTCTCTCCGAATTATATCTTTGTTTTATTCTCTTCGCTACTCTATGGACCGGTGGTCAGATGCATTGTGATACAACACGGCCACAATTAAAGAAATTGTGCTGGCAATTATCCAATTATGTTAACGAACTTTTATTTTTTAATTTATTTTTACGCGGTCATTTCGCATCGTCGGGGTAAATAAGAAAAGGCCAGGTTGTTATGATATCATCGTATCTATACGAGTAGACATATTATAGTGGTAATTTTATAGCGTTTATAGATTCACGACTAGATCAGTCAGTACAATATCGAATCAATGTTACTGAAAATTAAAAAAAAAATGGATTTTGATCTTACATTACGTAAAGTATGAAAACAAAAATGATCGTCCTTAATTTCTACTATGGAAGTCAGATCGGTAAACATAGAAGTAAAAGATAATCAGTAAAACAACTTCAGCAGATGTTTTCGCTGTGTACTAAACTATTAATTATGCCATTTTAGTTCCTTCCATGTTGTTCAAATTCCGATTACGGTCATATTAATTCCGAACGAGACTTAAATGTACATTAACATTCCACCTGCTGGTTCTCGGAACTTATTCAGATAGATTAATTAAGATATTAGTTAATAAGTTTAGCTGTGAATAAAGCAATCATTTCATTAGCATTTTTCACATTTTACAAGTCCGTTTAAACGATTTCAATAAGACTTCGCACATTAATCACTCAACAATTTGATGTTGTAGATAAAGTATAGAAATTAACCTCGTTTATAAAAGAAGTTGATAATAAAACGTATAAAATCCTTAAGAAAACGGAAGCATGACAGATGTGTTCCAGGAGATCTCCTCCATTGCGCAATTAAGCGTTATATCCCGTAGGATCTTATCCCGCTGGATATAAGATTCAAATTTCATTATCATAGTGTTTCCGCTGTACTAAACAAGGAGACAAGCGCAGTCCGAGGCATTTGTATGCGTGAAAGTGCAATCATTTTTGTCGTAGTAGTCACTGCCAGTTAGTCTAGAGATAAGACTGACTTTTGCCGGTCACGTAATGTTTACTGTTATGCCACTCTGTATATTGGTTGTAAGTAGGGCCGTTTTTGTAAAACCTGTGGAAGCCTACTCAAGATTAGGACAATTGATTAAAAAATATAGCGACGAAGTAACCTAATTGAAGCCAAGACAATCTATGCCTGGTTTTAATTCAACTTTTTAGTGTGCAATGTAAAGATGCTGTGTAAATACATAAAATAACCGACTGTCATTCCAAAAAGATGTAAAGCAAAATACCAAGACATCAACCGCTTTTGTTAATTATGCTATAAAGCTGATATTTGTAACATTCATTTGCATCACAGCGAGCCACTTTTGTAAGAGAATTCTCACAATTCGAGTCATCTCTAAATACAAACATAAAGATGTTATCGTGTCTATTCCGTAACTTTTTACCTTCCACAAAGAAGGACATCACGAAAGAACAGTTGTTTGCACAACGATTTAGATCTGGACACGCTAGGATTTCTATAAAAGCATCCCAAATATACAAATAGTGAGCTACTATTGAGTAACAAAAGGGTTTAAGGTTCAGTTCACACTGTCCTCGAAGTTGTAACTTTACGTAGACTTGCTAAACGGTCGACAGAGGGCGTTGTGTGTACTCGGTCTATTTGTTCGGGCTCGTCACAAATACTATTTCTCGCTAATGGCAGTGGAGACGTCGGGAGATAAAGATTTGAAAATGGAACGATTACGAGAACAACGCTCTCTAAACATGCGTGTGATAAGACGTAGGCCCTTAGTAAAAGACGCAGGTGGCGTAAGTGGAAAATTATCAGGACCTATTTATAATTTAACTTTCAAATGACGCCTGATAACGGCTCTATGTTATCATACTAGGAAAAAGGTTATCTGTGTACGTAGTATTCAGCTTGTTTTTAAAACTATGGATTTCCGTTAATAAAAAGGTTAACATTTTAAAAAATATAAATAATCATAATTTATTAAGTTGACAATTTAAAAAGCATTAATAATCATAATTTATAGGTTAATATATAGCTAACTAAGAAATTAGAGACCAATAAATCAATCTGAATAGGATTAAGACACCTCATACATTATTTAATAAACAATAAAAAGCTCGCATTTGTTATACACAAATTTATCTTAAGGTTTTTACACTAAAGTACCGTATAAAAGGGCGCGAGTCCCATAAATTGTATTTTAATAATCTTTATTCATAGTCAAACGTATGAAGTATGAATATATACGAGAGTATTAGTCAATAAGCGAGTTTAGCTATTACGGTGTTACAGACACGTGCTAGCAGAGAGATACTGGCTTGTATTTTATAGGTACCAAATGTAAAGCCTGTATTCCTCTGAACAATTTAGTTTAGGCACATACTATGGGCGCCGAGACACGCAAATATTTTAAAAGCCTTAAATAATTATTATAATATGTACGTGATTAGATACACTTCACCAAAAAATATTATTATGATCCGTAGTTAGGCTTGATTTCGACTTTAGGGACATGTTTCCAGGCCATGTATTAAATTAAAGAGAAATATTGCTGATTCTATTTTCAAATATTGTTTATTCCATTTTCGAAGCACATAATTTCTCAATTCTTTTGTTTTGTTCGATGATAGTACAAAGCTAATTAAGCTAGCATAATTTTAAAAATCATTCAACATTAAGTACATTCGCTAGACAATGGATGAAGTAGCATTTATAGTCTGCCAACCAAACTACAACTCGGCTAACGGGACGCGCTGGCTACAAGTTCAAAGGTATACCTACTCTATGTAGCGAAATCAACGAACACACATACGGATGTAAGTATATGTAAATATTATACGCACAGTGTACAAAAACCCGTTCCGGACTTTGAATAGGTTCTTAATTTTTGTATTGTGGGAAAAAATCGTATCTCTATAAGATATGGGGGCCATCACTCACTTTCCTAATAGTTTAGTTAGAGTTTAGAGATATAGAAGTACCTATATAGTGACTTGCTATAAACTTGCATGGTAGTAGTTTAAATACTCTAATATTTAAATAGGTAGGTACATCGGATACTAATAGTGTAAGTAAAAGTACTTAAAATTATTTCTGCAGGGAAATTACATCATTATCATACCCAATGTACTTATTCTAAAACAATAGCTTCTAATTGAAATTGCATAAAATATTAAAAACTTAATTGTTTTCTCACGTTTTTCATTAAAACCAAAACGGAAACAATAAAAAGTTTAATTAATCAAAGCGATTATTATGTTGTAACAAGGTTTATTACGGATTCATAATAAATTATCGTTTCATTAACCCGTGCGGTTTTTTGCTAAATCAAGGGTTTATGTTTCCACACGTTTTTCCTTTCGTATCGTGGGGTACCCAGTGGTGCGTTCCATACTGAATTCATTATGTCAGTTAAAAAGTGCGATTTGCCGGCCGGTGGGCACCGTGTGAACCGGCCCGCTCGCACTTGCCTTTAATCGGCACTAATCGCGATCGCGTTGGGTAATCTTACGTTTTTGATGCAACTTGCCGCTTGCGCAATTAATTTTGAGTTCACATACGTATGTTATTTTAATGGAAATATCGCTTTGATTCTAATCGAAGCATACAAATTGTACAAATGTTTTTTGAGGTTTTAGAATATAATGTTTCAAGTTGGCAATAGATTCCCCTTATTTGAAAATATACCTACCTACCTTAAAATCACGAATTAGGAAACTAAACCAAACCCAAGTACTTAGTCCTTATCCACACCATTCCTATAATCTATCTTTTTATACTTCCTTTTATTCTATTACCTGTGTTACGGATAGAAATGTGTGAGGGTGAGGGTGAGTGCCTGCCTGCCTATCTGTCTGGGAAGAGTACAGGGATTGGCGATAAATGAAACGTACCGGCATCGGCCGTGGTGGTTTTCGAAGAGATATATTAAAAAATTGCTACAAATGACATTGACTTAGATTTTGCTAGAGAATTCCAAATTTAAATATTAAAAATAAAACTACAAAAACATGAAGGAGTCCGGTTGGCCACATTCTCCCCCCTCGTATGAAATACGAATACTTTGAGAAAATGTGGTCAACCGTTACATCAGTGTGGTTATGATAGCCCTACGCAATTTCCCCCCTCTAGCTGCAGCGTCGACAACCCTAGTGACCCCGTAGCATCCGGAGCAGACACGAGTTCGACGGGGCACGGGGCAGGTACTCTTCTGGCGGCAACATCAAGTGGCTGGCGTAGAGCAGGGGACATGGTCACTGGCGCAGAGTAAGGGGCACACATGCTCCCAGCGCCGCGGTGGTTTGTGGTTGGTGAGACGGCAGCAGGTCTGGCCACTCCAGTCCGCTCGTCAAAGCGGAGTCGTCGAGAGGAGGCACGGGAACTCTGGCTTCTGGGAACTGACTCCACGACTGGTCAGTTCAGAAAATGTATCTGTATGTGAAGCCTCCTCGTCCTCTGGGTCCACTTCCGACATGCGTCTTCTGGTTTAGGTGTGATTCTGAGTTGTACGAAGCGCAGCCGTATGTTGTTGACTGTGTGGACGCCGACCGCTGGGTGCCGCCCGTTGAACAGGAAGGAAGACTTCGTCGCGCTGACGATGTGCGCTGCTGTTCTGTCCGCTGCTATTCCAATACGCCCTGCCTGTTGCAGAATGTTCGTCGAGGTACGCGTTGCTGGGCTAACATCATGTCTGCAGCGGATAGCGCGGGTAGTCTGCCAGGGAAGTCGGACGTTGCACCCCCGGTCTGCGGTGAAATGAACTGTGAACAAAATTTGAGTGTATATAAAAACGTCGAACATTTGAATTTGTAAAAAGATGTCAAAAAAATTGTAAATTTGGTCACGGCTCGATGAGCTCTCGCTCTTATCAACAAAACGAACCCAATCGCTGCAACGACCTGTGACTACAACGATTGCTGCTAGATCCGTTGGCCACGTGTATTCTGCCTGAACTAAAAGAGACTGATCATTGAACCAAAAGTGTGATGGGAAAATCAAGACGTTGGGGTTCCCTCCAGCGTGATAGGCTACATAGGGCCCGAACATTTGAGCGAGTTTGCAGCTGTCGTACAGTAAAATGAACTGCCAGTATGACACCCACGCGCAAGCGAGCCGGCTCGCGTCGATGTCGTACAGCAACATGAAGCGCCAGTACAAAATCCACACGCAAGCAAGCTCATTTGCATCAATGTCATGTAATAAAATAAAACGCCAGTAAGACACCCATGCGTAAGCTGGCTCACTTGTTTCGGCGAAGGTGTGAAGTTCACGTCGCGCTATGCCCAATCCTGGGCAGCAACGTGGGATGGAGTGACTCGTCGATGGTAAATGGTAGTCCCATCCAACGTCACTACGCCAGTGTGACTGAAACAAGTGAGGTTTGTGACACCAAGGTAAGCCTACACTCAATCGACCCGTTGGCAAACGCTCTGTGCTAGCGTTGCCGTGTGGGTTATCGGAACGTTGCTGACTGTTGTTATGTTGGGATATGCCGATTGAGTCCAGCTTTTGCTGCACCTTGGTGCCAGCGAGGCAGGCGGCTGGGAATAAAAGATCATGATGGAGATACTCCCTTTGCCCAAGCAGCTGTTGCGTCGTTGCCACACCGTTGCGCGTGCTAGGCGCGCCGTTGCGCGTGCTAGGCGCGCATGTCGCCGAGCCCTGGTCGAGCGCGACGCTCGGCACGATGACCTCGGGGCGCGCCAAGTTGTGCTCGAGCAGCTGCAGCACGTCCTCCGGCGCGCCGGCCGCCAGTAGCGCCGCCGCCGCCTGCTGGAGCCGGACCACGTTCTCTAACCGGGAAAGAAAAGTCTTAGAACTTTCGTACGTCGATTGGCTGTGCGGTAGTACAACCGCTATATGCGGCTGTAAAACCGTTGTGTGCGATTGTGAAACCACTACGTGTGGCTGTGAAAATGCTATGTGCGTCTGCGAAACAGCTATATGCGGCTGTGAAACCACTACGTGTGGCTGAAAACCCGAAGGCTGTGAATGTGATGAATGTGAAGCCGTTATGTGCGGCTGTGAAACCGCTATGTGCGGCTGAAAACCCGAAGGCTGTGTTTGTGAAGCCGCCGTCAGGCCCGACGGCTGTGCTAGTGAAGCCGTTATGCTCGGCTGAAAACCCGAAGGTTGTGAATGTGATGAATGTAAAGCCTTTATGCTCGGCTGAAAACCCAAAGGCTGTGAATGTGATGAATGTAAAGCCGTTATGCTCGGCTGAAAATCCGAAGGTTGTGAATGTGATGAATGTAAAGCCTTTATGCTCGGCTGAAAACCCGAAGGTTGTGAATGTGATGAATGTAAAGCCGTTATGCTCGGCTGAAAACCCGAAGGTTGTGACTGTGATGAATGTAAAGCCGTTATGCTCGGCTGAAAACCCAAAGGTTGTGAATGTGATGAATGTAAAGCCGTTATGCTCGGCTGAAAACCCGAAGGCTGTGAATGTGATGAATGTAAAGCCGTTATGCTCGGCTGAAAACCCGAAGGTTGTGAATGTGATGAATGTAAAGCCTTTATGCTCGGCTGAAAACCCGAAGGTTGTGAATGTGATGAATGTAAAGCCGTTATGCTCGGCTGAAAACCCGAAGGTTGTGACTGTGATGAATGTAAAGCCGTTATGCTCGGCTGAAAACCCGAAGGCTGTGTTTGTGAAGCCGCCAGGAGGCCCGATGGCTGTGATTGTGAAGCCACCGGTAGGCCCGACGGCTGTGAATGTGTGTGGGGCTGTGAACGTTCGCCCTCTAATGTGGATAAACGATTAAGGTTTACCTGTGCGTTGGTACCGTTTACCCATTCAGTCGGTCGATGTCGTGAGTGGCCGCTTCCGCGCGACCGGCGAGAGGCATTGTACCGCGCCTCGATGGCGGCTAGCTCGGCCAGGAGCTCCTGCTCCAACACCTGTTCCTCCATGGCCGCCAACTTGGCCGCCAACTCGCGTTCACGTTCATACTGCTGGCGCAGGACGCGCGCCTTTGCAGCTTGCTTTCGAGCTTGCACCGACATTGCACTTCGAAATCCACGATCGCGGTTTTCCCTGTCACCCTGCCCAGACGTGAGGTAATCGCGCCAAATTGATGATGCCATTGCGAATGATGGCCGTTATGCTCGGCTTTTCGACAATGGCATAACGATAATGTAAATGAAATGAAAATAAAATTTGGAAAATTTGAAAACGAATTTTGACTGTAAAACAACGAGGTTCAAAAACGCGGAGAAGGACCAAAATGTTACGGATAGAAATGTGTGAGGGTGAGGGTGAGTGCCTGCCTGCCTATCTGTCTGGGAAGAGTACAGGGATTGGCGATAAATGAAACGTACCGGCATCGGCCGTGGTGGTTTTCGAAGAGATATATTAAAAAATTGCTACAAATGACATTGACTTAGATTTTGCTAGAGAATTCCAAATTTAAATATTAAAAATAAAACTACAAAAACATGAAGGAGTCCGGTTGGCCACAACCTGTAATTTAATTATTGACGTCGAATTCTACCATTTAAGAATCAATAGAATGGCACCACATAATCCTTTCTATTTAACTATCCTCTACCTCTCTGGGAGATATTACGATAAGATCGCCTAACTTGTACAACAAATGTCAATACTTACATTTATGCCAACTGTGTAGTGTGCATGAATATCTATCTATCCATTCGATGCAGGTGAATCGCGTTATTCGTGGGGTCTCCCTTCGCCGGTGCGTGGGCGCAGGCGGCGAACGGAAGTGAATTTGAATCGTAATATAGCCGGTGCGCTTCCCCGCGGAAACATCGAACACCTTCATATTTTTAATCGACGTAGCTCATTTCGCTAATGCAACGCAGTGTTCAAAATGGGGAGTGACGTCACTCGTCAATAAATCGACAATTACGAGCAACTGTTACAAAAGCGTGCTCAATTAGACAGATGTGAGGTTTCATAAAAATAATTATAAAAAGGTTTTTGGTTGATTTTATCGCTTATTGAGTATATCACTTTACCTGCAACAAAGTCAGGTGGTTCTATTTAGCTTGTAGCACGATAAGAAGATAAAAAAAATAACACAAATGCAATAATATAGGCACATATAAGTCGTTGGTTACCAATCCTATACTTATGTTCTTTCCATGCGTAGTTATCTAATTTACTAGCAAATAAAGCTATTTCCCGTTCAATTAAATTTATAATCTTTTTCTTACTTACTCTCCTAATTTCCACAGTGGCAACCAAGTAGATTGGATGGCTTGCAAGAGTTATTTAAACTGCACATCATCATAAATTGTTTTTTGAATTCAATAAAACCCAATTCAAAATAAAATGCCCGAAAGCGTTTTCCCCTTGACATTTCGCTGCCGTAAAATTATCATCTGACCTACATTACATAAGTTACCACGTAAATCTCACATACTCACAAAATTAAAATCATGCAAATTAGCGTTTAACACAAGAGGTACTTTGATTACGTTTGGAGTCAATGCACGCAACTTGCAGTCTTCATCCAATGTAGTATAGATGGACATATGCATTCAACTATAGACCTTATGGCATTGACTTTAGAAATGTGGGATTGCACTCGTTAGTTAAGCGTCACGCACCCTTACCTTCTGCTATACTCTATTGAAAACAAAAGGTAGTGCAAGGTTAACATTATTGCAGTTCATCTATAGATGTGCGTTATTATTGCAAAGCATACCTAAAGATGACCGTAGTAGTTGTTATGTTTGTAAACAATTTTTTGTATAAGTAGGAAACATAGGCATGAATAGAAATGCAGTTTAGATTGCAAAGGTCTGCATTTTAAAGCAGATTTATGTATAATAACAAAGTTACTGATCTGTTGGCCTTGTTACGTCGTTTTTAAATCTTAATCTTAACTAATATTATAAAGCTGACGAGTTTGTTTGTTTGAACGCGCTAATCTCAGGAACTACTGGTCCGAATTGAAAAATTCTTTTTGTGTTGAATAGACCATTTATCGAGGAAGGCTTTAGGCTATATAACATCACGTTGCAACTATTAGGAGCGAAGAAATAATGGAAAATGTAAAAAAGAACGGGGAAAAAATAACTGTTCCACGCGGACGAAGTCGCGAGCACAGCTAGTTTTAATATAAGAGTTAAGAAACTTAAAGATTTACGTATGTTTAAAGTCGTGCTCTGTAAATATCCTGTGTACCTGAAAGTCGATTCAACAATTCAGAGGCTCGTTGAATAGAATCGAAACCGCCTGCTTTTGCAGTCGCCTGTTTGCTTGTAATATTTCAGAAAAACAATCCCCAGAAGTTATTACAACAGTAAATCTGTAACACATATACCGGCCAATTTGGGCAGATAATTGTGACACGTGAAATGTATCGCACAGAAGACCTGTACTTACCACGACAGTTTAAGGGCTATTTAATATTCGGTTTTGTTTCGACGGGCAATTTGCGAGTGTACGCTATTTACTACCTATATTTTTAGTTAATAACCGGTTTTCCACCTTGCTGAACATACAGTTACATGTCATCTTTGCAGACATAAATCACTGAGTAGGCATCCATTAAATAAGTACTTACATACTTATATATCTTACAAGACTTTGCATTTTTGGGCACAACGGTCAATCTCTTAGAAGCCACCTAATTAAGCAGGAGATTGAGTGTGTGTTTTAACAGTAGATTACTTCCTTGTATCCATTTGCAGGGAGGACTTATATGCTCAGACATCACACCCAAATCCGCGAATACCATAAAACCAATGAGAAACCACTACCTATATTTTCTCAATGAGCCTAGAGTAATCAAAAATTCAGTATAATTATGTTCCTCTACTTTAATGATCCGAAGGGACCATGGCTTGTCACGATTGAAGAGAGATCAGACGCACGACTAACGGCTCACCCTCCTTCCCGAAGCACAGAGGTGTATCTCCGCAAACTTCCTGGATCAAGGCTGCTACGGAATCATGCATTGGCAGTCAAACTTAGTAATAAGTTTGTGAACCCACGCGGATTTGAAACCTGGACCTCTGGACCTTAGGTAGCTTTTCCCTTCACCATGGCTCGTTCATAGAATTCCATAACATAGAAATACATAATGATGTATTTCCATATCAATTAGATCCATATTTTGATGATATTGGTGTATTCTTTTCAAGGCAGTAATCGCCGAATATTTTTGTTCGCGAAGACAATAATATTGTCTGCAGTGTCTATACATGGGCTTGAGGTGGAATTAGGAAACATATAGTTCAATAGACCTTTGACTATGGGAAAGGCGATAGAAAAATCAGAGACGCAGCGACTACTTAACGAGGCAGTCTCAAACATTATTATCCTCATACATAAAGAAAAGTAAACCAAAACGCTCGATCAACGTTCATTTTAGCCGTTCAAAACTCAAGTGAAAGAGCCTCGCTTTTAATTCGAGTTTCGCGAGGGCCGGCCGCCTTACAGACCGGTCGTCGGCCACTCAGAGTTCCGAGAACATATCTCCGCCAATTTCATTTTTTGCGGTCTCTAATATAATCAGTGTCTATTCTCATTAAAAATGAATTACCGTTTGCGAGCGGCCAGAGATCTCAATACGATGCGCGCGGGTATAATCTTCGTAGGTGTGTGTACGATTTAGTTGGTTATCGTAAACTGGCTAGTGGTGAGAAGGTTAGAATGGGTTATTATTTCTAATCACAGCCCACACATGCAAGTCAATACTTACTAATATATGAAAATGCCGGATCTCAATCTCGGCTGTTTAAGGTGCCTATTTGTCAGTAATTGTATGTAAATTGTATAATATGGTATGATTGCAATTTTTAGAAATGCTATAGAGTCTAATTTAGTGCCTAGATAAATTTAAAGGACTAATTTATAGGTACTTTTTTTACATCTACAAATACGATGTACACTATTCTAAATTTTTATGACGTAAAATCATAGTGTCACATTTGTCTGATGAGTAAATAAATACATAAATGTGTCAGATAATTGATATCAATATCATCTAGCCAAAAAGAAAAAACTGTTTTTGTAAACAATATTCTAAAACAAACTAACAACAACCTCTGTTATTATAAACCAACCAAGGGTTTATCTCACACCTAACGATTAAGCTTCAGGATCTATAATTTTAGATGCTCGCGTTATAATGAATTATCTTGAAAGTGTAGACTGCAGAGAATCATCACGACATCCTGTCGCCCCCTGGTGGGAAGCTATTAAGTTAAACGGTTGAACGGGTTGTAGGGACAAATTCGCTTTTAGTTAGAGCTTTTGATGGTATTCTATTGAATATCTAAAAATAAAAACAACTTGTAATTGTTTCTTATACCCGTGTGATTACAAAATACAACTAGATGTAATAGCTTTCTGCCAGGGTTCTTTTTCCTCCATAGCTTTTTAAGATGAGAGTGAATCGGTATTTTTTTAATGGGTCCATCGCATCATAGGCTCTAAAGTCGCTTAACATCAAACAAAGACTGCTAGCTACTTCATATAGAGACTGAATGACTGTTTTTGTGATCGTGTCTAAACTTAAACTTCCATTATTTTTCCAACATCATTGGTTTATTCCCTGTTCGCAGGTAACAGCTCACAGACGAGTCTAACATAACAGTACTGCAGTGTTCACACAGCTTTCAACTCCCCATTAGTATTTACAAACACTGTTTATCTACTCCCATTGCGTGATGCGTTCTTAACTGCTATTTAATGACTAATCCCCAAATGGTTTCCCAAAACTCCAAATCACTTCCTATCCGTTTATTCACGATACCGGCCCGCGCCTGGTCGCTTTTCTCCCCATACATACGTCCGTAGGGCATCTCCCAGCAAAGCCCTGAGCCGAGGCTCGAGCCCCACAGGGGGCGCCCTCAGCGCCGTTGCTTAAATTTTTTAGGGGTGAGAGCCTTCCGCTCCCCCAACAGTCCGGTGATGATGACAAGGCCGCCCTGGCCATCATCGTAGTCATTTAGAAAAAAAAAAAAAAACTTCCTATCTGTTAATTTAGTACAAATCTTTAACCACGGACGGGTAAAAGAATCGTTTCATTCACGCACTATTAGCACTCACCGTCCGAAACGCTTTAAAAGTGCAGTGAAAAAAAAACAAACGATTGTCAAATCGCCCTGCATTAAAGCATCCCTTCGAAGGGGGACCATCCATCCGTGGAGTGGCCACTACCTGCCGTACCTGTACAAAATCCAACTCCACAATTACGGCCGTACCTACGTATAATATACGAATATAGTACTACGCGACATCCGTCCCGCTTCCGCAAACACGAAAAGACCCTATAGTGTGTTCCGTCTCGCTCGCACGTGCGCGTTGATGTCTTTTGCTCCCGGCTTGGGTTGCAGTATACGCGGAATGGAGATAAAACATGTTCTTCATTAACTTTGTACTACTCTATTACAATACTGATTGTTTCGCTAATCGTAGTACTGTTTACAATTGATTAATCAACATTTCCCGCTAAGTGGCAAAGACTTTTTTATTAGTAAGATTTATGTTAGAATTTTGAATGTACTATGAGGAAAGTCGTTTATTTTAAATTAAAGCAGGTAGGGCTGGGAGGGAAGGGGGGATCGAGATTCACGTCGGACGACGGGAACCGGCCTGAGGTCAAATTACCTTACGAAGAGTTATTTTGAGATAAAGCTCAGAGATTCGTTATTTCAAATGGATATTTTAACTGTTTGTTTATATTTGTGACTCGGAGAAAGGTGAGATGGGTTTTGATTAGATCTTTTACATTAAGTTGTACTTTATTAATGGTTATGAAGAAATTGTACTTACAGTTTTGATGATAATAAAGATGATTAGAACATACGAAATATTTGAACAGTCCATGTATTTTGCCTTATGTTAATAAGGTTAAGCTATGATTTTAGTACACATGTAAGTGCTACGTAATAAACTTTCCAAATCAGTGTTTAAGTCTGGTCTTATTTGGTTAATAAAATGAAAGTACTGTACACAAGGTATGAATTTGCGCCGGCAATTAGCATACATAACACGGCTTATGCACATGACGGCTACTTGTTTCAGTGTTAAGGCTGTTAAGGGAACCCTACAACTAAGTAATACATGGTTATTAAGCAATTGAAAAAGATTTTCATTCATATAACACTTCTCAAGCTAAAATCTTGGTTTAATACAAGTACCTATACATAGAGATTTCGGTTATAAAGCTAAGTTCAAATGCACTGGGAAATACAAAGTGATTTTATACTATAATAAAATAGTTTTCAATGGCACATCCTAAAAAACTTTTAAAGCATCAAAACAAGAAGACTTTCATTGAAGAACACTCAACAAAATCTTACCTTAGCGCTGTGGTAGAGAGCACTGTTCCTAGTCACTTTTGTTTTAGTCATCGTTCCGTATAGTCACTACACAATATCCACAGTACCTAGCACTTTCACTAAAACAATCATAGTAAATAATCCTTTTCGAATACGAACACTACAATAGTAGTAAGTGACACAAGGAGGTTCCCGCGCGAGGCTTGTGTTTACGGCAAGAGCATACGTGTGGGAGTGTCGTAACGCTGCGCGCGCGCCGGCAGCGCCGCGGAACGTGCGGCGGAAATCGGAACTAAGTTGGAACGGGCTCCGCGCGTACCTACGGAGACGAGAAGGGCTGTGGGAGAACCTTTTGGCAGCCATTTTGTTTAGTAAACAACGCCGGTTTCGGGGAGGTAGTATTGATGACAGAGATCAAAGGGCGTTACAATCGTTTGTTGCAGCTACGAGCTACGAGTTTGTATGACAACACTCAACTGTATGCAGTTGGTTAGAATAATAACTGTAGCATCACTTGTAAATCATAATTGTGGGTAATCATAATAGCATAAACTTTAAGCAAAGGAAGAAATAGTACAATTACTGACTCGAATTACCGAGTTACCAATTCTTAATAAAATTTTACTTAACATTACAGTAGGTAGGTAACTTTATGCCTATAAATACGACGAATTTTATAGACTGTTTTTATTAAATGTGTTTTTGATATTATTTTAATTCCTGTTCTCCACTTCGAACGGTTTTTTGTAATTAAAAACAAGTTGTTTTACTTATAGGAGCACGTCATAATGGCTTCCCAACGCCTGATGGAAAGCGAAAGAGAAGCTTAAGTCACTGCGACAACGGGCATTAAATTTTTAATTTTGTTACTTATCCGTACAGTTGACCTATACATTTCGCGCATAACTTAGTATAACTGCCCAAAGCTCTTACTTATCTGGTCATTTAACATACTCACGCATTTATTTTACGCTTTTTAATACACCAATTATATACAAAACAGAACCTGATTACATACAAACATTAAGTACAAATGGTTCCGCCCCAACCCAAACAACCTACACCGTATGCATTCAAATAATAATAATCCCGAACCTGTCTTTTTTGCTTCCCTGGAGCAGGTGGTCAAAAGAAAAAAGTGCACTAAAACGGGGAGCGAGATGAGGTGTCCAATGAGAAGGGAACCGATATACACGCTTATAGCATCGCTTTATTAGGGTTCCGTACCGAAAGGGTAAGAACAGAACCTTATTACTAAGATTTCGATGTCTGTGCGTTCATATGTCTTGTCACTAGGCTGTACATAAAGAACTGCGATAGCTATACAGTTGTAATTTTCACAAATTATGAATTTCTGTTGCTGCTATAACAATTAATAGTAAAAGCAAAATAAAATAAATAAGGGTGCTCCCATACAACAAACACGTTTTCTTAGCCGATTATTATTTGGTACTTCAAAATTTCAAAAATACTTTTTCATTAATCTTAAAATAAAAATAATAAACATATTTGGGGGCTTCGATACAAGAACAGTGATTATTTTTGCAGTCTATTGCCCGATTTTAAAACCAGCACCAAGTAAACGCGTCAAATTTAGTCTTTAGTACGGAACCCTTCGTGTGCGAATCCGACTCACGTTTGATCGGCATATACCTCTATACACCTTGCGATTGATCCCGGTATTCTATGGCTCACTACACAAAAGCTACGAAATGTGATATTAATTCGGTAGACGTTTTTCGAGGCAGTAAATTGAATTTACAAAAAATATGTCTATAAAAGTCTACAAAGGCTTTTGCTGTAAAAGCGTGAACGTTATTTTCATTGACAGTAATTACTGTAGTTATGTTTCAGGTAGCAGTAACGCTGTCTATTGTTGACTAAGTAGAAGCAAAAGAAAAATGGATGTATGGGAGCAACCTATCATCTTTCCGCTCCAAGCCACCCTCACCTGCCCGTGGTGCATCCTATTGAATAACAAACGAGACTCTGGCAACCGACTGGTGGCGGCATAACCATCACGATGGAAGGCGTAGCGAAATACCACAGGCCGCCGGAGAGAGGAGGTACGCCTTGCGATCGTCAACACGCCTGTCCAGCGTGGCGATTATGGGTAAATCTTCCAGGTGTTTGCCCTAAGTGGCGAACAACTGGAGAGGTCTATGTGCAGCTCAGTGGACTGCGATAGGCTGATGATGATAATGATGATGAAAGGAGACCATTATGCTGTGCTAATACATACACAACGTACGCCTTTCTCCCAGATGGGTAGGCAGAGACCACGTCCTTCCATTTGCTACGATCGTGGCATACAACTTTTGCTTCTTTCACATTCATCAATCCCCTATATCTAATCTTATATAATATGGTCGTCGGTATATGGTACGTAGTATTTTATCTTTTTTTAGGACACTTTTTAATATTAAAACAATACAGTTAATAAGTCTATTTTCCATCCCCATACAATATGTGTCTCGTATTAGTGTAGGAATCCTTGTTCCTTACGGTATGCTGCCCGCGGCCCTGGAAGAGACCGCAAAGCGTGGGCTGTGGTCGTGCACACTTATTGGGTTTCCCTTGAGCGTACCTTTTGTCACCCTTGAAAGCTATCTAGCGGCTATACGAATTTTCAAAGTTTGAGATGGATAAATTGACTAACCATTAAAGCATCCATACTAATATTATAAATGGTAAAGTGTGTCTGTCTGTATGTTTGTTTTCTTTTTGACG
This sequence comes from Conogethes punctiferalis, assembly GCA_031163375.1. Lineage (NCBI taxonomy): Eukaryota > Metazoa > Arthropoda > Insecta > Lepidoptera > Crambidae > Conogethes > Conogethes punctiferalis. Next base: position 14,521,039 of record CM062083.1, on the reverse strand, counting down.
TGATTAGACGAATTTACTTGATTTTTAAGTGGAGGAAGGGAAGTGATAGTTGAAGGGATGGAGAGTAACATAGGCTACTTCTTGCCCCTTTCTAACCCCCCACTTCCCTAAAATGGGGGGTGGAATTGTGTATGGAGCATACACCCCGAATTGCGAGCGAAGCTAGTAGTACAATAAATTTACAAAGAGTTCACTAATCGTTTAACTTAACTAAACTATTAACTACCCTAAGATTGTCTGGGAGAGATCGCTAGCGATAAGACCTCCTAAATCGTATAAAAAATGTCTATTATACCTAGTTTTAAGTCAATTGTATGACGTGCAATAAAGAATATCTATCTATCTATTTAAAGTTTCACATACTTCTAAGTCAAGGTTTTACAGATCGATATGAGATTTGGCAACTTACAAGAAACTGTGTAGCACATTGCCATTGTGAATTAGAAAGAAAGAAGAAAGAAAGAAAGAAAAACAGTTTATTAGGCATATCTTACGCTTACCAATATTTATTTTACAAAGATACAGAAATAACTGCGCTTGCTTTGTTACAATTGCCCCTACAGAACCGTTTTAACTATATCTACCAAAACTTGCAATAGAAAACTCCAATAACATCAAATCAATAGGATTGATGAGTTTAATCCAGGGCTAAGCCTTCGGCATCCTTTACAACTAGCGTAAACAGCGCTCAGTACGAAGCCGACACGCTTTTCTCGTGTTAGCAGGCTCATGCAACAGTTATTGCACGCTATACCTCTAGAATACATTACGGCTCAAGTATGTACCCACTGAGAGCTCGCACGTGCGCAGAGACAAAGGGACAGAAGCTTTTGTAGTTACTCTGGCGCCGCAACACGCCACTCACCCGGTACCTACTTGATGACAGTTGCGACATAGTGAAAACTGAGTGATTCTATTCGTTGGAGGGTATTTTAACGGGATGCATAATCTCTTATAGTTAAATAGATAATACTTTTTACTGCTTATCTAAACATTTGCTTAGAACTAGGGAATCAATTTGTTGTACAATTTAAGGGGACTGAATTAGATGAGAGTGGCAAGAAGTAGGCAGAGTTGGATAGAGTTGGAGGAACCTTGTGTCCGAAGACAGACAAAATGCAAGGTCGAAATGATGATGAAGATTATAATAAGCGGTTTTATTGCTATGAGACAACATTTGGGTAGATGAAAGAACGAAAAATTTATTTTATATTATATTTTAAATTAGATGATAAAAAGTAAGAAATGTGATTTCAAATTAAAGTATGCAAAATAATGATGATGATAGAATAGATCCATAAGTACAATAGACTATAGTCGAGTTAAATCTTTATTTTTGTTGTAATTTAACCTTTCGTTCAATGCTAGGCTCCAGTCTTCAAGAACTTAGTCTAAGCCGTTAAATTCATACTTATAATGTTTTAAAAGGAGCATAGATTTGTCATCGACACCCCAAATAACGATGGAAGGTTTATATTCTAGTCAGTAATTCTCCAAGTAGGTACAGCATTGACATTGCATGAATGTCGCAAAGATTGCGTTAACTGTAAGGCAATAATCACGCACGCAGGAATTCTTTAACATAGACTTGAGATAAAACTAGTCCTGCAGCTTCAGAGATTTGACCCAAACGGCAGTAGCCGGTCCGCTCGCTCCATAACATGAATCTAACGACAGTGATACAGCTTCATGTTGATTTCATAAATTCGATCTGTTTGGACCTCACAACCGCATGATTACAGGTGGAGTGAGGTCATCCTGAATGCTCATTTTAATAAAAAAAAATCATCCTTTCAGCCATTAATCTGTTTGTGTTTGGAGGAAAGCCTTCTACTCGTAGATACCTTATAATGGCTTGGCATGATGGCTTCTCCTCACCTGATGGAGAGTATGGTGTTCACTGGAAAATCGGGTAAACCCCACTGGCTGAGTTATGCAAATCTGAAAGTAAGGAAGTAACACCATAGTTTCTCCAACCGACACATCTTATGATATTATCGATGATATATGTTCTTTCTATGGGTCTTTACGCTAACGATTTTCTGTTCCATCCCTCGGTATACATAAGCGCAACATACCCTGCCGACCTCCACTTTCAGCGATCTAAAGTGGTTCACAACTAGTTGTGGACGTGTTGTGGTTCACAACTAGTTGTTGTTGTCTTAGTTTAACTAGTTAAGGAGTAGTTGAAGAACCGTGATGGCTACTGTCACACACGCTACGCTGTGGTGCTTATTTTCATTCCTGCGTAATTGTAGGCCCAATTACAGGTTGCGCCTAGTTAAGTGAGAAGTTGATAGATCCGAAGCCGGACAGAAGTATACTCCTATTTTTATCTACTAAATTGGGGTGCTTCAAAAATTATAACGAGATTAACGCTGAAGATCAAATTATACTAAGTAATGGTTTGAATTACACGGAACATTCTACTTATCAAATTTTTATCTACGATTGCGGATTAAATGTTCAAAAATATATATATTTTTTATTAACCCTTATTGCACAAGAAAATACAAATGGCGGGCTTAATGCCGTAGAGAATGCCCAAGTCAACCATTGGACGGGCCAGAAAACTAGAATACAAGTAATGCACTATAATATGTGCATTATTTGTATTTTAGTTCTTATTCTATATATTAATATTACTTATAGGATCTATTTTATTATATATCGTCTACGTGATTATTATGTAAATAATCTATTAATCACTGGCATTCCTCGTAGGATGAGTCACGTCAAATCGCGCAGAAGCCTTATATTAGGTACGAAGTCGTACCTACCTTCGCTTGAGACAAATTCCTCGAAACTAAAAACGTAGAAGGGATTCTCATACAGGGCTATCAATCTAAAGAGTCATGAAAAATACGCTGTAGGCCTAATTACATTATGATGGATAATAATACCTACAAATCAGCATCCATGTTTTGTAAGAGTAGACTAAGGGCTTTTGGCATTTCAGAATTTCACAACATTTCAGCTTATCAACCGGTGGTAGGGTTTATCCGCCTGGCTAGCGAACACCATATCTTACATCTACATTACATTGCCGCAGCGACTTTCTGTCGCCTGAAAAAGAAGCTCATATTCTTCCTGTATTTTTTTTGGTACCGAATAACAATGCGGTAAAAAATAATAATAATTTAAGCTGTCTTTAAACTTTTTACGTAATACACCTGTTAAGTTCCTACCTATTAGCATTTCCTTGGAAGTTTTGAGCAGTAAGTATGTATGAGATTGAAACTATTTGGTTTTGGCTATATTTCCCATATAGAAAACAAACCTCACTTCTAAACAAGCTAACCAGTAATAAGCAACGAAACGGACCTAGTGAAGTATGTAATTAAAGCAACGTGTTAATTGCTCACCGTTGCAGCAATTAATCACCAACCCTACTATCATTTTTTATCTTTAATCGACCAATTTCATTGTCCACTAAACATGCACTGTTGATTGATACCAGTCATTTTGAACTGGCGTGAGATGGACATGTAAAATGTATTTTACTAATCATCATCTAAGATGCATCATATGTTTAGATGATTGGTCTCGAGACTAGGACTCTTCGTCAGTACAAAAGTTCCAATTTGTTTCAGGTTGTTGCAATCCGATTGCTTAACCTGATGGACATTTAGACTTATTGTCGGTATTAATATATTCCAAACTAAAGCGCTTATAAAAGAGAAGCGTTAAAAAACTTTAGTTGTAAAATCCAGGCTTCCTCAAAAGTGTACCTACAAAAAATATAGGTCAAAAGAATACATTTAAATCTTTTTAACGTAGCTCCGTTGTGATTTTGGGGAATAACAATCGCATTTCACGCTTCCCTTTCTGAGCATTGTGGCACAAAAAGGTTTAAAGTTTTTTATGTGTCTGCGTCAGAAGGAGGATGGAAGCTTAAACCTTAATTCTCTTTTTAGCTTCGCCGTAGCCGGACAAAAAATATTGTAATCACTTTCGACAGAGATTAGCTTAATAGAGAATTTTAATACCAGCAGTAGCACGTATTAATGGCCTGTTTACAAAAGGCCAGCTTATGGGCAGTGAATATACGTGACATATTTTCCGTTATGTGTACAGAACACATAAATATTTCAATACATATTTTCATAAATTTAGCCTTAACTAACTTAAAAAATCAAATCTGGAACCACAGTGTGTTACCGCGTTTTTCAGGGTAGGCTGTGTTTCAAGGACTTCACAAACCATAGGCTTTTTAAAATGCTTATTTCCTCCTAGTCATTTGTTTTACAAAATCAGTATCTGCAATAGAAAAATAGAAAGGTAAAACTTTCTTGGATCGTAAAATAAAATGGCTACGAACGAATTCTAGTTAACATGCACGTGCTCTCATACTCGTATTCTATACGTTTCGAAGTTTCGATAGCTATCATCTACTCGACACCACAACAACATTATAACCGGTCCATCTTTCGTCTCACTCTAGTCTCTACGTCTATCCTTATCACGCATTAAGCTTTTTGGAAGCTCTAACATAACAAATGAATATGAACTCTATCCCAACTATGATAAAGTAGGTTCTTCCTCGACGTGTGATACGTGTTATTGACTTTATAGTAAGTTGTAGTAAGCTAAACGAGTTTCGTTCGTGAGGAAGTGCCAACTTCACTCAAAAAGACGTTTACCGTTAAACAGTTGGCCAAATATAGCAGGACTTTGGCTCGTCACACTAACCACGTCCACAGAACTTTAAAAGGCTAAAAGGTACTTGCCTTTTGACCAAAAGTTTAAGTAGATCATTGTAGTTGACTGGTATTGACCTTGAATATTACTGTTCTGACGAACTTCAGCCAATGGCTAATCTATAGAGACAAACAAGAGACTTGGTAACTATTTATGGCATATTTAAGAGGACGTGTCGTAGATGTATGTACTTATCATTGTAACCGGTCCGTATTGACCTCGAATAATACTGTTGACCGAATTTCATCCATTTTAGTGGCTAACATGTCACACAAACGTCAGTATGCGACGCGAGGACGCACAATGCCCCAAAATCCTACAGGTTTGGGTACCTGTGCGTTCGCGCGACGCATAGTGACGTTTGTGAATACGACCGTAAGAGACGCTACACTGCGTGTTTCATCACTCTTATAATACCATGTATGTTTACTATGACTATGGGCTTGTTAGAATTTTGAACAGTTATTATTATCGGTATTGAGCCAAAATAGAACTGACCACGGGATTTAACGAGCTTTAGCCACCGCGCCGCAATCCTACTAAATTGGTTACCATTCTATCAGTTACTAACTAACTACCAGTAACTAACTAGTCACTAAGACCAATATGCAGACTGCGTGTTTTAAGACCTACCGGTTCCATCGTACCTCATTGTCACATACCAGATGAAATCGAAGGCAAACAAGCACTTGATTTTAAATAAAAAATGGTCTGTAATTAATTATGTCCTTGCAGTCTGCGTCTACGCAGTTTGCGTTGTAACGACTCCTACAGAGCGGTCAAGCCAACGGCGCCACAGTGCAGCATTGCCTTTTGTTTATCCAATGGCGCTGACGTTTTGTACATTGGATGGAATGGATACGCATTTTCAGAGTATTCCGTATGTTAACGTACCTACGTAACGATATTAAGTTATCTATCACACTAATCAAAAAGTTTAAATGAACCAGACAGAATGATCTAAGTAGGTACATGTGGTAGGTATTCTTTAGTTCTGTGTCTGTATGTTAAATCTGGGGGCACAGTCGTGCCCCCGCCAAGACGAGCCAAGCGAAGCGCACTACCTATCTTTTCTCGAAAGTCAAGATTTCAAGATTTGTTAAGCGATAAGACCGCTTAAATTGTGTCTAGTTCTATGATTCTTTTTTGATAAAGAATATCTATTTATATTATACCGAGGGATCAGGACTATTTTACCCTTTCATACCCTCGTTTCGGAACGGAGTAAATAAGTTAGTTTGATTAATAATATGCAACGTATTGCACAACAGTAAGTATTCTGCTTTTTATCTTAGATATAATATTTACAACGTTCAGTCCTAGCTAGTATACAACTAAACAGTTGATTCACAATGCTACTTAAACGAATCATTTGAACTTGTACTAAAAATAGGCTACGCCATATTTAGCCAACTCCACTCAGAAACTTGCCAATACTGTTACCGTGTTACAAGCTCCATTGTTCCTCATTTAATTATTTCCCAGATTAGCTAACTTTCCACAACGCCTCGCATGCCCGTCTCATGGAGCATGCGGCAACGTTGCCACAAGTTACCACAACACGCGATACAAAGTTCCCACGATAAAATACACTAAAATAGAATAAACTGTGGTTCCTGTAGAATGCTCTGCAAGCAAAACAAGAGTTAATGAGCGAAATTATTGTGACGAAAGTTGACAACGGGGAAACATTCATTCTAGTATCCGCATTTACTAATATCTTTTCCTCTTAATTAGATATCACATGAGAGTGCTTTTTGTAGTTCATACGTGAGCATAAAATCCAGTTATTGTAGATTGATAGGAATATAGGTACATTATCAATATCCCAAATCAATTTGTATCGCTATGGAATTAAGCCCAGGATCGACCTAAGTCAAGCGAACATTAGGAGAGGCCTATGTCCAGCAGTGGACTGACACGGGCTAATGTTGATGATGAATTTGTATCGACATGATCCCAGAGCAAAGCAAAGCCAAGTTTAATAGGAGATTTAGAACATCATCATTATTAGCCTGCCAACGACCACTGCTGAACATAAGCCTCTATCAATGACAATTGTAATTTTGGTGGAGCTGCCCGTAGTCACCACGTTTAATTTGTACCCGGGTTAACGCCGCTGCCCATTTCCTGATATCCAATAACCCATCTTCTACAACACCCACGGATCGTTCGTTTCCGGATTTAGAATAGGATATAAATTTTTGCAACCTCCCATGCTACCAAACAACTGTTGAGGTCACCACATAGTACCGTTGGACCACACGGCTACATCTCAATTCTAACACGAAACAAACAAGTCCTACACAATTCCGAAACCTACGTAGTTAATTTGAAACTCATCTGCCCTCTAAGTTAGTGGCACGAGTCAATAAACATTTATTATAAAACCTCTTTCTAGCCATTTTAGCCGATTTGCATAAACGATGCGCGGCCAACTGGACCATAGAGCACGAGGTTTCTCCAAATCTAACCGGTTTGGTGCGTTATGGAACTTTTTCCTATGCTTTAAACCTAACCGACCGGTAGATATGGCCTCCTTTATCTAACACTCGGAGATAACAACGTCTTTTAGTCGCTTGACTAAAGACGTTGTTATCGTAGTAAAGTTGTTGGATAGTAGAGAGTGAACTCTCTACCTACTATCCAACAGTTAATGTTGTTGGCAGTCAAATTAAATAACATTTAGCGTTCTGTACCTTGCAGCTCGGCAGATATGAGAAACAGAATAATTGGGTAACAACAGTTACCTCTAAAGAGATAGAAGAAAAATATATAGCGCTCTCTATTTCTTCTCCACACAACGCAAGGCGCGAAAGTTTTCGGGTAATTACAAGTAGGATCATTGCTTAAACACGCGTTCCAGTGATCGCCACCTTTGATTACCAACGCCAACCGAACAAATTGTACAAAAGAGGAAGAAACCAATAGAAACAGCAGTGTTTAAATGGTTTATAAAGATTTCCTAAAGCTTCAGACGGTACCGTCTTCCTATATTAGATAGTATAAGTAGTTTGGTTACACTGACACTCAACGGGCCGAGTCGAAAATGTGTTTTCAAAGTTAGCGTTATTTATAACCACCAATCTTGGTTTTATCATCCAGCGAGGACAGGTTAACGCCCAATCTATGGCCAACCGACCAGCCAATTTGCATTTTACGATCATAATGTGTTCAAATGATCATTTAATTCGGACGCTGTAAAACGAATCCATTGTTTAATGGACACTGATATTGCCAAAGGGAATTAGAAACGATGAAGAGTTTTACGTTAAACGTTTATCTTTGACATGTAATAGTCGCTGTACGATGTTAACTTGCCTAGATTTCTTAAAACGAGAAACGTTTGGATAAGCAAGTATCAATGCAGCTCTAAACATTTTTCTGTGACGTAAATAAACTAAGTGTGTTTTTTAAAAAGTGTAGGATTTACTTCGTGAAATGAGCGAAAGCGTGTATTTTTTTAGACTTCGTGAAATTTTAGGAACTAGAAAATACAATACTTTTAATAAGCATACCTATGCATCTGCACGAACTTTCTGAACTACCTATGAGATACCATGTAATATAACATGTATACAAGTACCGCAAAGACAATTTGATCCCGAGCGTCTAATCAAAATCTCCTTACAAAAAATAAACAAAAAGCGTCACGGCGATTAGAAAAGTGAGCGTGAAGGAATGTCCGCAGCAGCCCACTGAAGATCACAATCACAATGATATACGATTTCATTACACCATACAATATTGTTATCGTTTTGTAATAAAATCAATTTTGAACACAAAACACGGGCTGGTTTGCTTTATATAGATTTAAGATGGTTGTAACCTTCAACGCCTACCAAATATATCATAACCTAAAATATAACGATAATTAAAAATGTATCAAAGCTTGTCTGCTCGCTTGGGGGCTAGGGAGAACGTGATTAGCTAACCTGTATATTTCGGTAACTCAAGAACCATGATACATTAAATCTTGTTTCTCTGTTGTTAATATGTTGCGGAGCTCAGGTGTAAATTGGTCCTGCTGAATCTTGGAACATATCAATAGGCTTGTTGCATTAAAAAAATAAATTAGTCCGTATTTTAGATTATTTAAAAATAAGAGACACCTATTTTTTAATTTCTTAATTAAACCAAAAATTACAAAGATATAGCTCGCTAATGTTACGTGTGACGTTCAGCAACAAACAACTAGCGCCAGTATCCTAAAACTTAGTAGGTATTTAACTAGCATGACAATGAAATAAGATAGGTATATAAAAAAAAATCTCTGCCGTATGAAGGCATCAATCTGGCTATCTTGTATCGAAATCAAGAATTTTTAATGTGAACATCAAAACAATTGTTTTTCTGAAATTAGAATGGAAGCGGATGCATCACGTTATCAAAGCGATAGTCAACTCAAGATTATTCAGATTCACAAGAACGAGTAAGGCACTTACACATAAAAACATTTTCTAAAAACGCTAGGCTTTACATTGCTTTATTCTCCGTTCAAAATTATTGAGAGAAATCATGGATATTCTTAGGATCAACCGCGCCTGCGGTCAATGTAACCGTTAAGGGAATAATTTCATTTTAATAGCGGGTACAAGGAATCGTAAACCGCGGCAGAGACACGCCGGTGTGCCGACGAAAGCCCGTAAATATGGGAGATTATTTACTGCTGGTAGTTACTGCTAAATGTTACGCGGTTTTAATGCATTTTCAATAAGGAAACAAAGTTGAGCTCTGATTTTGTCTTTGTTTCTATAGATAAAGTAGCTGTTGTGTGTGGTTATTTTTTCTTTTTTATAAGAAGAGCTTTCAGGATGACCTCACTCCACCTGATGGTAAGCGGTCGTGAGGTCCAAAAGCTAGGTCGACAGGCACAATAGAGCCCATTGCGCCTGTCGCCCTCACCCCGAAGGCCCACTGAGATGCCGTTTCACGCCCCGCCTAAAGAACCCAGGATTGTAAGAAGAAGGAAACACATGAGCTGAAAGCTATATTTGTACGCAGGTAAATGCAGCCGCCCATTTCCAGATATTCTCTTAGTCGTCCTCTACGACGTCCACGGGATGAGATAGGGGTTCTATTAGGTATGTATATTTAATAAAGATTATTTATTATTATTATTTATTTATTATACACGAATATCTACAAATCACACGTACAATGAGTAGGTAAACAGTAGATACCTATATAAATTGCATAAAAAATAAGTTGTTTAATTTATTTAGATCTAAGAAATCATTTGACCACAATCACACCTGATGTTGAGCGAATATGTGGAAGGATTAAGCAGGCTTAGCAGGCTTGGGGTACAACAAGGGAAGCCTCCACGCGTGGTCGTCTGCTTGCAGATGGCCCGGCGTACCCCGGGCAACGGCGGGTAGTAGGTTTTCGTTCGACTACTACCCGACGGCTAATTCCCTGTGGGAGCACGCACTTGTGCGTGGCTCCGGAGGCCAGTGTTGGCGTCGTTGTGGAATTCGACGCCTTCCACGGCCAGTGCTTCGGCACACTGGATGGGGCCTTTTGGCCTGTGGGTCTCTTCCAATGGCGGGGCATTTGTCCGATTGGTGAGAGACGTGTTGTCGGGCGCATTTGCGCCGGTTTGTCAGCGATGGTCGCAGAGGAAGAGGAGTGCCCTTCGGGGGATCTCGCGGTGTTGTCGTTGCCGTCCTCCCTGTCTTCTGCGACCGTTGTCGCCTTACCAGATGAGCCGTTTGACGGCGTAGGATGGCAGTGTATCACTGCGGCGCGGCGGGTCCGATGGCCACGGTTCTCGTGGTCGTCGAATATGGTCCTTTTGGACTGGTCGCCGGGCAACCTGTTTCCCCTCGCTGGAGGGACCAGGGGGCTTGCCTTGACTGGCGAGCCCGAGTGGAGTGAGACCACAATAAAAAACCGCCTGTTATCCCGACTTCGGTCGGGACCAGGGGGCGCGAGCTCAAGTGGAGAAAACCACAATAAAAAACCACCGTGCGGCGGCAGCTGCACGCCCGACGGGGTTCCGCGAGGCCGGCACGGGGTTTGCCGGCCACGTATTGCACGAACCCCGTCCTTGGAGGAGAGGGACGGCCCTTACGGGCCTGATCTCTAGGTCGCCCCAAGTGGGGGGGCCAGCCCGAGTCTGCCTAGCAGACCAGCGCTGACAGCTTCGCGGTGTTATAGCCCAGGACCCGCGTTGCTGTCGCCCAAGGCGCATTAGACGGTGCAAACCAGGGTTTTTTAGTGGGTATTCTCTGCCGACGCGGAGCGAGTCCCACATAACCCGTCTGCTCCCCCGGGCAGCGGGTATGCGTAAACTGCATTTCTCCCTGGTGAAACAAAAAAAAAAAAAAAAAAAGGCTTAGCATGCTTAGATAAACCTATTCACTCTAGCCATAAAAACCTCCAAGTTGTTACACTGAGAAATAGACGTCAGCTGGCAAGTCTAAAAAGATTTTTTTTTTCAAAAATTACCTATTAACCAAAAAGATCATAAATGTCTGTTCTTAAGAATGTTCTCCTAATTAACGTTAATTAATGCTAGGCGTACCTTGACGCCTCGCTCAATCATACACGCTAGTATCGTTTTCTTCACACATTAATTGCGATTGCCTCATTTCCATAAACAAAAAGTGACAAAAAGCTCGCAGCATCCAACACGTAAAACCGTTTTAACGTCCACTGGTCACGCCACAACTATTGGTATTATGTAGTAAAGTGTACGAGTGTACGCGTGGTTTTTATGATATAATGTTGTATTGAGATCTCTGAACCGCAACTGGCAAAGATTCTCACGGCGATCGTCTGGAGCAGAGGGGCGCAGGCGCCTCGAGACACGGGAATGAACCTGAAGCAGTTCTATTAGGAAACCGGACCCAATACGGAATGGAAAAAGTTACGTATACCATTTTCATCGGTCAGATATGGAGTTATGGCAGCGATTCGGAGAATAGCGTACTATCGGCGAAAATGAAACCAGTCCGTTCGTACACGAGTACATACGATAACATACGAATGTCTGAGACTTAGATTGTCGATAGGCTGGTCTGAGACTTGTATAAAGGATAGGTAGGTACGTCGATGTTCGCAATACTCGATTCTGCTACGTGTCATGATAACATAACAACAACTACAAATCAACGGAACTTTAACAATTTCTTCTTGAAGTAACTTACTTGTTTGATTTTTTTACATTTAGGATCAACGCCTGTTTACGCTTTTAAATTTGCATACATGATGAAAATACGCATACCTATTAAAGATCTTACTTAGAGTACCAGATAATTACAGGTAAAAACCTCACGATGTTCAGGTTTTCTGACATAGGACATTTATATTAAGATTAACCATATTATACCTATAGTCCTATGTAGTGTAACGGTTGTGTGCATGTAGGTATTTTTTATGATTACTGAAAAACACCATCAATGAAGTAAGTCAAAAGTATCCTTTAATAGTACGTCAATACGAGTATTAGATTTAGAACACCGTCTCAAGTGAAAAAACCTTTAAAATATCTGAAAAAAAAACAGACGCAAGTTTAGATAACACGTTCACAAAGCAATAGGTAAAATACTCCCCATTCTCCGAAATACTTCAACCTCAAGAATTTCAACCAAATTAAACGTTTCCAAATATAAGATCCGCGTGAAATGTGTCATACCTAAGAATTTTATTTCAAGTGTGTCTTCAAGTGTTTCCCAAGCTTTTTGTCGAACCGTAGAGTTAAATTTTTTTCTACAAAATCACTTAGTGCCATTGGTAACCACATTATGGAAATATGGTTAAGTGCAAGCGGGAAGCTAGTCCCGACCACAGTCCCACAGTCTACAATAAGCTCTCCCATAAATCGATACGATCACACCTCGCTTTTTCAATAAGCAATATCGGAAACAAATTACTTTTTATAACTAGTCTACGTACTCTGTGAACGGTATTCAAATTAGCACTTGCAATGTAACAGATTATTATGTAGTGCATTTCACTCAATCGTTTGTTGGCAGTATGTTTAACCGTAACTTATATGCAAATTATAGATACAGATCGTTGTAATGCAAGCTAAAATTAAACGAGGAAGGCATATAGTAATTAGTTTTAGATTGAAACCATTCAAAGAGTTATTTGTTTGATTATTATCGCATGCAAACATAGGAAGGTTTAATAATTGTCTTGCTCGGCTCGGCTCACTTACCTCTTCCTTTAGAATAGCATACCTACCGGTACATTGATTCTTAAACTAAATATTTGGGGTCTATTCTAAAAGGATGCTGCATTAATGCGTTTGAAATAAATACGTCCATGGGCCCAAAAGTAATAGTATAATCTTCGTTCGTTGACAATATTTCGTTGACATTTCTATGTGGCAAATGTCAATAGCTTTCTATCATTCCAATACGCTAATATACGGCGCTAGGCGCAAAGATGTAAACGCAATAAATCTATTAATACCACATGTGTACTTCCGTGTGTCTACCACATCATTACCACGTTATAGTAAACTATAACATACTCGTATGAACAACATACACTATTCCTGTTACGTTCAATGGTTAATTCAACTTTGATTGCTCGGATTGCTCATTACGCCCATCGTCGTTAACAAAGAAATTGTCCAGGTTTTCCCATCAGGATCCTTCCTCATTATAACGTATAAAGTCAATGACAGTCGACTAGTCCGAACACAAGTCCGAATAATTGGTCCATAGGGTGTGCTTTTTATAGTAGCCTTCCGTCTGATGAAAAGCAAAATAAATTTCCGTATTGCTGTGACAAGGGACAAATAGCAAGTTTCTCCTTTTTTGATTTAATACTTATACTTGGTATATTTACATCACATAAAAAGGGTGAATACTAGAAAAACTCACTTACCTATTAGGAATTAGCATGCAAATATACCAATTAATTATTAGCTTAAGGTTTCCGACTCTGAATGAAAGCACATCAAGAAAACTGCATGTGTGCTTGCAAAAATTGTGTCATCAGCCCCTCTATACAGTACAATGAAACGGAATTTGATAATTATACTTTGTACTTATCCAATCGATGCGGTTAATAAAAGACCAAAACACTACCGAATTTAATTTCTGAAGGGTGAGTGAAAATGAGCTGACAAAAATTTTTGGAGGAAGACTATTTTGGATCACCCTGTCTCATCGTCCTGTATAATAGCATCACCTTTGACCGAGCACCTGTGTGTGTAATTAGACGCCGGCCGAGCCGAAGTCACGGTCCGCTGCGGTTCCCACACGTCTTGGGCCGCCCTAGCCACTGATCGGAAGATTAAGCATTTCAGTTACGCCATACGAATTTAATTTTTTTGTTTTGCATAAGGAGGGACTTGGAATCGAAGATTAGTGGTGCATGTACCTTAGGTTGATAGTCTTCGTATAAAATTAATCTGGGGGCACGGCAGTGCTCCCGCCAAGTCCGGCAATATGTTGTTTTCACTATAATATCATTAAAACGGCACACGGTACCATATCTAGTTACCCAAATCTGTCAATATAACTCGATGGTTGTTGGGCTCTATATCAATAGGTTAGTAATAATCAAATGTATAAACTAAGTACATAGTAAGTATGTAGTAAGCAAGCTCTCTTGAGCTGTTGCGCCCCTCCAGGGTTCCAAATCTATACTTTTCTTAATGCTCCATCTTTTGCAAATTGTAATGTGACAAGCAATAAACGATTTGAATAATACTTTGGACATTTGATTGGATCAATAAGACCGAAAAGTGGACACCAGTGCCACAGCCGATGGTACGAATATTAATTCATAAAATATGTATCTAATATTATTACAAAACGTTTATCTTTTGAAGATTTATGTCCACTATTGACAAAATTATTTCGCCTACTTACGAAGATTAACGGCCGTATTCACAAACGTTACTATGCGTCGCGGGAACGCAAAGGTACCCAAAAACGTATAGGATTTTGGGCACTGTGCGTCCGCGCGTCGCATAGTAACGTTTGTGAATACGGCCGTTAAATTCACAACTTATTCGATTTCATTAAATTTACATAATCTAATCTTAATTTACGAGTCTGTTCGTTAACAATATGAGTTTTAATATCGCAAATTAGGATATCTAAATAGAATAGTAGCTTTTCCCTCCGAGGATGAACACCAAATATGAATGCTTGCGTGCTAACAACTAATCTTAAGTAATTTAAGCTGATCTGACCATTTTGGGTAACAATGCTCCATACTTTTACCGCTATTTACTGGGCTGACGCAGCGATCTATAGATTACTGAGTCTTAATAGCAATAAGCCTCTTTATTTAATAGGTATGTAAAACCATTTTGACCAGATTGGTCTTTATATTTAAATAAATGTTCGAACTCTGCACAGTTTAATTAATTGAACATTGAACTGAATATGACGTTAGAAGATGGTTTTTATTTAACTAGCAGGACTTAACCTGACTGATTATTTTAGAAATCTTCTCCGTTGAATATATAAATTCAAAGATGTTTTATTATGAATTCGTAAATTGACAAACAATTGGGGAGACCGGGTACAAAAGAAACGACGGGTCGAAAGTATCCAATGGGCGAAAGATCGCTTTGCTGTCTTCAGGAGGCTTGACTATCAAGTCAGGACACAGGACTATCACCTGAAGGCGACAAAGCGACCTTTCGCCCATTGGATAAATCTAGAGAGCATTTGTTACTTTCGACCCGCGTTACTTTTGTACCCGGTCTCCCCTACGGCCCGCCTGATGGTAAACGGTTACTTACTTTAAAACAAACCTCAAAAGAAACCTAAGTGTTGACATTAAAAAGTTCAAGGGCAGAAATGCTTTCGAAAGCCATGTCAAACTGAATACGATCAGCTGTAAAAGTCAGGAGTAAATCCACTTAAAATATTTAAAATCTCCCGTAACGACGCCGTAAAAGTCCACGAAGCTTTCGGGAAGAGTTACGGGCGCATGGTAAAACGAAACGGTTGGACAATAACGATTTAGGGTACTGGCTACACTGAGTACATTGAAAAGGAATTTTGGTTATGATAACAGACAGGTTTTTCAGAAACAAACATGTTAAGGTAACTTACAAAGAGGTAGCTTACCTAGCTATCAAGCCCTAACTAATATCACTTATCTACTTCCTTCGTTTTAATATATCAAAATTATTATGACTCATTTTGTGAGAGCCTTCTACTGCCCCGCAGTCCGTTGATGATGACAAGATCTATCATATCATACAAGAAGATGGCTATCGCAGTTATTTAAGAAAAATATAAAGTCAACGCAAACTGTCTGTATTGTATTTCCAATCAATAAAGAGTTTATCAAGGAGGTTACTTTCCTTATTTATGAAAAATAAAAAAATAACAGTTTATTATTGTCATGCAATAAATAAACATCAAATGAATTTGAAAACAAAGTTCGAATCTTAATTCGTTCCGGGATAGCCGTACTTTGTACTTACTGTGCGGAACCTTATATAGGCATCGGTTTGTGTTTGACCGGTTTTTTCTTGGCTGTCAGTTGGTCGCGAAGGCCCGTATTCGAGTCCTGGTCAATGAGTCAGCGGTCACGGGTCACGGTATTGCGAGCAAAGATTTATTAACGTTGACGCACAAGACTACTTTGTATTTCTTCTAATATGGGTATGTCTCATCAAACCACCCACTTAATTGGTTTTTGTCACATTTGCAATATATGAGGTTTGATGATGATATTTTTTTTTATTAGACAGATATTCTTTATTGCACACCAAACAGTTGATATAAAAAAGACAAATCAAGGTACGAATAAGGCGACCCATCCCTATTATCCAAGCAATTTATAACTTAAACTTCTATGGTTTATGAGCAACTTTGAATGCAACTGCTGGCATATTCTTTAGAGCCCACATACATTTGCTTTCGCAGAAGTGTCCGAATCCTTGAGGAAGCATGAGTCAGCAGCGATTCGGTTCGGCGGGCACAACGGCACGACTGGCTCACACTGGCCATTGTGAGAGTTAGGCCCCTAGCACACGGCGCGTTTAAAAATCGGCATCTACCGCGCAGACGTCGCGCGATCCTGAAACAGGCGTCGTCTGCGCGCTTGAAGTGTACTCGCTACTCGTTTACACTGACACATGTGCTCAAAAAAGCATGCTCATAAGCTTGCTTCAAATTATTATCATCTATTTATCATTTGCTCATTAGTAGCAATGTGGTGACACACTTGCTCAATAAAAGCATGCTTTCGTGCTAATAATGAGCACGTGTATCCGTAGCTTGAAGCGTGTACAAAGGGGCGAAGGAGGGGCAGTGCTAAAGTAGCGTAAGGAATCAGTCTTAACCTACACCATTGTACAACTGATCTGATCAATATGTAGAAGCTACGAGCGACTACAACGCGTCTGTATCGCTGTATCTGCGCGTATACGTGCAGTAGAGGGCGTTTTACGATCACTCCGTGTGCGTAGGGTTACAAGATTTGCGAACATCGTCTGAAGCGTGTGTAGCCGCGTGCTAGGGGCCTTATGGCGAGCGCGCGTGACTACATCGCCAGACTAAACTAGAGCGAAACAAAGGCTCTTGTAATGAAGCACATGATTAATAATCATGTTTGTATCAATGTTTCTGTCATGTAACTTTTGTTTTGAGTCCTTAGCTTTTGACTCAAGCCCTAGTTTCGTTACGATTGTGATTACACTGCATATGCAATAATGAAGCCATTATCCTTTCATTTCATTCAGTGCCAGCGATACAACAACGGAGCCGAACCGAACTTATTCTAACCAAACCTTTGCATACATATATGTATATGTATAATCTATATATAATTACATTGGTACAGAGATTTTCTCATGATTATGAGTGCGGAATTATGACTTAGACTGTTGGTTAAGATGACTCAAGCCAATTTCGAATTACATTACAATTAAGTACAATATATTTTTTTCTAAATGTCTCTACCAAACTGTTAAAACTTTAGATGGTTTTATTACCGACCGATTCTTGACGGTCATTATTAAAATGAAATCTATTTCCATAAATTTTGATCAATGCCAAAACTTGTGGCTTGCTTAACAAAATATTAATTACTCGTGCGTGTCCGGCCTGACTCAACCGCCCACAGACGCTAATTAATTCAAAAATTAAGACTTACAATTAGGCATCTTAAACAATGAACTCTGTATGGTAATACATAATATGATTTAATACGCTTTAATATTCATGTGGCACTGCGTCTAGACAAAGGTAAGAGTGACAATTTGGGATTTCAACTAGCTAGTAGCAGAAGCAAAATTAATTTGGATTTTGTAGCCCCTTTTTAAATGCTAAGCTTCTTTCCAATGCTCATATTGTATTCGCAATTGGATGGAGATTAAGCTCATGAATGATAAATAATAGTTATTCCTTGCGTAGTTAATAATACTGTAGTATTAAATAATTACGATGAAGACAAAATCTAACTGCAAACTGAAAAGCAAATCACATTATATGGCACCAAAAAGTATCAAGAGTGATTCCTCCACAAAATATGACGTTTAGGACTGATTGTGACAAGTAGCAATATTTTTTATCATCCACATATCTACGACAACAAAGAAAAGGTAAGGTGGCTCTTATACATTTCTGTATCTACTGTTCTGTAGAAGTCGAATGGAGAAAACCATAAGTGTAGACCGTGGAGAAGCTTAGTCAGAGAAAGGAAACCGAGAAGAACGTGTACTATGAAAGCATCTAAGTACTCTCTCTAGCTGTGGTCTCCTTATAGGGCTCCAAGACCAGGCTCAAAGCTGTACACAATGCATTCGGAAACAAGCGCATTAAGTGCCTTACCAAAAGGATTAGGGTAAAAAATGATGTCCAATGAAGCGTCGCATCGGGCATTGTGACCGAGTGTGTCCAAGCGGTCAGCTGAGCGAGTAATGTGCCCTAAACAGACCAGGGTTGATCCACGCTCGATGACTGTCTACCTTTTTTGGGAAGACAGTGACGGGTTTGAAGGGTCAGTAATAATAAAATAAGACGATGACGAGGAGAAACCGCATCAGATTTTTTAACTTACGTTATCGCTAAAAGATTAATGATTAACTTTTCGCTTCTAATCGTGACTTTCGTAATGAGACATTATCGTAATTGCAAAACGTGAGGAAGTATTATACTAATTACTTATGAAACAACATCATGTGTCTTATTGAGGATACTCTCTACTCTAATTGGTTACTATCTACGATTTTAATTTCCACAACTTGAGACATTGAGTGTCACCTCAGTTGCTCCTTCATTTGCAGATTTCAGGAAATCTCGACTTAAATTCCTGAGAACCCAAAGGTCCTTTCGCTCCCTCTAATTTAAAAAGAAAATGAGCCTTGTCTGTTATATCAGCTAAAATATCTTGATTACGTTTCGTGTAGGTGTACCTAGGCATGTGGGGAATGCGATTAGATTACCTACACTTATCTCAGTTTCACATAAAGAATAAAAGAAAAAGAAATTCAGACTCGCATAATACATGAACTTTCTCACAATTAATTTTAGATTAAATGACAAGATTAGAAATGTCATTTATCCGCCACCAAGATTACGGGATCAAGAGATTACGGTAGCAAATAAATTGTAGGAAATCCTGTATTAAAATGGGAGTGAAATAACAAACTTCCGGCCACACACGTTGTGGTCCAAAATTGTCACCAAATTGTATGTTACGTAGAAATATAAATGAAGGTAAACATGATGACATTATTACTGAGATTACTATTGCATCTATCCGGCATTTAGACTAAAAAGTGCCCATAAGAATTAGGTACAGTGAGCGACATGTAAAGATAGATAGATATTCTTTATTGCACAAAAATACAAACAATTTTTTTTTATGCGAGAGGCGGCTGACGAGCACGTGTGATGCCTGATGGTAAGCAGTCGACACCGCCCATGGACACCCGCAGCTCTAACCGAGTTTAGGGTCGCTGCCGGCCTTTTAAATATGAATACGCTCGTTTCTTGAAGGTTCCCAGGTCGTAGCTGTTCGGAAAGACTGTCGCAGGAAGTTGGTTCCACAAAACCGTAAAAATTACAAGTAAAGGCATTGTAGACGTATGTATTTTAGTACAATTTAGGTGTAAAGTTAAACACTTTATTTTGTTTCCGCTCTTAAGCTACGAGTATATGGCAAAAAGTTACACTTAGGACATACTCTACTTTCTACCCCTCTATACAGAGGGGATAATAAATATCATTATTGGAAGATAAAATTAAGGGAGATGCTATGTAATGAGAAATGGATTTAAGTTTTTATTACAAAATCAAATGGTTCGCTCTCGAACGTCCCAATCTCCTAAATATCTAGTTTGAGAATGAGGTGATCTGTACCAACTGTGCTTTCAGTTGACCAGTCGTAAAACAAACGATATATAAAGCCCCAACAATAAGATAGGGTAACCAGGAAACGTCATCCTATTTTTCTTAACATTTTGGAAATATGTAGTTCATTTATATTCTTTTATAAATTATAGGCTGATATATTGCTAACTGTACCTACAACGGTGAAGGTCCGTTTTTATCAACATTTGTTTACGCCAAAGAGTTTTAAATTTTATTTACGATTAAAATAGTATTAGCTCTGTCATGATTATTGGCAATTTCCCTATACCTCCATTCAAACCATTTTTTCTTTGTTGTTTCTTCAACAATAACTTCAAATAAATCATATCATCGTAGCTTTATAATAACTTCTCTAACAACCCTCATAAGTTTTTTTAAATAACCCTTTTTATTGCTTAACAATAAAAGGCAGTTACTTGGTCGCAAGACCCCAGACCCCTTCAAAGTTGCTCAAAACAATGTAAACAATTAAATCGTGAACCATGACGGGTACACCCACAACCACTTATTAGAAAAGTAATAAAATGACCTAGAAATTAAAGAAAATAATGTATAGCAATATTGACCTTATTCCAATGACTTAAAGTGTAAGTTAAGAATCCACGAAATGCTTTGGTGCCCACCGTGGGAGCCAGGTCAGCCAGGTTAAGTAAATATAATAGTAATTGCGAGTGGTCACCCACAAGCATTAAGTATGATTTTAATATACCTAACTAAAGGAGATATTACGCGAAAATATACAAAAAAAATGTATATTTATGGTTGCGCCAAATTTGCATACGTTCAATTTAATAATATGGAATACTAGCTGTGCCAGCGGCGTCGCTCGCGTGGATATCGGGTTTCAAAAATAACGGACTTCCATATAATACCCATCTATACCTTGTGCCTAAGTTTTAAGTTAGACCTCTAGCAATACATTGGTGAAAACCGCATTCAATTCTATGCAGTAGTTTTCGCGTAATGCGCGTTCAAACATACAGGTTTAAATTTCTCGCGTTTTCCCAACACTTCCCGTCACTGCTCCGCTCCTATTGATTGTAGCGTGATGAAAAGTATCCTATAACCTGCCCAGGAGTATGAAGAATAATTGTACCAAGTTTCGTCAAAATCTGTTCAGTAGTTTTTTTTTCTATAACGAACATACAGACAGACAGACAGACAGACAGACAGACAGACAAAAATTTTACTGATTGCATTTTTGGTATCAGTATCGATCACTTATCACCCCCTGATAGTTATTTTGAAAAAATATTTTATGTACAGAATTGACCTCTCTACAGATTTATTATAAGTATAGATTACATTGTTTTGCAGTGTAATCGATTTTCAATTTAAGTATTTTTGTAAATTTTTATTGTACCTAGAGGTACTTATATATAGGTAGTATGAGTATTTTTATAAAAAAGGACACATAATCACTTTCGTATCTACGAAGATTTTCCAATATATTTTCCATCATTTCCGAAGCCTATACCAACACGTACACGACATAAGATTCAGAATCAAAATGACGAAACATTAACGAAATCCTTCCGCATATAACACGCTCAATCATATCCACAAAAATACAGAGATAAGTGGTACAGCTATAAACTAAAGTCGCCGATTCATGCCTCAGTCAATTGTTATCATCACAGGTTGTAGGTACGACAGATGCGTCACTCGTCAGTCTGCATTGAGTCGGCAATATGATAAGTGTTATTTGTCCAAGCGCGGCCACGCGCGTACAAAACGTGTAACCACAGAATTTAAAACTCTAGTCATAATAGGAAATAAATAGCCGAAATGTTGACGTCCACTCAAAAGATATTTGCAGTGTCCTTTCTGGTAAGTTATGTTTATAAAATATGTATTACTTACATAGTAAACTCAACGTTTGTGAAGTGAACATGCGAACATAAAACAGTTCTAAAACTTACATACACATGTTATAATTGGTTTTACGCTCAGGTGTTATCTAATCATATACTCGTAGTACGGTTTATTGCAACAGAGCAGCTGTTTATAGAAGGTCATTCAGAAAAGTGTTCAATATTCATTCGATTCGCAAGATACTCGTAACAGAAAATATTAATGAAATTAACATGCGTTGAAGATATTGTACAGTTAAGGCACATTATACTAGACGATGCAAATGTAATTACGAGGTACCTATTAAAAAAGATTTTATATTTTTACTAGGCACGTTCAGTGACGATGTAGCGAGGTCAACATGTAGTAGTTTAAACTTTTAAATCAGTTGAAGTATATTTTTATTATGTTATCTTCGTCATTATTATCACTAAAATTATTATAATTATACGAGAATATAAATTTTACCCATACACCTATCTAAGCCATTTCGTATTTTAAATAGCACAGTCTCTATAGTTTTGTCCATGTCCAATCCAACCTAGGTAGTATGTAATTATTATCGCTGGTTCAATACACTGACCTTCAACATTCGTCATTAAACAGCATACCTACTCATAATAGCGAAGTAAGTATTCGGACAGCATTTTCCGCGTCATCCCATAGTATTGCTGTGTTTACAAACAATTAGGCTTCTATAATTATTTATTGTGTCATAACATAATGGATCTTTATCTGTATTCTTACCAGTAGCACGATTAACTCTCTCTATTTATCAATACCTAAATACAAGCTTTTTTTTTAATTTGCTTTTGAATTCATCCATCGCAATTATGGACCTAAAAAACGGAGACTCATAAACTTCTAACATTAAACTTGAGACTGAGCATTTCTGACGTCTGGAAGTTATCTCTGGAATGTAGTGTTTGCACGTCATCAGCTGACCCGTATACACCTTTGTTTCCAATATAAAAAAAAACCTCTGTACAATAAACGCCATTTCCCCGTGACAGGACATGCTCGGCGCTGGTCTGATAATGTCACAACTGCATGATCGGGCGACCGCGATCGGCTGCAGCCATCTCCTTCTCGGAGTCATGGGAACGGTGTACTCCGCAGCACAATTGGTTTCTGGACCAGTCATAGTAAGTACTTGTAAGATTTTTATGTTAATTATGTAACTGGATGGTAACTGGATGAAGAAACCGTATGGTAGGAATACAACAAACTAAAGTTCACTTACCTAGCGCCAAAAAATCTTTTACTCTGTTTCGTGAGCTAGAACCACCTGTTCTCGAATTTAATATCTTCCATATCACTAGAATACGCCGAGCACGTCGTAATACTACTTAGTTCTAACTAGCAGGAAGTCTTATACTTTATCTTAACATACAAAAAAGAGACGTTTTGCGTCCAGACTGTTTGCTGGTTCACATTAGATGTTTTTATTATCGATCTTTTACTTTACATAATTTTACCCATTGCTGACATGAAGCGTTAATTTCTTAATTTTTCTTCTATTTAAAATGTTAATTTCTTAATTTTTCTTCTATTCCAGGGAAATTTTAGTGACCTGAAGGGTAGAAAGCTGACTCTCTCAATATCGTTAGTTATATGCACCGTAGCATATTTATTATTAGGATTCGCAACTTCTATTGCAACATTCTTTACAATACGAGCTGTACTCGGTAAGTTTACAAATGTTATGTTTAGAAGCTTACATTGCTTGAAATTATGTTTCTTTTCAATATACCTGAACAAAACTTTTCAATCTATCTCAATATGAACTTGACATCAAGAGTAATTTAAAGCAAAAAGTAATTTGCATACTTTACAATCATTGGAAGCATTGTCCTAAAATAGCTTGAAACTGGACAACAGAAAGCTGCAATTCTAAAGTAGACAAATCCCAATCAATCCTGACAAACTTTACAATGATGTAATAAGAATGCTCGTATCCATAAACCAAAAAAAGTACCTATGTACGCTTTTAGAAATTCCGTTAATTTTTACAGGTTGCTTCAAGCAAACGCAGCTTCTAACAAAATCAATAACACCAGACTACGAAAGTGACCCAAAGGAACAGGCCGTGACCTTCGGCAGACTAGCCACGCTGTCTGGGTTAGGCATGTCAATAAGCCCTGTGGCTGGTGGCCATATCGTAGACCTGTATCCAGAATATGGCTTCACCATCATAACTACGATCGTAGCAATGATATTTGTTATTATTACAGGTAATATTCCTTGCTATAATTGATTGTCTGTGTATGTAATTACATTAAGATTCATATCCGTCCGTATATATTGCAATATTAGATCACATTTACCTACCTATATAATCTCATTATATTTTCAATTGCATGAAACAAGTCAATCTAATTGACTCTTGTTATTATCTCTATAGGCTTCATCAATTGTACACTAGACGTGTAGGTACGAATATATCTTTATCAGGAAATGTATTATCAAGAAATAATTACACGTCTGCTATCGCGTATTCACCAGACGTTAGTATATAAATAATAGTTTACAATAATACTACAAAAGGACGATAATTCCACTACTTTCAGACTGAAATTTTTACATTAAAACTTTTAAGTGCACATGTACTTTAACAAAGCATTGTTTCGTCCTAAAATTTTGCAACCCTGTATAATTTATGTTGTGCGATGTCAACATGAAGATAAGGTTTTAGTGAAAACGGTGGGTTAGGGGAATTAGCTCAAAGGGACTAATGAAATTGTGATCTGAAAGTGCAGATTTTCATACCAAGCCAGTGAAAATCTACTCAACATTAGATAGAACTAGGATTAGAGACTTGTGGGTCTGGTATAACAACATTATTTTTAAGTCTCATTAGCCTTGGTAAAGCCTTATCTAGTTTAAGTCTATGTTTGTAAAGAGCTACAATTACATGATTATTTCTTCTTACAGTTCTTGTCAACTCTCTACCGAATATAACAAATGGGACTGATCAAACCAAGAAGACGAACATAAACAAAGCATCAACAATAATAGACACCGTTAAGAGCAGCATTAGAGAATCCATCGACGAGTTCTACAAAGTCGACTGGGCCACCTACTGGGACGTGTTCCTGTACAAACTACTCATGACACTAACCATGGGAATGTTCTTCAACAGCTACGGCATTTTCCTCAAGACCAGACACGACATGTCGCCCAAAAGTCTGGGCTACATCATCACTTTTCTAGGAGGCATCGGGTCTCTTAGCACGTACTTCATCGGTTACATCAACCGGTTCTATAAAGATGACAAGAAATCCTTAGTAAGGACGTACCACGTGTTCGTCACTGTGACTATATCGTTAATAGGAATGGGTTTAGGTCCGAGTATATATTACTATCTCTTTTTTATTGTTCCGCTCTCTGTTGCTAGCTCTATGGGGAGAGTGGCCAGTTTGGAGATGATCATGAGTAAGGGTCACACCGAGCATAGAGGGTCCGTTATAGGCGCTACTGCTAGTATGAGGTCTCTTGCGGGTGTAGTGACGCCTCTGCTAGCAGGTTTGGTTAGTGAGTACATAGGAGTGACGTATGTGCTACTCGGGGCAGCATCGTTTAGCTGCGCTGGTGCTATTGTAAGTTATAGATATAAAACGCAATATTTAGCTAATAAATCTAAGAGTGATTAATGATAATGTGGAATGCTTTAGGAAATTTCTTGTAAGATGATGGATGTATAGAGATTATATTTATTTATTTTTAATAGTTACGTAATTACGATGATTACTATGTACAGTAAAACTAAACTCCATACAAGCTTTGAATTTCGATACAATTCTTACGAATGACTAAAAGATTTACGTTGCTTATACATACTTGTTATGGTATGGCGCTTACTGTACCTACATTTTGTAAATAAATATTTTTTATTCAGACATTGTGTTTTATCTAACTTTCAGTAAATGTAGTAAGTGGTCCTGCCTCTTAGAAATAGGAATAAAATAGTCATTTACGACTACTAGTCAGTTTTGATTTATCAATGCAAGGCCTTAGTTAAGTAAGCAATATAAGTCTTTATATTTTGTATTGGCACAGCATAGGCTTCCCATCGTCTGATGAAAAGCGGAAGAGAAGGATTTCTGCAATCATCTTTCAAATTCATAAACTAAAAGAGTTTATAGACTATCGTACTAATTGGACCCAATCAAATCCACAAAACGAACTGTAACAGTAAACCCTAAACGCTGCAGCTATCAGTTAATGAAGGCGTGTATTAATAGTGTAATTACGGCAGGTGTAGGGCGCTTCCCACGCGGTTCCTTGCGCAGGCGCCGACCCGTGACGCTACCGTCTCGTCTCGCCCGGGGCGCCTCCTATTGTTACCACACTACTGCCTATGGAAAAGTTTTACGTAGTACTTTCCTGTTCTCCTGTTGGACGCCCTAGATACTGCTGGAGCTACCATATCGAGAAGGACCTGTGCAGCTATTCGCGCCTGACTGGCAGAAGATGGCATACGACAGATCGAGGTGGCAACTGTGATATCGGAGACCAAGACTCACTTTGGTTCACTACGCCATCCTAGTAAGTACTTTCCTATTCGAATTTCGAACTATATCCTACAACCCACGCTACAACCCCTATCAAGACAATATCATATAAGTAGGTCTTTGGATATAAAATAATGACCAACTAGGTGCGTCAATAGAGGCGGTAAGTCTTTTGATCAATCTCATACGATATTGGACTCTAGAGGCACAAGAATAGCGTAGTTAGTTAATTAGTTTTAATAGGCCTTTTCCGGAACTCGGCGTCTTGCGCCTATCTTGTGCGAATACCACTTTTATTCTATAATATAGGTACGATTGAAATAACGCATGGTTATACGAGTATTATATCAGAATATGAAGATTTCGTCCCGAATTTAATTCACAAATCAGAAGTCGCTATCAAAAATCACGCAGCAAATCAAAAGTCATTTCCAAAAACATATTACATACTTACTTAAATATCGGTTCCGTCTACCAAGTATCTAGTCAATTATCGCCACCTTTCAAAGATGCAAATTAATTTTTATGCTAATCTAAGCAATATCTGCCATCCACGGTCTTAATTACATTTATCTCGATGACAAAATAACGTTTCATGGAGATTGGTTAAATAATTAAGCCATGAAAGCGGAACAGAGATGATGTTCGCTTTCACATTTGCGAAATCATGGGCGATATAATAATTGCTGATATACTTATAAAGATATGTAAACGTAGGAATATAGGACTTTTTTATATTGTGTGTCAAATGTTGTACCAAAGTGTAAAGATTCAAAATATTCTTGCCAGGTAAAAAGTTTTGGTGGAACCAGACAGTGACGACCTCGATGGCATAGATTGTGCCAAGGCTTTCGCTTAAGCTTGGAGTATCGAACATTAGGGTTCGATTTCAGATTAAGACTTAGACTTTAATTAAGGTGGAACCCTGCATCGAGTAATCCTAAAGTCTAAAATCAACCGCTGATATTTACAGAACCTTTTTTTATTGCTGGGCGTGGCAGGCGATTGACGACCCATTTGATATCAAAGAGTAACACCTCTGTCCATAGACTTAGCAATGCCTTGAACACAGCCATGCGTATGCGCGGATGCCGCTCCCTGCCCTACCGTGAGCAGAGAACTCTCTTTAAATCACGTTAAAATTTACAGGTCGTAGCAATCAAGAAAAGGGGATTACATTGTTACATCATTGATTTTCCTAATATCAATAACTTTATCCACATCTCTTCTACCATTAAGTACCACTTTACAGAACATACAGAATAAAGTAATTCAATTCAAACTACATTATGTAAACAAAATGCGCACATATCTTAGTGCAGGTAAATAAATACGTCTCGTTGTAACTCAAGTCAAGCTTATTCACGAGGTGAGAGAGTAGTGTCATTTGCATAACAGTCCGAAGCCAGCGAACCGATTCGCCCTTTAATTCGTGCAATTACCTTATTAGAATCAGTTCCCACCAAAGTTTAAAGTCATTATTCCAAGTATAAAACGATAATAATTAGTCATAAAGTTGTTCAGGCACCAATTTAGCCTCGAAGGCATATCGATAAATATTCTGTATTCGCGTTATTCATTTTAACTATCGATAGTCCTAATAGATTAAAATGTAAACTGCATAATAGTACTACTGAATAGATTCAAGGCTTTATTTACCTTAAGGCTAAAAAGGATACTACATAACATAGGTACATGTCTTTAGGTTCTAGTCTAGAGCGCATAGTCCAAAGGGCGCATCGCTGAATTATCTATTATGAGTTGATACTTTTTCTGGTTTTGGGTAGCCAATGAAAGGGCGATCTGAATTCTAAATAAGCTTCTGGGTAGATTATTTTAAAACGGGTAATATCAACATTATATTTGTTTGTACCTATTTAAAAACATTAACAATAACGAGTCGAATGCATTAGAAATCTTTAATATAATATTTTTAATGTCTAATTTAGATTGCTGTTGCATATAAAGTTCCGCCTTAAAGTCATGCGACCATGACCTTTTAAAATCTTAATAGATAGATAGATATTCTTTATTGCACAAAATACACAATGAGTACAGAAAAGGTGATACAGACATCTTGTGGTACAATCTAGGCGGTCTTATCGCTACTAAGCGATCTCTTCCAGACAACCTTCAGGTAAAGGAAGTGTAGATTTCTGAAGAGAGGGGCAAAGTCGTGCAAACTGTTTCAATAAATATTATAGCTATATATAAACAATAATTATAGTATATAATATATAAATAAACACATCTATAATATATCATATTTTTAAAACTTAATATACACATACACACACATAATAAAATAAATAAATACATACAAATAATAAATACCATAAAAACAGAAAGGACAGTGTTATTAACGGGACAGGAGGTAGGATTTTAGATGAGACTTGAAGACAGGAAGTGACTGAGAACGCCTGATAGAAAGGGGAAGGGAATTCCACAGACGAATGGATTGGATAGTAAAGGACTGAGAGTAAGACTTGGATAGATGAGGAGGGAATGACAGAATAAGATCGCGGCATGAGCGTATATCACGATCCCCGGTGGGTTGCAGAAATTTGAAGCGCTCTTTCAGATAAGGGGGTGACAAGGGATTGAAAAGAATAGAATACAACAGAGAAAGAACAACATCTTAATCTATTGTTAAAACTATTATGTCTGAAAATCTCGGTCATACGAGGTTAAGTAACTTACGTTAACCTTAGACATAGCAAAACGTATACAAATAATAAGATAGCAAACAAAGCGAGTCAATAACACCTAAAAGGGTTTCGGACATGTGTCAATGTGATAAACGGACAATTCTTACAAACACAAAGACCAAGCACCATAAATAAAGTTCATTCAATCTCGAGTTAAACACGCCTCAAGTATCCTGACTTATAAATATTTATTGTCACTGGAATCGGTGAAAAAGTGACGGAAATGCCAAGTGCCATGCCAGGCACATCGCGGCGTGTGCCGGCATTCGCCGCCAACTGTACGAGAGGAAACATATATAAGGAAACTGCAAAATTATTGCGCAAGACACATTCAACTTCCAATCTTATTGCATTAAGTTAAGGACATTAGTATTATTTGCTCCTGCTCTTATATTTCTTTATATAGTAAATATCCCTGTTAACGATTTATCTATATTTTTATACTGTGAGAAGAAGACCAGCGTAATGCGTAGTTATGGACATAATTCGCCAATTAAAACCTTCGAATAATATAAGATTCGAATAAAGAAAAAAGAAAGGCGTATAAATCTTACAGGCTAATTTAAAGATGGTAATGTAGGAAACTCTTATTTATCAAGTTGTACATAGCGACACGGCAAAACATTTTTATACCCCTACATAATTGATAAAAGAAACATATTATATCGGCGGTATTAACCACAATGGTAGTCTTCAATATCAATAAGACCAAAATACTTATATTTCCCTCTTAATATACCAAGCTTTAATAAACTTGGCCCTATTATCCCTTAATTATTGTTATCATTCTAATTAAGTGGTCTATACATTTTTAGTCCATACCTACACAGCTCTAGCACATTTCGTACATATTTTCCTTGATGCTAGTTGGTAATAAAGCATGCTACTACATGCGAATATTACGAGGCTCATCCCACTGAAAACACCTTTCGTTTAGGCCGCATGTTCCGAATGGTAATTACACCGTTGACATTTAATTACAAGGGCGTCCGTGCACCGCAACGGGTCACGGTTAGGGTTTCCGATAAATTCAACAAAATTAGAATAAATAATATTGATTGGCTTATACAAATTACAAGAAGAAGTTAAATAACACACATAGGAATAAAGGAAAATAACAAACAGGAAAGGTTTTAACTTTCATACGGGAAAATTAGTCTCCAAGGAAACCACGACAGCTGTAGAACTAAACCGACAATACAACTACACTTTAGACAGCCGACTTAAATTACTTATAGGTATTGTAACTTTGTCAAAGAAAACTCTACATTGGCAGAAATGGGACTCTTAAAATAGGTTGGTCTATCTAACTAACTTAAATTATTATTTAAAAAAAACTCCATTACTTCGGCTCGTGTTGACATGATATGGGAGGAATTTGACACCAATAGATAGACATCATAATGATTATATTACATGAGAAAACTTTAATTTATATCTTCATTTTGTAAACAAATGGATGATGTGAGTTTTGTAGTTATTAAGTACCTACCTACTTAAAGCCTAAGCTTGAAGCATTCCGAATTGAATTTTGAAAGAATAATTTTGTTTATCGATTGGCATTTCATGTCTACAATGTAGCAATACCATTAAAATTGTGTTGAAATCCAGAAATCTCTTAATGTACTTGAATTCGATCTAAAAATGTTGTTTTTTTAACACGTTGACCGCCATGCCGGTCACCGGTGACCGGCAAACAATAGTTTTTCTATTGTGTCTAGTTTCTCGGCAAAGACTTAATAAATGTGTGTAGCGTACGTACACAATTTACTAATTAAAAGTACACAACCCTAACTTCTTTAGACAACTTGGGTGAAATATCGTGTCACCTACGACAGGTGTCAAGGAAACAGGTGGTTACTCCCGTCTCCTTATTTCTTTCTGCTACCCATCGTTTTATACAACAATCACATGTGAATTGTTAACAACAATTTTTCTTCATCAAACTGTCGTAATATTTACGTCCTAGTTTTATGAAAATATGTATTCTTTTATAATTGATTTGGATAGACATGCAGAATTACCATCGGCAGATGTTTTGTACTAGGCTATGATGTCAGTAATAAATTGGTAACCTAAGGGCAGAACCAGAACATTATGTATGCCTTGTTTGTGTATGGAAAAAGAATGTAAATAACAATTTCAATTGATAGAAATAATTCTTAATTCGGTGTTCAAACGCCGAAGTTTGTTCATCACACGAATGTTTGTCCCGGTTAAGAATCAAACTCATGACCCTTGGTTCAGGAGGAGAAGGATAGTGGTATATCTACCTATTCTATAATATTTACTTCATTGTATCACTACATACACTTTAAAACTAAGTAAACCACTGTTAACTTAGCAACACAACCAATTTACTACCTGTAGTTCTGCGAAAACCACGCGCTATGAATTTGAATGAACGATTTTAAAAGCTTATCGTAAGCTACCGTACATATTCCCACATAGTAATACACGTATTAACACGACAGTGATTGCTATGGGACGCCATAATGTGGTCGCTTCATATGTATTGTGGTCGCGCTTGACTCTGCTCACGAACAGCGGGGACCCTATAGTATTCTATTACACGTGATAGTAATATGAAAATAGATAAATGATTCGTAATCTCGTCTTCAACTGAGCTGGAATTCCACGTACGGTTTTATATGTTTATAATATGGGTACGTGTCAAATTGTAGATAGGAATATTTTGGTCGCATCCAGAACTATTGAGAACGGAAAAGAATGGTAAAGACCAGCAGCCTTTAAGTATAAAATAGAAAACATAGAAAGCACGAGACGATTTTTACAACAAACAATAAAGGAATGAAAATAATTTAAAATAATAATTTATCTTAATCAAGGCTTTAAGGCTGGTCTCTATCAGGCCAGTTCATAAGAGTTGTAATCCTACTAATATTATAAACGCGAAAGTTTGTTTGGATAGATGGATGGATGTTTGTTCCACTTTCACGCAAAAACTACTGAACGGATTATAATGAAACTTTACAGGAATATAGTTTGTACATGAGATTAACACATAGGCTATGTTTTATACGAATATTCACGCGGGCAGAGCCGCGGGCAGCAGCTAGTTATACAATAATCTGCCTTTAGTACAGTGACGACTGATAAAAGTCGTTTGTTAGATAAAAACCCAGCAATTGTAGGTACCTACAAACAATGAGACTTTCCCAAAACAAATAAGTGTTTTTCACGTTTCGTTAAATATCTGACACAAAGGTGAAATATTCTAAACTGTCCTCGGAGCAGGGAACTTAGCTAGTACACTAACACGGTTCATAGTCAAATCAAAAACCTAGTCATTACTAGATACGACAGCAAAAAAATTAAGGAAATTTATGTGGATAACTTTAACTAAACCGAGATCAATTTATTCAAGCTCGACGAAACGCTTTTTAAATATAATAATTATTGTAGATTCCTTGTTCCAAGATGATGAAAACGATCTAGAGGAAAATCGTTCTTTCGTATGTATAAAGAAATGGATGCGTGATGGCTACAAACATGATTTTAATTAGTCTGGTTCCATGATTGGATTACAAAGATCATAATATTACCCGCTCTATTGTTAATAGTAAAAAATAATAATTAATAGCTACTCTGAAGCTAAATCAAAGAAAGATGACGCCATTGGAACTCGAAATAACATGACGGAATCGACGAAATATTCAGTCCGAAAGTATCATGCATGAGTGATTTATTAATAACTCAACAAAGGTAATGTACATTCCGCATCATACTTCCTGGTACAACAAAGGTATAATGTAAAAAATCAAGACAGACTACTGCTGAGGTTGCCACGACCATTAATTCGCTGCGCGCGCGCCTCCACGGACAAACCAGATGAGTTTACATTCATCACGGCCGTATTGTTTCGACAATTGATCTCATTTCTTGATGGCAGTCACTCAAAGGTATCATTTATCATAACACGTAGCTAACTGTAGCTGGTTTATTGCAGAATGAAAGACGTTACGCAAAGATAACTCATACAATTATGCGTTAAAGTCTGCATAATCAAGCTTTAATACATTCACTAATAGATGCATTTATGTTCGTAGAGCAAGATCCCAGCATTTCCGACCGAGAAAAAAATGTGTGACCACTTTCTGAGCGGATAAAGTAAAATCCATAAAGTTAAATGATAAAATTTACACATAAGAGTTATAGTATGTTGTGTGCGTCACATATTATAGCCTATCCTTTCCCGAATGGAACGTTTCATATAAATACATTTAGAATTAACCTATGGATATAGATTTTTTTTAAGAACTTTGAAAACAAAGCTCAGACATAAACGTTCCAAATGTAAGTACTTACTAGTAATTTACTCGTATTATATATTCATTTAACTACGCCCTAAGCGTTATTCACGAAAGTCTCAAACATCATTGTCCATCTTCTCCTTGAGATGTTGAGAAGCAAAACACAAACAGGCCGATATTAATTACACGGTGTATTAATAATGCTGACCGCGTGTGAACCTCTCACATTGACTGTTACTGTTTCTGTGTTTCACTTATGTAAGAGTATAGGTAGAGTACGTACTAGAAGAATATACGCTTCTTCCACATAAGTTAAGTCAAATGTAGTTTTTTCAAAACAATAAACGGTTTTTCCTTTTAATAAACAGTCGTCGACGCTACAAACTTGATTATGAAATGAAACACATCGGAAAAGCTACTTAATACGCAAGCAGAAAAATTGTAGTTAGGTTTATTTTTATTTTATTTTACACAACACTGCTTTAAGTATTGGTTCTGGATATTACTTAATTCTATTATGTGAATATGCTTGTTTAGAAAAGTAAATACATATTTTAGATCTTAAGAACAAAGTAAAACCGACTTAAAGTTGAGTTTAATACTAAATCCCAAAGATTCAAAAGAAAATGTTCTTTGATTGATTGTAACCGTCAACTTAGGACACTATTTGTTGAGGTCAACCTTTCATTTCGCACCAGAGATGGTTTCAAATGTGATTTCATCTTCATAAGAATGAAGGTATCATTCTTTACAACAGCGTTCACTTAATAATGTCTCCTTAATAATGTCTCGTTCCCATAAAAGCGTTGCTTTAATTGGAACACGCAATAGCCCTATCAATCTTTCTCGGTAACAGTGTTCCAAAAATTAAAAATTACTGCATTGTGTTCACCATCCGTTCGTAGTTAATTGAATTAAACTTATGCGGCCACTGAACTTTCATTGAAGAGATTCCAAAATAATCTCCGGACGATTAGCTAGATAGGACAACGCTCTTCAAACTTTTGAAAATTACACTCCTTTCGTTAAAGACAAGCAAAGATGAATGATGTCATTTTTTGATTGTCGAAAATGTCGAAGTTACACTAAGATCTGATTACTACCGACATTTATCTAAGATAAAATTCGTCCTATAATGATTGATGTAGAGTTGAAAAAGTTTGACTTCCAGGACTTCTTAAGATATTTTAATGTAAAAACTTAGAAGAAAGAGTTGCGCGATCAATTCTTATACACATAGAAGTAAATATTTTTGTTCCAAATGTATTTGCACAATTCCATAATGTATTAAGTACCGGTGGGAATCCGCGGCAGGCGACTACGTGAACTGCAAAACTGCTAATGTACCCCAATACAGAGGACATTGATCTTGCATGAACGATAAAATAAGCTTAACACAACCTTGGGAATCCGTTAAAACACTAATAACAGGAAAGAATTTACGATCGTCCTGAGTCCTTGGTCGATATTAAAGCTTAAATTACTTGGACGTTTCCCAGGATACCGGCCTAAGCGCACATTAAGTACAGATTGAAATAAAACCAATGTGCAAGCTCACATACTTAAATTTTAAAGTATTTTTACAGTTCAGTGGGCAAATTTCCATTAACGTAACATATGGATTTAAAAAGCAATATTCAATAGAATTAATTGCTGATGAAAATGATCAATTATAAATTATTAAAAAATATGTATCATATTATAATAGACTATTTTTATTGCAACAATGATTCCATTATTAGGAGAAATGAGTCTCGACCAATTCATCTGTTTAGGCAATACACAGATATATGTAAAAAATATGAGTTATGATATGAGTGTCAAACATACACCAAGAATATCAGATAATAGTTTGAAAAACACTGCGCTACAGATAAGCCCTTTAACCCACTACGTTATCTAAGATGAGTTCATTATACTTGAACAACGCACTGATGATAAAGCTTCCGATCGCATCGGATGCAATCTCTACCTTAAGAGGAATAAGCCCAGGAAACTGCGGTCCAGT
The DNA here is from genome assembly GCA_031163375.1 of Conogethes punctiferalis. NCBI lineage: Eukaryota > Metazoa > Arthropoda > Insecta > Lepidoptera > Crambidae > Conogethes > Conogethes punctiferalis. Next base: position 14,485,666 of record CM062083.1, on the reverse strand, counting down.
ATATCCATAATGGATTTAAGACATAAAATTTTTAAAGCACTAATGATTTGTATTGAATGATGACTATTTGTTTTGTAATACCTAAGTAAACGACAAGTGAAAAACCGAATGAGAGTTGAGCAGCCCTTGAGAAATGTCCAAAGATTGGTGTGATCAATTTTGTACACACCATGTTGTATACAAATGGCCCAAAAATCTGAGGAATTCTGTCAAATTAATGAGACAATCGTTGTTAAATTGTCGCTTCTCGGCAAACGTAGCGTGGTGGAATACGACGTCCTAAGGCTAGGGTGGAGTGACGATTTGAGCAGGAATGGATGCGAGAAGCCTAAAATTGATCAAAGTTGCAACCAATTAGACAGGCCCACTGGACATTTAAGAGAGGTAAGGCATAGCGAATCTTCGCTCGAATTGAGCTGCCCGTCCGGGGAAGGACCTCCACCCTATAGAATACCGTAGGCAAATGACCTCTGAGTCGTGTTTCTGCCGTTGAGTAGGGTTTCCGGAGCTCGTGGGGGGTTAGGGTTGGGCCGGCATGGCGTTGACAACTGACAAGTAACTGACCAGTTACTTGTCAGTTGTCACAGCGACTTGGGCTTCTCTTTCGCTTTCCATCCGGCGTAGGGAAGCCATTATTTATTTATTCTTTATTGCACAAGGAAAGTACAAATGGCGGACTTAATGCCGTGTGGCATTATCTACCAGTCATTATGTCGAGATACTATAAAAAAAACACTAGCAGTGGGATGTGAGAAGATGTTGATTATTCTGAAATTGCACAATTTTTGTAACCGATCGCGTTAAACGCCACAGTTACATAATAACACTACTGGACCCGGTGCTATATTCGTGGAAGTAAAGCTCATTGTTTACCGACTATGCCCTTATCTCTTCCGTATACTAACTAGTTCGCCGTTAAGTACAAACATTGTTTACTTAAAAGAAAAGGTTATCCATAAACGAGTATTCAGTTCAACTGGGGCTTTTGTTTCATCGTTGAAGAGGACAACGCTGTTTGAGAATTGTCAGGGTTTGATACTGCTCAGTTAAGTTATTCCGCCGATGACAAATCGTGAATTCTAATCATGATGGCTTCAGATTTGATTTGTGAAGCTTAATTTGATACTAAGCAATATTGGATTAAATATCTGATTTATGATGAAGATTTCAGCAAGGCTATTCATAAATGCCTCCGGTGATCTCCCTCGAAAACGAGACGGTTTCGTTCGTGAATGTATCGGATGGTTTTCGATCCGAAATGTCAAATAAATCGAGAATGTTTCCGAATCCGAGCGGGAGCGAATAACCACACAGTTATTTTATCAAGTAGCAAGTAAAAGACATCAACGTTGCTAATAATAAAGGAACGAGAACATAATTCCGCTTTTAAAATAATTATCAAGCAATCAAAAACGAATGTAGGTATGCAAAAACACGGCGTAATCTAATTCTTCGAAGTTTTTATTTCTATTGCATGCAATCTCGGACTTCCCTCAATGCGAATTATGTAATTATCAAGTCAACGTACCGAAAATAATAAGAAGTCGAACAAGAATTCGCTTTGAGTTAATCGTAAGCTTCAAGTTTTTTCCCCCATTGTCAAACAAAGGAACGAGTTAAACTATTTTAAACAGCGTCTTGTTATCGTTAACATGGCATTTCCTTTCAACAATAGTTATTATTAGAGAAAAAGCAGCGTTCGGAATCGGAAATTCGTTGTGCAACGTCTCACTGCCCTATTGTTATAAAGTCTTGCGTTTGCGAAATTATAACGGATGACTCAATTTTTTGACGTTGGCCCCTAGATTTAACTAGATTGTCGCAAAAAGTTCTCTATAATCGTTTTTAGGGATTCGAGACGGATGAATATGAAACTGATTTATTGACTATCTAATGATCACTGAGGTGTTCCGGTTTTTATGAAGACAGAAAGTGTAAACAAGTTTTGGGTCACCCGTGGATAACTCCTGCATCGAGTTTGGAATACGTGCTCCTAAACAAAATATAATTTAATTTAATTTTGTACCCATGGGTTTTGTTTAAGTTCAACAATAAATGCATGAGACCTACATTAGAAAGAATTGAAAAAAAAAACTACATATCAAAATACGTGTTTTTTTGCTATGTGTGACAGACAAGCAAACGTGATGTTAACCCGTAACCGCCGCCCATTGACATCAGCATTGCCTAGGACACAGTCATGACACTGCCTACCGTTGAAAGTTCTATTTAAGTTTGTCGTTTTAAGCTAGGTACGTATGCATGTTGGAGTAGAGAAAATAATCCTACTTGTTATTTGATTAGATTCCAAGAATGTTTGGTATCTCCGATCGCTGCTGCTATATCAAAGAACATTTTCAACATATCGCTGTTTATAAAACTATGAAGTAACACAAACTATGCATACCATTGAACTCGGTTTACAAGCGCTGCTACCGTTCAGATTGTTATGGCTAAGTCTTCTTTGATTTGGAACTTGAGACACGTAGCTATGGTTATGCATAAAGAACAAGCACTGTACTTCCAAGCCTTTTATGTTTTATCCCTTTTTCGGCGCAGGAGTGAGTGGGATGGCAAGTGTTTGCATTTAGGGTTGCCAGCCGTGTCCTGTACACGCTGAACTAAATCATAGGATAAACGAAATTAGTAATGTAATAATTACCAAGTGATTTAGAGTTATAATATTAATGGGAATGCATTCTACAGATCACAAAAACTAAAAAAGTTTTTATATCTAGTTAAATCTTATCTTAATAAGTAATATAACATAAAGACATAAGTAACTGCTTTCAAAATTCAAATACAATAGTTCGTACGACGCTATAAGTTTCTATAGAATATTAAATATTGCAAGGGCATTGCACACTTGCGAAGTTGATACCAATTTTAACAGTTCTTAAAACGAAAATTAGCCCTCACTGTACAACGTGAACGCTTTTTAAGATATGAGAAATAAGAAGAGATAGATCCTCTTTAGCATTCCTACTCAGGCAGCCCTACTCGACCACGTACAACGTTTTCTAAACAAATGTCTTTGAACAGGTGCACGTGTGCTTGCTCAAGTTATTTCACTATCAACCATTCGGCGCGCTCTCCGTCACTGTTTGCTATCGGCCCGCCATGTGCCCTATAAAACGCGTTAAGTTTTAAATAACCTTTTAGTTTTTGTAACTTACAGCGAAGACAACGCGATCTTGCAAGAGAAAAATTATCTTACGAGAAAGAAAAGGAATAAAAAACAAAAGAATGATAAATAACCTTAAAGTTATATCACAAGCAAAACTCCCTCATACTGATGTGTTGTCCATGTGTTAAACTTAGTAATAAACTCAATTCTTCATTCAAAAAACAGCGGCCTTGGAACAAGTTACGTATCCCTTTACTAGACATTGGCGAAATTAAATTTGTCGTGAAGGACACGATAGATGCCAAAAAACAAAAGAAATACATATAACAATCTCTATATGAGAATGTCATCCCTATACCTATAAGAGGGTCGTTTATTGTAGGTACTCTGTAAACGCCACAAAACAACAAAACGTACTTGAACCAGTCTTAACAACCCAAGCCAAAGTACAAACTATCCGAACAAAAACAAACGCAGTCAAATCGTATACGAAATCGCAAAGCCAAAGCATGCGACAATAAAAAAGCAAATGCAAATGCGAAGGACGGTGCGTTATTTTACATTCCACCGAGCGAGGTGATCCATCATGGCGACAATCAACGGAATCGCGCCAATCTTAACCTCGTCAACACTTGGGAGTCGCATCGCGGTCGAGTGTTGCCAGTACTTGCATAACTCTGAGATTCATCCATACTAATACTTGAGAAAAGGCCTGTAAAGGTTTGTTTTGGGCATTTGGGTAATCATCACTGAAGCTACAATTTCTATAACTATTCAACCATTCGAATAATTCCTGAAGAATAACTAAAGTACGCTGTATATAACTAGCCTTTTATGTGTTTCTTCTGACGTAAAAATACCGAGGTAGTAGTACTTTTTCTAACCGTATCCTTATCCTTTTCAGTAATCATAACCTTTTGTGTGCATTCAGGAAGATTAATTTAGTTAATAAGACGTAAAGGATAACAAACAAAAAACCAAGTACAAGCCCACTTTTCAACTTACAATAATGAAAAGGGACTGATTTGTAAAAATAATCAGTTTGTGATCAAGGTGAAGAATAAAAGTACATATTACATGCTCTAAAATTTACAGCATAACCATTTGGGATATTAAGAGAAGGGAAATATTTAAGTGATAGCAAATTTTGATGAAATGTTTACCTTCTTGATGCAAAGGGGCCGTTCACTTAAAACACGAAATCTACATAATGTACGCAATGTAATTAGTATGGTGAGTTCTTTTGTAGGACATAGACGAAGTCTATTACCTAGGGAATTCGTTGTGGTTAGATTCCTAACCTAAAGATGCACAACAAGATGAATCATAATCAAAAGTTGACGCAAACTTAGCTTTATACAATTTATTGCACACCATACCATTGCATTAATACTAGGTAAACCTTAATAAAATTGCACGTTTGCAATTTCATCAATCAAATTGGGAATAGATTACCGAATATGTGACTACAGACGACTGGGTGGTTTGTTAGGCTAATAAAACAACTCGATTTAAAAAATAAATTTATAGGTACCTACTAGGTACATGTTTCTTCAACTGTCGATTCCGAAAGTTAAATTTTTTCGTGTTTTTGTTCAATAAAATATTGGAATAGTTTCAAGATTGAAAGAACTTAGAATTGACTTGCCTCAAGGTTGGTAGATTTTTCAAATAGGATCAAACTTATTGAACGTAAAAAGTAGATCAGATTTAATACGTTTCTAGTTTTAGCTGGCCGACCAGTTCGAGCTAAACTTGGCAACACTATTGAATGTAACCCGAGATTTTTCTTCGCATTCCTGGCTCGTGCCAATAATTCACGGTTCATTCCTTTAGTCACGCTCCTGTTACGTTAGCGTATCCTTGCCGTCCTGTATGAAGAATTGAATTTGCACCGCTCGAGTCTACGCCGAGAAAAACTTGGCACGAGCGAGAGTTTATGCAGAGACTTTTTACTGAACAAAGAGATAATAAATCTAAGTAAAAAATCGTATTACGTTTTTGAAAAATAAATCGTTAAGTCATACATTAATTGTTTACATTGTGTTTGACATAGATTAATGACTTGTTATTCTAAGGTGTTTGTATACGAAACGGTCATAGAATAAACACTGATTAAATAATTTAAATCTACAAATAACGGAAGGTTCCCATTAAGGGCATCATAGGCGTTCATGTAGCGTAGCTAGCAACACCCTTAGTATACGTCCTAACCTACATGGTACGACCATGTAGGTTTGTAGGTATCATCGACATGAAATACCTAGACACAATATTTCGTAATTCAACATGAGCGCGCATATGAATATCTACATACTCAACGTCAAAGAGTCATTTTGTTTCAAAGTGTGCGTTTAACACACAGTTAACTAAGTATAGTCACTGACTTTCATCTACATTAAATGCGTACTCCTGTAATTCACTATCGTATATTTAAACACACAATCCTGATAACCGCGAACGAATCTCAATCCGCTTTCCGTAACGAAAGTTCTTTACATATTGACCAGTTTACTACCGTTACAACTAACCGCACCACGACACTACAAACTATCCAATCTAGCCAGCCAATAACGACTCAATCACCACGACGCCATCACATTGATAATATGACATCATTTGCCTTTTTTCGTGGAAGCAACGCTCACACTCCGGCATTTTGATGGGAGTTTGATGCACCCAGAGCATACGTCATTAAGTTCCGATGTCTTCTTGTTTTTTACACGACCACTCTCCTCTTTCCGTGTGGTAATTACGTCTATGTAAATTGGATCAGATTTATCAACGTACAACGAGAGGCGAGGAATTTAAATCATGCGTCGTGCATGCGTAGTGTTGCTTCACTTTTAATTGTCGGTGTCGTTCGCGTTAATAAATCGTGTAGCCGGCTGATCAAGTTACGTTATCTCAGTAAACAAAGGTGTAATTTAACGTACATTGATCATAGCTGTAGTTTCGGAATCAAAACATTGGCCAGTTTAATGCTGGTATGTTGCCGATTGTTGTTTTTTTATCATACCAAAAAATAATACCGCTACCTCAGTACCTACTCATCATCGTAGCGTAGATGCCATTTTATAATTATCTTAAGAGTAAATGAAATGCTATCTAGTTTGCTGTAATCTTTCGATTACGTTGATAGTGTCTAGTTCTGTCTATGAATAAGCATTTAATTACTGTGTTTATTTATTTTATTTTCTCTCTTGATCAACTAATACGTAAATAGTAATTTACGCAGTACCTAGGTTATACTTTGTACGAACAAAAGTGAATCCTTTATTAGTTTGGATACTCTCTAGACTGATTGGACGACATTTCATCATCATGACACCGGAATCAAACATCAAGCCATATAAATCTCGACTTCGAATATAAAATATGTTTTCTCCAAGTAGGTTACATATAGGATGAGTATAACGCTTCGCCTCCGCTCGTTAACCATGTTCTCGGATAAGAGCATGTTCTTGCCAGCATCAGGAACAGATTAGAGCACCGTGAACAAGCCTGTTTATGGCCTAAACAAGTTCTACTGTCTGCTCAACTTCAATAAAGGATATTTTTAACGCGGCCGACAAAAGGCGCCGTGAAAAGAGCGTGCATGCGAATGAAACATTAATGTAAACTTCTATCCCAACTTACGTTAAGATAGAAATCGGTAGTTCGATAGTCTTAGACTGAACAGATTTTTAACCCTTTGAACGCCTGACGCCTTATATGCGTCGGTAACAATATATTTTCTATTGCGTCTCATCTCTCGACGATCAAGGATTAAAGAGATAACTTATTATTGCAAACTATCTAATTGGTGAGAAAACAAAGGTCAATTGAGCTACTTATCACATTGTAGGTCGAAAAATCTAGAACCTATGTATTTTAGTTGAAATAAATTGAATATTACCAGTTTAATCAAGTACACTATTACTAAAAAATAGTGTCAAACAAAAAGTTTCATCATATAACACTATGCCACTCAAAATTATTAATTTAAATTCATGAGACGTGCCTACATTAAGATAAATAGAAAAACATTTCAAAGCTAACACTCAACTAACAGCTTTAAAAAGTACTCCAAATACAAAAAGGTTAAACTAATAAAAGAAAAAAGTGAAGTGACCAACTTAGCATGCGCCGACGCGCTAATTCCTTATGGTCAAAGGCACACAGCGGGACGGCCCTCAGACAATATGATGGTGACACACGCATCTTCATAACGGTTCCTACTCATTTACACCGGTTTTTCTCTATACACACTCAAGACGCCATATAGAAGTGTATTCAGCAAAGAATAGAATTCAATTTTGAACATTTCCTTCCCGCTGACACCGTAGGGGTCGTCTGTTGACTTGACTTCTGTACCCGTAATGTTTCAATGCCTTCCGACGCCATAATTCGACGACAGATATTGGATTTATTATTATAAGTGTGTTGGTTAAGTATTAAAGTTTTAACTTAAATTAGCACAGCGTCCGAAACTAGAATTATCTACTATTGCAAACGATTAGGCAAGAGTAGACCTATTTACCAAGGTTTGACTTCCAATAGAAAGATACAAGACACGCAAAACGTGTACAAAATTAATGCCTAAAATAAAGATATTTCAATGACCAAGCTTTTTACAAAGGAAGCTACAAACTGTACATAATCTCTTCAATTTAATAACATCGACATTCATTTCTAATAAACTTCCAAAGTATAATCTAAGACGTATCTATCTACAAGCATTAATAATCACATCTGTGATATAAGGTTTCAATGCAATATTTTCTTGATACCTGCATATTACATTATTTACGAAAGTAGCTGCTGAGCAAAATCATCTAAGGCATACTGATGAATAATGTAGAGGTGCAGTAGGACACCCTAAGTATGTGTATGTATGTATATATGTTTGTGAATACGGGTGTAACGCTCGTTAGACTACCGTTCAGAGTAGGTCCTAGTGAAGATAACAAAGTCAGTTCATTACACTCCTGCTGACACTATGGCCCTAAAAGCCAATCACCACTCAACGACGACGCATGACAATAGAGCATTTGATATTTTTTTTTTCTTTTTTTTCTCCGCTGTAAGTTCGTGGCCTCGCACCCGTTGAAATTTGAATAATGCCACAGCGGTCGTCGCTCACTAATGCCTCCCGTTTATCATCAGAATTATCTCCTAATATTTTCTTCGGCTTACGTCAGCCCGAAATGGATTATCGATCTCGCCGGGACAAGGTGTAAGATTTAAAAGCATTTGTGTTACTGGAAATATTTCTTGTCGTTTTATTTCCCTAATTTGTCTTCTTTAGAAATGACTTTTATAAATGCTGTGCAGTTCGAAAACTCGTTTCTTAGAAATTTTGATGACGTATTTATCATATACGTTTGGCCTGGTTACTCAATTGGTAGTGACCCCTGCCTTCTGAACCAAGGGTCATGGGTTCGATCCCCATCCGGAACAAACATTCGTGTTTGTTACCTGTCTGGGTGTTTATATATATTTGTATTTAAGTATATATTTGTCATATATACCTTTGGATATACCTATTACATAAGTGGTTAAGCTACGCTTGGATAGGAGTAATCTATGTTGTCTGATATTTATATTTGAAAATCATTCCGTACGTAATAAGAAGAACACGAATATTATTAACCATTCGCAATTTAAAACAATAAACTGGTTTTTCTTTCACAGAATAAGTTTCTTGACACCGCTGAGCTCATTACAAGCTATGAGAAAAAATCTCACGATTATCTCATCACCGGTCACGTATTGAATATATGCATATCTATGTCAATACGACCCGCCCACCGTTCTTGTTTAAACATAAAATTATTTGCCAATTCCATAAACGAATAAGTACGTTTGAAACGTTCTCAGAATTTCGCAAACGCAAACATAGCACTTACCTGTACGGCGCTGTTCAAAAAGCAGTTATTCTGCCCCGGAGCATTCCAAAGTCCTTTAGTGGTGTGGAATATTCCAGAATCCCTGGAATCGTCTCTGGAGTGCTGAGGTCGCAGTTCACCATCTCGCGGATAGTGTTCATGCGCAGGTGTCGCCATAGTCGCCGCCATTACAATTCACACGCATATTGACGATTGTAATCTATGGCGCCGCAACATCGCGATGGCGTGTCTGAAACGATAAAAAATCTTGTATAAAACTTGTGAGCACATTGTACAAATATAGATCTTTATTTCTATGACTTTCTTCAGAATTATCTTTTAAGATCGTTGAAGTTTCTAGTGACACAATCTTTTCATTTGGGAATGAATCCTAAGTCATATATTTATGGAGCTGCATATCCATCTCAAATTCCATCCTAGTTTCTTTATTTTATTAATAGATATGCTTAAACTCTACTAAGCATTCACTAGATATACCTACTCTTTCGCTTTCCATCAGGCGTAGGGGAGCCAACATATCGTGCTATAAAAAAAATATAAACAGCGTTATCATATCAATTCATTCGTCCAATAATCTCATTAGAAATCAACGAGAAAAGCAACCTAAAGTTCTAAATTGCTACCGAGCTAAATAACCCTTGTTTAGACACCAAGTGATGCTGCGATAGATAAGCATCTCATCAGACATGTTTTATTGTACGTCTACAAATTGGTACACGTTCACACAAGAAAAGAGATGTCTAGTCCGCCTTCCCATTGCCATAATTGTTCGCATCGGGGTTAATAAGGCAAGTTTTCATATTAATTGCACAATACGCCGTTTGCCGTTTCCTTTCACTGTTCATAGCTGTTGGGAATGACAAGAGACAATGAATCGATTCATTTAGTTTCACAGGGCTTTGTCTACGAGAGTTTGTGTAACTAATTTTATGGTCGGAGTATAGTGCTTGTGGTTGACGGTCTGCGAAATTAATCAGTCATTGGCTATTATCCGGTTTACCAATGAACATTGAAATTTTGAAAGCTATTGGTAACTGTCCATTTAGTTTAGTAAATACTTTAAAGGTTCCAAATTCAAAAACTTTTACTATTTTTGAAATACTTATAGAAATAATAAGTTTTGTTCCAAAAAAATAGACTGCCAGACTAACTAAACGTGAACATACTGTAGATACTGTTTTAAATCTGAATGATTCAATGACGAATTTTCAATTTATGAAAAAGATAGAGTTCGTGGCCAGACATTAAATACGTCAACAACACCACATTTCTCGTACACTATTTTTTTTTATTCAACACCAAATTAAGTTTCATACTAGTACGCTTCTATCAAGTGACTAGCAACATGACTTGAATAAGTAACGAGCAATATCTACCTACATATAGCATAGGTAATAATCTTAGACAGATTACGTATTCATTCATAGACACACGTTTTTATTTAAGAATTCATCACGATTGCACCTTGATATTTTTACGGCCCGTATTTACATAATTTTTTATTCATTTCTGATGTTTCACATCAAAACACTAAGCCACATTTTTAAAGCTACCTATTTGAAACACCTTAGTCTTAGATTAAGATTATGTTTAGAGATGTTACCTACAAATAACAAGTTACCCGAAGTATGAATGTACAATTTTAATCTAGATAATAATGATACACTTTCTTCCAAGGAACATTAAGCATGAATGTCAGTAACAATGACCAGACTAGAATGCAGAGAGTAAAATTCTAGGCATTGCATAATAATAGTACTGCGTCATGACTACTTATGAAAGAATGGCGGAAGACGCCAAGCTATGACCGGGAGCAAAAACTTAGAAGACGCTGTCAACTAGCCCATAATAGCCATTCTTTGAGTTCTTGATTAACTGTCGCAGTCCACGTTTTATGATAATAAAGTGCTAGTCATACCAAGAAACGTGAATCGCGTATTCTTAAATAAAAAACTCTACTTAACATCTTTTGGATTCTGCAGGATTTCTGTGAGAGATTAGTGATTAATCAAAAATTATTATGAGATGAGTGTTACACATCCAGAATTCTTTGAATGCAAGTTGCTCCGGCAATCTCTCTTTGCCAAACGAGTGATAAAACCAAACCCTAGATGGATTTCGAAGTTCAATTACGAAACAATTTACTCGTATTTAAAACGCTTTTTCGATCCCCCACAGTACAAACATTTGTGTGTACCTACGAACACGACTGTATGTATTGTTCTGGGTGTTTGCTATGTATAACAAGTATTTATTAACAAAAAAGTATCTCATAATATCTACAAGATTTGACTTAGTTTTGGCAAAATGTAGCCCAGTGTGGCATGACTAACGTTATTTATTATTAATTTATTTACATTATTAGTCTTCTCCAGAGACGAGTAAAGCTCCAGAGTTACCACCGCTCATCTACTACGTTCCCGGACGCATAGTCGCATGCGCACATGTTGCACACTTCCGCGAAACCGCACCACTAAAACAGTTTATTTCAAACAAATACATGATTTATGGCTAATTCATCACGCTCCAACCATACAATTCTAACTAATTGTAATACGTAACGTTCATAAAAATGATAGTAAACGCCTGTATTTTCGCAGGAAGTCATAAAAATGTCGTATGTACCGATTTCGTTGGAAAACGCTGGCTAGAGAAAAAGTAAATAAGGCACAGATAAAGCATACCACATAAAAATATTTTCATTAATTTTTGGCAAGCTTTAGTACCTAAGCAAGAAATTGGAGAGGCCTATGTCAAGCAGTGAACTGCGAGAGGCTCAAAGTGAAAATTCATGATAATACCTACCTGTAATTACACCTACTCATGAATAAAAATATTTCATTTATAATAATTTACTACGAGTATGAGTATGAATGCATTTCTTATGGTACAAAGTGCAGTATCTATGTGTACCTACCTAAGCGGTGCGGTAGTTACCTACTTAAATAATCCGATATTTATTATGTATAGTTAAGTGACGAAAATCCTTCCTAATAAGGTTTGTCTGTTTGTAGTTTATGCTTTCATATTCACAACATTATCTCGATAGTCTGACGATCGACACGCAAATCAGCTATAGTGTTATTTCTGTCGACAGCCAACACTTCCGATAGATATTTAACCGAAAAACGAGGTTAATTCCTGTATATCATTTGCGCTTGCGCAAACGCCGGGTAACTTTTATTTAGGGATTACGGATGCAGTTGCAGGGGGCGTTATTGCATCATCGGGTAAATATTTGTGGATTTGTTTCTGCTTCCTTTAAACTATGCTTGCCTGTCTTTTCCTTAGTTAATCACGTGCTAACTTTGATTATCTTGAAGATAAGCGGGCGGGTAGTAAATTTAGATTTTTCAATTTACAGATAAAGTAAGATGGCTGTTACGTAGGCATATAAGTGAAAACCCATTTTGTATATAAAATCATACATACGAACACATCTTACTTTAATAGACATGTGGTTTTTATATTTATTTGTTACAATATCAACTCTTCTCCTAACACTTTTGCTTCACTTTTCAATGAAAACATTGTAAAAAGAAAAACACGACAAGTCCAATTTGGTATCATCAACATTGAGGACTCTGCCCACTACACCGTACCATACCATGACCGTGCTATGAACGTGTCAAGCACGGAAGGTAATACGATACGGCTTGCTTTGCCCACTGAAACGAGTCGACGGCGTTTAATGCCCGTATGATGCGGGCATCATACGGGTATGATGCCGGTATGGTGTCCGTATGCAACCCGTATGATGCCCGTATGATGCCGGTATGGTGTCCGTATGCAACCCGTATGTTGCCCACCCGTAATTTGTGTGACTATTCATAGGAAGCCGTTCGCCGTTTGGCATTTGAGACGCGTTTATAACGGTCCTTATACGCGGTTATAACCCGTATTATCACCGTTTTGCTGCCGGCGCGCATCGGTTTGGCACCGTCGCGTGCCGTGCGCGGAGCGTACCGCCACCGGCAAAATATTCTCGCCGACAATTCTGAACTGTCCGTGCATGGCACGCGACGGTGCTGGTCGGTGACGGAACGGTCTAATGGGCATCGTCTCATAGTTTTCAATACAAAGAATACTTTTTTGTCTGACACGTTCATAGCACGGCCATGGTATGATACGGTGTAGTGGGCAGACTCCTTTGAGCGTTCAAACTCATAAAACAATTTCCAATCAAGTTCTAAAGAACATAATAACAGATTCACCGGTCAATAATAATTATTTTTCAAAGTACTGACAGTACCACGTTTTGGTTTTTGGAAGGGTTAAAAATCCCATCACATCTCCACCATGCATAATCCGAACACCCGAAATTACTTTCGAGACTTATCTCTTGCCTCGACTCTACGCGGACTTAAAAGCCAACCAGAAGCCAATAAAAAGTAAACTTTATATTCAATTCGTTAAGGCTTAAAACAAAACAGCCATCACTTTTAAATCGAGTTTTGAAAAGTTTAAGCCATGAGATATTGGGGATTTAATTAGAAGAATGCAATATTTAAATGCCTTTGGACTAATGAAGTCACAAATTTGGATTTTAATAAGCCTGTGTGGAGGTTCCTTCTGTCGCCTCGAGCATTATCATAAATATAAGAATAATTATAATACACTGGCCAGACAGTATTTTTGTAGCGACGAACTTGCACAAAAGCGTAATTAAGTGTACAGGAAACAATAATGTGCAAATGCTGGTGAAATCTCTGAAAATAGTAAAATGTCTGATGGACATATGTAATAGGTAGGTAAATTTTTTTGGTGTTCCTTAGGGTACAACGCCATTTTGACTCTCATATTTTCATTCAGGTCCAACAAGATTACTATGACGCACATTTGTGTTGTAGATGTTACCTATGTACTTATTTTGAAAAAGTATATTTTAAAAAACTCATCTTTAAATGAACATGCATTTATAAAGCAAATCACTACCTACCGACTTTTGAAAATGACTTATCAGTAAAGTAAACCAATTATTATCTAAGTAAATAGCCAAATCATTTGTTTCTGTTGACACTGCAGAACGTTTAATGACAGATCGGGAATGCTGGCGTGATGCGAGGAAGTCTATGTAATAAGTAGTAATGAAGATAATCACCGAAATGATCCAGCCACAAACCACATTCCTCTCTCGACACACTAAAATATCACTTTTTTAAGTAGATTAATCTTTTTGTTTCTCGTTTGGAGACAATAGAGTTTTTGGGCTCTGTTTGCTCATTGTACTTAATTCTGTAAAAACTTGGATGACGACATGACAAAACTAGTTTCATTTTGGTTATTTATTTAAGTGGGTTGACATTCCTCGGTGCTCGGAAGAAGCCACCTCCACTATATCATGCCGATCAAACACTACTAGCGAATAGGTACGAAAAATGACCATAAACTTTCTAAGTTCCAACTATTAAGTCATTAGTGGACTAACCTTTGAAGGAAAAATGTCGACAACATAATTGACGAAAAACAAACACAATTCGAGTTTAAAAAAATGGTTGACGACATATTTTTTGTCACTAAACGTTTACTAAAAGCTTAATAACATGTTCGGGGCATGGTCTCCAATCTTCCGAGATTATTGGTCATCGAACGCAAGTCACGATCCTAACGAAATGATTGGGCAGCCATCTAAAAGATATAAAAAAATGTAATAGATGGTTTTATTAGGACTGTTTGTTTACTATAATTTTATATATTGGACCTTAACTAGCATGACCAACCAAACGTAGTTCAAAATATCAATGTTATCGGAAAAATGGAACAAGCAATTAAATGGAAAATACGGTAAGGTGAATTGTTGTTATCGCACTAAATGTAAACGTGCAACTACAACTGTACTTCCATTAAGCATTTTTAAATACCTAATTTATTAAGTCTAAATATCTTTTCATTCGTATAAGTACAGGATGCAATACCGTTACCTAAACATCATCAGCAACTTTGATCGTTCTTTGGAGAGGGGCCCAAAAGTTAAACAAAAACAGTACACAACAAGTGGTTCCACTAATCGCGACACTTTTTTTGCAAAAAAAGAACCTATAACCCATGTGATCCCACTTCTTTGGGAACATTTAAACTTGACATTAGAAAAAGCATGGGTTCGGCTCAAGTGCCTGAGGCAATAAACAATTTTGAGTGATAACTTTAAAAGCATTCCGTCTCAAGTACCTCTGATCTTAAATGTCAAGGCTCTTTCATTGACTAGTGAAAGAAAGAAACCCTTCATGCCCAAAAAGTTAACTATGATTATTTATTTTGTTAGTGTAGTTTTAGTAATGTTAATTATATAAGCTTGGAACAAATCCTAAATAAGCTATAAGTATTATGGACGAAACTATGTTAAATTATTCAAATTAAATTCAATGAATACATTTGATTACAAACAAAATCAAGAAACATGAATGCCAAACATGATTAAGTAGCATCCCATCTTCTATAAAATAAAAATGGATCTTCGAAATGTATGTACGCACATAACTTTCGAACGACTACACCAAAGTGGACGATTCTTATGCCTGTTCGTTGTTATTATGACAAGGTTTGTGTAATATAAAAGTTACAGTTAATAAAAAAATAATTAAGTTAAAAAACATAGCGATCTAAATAAGCCGGGTCAGATAGTTTCAAATAAAAATGACACCACATTTACTATCTTAAAAGTAGAGGAACATTTAAGAATCACGTCGTAATAGATCATTATCTTACAATTTATTAACATTACGGTCACTCCGTTAGTAGCTTTAAGCTAAAAGCACACACCAAAAGAGTGCAGCAAAAAAACCTCAGCTCCTCTGATCACGCCCAGCCTATTATATTTTAATTGAAATCTCCTCGATCGGTGTCGATATTGCGTTTGGTGTTTATAATTACGGCCATAATAGATGGGTAATTGTTCACATTCTGTTTTCCCCCCCTTTTGCAACCTTCGTGATGTCTGTAATTCGAAAAGGTGCCGACGTCTGATAAATTGCCTTCACCGAGGAAAGATGCCGATTATTCCTATATTAAAACGGAGGCTAGCTAGGTTCACCTCGGCAACCCGCTAATAAAAACACAGATGAAACCCTATAAGGCCAACACATTGACGCTATGGTGTGTCTACACAGGCACAGTCCTTATGGTGCTTTATAGTCGGCACACGTGTCTCACAGCACACTGTATAAAACACGCACACATGAAATCGTTCGGTCGATTATACGTGGACGCGAGGAGGCGACACAAAAGGAGCAAGAGTGGAGGCTGCGCGTGCGCGCGAAGAGTCGCCGACCCGCGGGACGGCACGAGTCAAACCACATCTCGGCTTATAAATATTACTGCCGTTACCAATACCGCCTCCGAGTCTATGGATATCGGTTATGCAAATTGCAAGTCACTTATGCCAATTTCATAAAACGAACCAGTCAATAGTAAGGACCTATTGCGTGTTGTACTAAATCAGAGGTTCCCAAACTCTTTTGTTTCATAAGTAGACCGTTTTCAAACTTTTTCTGGATCCGGTGAATCTCTTCACATCATAACCTATTTCTAAATCTCAAAAAAGGGAAGATCAGATCCATCTATGAAAACCGCCGTTGTGGCTGAGTCTTAACGAGGAATGAACAATTTTCGAAAAAGAAAGAAGCTTCTTAAAATATTCTCTGCCTATATTGATAAGAGAAGTCAAGTCAACATTTTCAAGTTCTTCACTATCGCAACCAAATTAAACTTCATGCACCCCGCTTACGATTGTGGACCCCCATTTTTAATTACACTCAACGTAGAACCCCTGGACCATTATGGGAAACACTGCTAAATAGTAGAGGTTTCTGCAACCGGCATCGCTACTATGAAATTGGCACTGCCTTGTCAAAGTCACATTTAAGTGCTCGATAAATCACATTGGGCGTGTTATCGCGACCACCGCCGTCGAACGATATATCTAGATTAGAGTAGGCAAATTGAATGTTCACGGTGCTGAAGTAAGCGTGGCTAAACGGCGTGACTGTGTCACCATTGTGCTTAGACGAATACAAGTCTCAACATTAACCCAAGAGTGGTGACATCGGAGTGTCCGGCGACCATTAATGACCGTCATCCGTCAAACGTCAACACCGGCTCGCACTGTCCGGTGCCACAAAGGAACTTTTCTCAGCAACATCGAAGAGACGTTGAAAGACCTCACGAATTATCCACAAAATAAAAGCAAAACAATAACATTCGAATGGAAGACTAATGGCGATTAGCACGCGATTTGGTCCCGTGTGATCTTGATTTGGTTTTTTCAATAAGTAGTTATTTTAATAGACATTAAGAGCAACTCTGCAAAACGTTAAAATCAAATTGAAACCGGTGCCGTGGAGATGAATCTCTTGACTTTAATAACACCTTTGGTTGATGAAATAAAAACGAGATGAAATTTTAATTTCACATGTTCTTTAGTGAAAATGGTTAATGGTATACCTACCCATATTTTTTTGTATTGATATCATAACGAATACATACGTCTTAACCACAGTGTATTAAGAAATATACCTACTTAATAAGTGTTCATAGTGTACCTACTGTGGACGAGGGTAGATAAGTACAATTATTATCATTAGTTTGAATTATGAAGTGAAATTATGAAAGATGAGACCAGTCTTGTTTCTGTTATGTGTTTAGTCAGCAAAAGAAAATCACAAATTTTTTACATTGCAGTATTTGAGTTGAGCGAGACGAAATGGTCTACAGAGTTTACAGTAAGACTGTACAATGAGGCCCAAGACGGCTAAAATAGACGTGTTTCATATGTTAATACCGTTTCGCGTTTGTTCCCGCGCCATTGTCTGAGCGGAGGCGGGGTACCTCCGCGTTCAATGGCAGATCAGCAGATTAGCGATGTGGGACATATCGAGATGAAAGCCATCACGAGCCCCGTGAAGGACAGCCGTCACACGACCCGGCGTCACGAGCCAGCGACAACGAGCCACTAACGTGGTTGCATAAAAACAAAAAGTAGGTGCACCAAATACTTCCACCGATAACACTGCTGTTATAAAACGATTGCCTATTGTTGACGATCCTATCAGTACAGCCTATGGAGAAATAGCTATCGATGCCGAAGAATATGGTATTTTACGCGAGAGCGTGCCAGTCAAGTTCCAGCGAAAAGGACTGACAGACCGCACTAAGTGCATAATATGTATTCATTTACCTAGATGCCTATCAATTCCTGTAAATCCAAGTGTTTAAGTAACTTAGTCACACCGTTTCACGCGAAAATATCCTTTCATTTCACGTACTATGAGATCATCGTCATATGTGCATCGTCAGCTAAATTGAATGACAGCTATGTCATAATAAAAATACAACTATACATTCTGCAGTATTCACAGTATAGATACTCGTACACTACACAACACACAAACAAAAATCACCAAACATTCCCATTTATAGGTTGATGTTTGTGTATATTATAGGAATGTCTATTTTTATACTTACTGTTTAAATTAAAATTTCAGACACATTTTATTACGTGGGACGTGGGTGCTAAACCCTACAACGCAACAGAGGATTCAGGCACGCCATCTAAGTAAGAATATAATAACGAGTCCAACCAAAGTCTAGCTACCATGTATGTAACCCAAGTGCAAACGTTGTCAATGTGGTGTTTCATGTTTAAAAAAAGATTGTTTTAAAAGAAGATGTTTACAAAAAGCTTGGTATCCTCTCGAAGACGCGTCAGTATTTCAAGCCGGAACAGTTGCTCACACTGTATCAAGCACAAGTTCGGTCATGCATGGAATACTGTTCGCATCTTTGGGATGGATCGGCTAAATACCAGCTTGAGGCGTTGGAGTCGATTGAAAAACGTGCGAGGAGACTCATTTACTTTGTGACGCGACAACGACTTACTTTGTGACGCGAGACTGCAAAGTCTGGAACACCGTCGTAAAGTCGCCTGTCTGTCGGTATTCTATCGGTTGCATTTTGGTGAGTGTGCGACGGAATTATTTAATTTGATTCCTCCTGCCCCCTTTTATCATCGGACGAGCAGGGATACGGCGAATAGGCACCGTTACATGGTGCAAGTTCCTAGGACGCGCACAGCGCGTTTCGCTTCTACCTTCATAGTGCGAACTGCTAAACTATGGAACTCTTTGCCGGGCTCCTTGTTCCCCGAGAGATATAATCTTCCGATGTTCAAGGCGAGAGTGAATCGGTTTTTGCTGGGTGAGCGCGTTCCATCGTAGACTACGATATCGCTTACCATCAGGCGAATCGCAGTCAAGCGCAAACTCATTTTGAATAAAAAAAAAAAAAAAAGATTGTATAGGCAACTCCCAATTTGGACATATCTGATTCGAGCGAAGAAGCTCTTTCCTTAGAAGTAGGTACCAAGTTTGGAAAAATAGTCGATACAAACTCAAATTCCTCAGAGCTTTTACAGGGACATTCCCTATAATTTTCCCAGGTTTTAAATTTTATTTGCACATATAATTTATTATTTGATCTTGATTGGAATGGTAAAGACAGAGTTCATATGTTATTTCATATACCTTTACAATAAATAAATACATACCTACTATAAAGCTTCATATGCTATTTCATATAGAATCACCTTTATGATAAATAAATACATACTACACGTATAGCGCTTTATAGGGTCAGTCTCTCGTCCTGCTGGCCTCGCTCGCAAGACCGGGTATGTATGTAGGTAGGAAACAGACAGGCATGTCCACATACGTAAGCAATATAACATTGTGACTTAGCAACACTTTGTCGTGTACTTGCACAAAGCGCAACAAACTATTTCTACTTATTCTTGTTTTTTATTAGTCTCATATAGCCAACGGCTAAAGTTGATGAGCAAATTATTTTCATTTCCTACGTAAAGTTTTTAAAAAACGATGTTAACTGCCAGTGAGGAGACTAAGCTTCAAAAGTTTTTCATCGCCCCATCATTCCTGATAGTATATCTAATCTCTGAAGTGGTTTAGGAGTAAAAAAGTAACAATCAATCAGATCTACTTCCGCATTTGTAATTATGTCATTATCCACAGGTACACCTACCCCAGCCAACGAGAGCCTTGAACCTACCAAGAGCAAACTAAATAAGGGCGGTAAAACCTAGTTGGCCAAGTGCGGATTGGTGCAAGAGCGACTTCACACAACCTAAGAATTCGTTTTCCTTCACCGTAACACTTTACGTAAATTAAAGATTTGAAAACACATAAGGTACGTGGTGAGCGGTGATGTCTGAACCACCGTCTGTCTTAGCCCCTAGGCCACCTAGCCTATGTACAAATGAATGTATGTAATAATCATGTACCTACTTATTAGCAAAATCACTTCAGAAAGTATCATGGCTTGATTACAAATCTATCAACGGCTATTAGAGTCGCATACCAGAAGACGAGTATGAAAAAGGTAACGTGAGAAACGTTCGGGTGAGCAGCGAGGACAGTTGCGATTGATAGGCAAGAACTGGGCTAAACAGAGCTTGCATAAAACGATGGATGATGCACATTTAGACCTTGAAATAATTGAAGGTGAAGAGTAACTGGTCGGTAAATTGTAGGATATAGATCCGATGACAGTGGCAATTATCCGGTTATTAGCGGTGCTAACGGTGACACGTCCGCTCGGGTGCGCCGGAGTTTTTATAGCATAAGAGACAGCATCTAGGTCATTAATTAATACTAGAAGAGGCTCATTCTAGCGTCGTGCCGGTTGCGTACAAACTTTTTACTTGGATGCTAGAGGTTTTTATAGACAAGTAATTTTATTTATTCGGTCAACAGCCTGTAGCTATGATCAGTTCTAATCATGGAAGTAACAGGTAAGTACTATGTACAATTAGTACTTTGAAATTAATAACCGAATACATCGAAAATTTTGCAAAATGGGTGCAAAAGTCAAACATGAAAAAAATGCGACTTCTATTTAAATGATTGTTGATTGTAAAAACAAGTTCCCTATTAAATGGCAATGGAATCTTATTAATTAGTAGGTACGCCTACTTATATCCAAGACAAATGTAGTAGGAAGGTACTTTGCCTACACATAACTTATAGACCATACCTATCGCGCCATCGACAACTTCCGCTCCCTCGTGCGTTCGGTGATGAATGTGATGATGACTGTTTCGTTTTGATTATCATCATAGTAGTTAAAAAAACTTTAAACGGACATACTTTAAATTGGGACAGCTTTTGCAGACTTGACAGACCGCCATTCAACTTGTAATAAAAATTGCCTTGCAAGTGATTGTATGTCATTTCACTAAACATGTTAGCGCGTTTAACGGTCGTGCGAGTTGGGTGCGCCCGCGCACGTCCAAGCTCTACGGATCAATAAGAGCCAATAAAATGTAGGTAAGCATTAATCGAACTGGCTTTGAAATAGGTACAACTTTTAACGGAATCTCTATTAAAGTAGGTACCTACCTCAAATAAACAAATTTCTTTTAGAAGACGTTTATAACTCCGCACCTGTGATAGTAAGCTAAGTTAAAGGTTTTATGTAAAAATAAACTAAATATTTAACGAGATAGCACTTTCCTCGTGTTAATATCACATCGTAAAGTCACAGATTAATATATAGTTACTGCTACGGTAAAGTGTGGCAATAACTGGTTATATTCTTCTCGCATTGATTTTTTTTAAGCTGCTGTCAAATCATTTGTTTTATTTTCTACGTGAATATGTTTTTATCAGACCTCCCATATGATGATGATTAAGTATTGTGCGGTATTGTGCGATATGACAAATTTATTTCTTTACTTCAAAGTGAATGTCTTAGCTCATAACACAACAAATAGACATAACTAAGAAGAATTAAGTACGAGTATTAGGTAATTTAGTGTTCAAAGAGTAAGTCAATAAATCATTTTCAATTCAATGATTTTAAATATCGTATAAGAATTGGGATGATGACTAAAAAATAATTTAATGTCCATCAGATAGATTAATGAAAAATATTGGATACGTATTTTTTATTTTGCCTCTTGTTCAAAAACTTACGAAGATACATTGATTTTAAATGTCACATGACGTCACGTTAGAGTACAAAATATACTCTAACGTGACGTAGTTAGCCCCCACTCCGTAACTTTAATGCGCTATATCTAAGTATTTTCTTGTTATTTCGACAAAACAAAAAATACGGGTCTTATATTTTTTTATTATCTAAGAGACGGACTAATTATTTTCTTCATTTTCATAATGTTTAATGTTTAATGTTCAATTATAGTAAAAAAAATGTGAAATATAATGTGTTGAATTAAGTAAGTGCATGCACTATCTAGGGTATTAGCCTAGACTTAAAACTGTATAGAACTCTGTTATTGTAAAATACTGGCTAATGTCTGTTTGTGTTGCCTAATAAATTAAAAAAAAAAATTAAAAAAAATACCTTGTCATCATCCGTATTGCTCCACCGACAAAAGCAAAGCTCTTAAATTTAGTAGTACCTAAGTAGTATAAGAATTTGCGCTACGCACGCCTAATAGAAATACATGCATGATCAAAGCAGGTGAAACGAAGCATGTATCCCTTATAATTTTATAAATATATACTCAATACTTGAAGATATTTTACAACGAAAGTTCAAAATAAGAAATTTCACAAACCTTTTAAAGAGCAACTCATTACTATATAGGGCGATTTGCATGTATTTAATGCGCGGTTCGACAGAAAAATGGTCATACTATTATCTGCATGTGTGTACAAAAAAGAATATATAGACGTAGGTACTTAATAATAATTGCAGGCTCTAAAAAACGCCCGGTGCTTCACGGCACGAGCCACACACACCTGTTAGCAGTTTTATGCTTCTCCAAACAAGTATCTACATAAGTAGATATTACAGAAACATGCCATTATTTTTGGTCTACAGAACGAAATTACCGCTTATGCTAGGCAGTTATTAGCTGCATGAGAGAAGTGCTTACATGATGGAGCTTTTAATGACGCTTAACTATGTGTGTCAATCAATTATTGTAAATGGAGATACATAGTCTATTTTCAAATTATGATATTTATATTTGTAAGAGGAATATAACGTAAAACGTTTGCACTAGGTGATGACAAAATTTAATATTCTCATAGAGCTTGCAATCAGATTGATTGATAATCCAAGTACCCAACGTTACAGGCGCGATAGGCATACCTAGGACCCTAATAAATAGATTTCCGACGTCACCTTGTCACGGCATATCCCAAAAATATAAAAATCAATGGACAACCACAACCTCTGACGAACTCACAATCCGCCCTTGTGCCTAACATAGATTACTACCAAATGTATAACTTAACTATTTGGCGAATTCTAACCGACCCAAAAGAATATACCATTACAATTGATAGGGTTATATGTTTAACACTTACGGAGGCTATACTCATTTTAGGTCGTTGCGACAGGCTGATATGTAAGTAATTAAGTATGAAGGTATATTTTTACAAGGTATGTTTTATTAAAGTTTTTTACCCAGGGTCATTTTACAGTGCAGCAAATTGTACCTAAGTATTTTTTTGGTTTATAAGACTGTTCAGCAACACACACTTATTAATAATAGTTTACTCCGTACTTGACCCACAGCAACATGTTACTTGTGGTCTATGATGGAAAAAAGCAAGTAGGCTAGGTACCTACCTATTCCCATTTCCTCTTAATAATATACCCACGGGATGCTAGAAATCGATTACTGTGCAATAACGTTAGCTTTATTGTCAATTTTACAAGCTATTACAAAACTATTAGCTATCGGTAGCTTGTTTCCACTTTGGCTTAAAAGCAGCGACACATAAAGAACATTTTTGATGAGTTCTGTTTCTATGTGGGAGTAGCATTAGTAGAAATTACAAGAATCATTAGTTTTACGACAGTCGGTGGCACGTAGGAAGACCCGTGGCGCCCCGTCTGTTATAAATTTCGTTGGCAAAACGTCTATTATAGTTGACAAATATTACAAAACTAATAATAGACTCCAAATATATTGGGTCCATGATGATTATGACAGTTTTTTTAATTAATCGAGTTGTTTTCTATAGTTTTGAACAAAATATATTTGACTGGTAGGTATAGATAGCGGATAAATTAGTTAAGTGTGTTACATAGTACCCACAGATAGTACCTATTGTTTTATTGAATGAATGAATGAAATTAACTTAAAATTTTGTCTGTAAGATTACATATATTAGGTACCTATGTAATTATTAATTTAGCTAAACAAGAGCGTAGTCACCTAGCACAGGCATATGTTTGCTTACAAGGTGACTTCGATTGCTTTAGTTACCTATGTGAACCCTTGTAAAAGAAATAAAGTTTATTTTTTTATTTTTTTTTATTGGTTACTTCTGATTTGTCCTATAGGGCGCCCTCAAGCCAGGTAAAGTGCCAATTTGGTCATAATGGTAGGCAGGAGCTGGATGCGAGAAATCGAGGATCGGGCAAAAGTGACAAACAAGAGGAGAAGTCTATGTCCACGAGTGGACTGCGATAGGCTGATGATATGATAAGTATATAATACCATATTAGTGACAAGTTAATTGAATAACATGTCCCAACGAATTACACTATTTGGCAAAATGTATTTCTTTCATGAGAATCGGAATAGTCCATGAACACCCGACGTTATCGTAGAAATTGTAGTCAGAATGCATAAAATGGACTAACAGTCCTTTACACTTTTAATTAGGATTACAATAATAACGTGAATAAAATTCGAATTTACAACCTTTTATATCCCTTAGCACACAGAATCAAGTACCTAAGTGTATTACACTCATTCTTCGTCATTCCTTGAATATGTTGGAGCCTGCCCAAGATGCGTGCTATTGTAGCATTGTATGGACACTATGGACAGGACCACATGATTCAGTAGGCGTGCCCATGTAAGGAAAACCTTATTTTGTAAGGATTTATCAGTCAGAACATCTCTGCTCGATCTAAGTGGCTACCTCAAACTACATAAAACCGTTGTAATACTGTTCTATTTCTTCTTATTAATTACTAATGTAAAAGTGTACAAAATCTAAGTGTTATCTAAATAGGTAGGTAGATAGTAACTACATATTATTATAACATAGCGATTAATAAAGTTTACAGCTTAGGTTTAAGTTAAAGTGAATAATCTGGTTATAAAAATGGACTTTAAGCATACTTATGCCGCTTACCTACCTTACAATGTCCACACAACAAAGTATTCACACTGGGTCCTCTATTCACACCTAATGTTCCGTCCATGAAATATAATCCACTACACTGAACTTAAATCACGTCGACGGATCCAGTCACTATAGTATTCACAAATAAACACAGGGTCTCTAAAAGTTCCTTGCACACTAACGATCATAAAACCGTATCTAATCAAGAAAGCGATGTATAAAACGTTACGACAGTCACAGAGTTAGGCTGTTCGAAAGTTGCTTTAACGCGATATGCAAATTAAAAACTAAACACCAAGTTTTCCCGCCAAAACAAAGTTTTTTCCGATCGCGACAAACTGGCTGCGGCCGGAGCGACGATACGCGTCTACCCGCTAGCGAAGCCGGTTGAGCGCTGTCGCCGTTTTATTTTGGTTTCAAGCGGGCTACGGACGTTGTAAGTAGGTACGGCGTACACCGGCCATCCAGGGGATGCACTACAAAAAAACCCACGGAGTACGCTTGCATAAAAAACGCATTACCGACCACAGCCGAGACCACAAAGAAATAAGTTAATAACTTTGATACATAGATGCTGGACGGGCCCAAGTGGCAGGATCGTTCCTTTAGAAACTAATGAAGGAACGTTTCATTTGAGAATTCTATTTGCGTGAGTAATTGTCTCATATAAGGCAACACGGAAGCCCATATGAGAATACAATGTGTAGGAACCTACCATACACATACCTAGGTACTTTTTCAGACGTTTAGTGCTATCTACTACTTAATTTAAAAAAAGTAGGTACCTATAGAGACCTCTGCTTACGTAGGTAACATATGTACAGTTAGCAAATTACTATCATGATCTGCTTTTCGTATTGTTTTCAATTGTTAAATCTATTTTCCAATTTAAATATTCAGTCTCGATAAACTTTTAATACCTATCTATTATCATAATTTTGGCAGGCTTTCCAGCAGCCAGCAGTATTTACCTAAGGTTGAAGAAAGAAAGTTTGTAAGGGCTTTTAATCCGGCCGGGCCACCCAAAAAATTCGTTTGTTTTGTTAATTCGTTTAAATTGATCAACTGACTCAGTTGATCAATTTAAACGGAACTTCAGTTGAACTGACAACATTTTTTTCCCAAAATAGGTATGTACGCTTAGTGTAAGATGGCATAATTATTCAATTATTCATGTTTTTCACTCGTTAATGAGGTAAAAAAAGTTATTCGAAATTTTGCCGTAAATTGTACGCCAGTTCATAGTTACATGGCCCCTTTGGCCACGACCTGCCAAAAACGCATTCTCTCAGCGGCCAGACTATAGTAATTCTAACAATTTTAAATTAATTAATTTCATTTCTCACATTTTAGCGACCATGACTGACTGAGATCACAATCTTAACTAATATTATAAAGCTGAAGAGTTTGTTTGTTTGAACGCACTAATCTCAGGAACTACTGGTCCAAATTGAAAAATTCTTTTTGTGTTGAATAGACCATTTATCGAGGAAGGCTTTAGGCTATATAACATCACATTGCAACTATTAGGAGCGAAGAAATAATGGAAAATGTAAAAAAAAATGGGGAAAAAATAACTATTCCACGCGGACGAATTCGCAAGCACAGCTAGTCCATCATAACAGGAACATGAACATCAACACATAGGTTTCGCTGCACTTTGATTATAACTTTTAAATATTCGCGTTGCATGAATTGCATTAAATTACCATCTTATGCAATTGTTTATTATAACACCAACTGTACAGGATGTACGGAACCACCAATAATCCTGAAATTCGAACAATCTCCGCCAGGATCAGCGCCTACACCAATATCTAGGGCAAAACCGATGACAAGCGTGTCATTTCATTATGGAAACACTAGGAAAGGCATATAAATACAAAACTATGAGAAGTCACTTGCCTTTAGCTCATTTTTAGGGTTCCGTAGCCAAAGTGGCAAAAACGTGACCTTTATAGATTCGTCATGTCTGTCTGTCCGTCCGTATGTCACAGTCAGTTTATTTCGAAACTATAAGAGCTACATTATTGAAATTTGGTACGTAGATGTATTCTGTAAACCGCATTAAGATTTTAATATAAAATCAGAAAAAAATCCAAAATTTTTGGGGTTCCCCATACATAGAACTGAAACTTAAATATTTTTTTCATCGAACCTATAATGTGGGCTATCTATGGATAGGTATTTGAAAATGATGTTGAGGTTTCTAATATCATTTTTTTCTAAACTGAATAGTTTGCGCGAGAGACTCTCCCAAAGTGGTAAAATGTGTAAAAAAGGTTAGGAATAAAGCTGCTACTGAAAGAGTTTATCATTTAGCAAGATTTTTTTATTATAAATCTTTGATCAACTACATTATTTTGCGACTACACTTATAAATACACACACACACAGTAGCCAAATCTCAACTGGCTTGATTTAAAATCTCACTCTCTAGCTTTTCTACATCTTCCAAGCTTAAATCACCAGAGAATTCACCTTCTTTACTATCTTTTACAGTCTTGGCAACAGGACCCCTTTTCAGGAATGGTTCATGTAAAGCTTTGTATAGTTTCTTAGCCTTGGTGGCTCCAAACCCTGGACAGTCTGCTAGCCTTTGTTCTGTGGCTTTGATAATGTTTTCTAAAGTACCAAATGTAGTGATGAGTGTCATGGCATCTGTTTTATTTACTGGTTTAATTGATGTTAAAGCATTTATTATCTGAAAGATAACATTTTTATGTAACAAATATGCCTTAAGTAAACATAGAAAAAGGTGCTATTCATAGATTAGGTCACACATAACCAGGGGTAGACGGTTCACAAAGTGTGACACACAAGGGCAGATTCTACTGCAAATTTTTAAGTGTTTTACTTTGCCTCACCAGTGAGGCCCACCAAGGCGATGTGGCATGGAGGGGTCACAAAGTCATGAAAGTATTTAAAAATAAAGTGAAAGTGTTTAAAAATAAAGTGAAAGTGTTTAAAAATAAAGTGAAATTTTAAGAGCCAATAACATTAATCAATACCTTTTGATGTGGATCATTTTCAACCTTCTCCATGATTTTATCGGGAGGTTTGTTTTCAAAGATTTTGTAATTTTCTACAATTTTAGCAGCCTCTTCTGGACTCCATGCTAGCATGAGAGTCATGTCTGTCAACAGGCATATTCTGGTTAAATTCTTTAAAGGGGTGTGTGGGTCCTTCAAATCAACCTAAAAATTGGCATGAGTTGTTTTAATTAAAAGTGACTAAAAATAATATTTAAAAATTATTTATAACAGGAATCTTTTTCTGCTCATTGTCAACAGCAATCTTTGTAAGAAAAAAGCAAGAAAAGAATTTTTTTGAGAAAATGCAAATGCATGTCTCGTCTCAAAACCTGTACAAATTCCCATGCCATTTTTAAATTGCTGTTTGTTGGCATGATAGTAGGTTTTAGTATAATAATAGAAATTTTAAGAGGAAAATGTAATGACATTTTATTCATGTTAACAACAAAATATTGACTTACCTGCACTAACAAGACTCGAAGTTCATACTTTTTACCCAGCTCTTTTAACCTGTTGTTTATATAATCTGGATTCATATTATGATACCGTAATGAAAGGAACAATAAACAAATAGTTTTACCAACTTCATAGTCTGGTATTATATCATCATACTCCCAGGGGACACTGGTTATAAATTTCAATAATGGATTGCCTCTCTGAAACAATAATATAACTATGTAGGTTTTTTTTTGTAAGCATGAAACTATTGTATCATCATTATCAGTCTTTCGCAGTTCACTGCGAAACTATTGTATATTGAGTTTAAGTAAAGATCCTATTAATAATTAATTTACTTACCCACCTGCTTCTGATTTACTAAGACACAGTGAGTTTTGGATGAAGATGGCTTACTCGTTCCCTCTTTAGATTGACTGTCTGACTTTGAAGTAGATGTACCTGCAGAAATTAGTAAAATGTAGTTGAAATTCATAATAAATTATTTAAAATAGTTTCAAATAGGTAATGTGCAAGGAACATACTTGGTTCAGATGTTTGTAAATTATCTTTTGATTCTAGTTTTGGTTGTTTAGGCGATGTGGGCTCACTGATTTCTGCCAATAAATCATCGAATCCATCTTCCATATCCATTTTCGCCTTTGCAAATATTACGGAGTAAAATCTTAATTATAACACTTGCTTCTCTCGAATGGGGCGCCAAATGCCCAAATAAATGAAATAAATATTTTTTTGAGAAATCAAAATGACACATGTCAGCTGAGATCAGTTCAGTAACATGTACACTTGATAAAATCAGAGACGCACATCTTAATGAACACATGTCAGTGATTTATGTACGCTTAAATTAAGACAAAGTAAATGTTAATTTATATGGTATACATTTGAAGTCTATTAAACAATGATCTCCCATAAAACAGTTAAACTTGTGGAAAAAGACGTTAAAGAATAGAATAACTGGACCTACTAAAATTCTGAACTTTCTGAACGATAGCATCGTGTCAGCGGTAAACTGTCAAACGTCAACGTCAACAACATTTTGATTTTTGCAGTTTTGCACTAATTCGCAGAAATTTGACCACACTTTTCATTTGCTCCATTTTTTCTTTGTTATTTTTGCAAGGTTTTCCAATAATTTATGTAATATTAATTACTCAACATATTCAACTACAAACATACCTTATGATTACTGCGGTAATTTGCTGTTGTAACTTAATTTAACAAAACATAAACAATGCATTAAGTTCCAATAACATGAGTAATTTCGCCGGGTTAAACAAATCCAAAAGAAATTGTGACTTCGAAGAAGATGAAGTATTTGACGACTCCTCATTCTTGGCCAAGTTTGATAACTCATCCTTTAAAGAAACTGGGGCTAATGATATTATTAATGAATCCAACAACAGAAGTGGACTTAACATAAGGTAATCATAGGTATTAGCATAGCCTTATATTAACGTTAGCCTTTATACGAGTACATTAATTAAAAGGATAATTTCTGACCCATTTATTTACTCTAATTTATAATTTGCTATTTTTATAGTGCTTTGTGCTGTGATGAGGAAATCAGTGGTTATGACAAACAGACAGGCAAGACATGGATCTATCCAACAAACTACCCGGTGCGAGATTATCAGTTCAACATCATTAAAGCTGCCATACAAAAGAATACACTTGTAAGTCCTTTATTTTATCCTTATTCTAGATATGACAATAATTCATTTCATACCTAAACACCAACTTTTTTTTAGCACTTCAAAATTCAACCTAGCTTTTGGACCTCACGACCACTTTCCATCAGGTGGAGTGAGGTCATCCTGAAAGCACTTCTTAAAAAGAATTAAGAACAAATGATTAAAGCTATTTTGCACTAAGATAAAATTAAAAATCTTTTCTTTCTTTACTTGTTAAAATATAATTAAATGATGTTTGTAATATTTAATCATTAAATTAACATAATGTAATTTATAGCATATAAAAGTTTACCCAAACAATTTACTTATGATTTGTTTATAGGTAAGTCTGCCAACTGGTTTAGGGAAAACCTTTATAGCTGCAGTGATTATGTACAACTTCTACCGCTGGTATCCGGTTGGCAAGATAATCTTCACTGCCCCCACAAGGCCATTGGTGGCTCAGCAGATTGAGGCATGCTATGATATCATAGCTATCCCTCCAAATGACACCATTGAGATGACAGGTTTGTTTGACTACTTTTACTGGGTATGCCGCAAAGGATATTAATAGTATAAACTAGATGTGCCAGCGGCGACACACGGACTTCCATAAAACGGTGCCCAAATTTTAAGTTAGACCTCTAGCAATACAATGGTGAAAACCACATTCAATTCCATGTAGAAATTTTTGCATGATGCACATTCAAACATAGAAATAAGGACGGACGGACAGTAGATGTTGATGGAACGTGTGTCTGTTAAACCTGTAAAACATTATTTATTTGCATAAGTTTTAAAACTAAAATGTGTGATATTTTGAACCTATTTATTAGTTTGAACAACTGAAGTTATGGAGACCAAAAAAGGGTATTATTTATCTAAGTATATTGTGAAAAGCTCGCATACATAAAAAGATAATATATACCTACAGTCAGTTTTTTCAAAATCAACATCTAAGTAAAAACAATCAAGTGTTGATGTAAAATTTCTAGGGCACATGCAAGTTAATACAAGGAAGCAACACTGGCAAAGCAAAAGAGTGTTCTTCGCAACACCTCAAGTGATATACAATGACATCAAGTCCGGCATATGTCCAGGCGACAAAATACGGTGCCTGGTGATTGATGAGGCCCACAAGGCCAGAGGGAACTACGCCTATTGTCAGATAGTGTCCTCTCTGACAGACATGGGGCATAAAACTTATAGGATACTGGCATTGTCCGCCACTCCAGGGAGTAAAGTTGAAGATGTCATCAATGTGAGTAGTATTTTGCAATTACTTGCCTATCAATGTAATACAGGGGTTCTCCAAGTGCCACAGAGCTATGGGGCGCTATGGAAGTTGGCGCCCCTGCCAATATCCACAGCTCGATTTTATGACATTGACTTACAATCCTAAGCTTATGTAGCTAATTATTATCACATCTTTTAGTGAGGTCGCCTTCAGAAAATTGCTCAACGAATAAGTACGCCATCACAAAAAATAAAAGTTGGGAATCCCTAATCTAATAAATTAACAATTGAAAATTTCAGATTATTGTGTTGTATTTTCTAATGTGTATAAATTAAAAGTACAATTTAAAGTATTTTAGGTCATTTGTAATGTTTTAATAGATAATTATTATTTAAATATCTATAAATTACTACACAGGTTGTAAAAAGTCTGAACATAGCACACCTGGAGTTAAGGACAGAGAACTGCATCGATGTGGCGCCATACAGCCACTCTCGGAAGATCAATACAGTTGTCATACAGCTGGGGCCAGAGCTAACTCAACTTAGGCAGCAGTATGTTGAGGTGAGATCGACTTCCCATCATAATATTTTGTAGCATCATCATCATCATCAGCCTATTGCAGTCCACTGCTGGACATAGGCCTCTCCAGTTGCTCGCCCCCTTGGGCAAACTTCTAGAGGATATACCCATAATCGCCACGCTGGGCAGGCGGGTTGGCGATCGCAGGGCGTAGCTTCTTGCTCCTATGACGCTGCTGCCCGTCATCGGCCTGTGGTATTTAGCTACGCCTTCTATCGTGATGGTTTTACCGCCACCATTCGGTTTGCCAGAGCCTCGTTTGTTGTTCGGCAGGATGCACCACGGGCAGGTGAGGATGGCTTGGAGCGAAAAGGTGATAAGTCGCTCCCTTACATCCCCTAATAAAATTAAATAATAAAGCTTAAATACACTACCCAATATAATCCACTGTAGTCAAATTCTGTCCGCACACACAAGTGTCTCAGCTTCTTGATTCTGTACTTCTGATTTATTAGGAATAGGAACATTTTAGAACCTTATAATTCCAACTTCCATTTTACTAACACTATGTGGTAATGTGGGCTGATGATGATGATGATGATGATGATGTGGTAAGTATATCTCACATCCAAATATTTCCTCATTACATTGCCTTCTATTGTTTTTAATCATCATTATCAGGCTACAAAACCCCTTTGCATTGTATTTAATAACAACATTATTAATTTTCAGATTTTAGATAGCTACGCTCGTCGTTTGAAACAGTTCAATATACTCCCGCAGAACCTCGGAAACTTGTCTAAGGGGCGAGTTGTAATGCTGTATAAGGAATACCAAACCAAAGATAGGAGCGCAAGGTGTGACTATTTAAATTTTAGTTTGCTTTTTTCCATCTGCCACCAAAAACTAAAAACAAGCATATAAAATTATTTTGCCATGTTGGTCTTTGTGTGGGGAAGAAACACTGCACTGGGGTGAATTTTGCCACCATTGTTGTTTAAAAAGCATCTCTTTTACCATTACAAGTTGCTGTAAAATGTTATATATCTTTAATAAAAATTCTCCTTTCCTCGAGAGGTCTGCACCTCTCGAAGCATAAGCGTGAGACAAGCGCCGCAGCGTCTCCACCAAATAGAATATACTTTACATAGCTAATAAATAAAAAAATACTTTACACTTACTTTACTATGTCTGTTTGTATTGGTCTGGGTGTTTTCTATGTATAATATGTATTTATTTACAAAAAAAAAATGTATCTAAGTAAGTTTATCAGTTGTCTAGTACCCACAGTACAAGCTTCGGCTTAGTTTGGGGCTAGGTGGCGCTGTGTGGCCCAGCGTGGCATGTCTTGGGTTATTTATTTTAATTTTATTTTACATGCCTACCTATTCAAGTACCATCAGCATCACTTGAATTTTCTCTGTTTTGTGTATGATGTAATGCTATGCTAAATAAAAATGTATTCTATTATGCTAGGCATCCTCAACACAACTACATAATGAAGGACTTCACACTCCTCATCGCGCTATACCACGGGCTAGAACTGCTTGTAAAGCACGGGTCGCGGGTATTCCTCAACTTCTTTGACGAACACCCGGAGAAGTCCTGGATCCAGGCCGACGACCGGCTCACGGCGTTGCTGGAGCGTCTCCGGGATGACTTGGGAGTCAACCCCATGGCTTTGGACAGGAGCATCCTGCCCGATGGCACGATTCCTGAAGTAAGTGGTTTTGGCTCCTTTATTTCTTACTCGGCAAATAGCTTTTTCTTAATCTACCCATGTAATATAGAATACAGTTATGTACTTGGATAAGAGCATACTGCAATATGTAGATTTTATTACTGTTGTTTTAATACTTTAAAAATAAATATAAAATGGAACGGCGCTTATAAAAGATTTTTATGTGCATTAGTAATGTTGCAGGAATACATGAAATGTACGCACAAAAAGATACAAGATAGGGCTATCTGTTTTATTTTCTATCAGGGACTGAAGGCACTTCTGTTTTAATCACTGCTAATTCTTCTGCTTTATGCTGCTGCTGGTATAAATAAATAGAGCATCATTGTTGATCATTTACAGAGTTACTATTTATGATTTAGTCTTTCATTATAGTCTTTTTTATTATTTGTTTTTAGATGCCAAAAAACTTGTGCTTTGGACATCCAAAATTTTACAGGCTGAAAGAAATCATGGTAGAACACTTTACTAGAGCCAAGAAAAATGGACAAGACACCAGAGCGATTGGTAAGGAGAAAAGTAATTCTTAGTATGTAGTACTCATTCATCATCATCATCAGCCTATCGCAGTCCACTGCCGGACATAGGCCTCTCCAGTTGCTCGCTACCTAGGGCAAACATCAGGAGGATATACCCATAATCGCCACGCTGGGCAGGCGGGTTGGCGATCGCAGGGCGTAGCTTCTCGCTCCGGTGACGCTGCTGCCCGTCATCGGTCTATGGTATTTAGCTACGTCTTCAATTGTGATGGTTATACCGCCACCAGTCGGTTGCCAGCGCCTCGTTTGTTATTCGGCAGGATGCACCACGGGCAGGTGAGGTTGGCTTGGAGTGGAAAGATGATAGGCCGCTCCCTTACATCCCCAGCAGCAATTCCAGTACTCATTGGAATTGCTATTGTTCTCGATAAAAGCATCTTCCCGAACCCGGCGGTAGAATCATTTCTATTTGTACTAGTGATTTATAAGAGCTCAATTGAAGATTAATCAAGATTTTCCTATTCTATTCTAGTATTCTGCGAGTACCGTGAGAGTGTGAACTTGGTTCACTGCCTACTCCTCCAGTGCCGTCCTCTCATCACTCCCCAGATGTTCGTCGGACAAGGCGCTTCGGGTAAGGAAGCTTCTATATTATACTAAGTAGCCTAGTCTTGATATAAATAATGCATCATTACTTTTCTGTCTACACTCTCTACACCTTTTAATAGGTGGAACTCTGACAAGAGACATTGAGCGCGTTATTATGCTGCGGTCACACATTGGATTCAACCTTGCGTCCAATCACTGTCCAATGCCCAATACTAACGCGCACAATGTCTTCATTGTGTCAAAGTACCGATACACGCATTGGTGCATTGGGCGCAAAACGTTACGTTGGTGCAAATATCTCCAATGTGTGGCCGCGGCTTTGGGCATTGGACAGTGATTGGACGCAAAGTTGAATCCAATGTGTGGCCGCGCCTTTAGATTTTGAAGTTTAATAGGGAATATGCATGACTTTTTTTATGGATTTATTAGATCTTTTATCTTCCAGATTTATTTATTTATTTATTTATTTATTTATTCTCAAACATTTTACAAGCTAACAGAGATACTCCAAAGCGCTTATAAAATAAGTTTCAAAGGTAATTACATATAAATTAGTTAGTAGTCAATTAGGTAATGCAATAGATTAATGGAACAATAAAATTTCAAATAGGTACATCCACAGATTACCCCCAATAGATACCGCATGTTCGGCATTTTGCTTTGAGTTTCGCGAGTCAATTTCAGGTGGTATGGAAGGGTGTGCGGGGGACGTAACTCATTTCTCAAGTGATGTACATTTGTATTGTGCAATGTCGATAATTTTATCGAAAAATTACCAATCAGGTATATTAGACTAGATTATGTCTGTATCACCTTTTCAGTATTTTGTGCAATACTGGATATTTATCTATGTATGTATATAAATATATGTTTATATATGTCACCGGAAAATAGCAAGAATCGTAAGTTGATCAATTTCCTAGGTAGTTGATTATCTTTCGGAATATAACAAACGGTAGTGGAAATGTATTATTTAACGCAATGGATTTCAGTTAGTTAATCAACTTACGGTAGCCTGACAGTCATTTAATAATTTACGATTTTGACACAAGTAAAATCGTCCTCAAATGGGCCAATCGTTGCTCAATGTACTATTTAACGGTGCACTATTACCCGTAACTTAATATAATGTTCCCTGATTGGTTGCCGGGATAACGCCACGTGAGCCATTGAACCAATCAACGTTCACCTCACCTTCGTCGGATGATTTTACTGCAAGATCCCGTAAAATGATCAATTTACTAAAATACATACGTTAAATAATACATTTCAACTGCCGTTTTGACATTATAAGTATATTCAAATGAGTATAGTTATAAATATGGTTAGGTGAAGTAATCACAGCAGTTTTCATTTACTCGTCTTCTATCCTTCATACATTGAAAACTATCCTATGTAAATGTCTCTAACAGCAGGGTGCGGCATTTGTCCATTTTAATGTTCTCTCAGGACACTTTGGAAATCTAAAGTAGAAACACTAAAATTTTTCTCATCTTGCATTATCGATATACTTGAGAGTAATACATTGTAACACTATTGTCAAACGTGTCTATGCTAGAAAGGGATAAAAATAGTGAAATTGGTAATGAAAGAAAGGGATCATGAAAAAAGACATCAACGCGAGCTAACATCTGTCAAATATTTTCCATCGTAACTTGAGCTCCGGCGCCAAGGAGTTCAATACTAAGATTCATACGTTTATGTTCTACAAACTATTAAAAGTGTCTCCGATACACACGGGTCTGACTTCTGGTCAGTACTGACCGTGGTACTGACGCACTTTAAGCGCATGCGTATTTCGCGCCTGCATTGCATTGATGTATTACCTCTCGCGCGATATCTTAAGTGCGGTATCTATTGGAGATATCTGTGGGTACATCATACAAAAAAAAGCAATTTTGTTTAAATCATGGTCAAGTTAAAAGTTAGTACATAAAAAAAAAAAACATCATAATACAGAACATGTCACTATTTTAAAATAAAATTAAACAATGTCAAATAATTAAAGTCAAATAATGTCAAATCGAATAAATGTCAAATCAAATAAATGTCAATCCGTCGCAATCTCGTTCAAAATAATCCAAAATGTATAAAATAGATGTCGTAGGGTGTCAGCAAATAAATCGACCTCATAGTGCCGAGCAAGAATGTCCCCGATAGTTCGCAAAGCGCGGGTAGTGGGTGCGTGCCGCGCGCGCTCGGTGCGCACGGCAGGCAACGCCAGTAGGCGAGGTCTGCGGCGCGGCGCGACCAGCCCCGCGGCGTCCCATGAGATTGAGGGAACGATAATGTGGAATTCGGCTAATATGCGCGGACTATCAATCCTGTGGTGAATTATCGAAAGATAATGAATTATTGAAAGCATGGCTCTTCTTAGTTGTAGGGTATCCATTCCCACCATTCCCGTAACGAAAAGTGACGGATATAGGTACGGATAGTACCCGTACATTTTTTTATAGAGCCATCTTGCAAATTTACGTTGAACCCTTTCAACCATGAGTACATATTTGACCTCATAGGGACTCCAAACAATTGCCCCATATTCAAGCTTGCTGCGAACGTATGCAGAAAAAAGTACTTTAGCTACCATAGTATTGTCAAACTGAGATGCCGTTCTAACAACAAAACCCAACATCCTATGTGCCTTCTTACAACTATATATTATGTGCGTGTGAAAATCTAATTTACTGTCCAATATTAAGCCTAAATCCCTAATGTCATATACTCTTTCCATAGGAGCGTCAGATAAGTTGTAATTATGTAATATAGGTTTCGATTTGCGTGAAAATGTGATAACCTTGCATTTAAGAGCATTAAAGGGGAGATGGTTGTCTTGACTCCATTGACAAACAGAATCAATATCCCTCTGTAGAGCTAAAGCGTCTTCTTCGCTATTAATGCCTAAACATATCTTCAGGTCATCAGCAAACAGGAGACATTCAGAAGTAGACACCGTTTCCGGTAAATCATTGATAAAGATCAAGAAAAGGGTTGGCCCTAAAGTGCTACCCTGACTCACCCCTGATCTTGTAAAGTATTGACTAGACTCAAAGCCATTTAATCGAATATATTGAGACCGATTATTTAAGTAGTCTGAGAAAAAATTGAGAAGCTTGGGGGTGAACCCAAACAATGCCAACTTCTCCAACAACTTATCGTTATCAACCAAATCGAAAGCCTTTTTAAAATCAAAATAGGCTGCGTCGACCTGTTGCCCACAATCCATTCGGCTCTGTACATAATCCACATGCGCAATTAAGTTTGTCGTGGTGGAGCGCGCTCGCCTAAAACCGTGTTGGCTATCATGTAATAGGTGATTGATCTGATTAGTAACTTGCTCGTTAAGTATTGCTTCAAAGATTTTAGCAAAGACGGATAGAACTGCGATCGGCCTAAAACAAGATACATCTGTGCCTCCATCTCCTTTCGGGATGGGTGTGACTCTCGATATTTTCCAACTTTCCGGATATTTTGACACGGTTAGCGCAAGATTATAAATATACAGGAGAGGCGTGGCTAGAACCGAAACGCAATCCTTTGCTAGAAAAACGGGGATACCATCAGGTCCACCAGACGAACGTGGCTTTAGTCGTCTAGTCGCCTTAAGAAGATCAGTCTCCCCGACTGCCAAAATTTCAATTGAAGTTGCGTCACGACAGCTATGAGCAACCTGTGCAGCCTGGGTATAGTCCAACATGGGAACATCGTTATGGAACACCGATGCAAAATAAGCAGCAAAAGCGTCAGCTGCGGCTTGTCCCTCAACTTCTGTATCACCAGATGTGAACGCGTTACATTGCTTCCTATCCCTTTTCCTATCCTTAATATACTCCCAGAACTTAACTGGATTGTCGATGATGTTTTTCTGTACTGATTTAATGTAATGCCGATATTCGTTGTCAATCATTTTTTTTACTTTCTCCCTATAGTAAATGAACATTTGCTTATTAAATTCTTTGCCTTCCTTTTTAAATCTCTTGTGATGAAAGTGTTTATTCTGAATATTTTTTATAATTTCCGCATTATACCATTTAGGATAGACGTACCTTTTTGCATTTCCTGAGGGACGATTTTTTATGGGTACAAAATGGCCAATACATTCGTTAAGTTTGTTGTAGAACAACTGGACAGCACAATCCACATCAGTAAATGTTAATAATTCAGACCAATCTGATTTCCTGAGCGCCTCGTACAACCCCTGGAAGTCTGCCTTACGCCAATTCCATTCGGGAGTAATTCCTAAACCAGGTGGTGGTTGTTGCGAGTCAAATCGATCATTAGATATAACGATTGACGGAAGCTCGATAACTATGTCGAGTGGTGGGTGATAATTATCGACATTCACCAAGGGATCCATGCTAACAGATACTACCAAACAACCAGGTTCAAAATTGCTCAACACCAGGTCCAAAATACCGCCATGACTGTTAACTACATTATTACATTGGTGTAGCGAACAGAAGTCACAAAACATGTCAAATTGGTTTTTTACATGAACACTACATGAATTCAAATTGAAATCACCTATTATAAGTACATTAATATCAGAATAACAACAAATTACATTTTCAATACATGTCAAAACATTGAGATATTGATCATCGTTATAACTGGGGGGCAGATACACGACACCACATAGAATTTTGACTTTTTTCAAGGACACAATAGCAAATATTAGTTCTTTGTCATCAGTCATATTGGGGATTCCATTAACTTGACGGATACTATGGCAATCGGGAATCGCGAGCAACACACCTCCCCATCCAACGTCACCTACTCTGTCTTTACGCATAACATGATATCCAGGCGGGAATAGTTCTCCGTCAGATACAGAACTGTTCAGAAAGGTCTCTGTTAGGGCTATTATGTCGTATCTACTTCTCAAGACATTATTGTTGAACACATGAGTTTTAGAGCGAAGACCTCTAACGTTTTGGTAGGCTATACTGAGCTTATAGGGTCGGCGTTTGCGTGTTTTAGACTTTGACTCGAAAATTATGCCGCCATGGTTTTACACATATGTCCTCAGCCCAGTTTTCAGCTGCCATAACCATGTCTGCATTCTTCAGATACATAAATGTCGAAGAATTTTTAAACTATCTTTTCTATTAAGCGAGTTATAAAGTGTTAAAGTTATTGCTTAGACAGAGATCCGACGTGGCGGATGACGTCACGTACCGTGCGCGCCATACAAACTCCATAGAAAAATCTGTTTCGCGTGAGAGAGCGACGGATATATTTACTTTCAACGACTGTATCTCGCCCATTTTTCAGCCAATTTTGATTTTGTTTTCACTGTTCGTAGTATATTTTTATCTATTTTACGATAAATTAGTAAATACATCAAACTATTTTTCATGCATATTCCCTATTGTGTTCTGTCAATTTACCTGTGAAGAAAGATTTTACTTTTTTTTTTTCAGGCAAAGACGGCAAAGCGGTCGTGTCTCAGAAGCAGCAGCTGCGCGTGATGCGGTCATTCCGCGAGGGCGGCTGCAACGCGCTGGTGGCGACGTGCGTGGCGGAGGAGGGACTCGACGTGGGCTCCGTCGACCTCATCATCTGCTTCGACATATCCTCGCGCTCGCCCATACGACTGGTGCAGAGGTAAGACTACCAGGTGCCGCTGGATAAACCAGGAAAGGTATCTCAGTCACCTTCAACGGACAGACTGGATTGGACTGGAGACTGGGTACTAAGGACAGAACGGACAACCAATAACGATCACTTACGGATCCATCAATTTGTGAGAGTCAAAATGGAGGGTGTACCATAATGGATTAAATTACACCGGTGACCAAAAAAATTTACCTTTTATGTACTATTATGTACCTCGCTCTAAAAAACTTGTACTTTCTTCAACACGGAGTTATTACGAAATTAAAATACACCCGCCATCTTGCTGTCAAGATGGCGGGTGTACTATCGCGAATCGAGTTTTTGATGGAATGATTTTTCTTGTGAATAGATGCGGTCGAACGGGTCGCGAACGTGGCGGTCAAGTGCACATTTTGGTCACAGAGGGTCGGGAGCATCAGGTAACTACTAAATAAATAACCCAAGACATGCCACGCTGGGGCACACAACGCCACCTAGCCCCAAACTAAGCCGAAGCTTGTACTATGGGTACTAGACAACTGATAAACTTACTTAGATACGTTTTTGTTTGTAAATAAATACATATTATACATAGAAAACACCTAGAACAATACAAACAGACATGTTCATGAACACAAATGTTTGTACTGTGCGGGAATCGAACCCACGACCCTTGGCTCAGTAGGCAGGAGTCACTACCAATTGAGCCACTGAGTCATCCTATAATTAATTAATTGAAATTGTAAAGGGAGCGACTATGGGTTTTTCCTATCATATTTTCGCTCCAAGCCGGAGAGTTCATCTGCCCGTGGTGCGTCCTGCTGAATAACAGACGAAGCTCTGGCAACTGAAAATTGAATATTAGATTTTATAATTTCTATATCCATTGTCGAACTAACGTCATCAGTCATTAGTGTAACAATTTCACACATGTATTTTATGCTTAATTTTCTCCATAGTTTCACTTACTACTCTTTTAGTAGTGCTTATGTATGTAGATATTTTATAATTATACTAGCTGTGCTCGCGACTTCGTCCGCGTGGAATAGTTAATTTTTCCCCGTTTTTTTTCACATTTTCCATCATTTCTTCGCTCCTAATAGTTGCAGCGCGATGTTTTATAGCCTAAAGCATTCCTCGATAAATGTTCTATTCAACACAAAAAGAATTTTTCAATTCGGACCAGTAGTTCCTGAGATTAGCGCGTTCAAACAAACAAACAAACAAACAAACAAACTCTTCAGCTTTATAATATTAGTTAAGATATTAAGTATGTATGTTATGGACCAAGTGATTAATGCGGGCATTATTTATAATGCTAGGGCATTATGAATAATGTCAAATTCTATTGGGCAAAGTGATAATTACTATCTAAACTTCATTATTTATCACATTGGCCGGTCATTATTGTATTGCTACTTGGCAATTAGGCAATTTGATAATAAAGCAAAGGGGAGCGATGTATCCGGTAATGTTTTTTTTTAACCGACTGCGAAA
Organism: Conogethes punctiferalis; assembly: GCA_031163375.1. NCBI lineage: Eukaryota > Metazoa > Arthropoda > Insecta > Lepidoptera > Crambidae > Conogethes > Conogethes punctiferalis. The sequence continues at coordinate 14,443,674 of CM062083.1, read as the reverse complement.
AAGGAGGAGGTTCTTAATTCGTCTGTATGTATAATTTTTTATGTATGTTCACCGATATTTCCGTCAATTATATGTAGATGGATGTCAAAAAATTTTTTTTGTTCGACAGAAGACACTTCCGCGGTGGTCCCATTATCACCAAGTCAGGATATGATGATGGTATCCGGAAGAAATTGAGGGCAACAACCAAAGTTGTATGCTCATATGGTGAATTTGTTACGTAATCATATCCTACTCAGGCATATGCTTCCGGGCGTCAACATCTGGTGCTGATGATGAAGCCATAGAACATCTTAACGGTTAGGATATAGGGGACAGTACTGCCATTGGTCGATGGGAACTAGGTAGTAGTATGTACTTATGCAGGGCTAATAAGGCAGCTGATTTGACAAGTAATTTGCTTGATTCTACATCGCAACTTTTCACTTGACTTAAAGCAATTTTTTTCTTTCCTAAGTAAACTCTTAAGCCGAGTAGGTATTACTACTGAGTGCGTCATCTTGGAGCAGTCAGAAGTAATGTCTGGCCTGTGTATCACATACACATTATTATTATATTATCTCAGGAGTGGATGAGCTTGTGCCCCCACGCAAGCCTTACAGAGGACCAGGAGACTGCGAAATAGTTATAAAATATGTTTTTATTACTTTGCCCAAAGGGTGATAAACAATATTTATAATGCCCGATCAATTTGATTATTTTAATAATGATTATCAAATTGCCCTCTCATATTGGCCATTTATCAGAATGCCCGGGCATTATATATAATGCTACATTTATCACTTGGTCCATAACATGTATATATATATTATTAGTATGTAGGTATGATTAAATTTATGTATGTATTATTAACTATTCTTATCTATCATAAATTATGATTTAGTTGATGGTCCACCCACCCTCTCTTTTGACTATCCTCTACCCTAAGGTTGCCTGGAAGAGATCGCTTACAGCGATAAGGCCGCCTATATTGTACAACAAAATGTCTACTGTACCTAATTCCATGTAAATTGTTTGGTGTGCAATAATGAATATATCTATCTATCTAGTGATGACTTACCTCAGATGACCTTCAAGCCCGTTAGCTAACTAAAACATGTTTAAACATGTTCTTACTTTGCCAGACGCTCCTAGACTGTATAAGACAACGCGACGGCCTCAACAAGAGGATCCAACAGTCCAAAGAGGTCGAGAGCAACTTGTTCAAGCGCAACCCTCGCATGATGCCGCACGACCACACGCCCGTCTGCCAAAAGATGTTCATCACAGTGGCCAAGAAGACAGACCCCAAGACGAAGGGGAAAGACGCGGATAAGGGGAAAAAGGTAAGTGCTTTTATTGTAATTAGGAGTTAAACGTGTATGTGATGGGATGTAAGGGAGCGACCTATCATCATTTCGCTCCAAGCTAACCTCAACTGCCTGTGGTGCATCCTGCCGAATAGCAAACGAGGCTCTGGCAACCGACTGGTAGCGCTATAACCATGACAGCTGAAGGCGTAGCTAAATACCACAGACCGATGACGGGCAGCAGCGTCAGCGGAGCGAGAAGCTACGCCCTGCGATCGCCAACTCTCCTGCCCAGCGTGGCGATTATGGGTATATCCTCCAGATGTTTGCCCTAAATGGCGAACAACTGGTGAGGCCTATGTCCAGCAGTGGACTGCGATGGGATGATGATGATGATGAGGAGTTAAACGTAGAGTTGTGAAAAACCTATGTTGACCTTAAGGGTTAATATTAAGATTGTTGACCAGAACCACAACATCACTGATCGAACCAAACAAAAGTATTCATAGTGTGTAGTACCGACTAACACTACTAGATGGCGCTGGGTGACACTTACATCGCGAGTGCGTTGTGATCCTACGGAAGCATATTATACGGATAAGTCTAAGTACAAATTACATGCTTTCACGCCAGCTGAGACAATTGTTTAATCTCCAGGCTTTACTTGCAACTATAGTCTGCTGCATGGTGCGTCTCTCTGAAGTTTAATATTGACCGCCACCTTATAGAGCTTACACTGATACATTTGTTACTGTGATTATCCGCCATATACGGTACGAACACCACTATTCTTAAACATTTCAGCATCTCATCTGAAGCCATTTTAATTTCCTACAACATCTATATATTTACTTATATTCTGCAGGGCCAAAAAGATCTCAGAAGCATGCTGCTAGGCAGAGCGTCTACCAGCACTTGTACATCTAACAAGGAGATTGAGGCAACAGACCTGATCAGTGAAGCACAGTTCAATGACATTTTCCCGAATGGATTCACATCCAAGAATGAACCTGAGGAACCAAAGGAATTGTGGGCTTTGAGTAAAGGTATGTCTACAAAAATACTATCTTAAATCCAATTTCAGAGAAATTTTCTCCCAAGAACACTGTGTTTGTGGAATGAGCTCCATGCCGTGGTTTTGTCTGGGGAATACAGTATGAGGCACTTCAAGCCTAAGGTAAATAAATAACCCAAGACATGCCACACTGGGCCATATTTCGCCATCTAGCCCCAAACTAAGCCGAAGCTTGTACTATGGGTACTAGACTGATGATATTTTTTTTTTATGTACTTATTACCGACCCTTGGCTCAGAAGGCAAAGGTCACTACCAAATGAGCCACCGAGCAAGTCAAAGTGAATAGATTTTAAAAAGTGATTAAAGCGCGTGGTGTTACAGGCGTTCAAGGGCTGCGGTAACCTAAATTTTGCCAACTCACTGCTATGAAAAAACCTATATTTTATTGATAACATGTTGTATCAGAAGCCGTCCGCGGTCTAATTTATACAATTTCTAACAATCTAAAATTATTTTCCATCGTATTTATTTTAGAAAGAATAAAATCTATATCCATTACCGACGACACAAGGTATGCTCAGCACTCAAAGTGGCTAGAGTGGCAGCGGACTCTGCAGAGAACAATCAACATCGATCACTCCAAAGACACAGAACTACTGACTTCATTGCTACAGTACAGCGACGCGAAACGATTCGATATGCCGGCGTCTACGCAGAATCCTAGTGAGTACAACGACTAAGCTACAATTAACTCGTCAAGCGTCTATCGAGCGAATACGGCCTCGAAACAATAATTTTAATTTGCAGACCTACAGGAATCATTTGTAGAGTAGTCGAAATCGCAACTACCGCCGCCCTATGAAACGTCACTTTTGACGTTTAATTTTGACATTATGTTTTACACTAAAGCCCCCATATCAATGTCACTTGCCTTATGATAGTAGATAAGTAGATCTATTTATTTATTTATTTATTTAATCTTTATTGCACAATTATAACAGTGTACAAAAGGCGGACTTAATGCCGCATAGGCATTCTCTACCAGTCAACCATTGGGCTAAGCAGAAATAAAATGTAATCTATGACTCCGTGAACACGAAAAAATGCAACTGTTATATACTATTCACCCAAGTCGTGCAAGAATGAATGTAGATGACTTCATTTAATTAAATGACATTAAAGTTATTTAGACGCTAATTATAATTTGAAAAAAATCTAAACGTTTTAATACATACTTGATTAACTGTGTCTATGTTATATTACAGCATTCCATACGCAGGACATGGCAACACAAAATCTTCAACCGTCACCAGTGAAGTCAAAACCTAAACAGAAAAAGGCAAAACCAGCTTTAATTAAATCGCCTGTGAAAGTAGCGAAATCACCAAGCAAGAAAGACGGCGACATCAGAGCCCTTTTCAGTACTGCCACAAAGTCCACTAAAAGTTACACGAAATTGATAAACGACTTAGGTATTCCTAATAATGGTACCATGTCTACCCGACTTATAAACTTGCTAGTCGATCTCAGTTTGGATAACACTAATGTAGAAAGAGCATGCTACATTTGCCAAAACATCTGTGACTGCACTTTATTGAGTAATATTAGGAAATGCAGAAGAAAACAAACGTTCACGCTAAATTTTATCATTGACCCGAAGTTACCTAATATTGATTTGATTGACGATATTGATGCAGATTCTTTATTGACGAGTATTAAAAATAAAAGTATGGACTTTGTTGAAAATCTTCATGATACTGTGTCGCATCGAGAAGAAAAAAAATTAACTAATGAAAATCATAATACAAGCAACAACTTTGATCTAGAATTCGATTTCGGTTCCCCTGAACATAGTGTCCAAGCTGAAGTGAAGACGCCAGAAAAGTGTCACACTGATGTAAAAATCGATAATAAAAATTTCGATCTCGAATTTGATTTTGATTCAATTGACAATTTCGATGTGGCAGATGATAAAGTGGCGAAATCACCACATCACCATTCAGATACAGCAGTGATGATTGAGAATACAGAGAAGAAATTCGAGATCGGTGATATAGAGGATATATTTGCTGAAAGTAGTCCCGAAGAAACTCCCGTTAAAAAGGAAAACTTAAATGAAAAACAAAATGAACCCAAAGAAACGTTAGGTTTCTTTGGTTTGGACAGTATCGATGATATATTTGCAGATGATGATGACGACGACTGTTCTGAGAAAAAAAATGGAGAAACTGCTAAAAATACTTCCCTCGAATTGAATAATGATAATCAAAAGATCGATATTGCGGCAAAAGATACAAAATCAAATAACGAAATTTTAGAACAGCCTTTGTATCCCGTCAGTCCATCAATATTATCCGGCAGAGTGAGACATATTCCCACTTCACCTATACTTTGTACTCAAAGTAGAAAATTTAAACTTAGTACCAAAAAACCAAATCCAAGTAGTTCTACGCCGATATTAAGTGCCAGGAGACAATTGATAACAGATCATATAGATGTTGAAACTCCAGTGACAGATAAAAAATCAATAACGAGAACTAGTATAAACGATAGCAAAGATAAAAGTATGTTTACTATTACTCAACTTGTAAATATGATAAATAAAACAGATAGCGAGTCCATTTTAAACCAAACCAACGTTTGTGGTATAAGTAATGGTAAGATTCCTGTTAATTACGATGAGGAAAGGAGTACATCCCCCATTTTACTAACACAAGCAGACAGAAAGAAAGCTAAAGAAGCTGAACTTCGGAATAGTAAAAAGGTTTCTACGACGCCTTTAGTCAAAAGTACAAGTCTCATAATATTAGACAGTGATAGTGACTCTAATGATACACAGTTGTATGATGTAAATGATGATGAAATAACTGAAGTGAAAAAAGTGGAAACTTTTGTAGCAAATGAGAGTAATGCCATAAGCCCGGTAAACGGTAAAAGAAAACTGGATATTGATGACGATGATTTCGTAGCTGCTTCGCCATATTTTAATAAGAAGCCTAAGTTGGATAAAAATGACACCAAACCGCTGACTTTGCAGGAAAAGGTCTTAGCCGCTCTCACTTCCAATAAGGCTGATAATTTCAGCAACAATCATGTAATTAATTTTAGTGTCTCCCCCAGAAAAATATTTTCGCAGAAAGAAAACAAAGACCCGCAGTTTCTGAATGGGGATACACAATGTTTTAGTGATGATGAGAAAGAGAGTTTCCAAAAGAATAAACTAGATATGTTGCAAATGTTTAGGAGAGATAGCACAGTGAAAAGCCCCAAAGATAAATTTAATAGCTTAATGTCGAATAATGCACCCAAAAGTCAAAAGCGGAAAATTACATTTGATGACAGCGATGACGATTTTGTCGATGACAAGTTCAGTCGCAAGCAGAAGCCGAACGGCGTCGAAAGCAAACCACCGACAGATCATAAAGCGCGAAAAGTAAGTTAGTTTTGAATTCATCTTGAGTAAAAGGCAGTTCATTTCTTTTTACGACCGACGGCTTAACATGTTCTTTTATTTATTTATTTCACATTTTTAAAATTAGTGTAATGAAAAATATGATGAACCTCTATAAGACTATTAGAAGTCGCGGGCACATCCAGTACAAATATAGATTTTTTTTTTAAATAGAGAAAGAAGCGCAAAGGCAACAGCTTCCTGGATCTTGAGGCGGCGCTGTCGTCGGACGCATCGGACAGCGGCGACGAGCTGTCGGACGACAGCGCGGGCAGCATCGCCGCCTTCATCGACGACGCGGACGCCTCGCACGCCGCGCCGGACATGCACGCGCACTACATGCGCTCCGTCAGGTAAGATATATCAATCATCATCATCATCATCAGCCTATTACAGTCCACTGCTGGACATAGGCCTCTCCAGTTGTTCGCCACTTAGAGCAAACATCTGGAGGTTATACCCATAATCGCCACGCTGGGCAGGCGGGTTGGCGATCGCAGGGCGTAGCTTCTTGCTCCGGTGACGCTGCTGCCCGTCACCGGTCTTTAGTATTTAGCTACGCCTTCAATTGTGATGGTTATACCGCCACCAGTCGGTTGCCAGCGCCTCGTTTGTTATTCGGCAGGATGCACCACGGGCAGGTGAGGTTGGCTTGGAGCGAAAAGATGATAGGCCGCTCCCTTACATCCCATGCCCCTCAATGTGATATATCAATGTCCCTCCCGAAGCCCCCCATAGGAAACGTCGTCCATGTCACGACATCACCCTCGCTATGTTGGCCGCCGCCGAACAGCTCGCGACACAAAACACTTCACGCCCTATCGTGCTATCCGTATTGTTGGGGATCAAGAGGTGACCAAGAACCTAGAACCTCTTCAGCTACGTAGAGACATTGCCAGTCTTAGTGTTCTCTATCGTCTTTACAATGGGGAATGCTCCGAAGAGTTATTCCAGCTCGTTCCATCCTCTCCTTTCCACTCCCGAACAACACGTGCTGGACAGCGTTGTCATCCGCATACCATCCAGACGATGGTGGCGCGCAACAAGAGGTTTAGTTCCTCGTTCCTGCCCCGTGCCATTAAGTCATGGAACGCCCTTCCAGCTCATGTGTTTCCTTCCTCTTAAAATCCTGGGTTCTTTAGGCGGGGCGTGAAACGGCATCTCAGTGGGCCTTCAGGGTGAGGGCGACAGGCGCAATGGGATTGTTCTATTGTGCCTGTCGACCTTACTTTTAGACCTCACGACCGCTTACCATCATGTGGAGTGAGGTCATCCTGAAAACTCTTCTTATAAAAAACCGCCAGTCTATCCTCGTTCCTACTGCGAAACCTGCGGCCCTCAACCAGTCGCCCCTCTCCTCAAAACAGCGTCCGTAGAGACCCTCCCAGCAACGCCTTATGCCGAGGTTCATGTCCATGCATAGGGCCCACTTAGCTGTGTCTATTAACTCACCTAAGAGTGAGAGCCTTCTGCTCTGCCTACAGCCCGGTGATGATGACAAGGCTGCCTTGGCTATAATCGTAGTCAGAAAATGGTCTGGTGGTATGTTTGAGTAACTTAAATATCAACATTATGTTAGAAAGGGTCACATTCCAATATTTTTTGTATGAACATAAATTATAGTATTTCTCCCAGAGTGCATTTATTTCTTCTTTTACAGAAGTCCTGTCAATGGAGTATTCAAGATACCAGAATTACCAAAGAAATACAACAACATGGATGTATTCTCTCAATATGTTGAAGAAGACAATTATGAAATGGTGGGTAAAAGGTTTTGCTTTTTTAATAACTGTAATTATTGGCCTTGCTCTGAGACCGTGCATTTTAGCTTTGTATTTTAATGGTATGTTGATTTCCATTATTACACATTTCAAGATATTAATTGTGTAACTATTTTTAACAATGTTTCATTTCACGTTACAGGACAGTTTCTGTGTCGACTCCCACATCGGGCTGACTCAAGTCAACGATGTATCCGAATTAGAATTAGCAGAGATCGTTCTAGAAGAGAAACGAAGACAGAAAAGGAAGGCGAGATCGCAACCGGATCCTCAACCGGATAACGGTGATAGTCCTATTGTTAGAAGAAGGAATAAAAACGCTAGACAGATTCATAGCGATTCTGACGACAGTAGTTAGCAAATGTGACGTCATAGGCCTTGTGTTGTCCATTATGGCGCGATGCAATAGTTTGTTATACATAACCTATGTACATACCGAAACTTGTAATGGAAAATTAGGCATCTTGTTCATACAAATATGGATCATATCTTTAGACTCGAGATCGGATCTAGGATGACTATAGTCCAGCTGGTCTGGATTACTAATGAATGCTGTGATATAAATTTATAAGTTGTATTATCGTAGTGCATTATGTCTTGAAATTGTAGAAGATTCTTTTATTTCCATTATTTTAATGGGACATTTAGTTGATTCTCCAATTTCTAATAATCTCGCTGCCTTAAAATGTATAAAGTAGTAGATAAGTAAGTATCCAAGTTTGAATCGTGTTAACATTCTCCAATGTAAAATAAAAGTCAGAATATTAAATTGCAATTATCTGTATTTTATTATTTTAGGTCAGGCATTTCAGTTGTGATTCTTGCATTAATTTTGTGTAAAAACTCTTTTATTGAATTAATTATTATGGAAATTTGTAACTTTTATTTTGTACAGTCTTAGTGCTGTTCCTCCGTGCTCTTGGCTTCGGCCTCCGCGGGGCGCCTCCCCTTGTGGAGTTCTTCCAGTTCTGCTTGTAAGTCACCATATTTCTTCTGGAGTTGTTTCTCCCGATCCGTTTGACGATTCACGTCTTCCGTCAATGACTAAAATAGGACAACAATTAATTAAATCAAAAATTCAGGTTCAATGCTTCTTGTTAAATGCAAATTGGATGTCTTTCGACTAGCCGAAAATAACTTTTTATCCTCGATGCACGCATTGCATGGTTCGTCAATTTCGTTCCCATAATAACAAACGGCCACACTTGTCTGTCATTTAGTCGTTTCGACGGGTCAGAAACTACGGAGCGTATAAATTAATCGTACGTATATCGTGCCCTTTATGCTAGGTTTACACGCGTGCCACGCAGCCCGGCAAGCAGCCTGGCAAGCAGCTCGGCGAGCAGCCCTGCCCTACACACTGCGCACGCACGTGCACATTCAAACAGACGAACAGCCCGTTCACATGCTTGTGTTCGTGCCCATTGAATGTCGTGTTGAACGCGAGCGTGTAAACGCGGCATTAGAGATCAGAGGGTCATTGGCGTAACTACAGGGTAGCATGTCGGCAAAATGCCACGAGGCTCCTGCCGTAAACGGCCTGAGGAAAATCCAAACTCCCAACATATACGCATTAATACACGCACTTGCAGGGGGTGGGGGGTAGTCTCAGGCGCCCCACCAGTGGGAGAAAGTGACGCTTTAACAATTTTAAATATGTATTTACTCTAAAGTGACGACCCTAGTGGGGCGGATTATACTGAAATTGTTAAAGTAAAGACAAAGTGGAACCACTTTGTCCCACTGGTGGGGCAAAGTAGACGATGTAGTTACCTCTATCCTACGTGGAATAGCGGCTTTCTCCTGTTCAGCCAGGAACTTGAATGTGGACAGCTCTAAATTTGACTGTTCTATCTGATCCTGCAACTCTTGGAATTGTTTTATAAGCGATGCTGCTCTGCTTTGGTAACCACCTGGAAATATAGATAGTAAGTACAGTGATAGTAAGTATAAATGCAGTGTCAAATCTAGCCATATGATTGATGAATCGCTGCACAACTCATGTTTTCACATGGCGCGTGCTTGCTTGCTTTTGACAGTCTGCGCTTTTGACAATCTGCGCTTTTGACAAAGTGCTCTTTTGACAATTTGCGATAGCTTTGCGCTTTTGATTTTATGCTCTATACTTCGAAAAGTATTATTCGACTCTGGCAAAGTTAAATAAAAATCTATTCACCTGTAAGCACTCGCAGCTTCTTCTCCATCTTGGAGCACTTTTTGGCCTCCTTCGCCATGTGGTTCCTGTTTTGTTCCAGTCTCTTCTCGGCGGATTCTAATCTGTCCTTTTTACTTGCTAAATTGGCACGGGTATATCTGTTTTGGCCGGGTAAGAACAGCACCTAAAAGAAAAAAAATATTCATTAATTTCTCAATCACCTTCGAATTCCTACTATTCGTGTACTGTTATTCTTATGTCATCCATCGCCTGCCCTGGCCAGCCCCAGATAACAAGCGGCCGACAATCCTCTTCCGGGGAGGGCAAGTACGCCTACCCACGGCTCTGGGGAGCAATAGGGTGCTCCCCAGGCAGACCTCGTGCAACAGTGTGGCTGCACCAACCACTGGTGGATCGCGCCAACCACTCGGGGCACTGCGCTCGGCTCAGGGGGCATACGATGCGTTGTAGAGCGGGCGCGTCTACCGCGACCTTTTAAGTGAGGTAGAGCATAGCGAATCTTCGCTCTAATTGAGCCGCCCGTCTGGGGAAGGACCTCCACTCTATAGATTACCGCAGCCAAATGACCTCCGGGTCGTGTTTCTGCCGGTGAGTAGTGTTTCCGGAGCTCGTCGGGGGTTAGGGTTGGGCCGGCATGGCGGTGGCAACTGACAGGTAACTGACCAGTTACTTTCCCGTTGTCATAGCGACTTGGGCTTCTCTTTCGCTTTCCATCAGGCGTAGGGACATTATGTCGAGCTACTATAAAAAAAAGGGATGTAAGGGAGCGGCCTAGCATCTTTTCGCTCCAAGCCAACCTCACCAGCCCATGGTACATCCAGCCGAATAACAAACGAGGCGCTGGCAACCGACTGGTAGCGGTATAACTATCACAATTGAAGGCGTAGCTAAATAACACGGACCGATGACGGGCAGCAGCGTTACCGGAGCGAGAAACTACGCCCGCCAACCCGCCTGCCCAGCGTGGCAATTATGAGTATATCCTCCAGATGTTTGCCCTAAGTGGCGAACAACTGGAGAGTCCTATGTCCAGCAGTGGACAGCAATAGGCTGACGATGATGATGACTACAAAAAAGACCTCTCGTAAACAACGTACCTGCGCCAAGCACTCCTCCCAGACCTGCGTGTAGGCGTCCATGCTGAGGTCGCCGTGGCCCATCCCGGCGCGCACCACCTCCATCTCCCGCCTCATCTCCTGCTTGGCGGCGTCCAGCTCCGCCGCAGAGAAGTCCTCGTACGGATGCTGCTCCAGATACGCCAGGTGAGCCGCTTGCAGTTGTACCACACGCTTTTTGTCCACACCTGTACAGTTCATACGAAACTTTCTTTAGACATTGCTGGCCTTCATAAAAAACATTCCTACGCGCAAATGTTCCTTGTCGTTTAAAATGTGGTTAAACTTATTGCCAGTGCATATGTTTTCTCCTTTCTATGATATAGGATATTTAAACAGGGCTTGAAGAAGGTGTAAGGTATTTGACTTAAATAGGGTATTTTGACTGGTCTGATAGCTCATTTGGTAGTGCCTTCTGAATCGGTCGTGGTCGATTTCAGTCACTTCCATTCATAACTGCTAAATCGATTATTGCCTGCAAACGAGGTATGAGTTATAAAACCGCACATGTAATGTTTGTCAACGGCGAATCGGCATATAACTGCAAATAAATTGATTTGATTTGATTTGATCGCTCGGGTGCTGAAGATTGCTTGTGAAATCACCTTAGGGTTATTTATTTTGTTTGTATTGGTCTGGGTGTTTGTTATGTACAATATGTATTCAATTAAAAAATAAAGGATTAAAGTACCTAAGTTTATAATGTAATAACATTTCGAATATTTAAATAACAACTCAAAAATTATTTCCCTTATTTATTTACCTGTGGGCGGGTCCCGCAGCGCGTCGTAGTGCAGCATGGTGACCATCTCGGCCTTGAGCAGCTCCTCGGCCTGCTGCAGCGCCGTCAGCGACGGCCCGGCGCCCGCGCGCACCACGGTCGCGTTGACGTCGGCCGGCCGCGCTAAACCGCGCTGCACCGCCGTCGAGCGGAGCGCTAGTTCCGCGCGACCTGCACAGGAGACGGGAATGTGATGCCGTTCCATAATACGAAATTCGAAAACAATCAAAAATCGTCTATTTTTTTTTATAAAAACATACATAAAATTATTTTAATTGTGAAGCCTTGCCTTGCCTGGTGTTAATCTTGTTGGTTGTCCTAATAAATAAATAAAATAAATAAATAAAATAAAATAAAAATTTTAAAAAATATTTAGTTCATACACAAAATGTACATTTAATATACCAAGATCGACGGGAGTCAACGCTATAAATATTAACAATTTTAATATGAAATAAAAATTATTAAAAAAATGTATATAGGGTACATTATGTATAAATTAATATTAATGTAGGCTGTAAAAAAAAATACAAACCAAATTTATGGGGGTGGTTTTTAATCGAGATTAGAAATAAAAATTACTAAATGAATATATGTATTCATTATTAAATAATAATAATATGTTATTATTAAATACAGAGTGTAAAAAAAGTACGAGCAAAATTCGTAAGGTTGGTTGTCAATCAAGTTTAGAGTACAAAAAAATATATTACATAGGTAAAACAAACTTTGACAAACTATGAATTTGACTCTACAATATGACAGCAACTGTGTGAGCTCAAAAACAGCAGCCTCCATTGTTGAACGCTTTCAGTTGTGTGTTGTGCCCGAGTCAGTAAGTGCGACTCACGCTTCTTCTCTTGGTCTTGCGTCCACGTCGGCTTGGCCCTGCGCGTGCGCCGCTACAGCAGTCCCAGTACAAGCGTCGCTGTCAGTATGTAAGTGCGACTCACGCTTCTCCTCCTGGTCGCGCAGCAGCCGCGCGTCCACGTCGGCCTGGTCCTGCGCGTGCGCCGCTACAGCAGTCCAGTACAAGCGTCGCTGTCAGTATCTAAGTGGGACTCACGCTTCTCCTCCTGGTCGCGCAGCAGCCGCGCGTCCACGTCGGCCTGGTCCTCCTGCGCGTGCGCCGCTACAGCAGTCCAGTACAAGCGTCGCTGTCAGTATGTAAGTGCGACTCACGCTTCTCCTCCTGGTCGCGCAGCAGCCGCGCGTCCACGTCGGCCTGGTCCTCCTGCGCGTGCGCCGCTACAGCAGTCCAGTACAAGCGTCGCTGTCAGTATATAAGTGCGACTCACGCTTCTCCTCCTGGTCGCGCAGCAGCCGCGCGTCCACGTCGGCCTGGTCCTCCTGCGCGTGCGCCGCTACAGCAGTCCAGTACAAGCGTCGCTGTCAGTATCTAAGTGCGACTCACGCTTCTCCTCCTGGTCGCGCAGCAGCCGCGCGTCCACGTCGGCCTGGTCCTCCTGCGCGTGCGCCGCTACAGCAGTCCAGTACAAGCGTCGCTGTCAGTATGTAAGTGTGACTCACGCTTCTCCTCCTGGTCGCGCAGCAGCCGCGCGTCCACGTCGGCCTGGTCCTCCTGCGCGTGCGCCGCTACAGCAGTCCAGTACAAGCGTCGCTGTCAGTATGTAAGTGCGACTCACGCTTCTCCTCCTGGTCGCGCAGCAGCCGCGCGTCCACGTCGGCCTGGTCCTCCTGCGCGTGCGCCGCTACAGCAGTCCAGTACAAGCGTCGCTGTCAGTATGTAAGTGCGACTCACGCTTCTCCTCCTGGTCGCGCAGCAGCCGCGCGTCCACGTCGGCCTGGTCCTCCTGCGCGTGCGCCGCTACAGCAGTCCAGTACAAGCGTCGCTGTCAGTATGTAAGTGCGACTCACGCTTCTCCTCCTGGTCGCGCAGCAGCCGCGCGTCCACGTCGGCCTGGTCCTCCTGCGCGTGCGCCGCTACAGCAGTCCAGTACAAGCGTCGCTGTCAGTATGTAAGTGCGACTCACGCTTCTCCTCCTGGTCGCGCAGCAGCCGCGCGTCCACGTCGGCCTGGTCCTCCTGCGCGTGCGCCGCTACAGCAGTCCAGTACAAGCGTCGCTGTCAGTATGTAAGTGCGACTCACGCTTCTCCTCCTGGTCGCGCAGCAGCCGCGCGTCCACGTCGGCCTGGTCCTCCTGCGCGTGCGCCGCTACAGCAGTCCAGTACAAGCGTCGCTGTCAGTATGTAAGTGCGACTCACGCTTCTCCTCCTGGTCGCGCAGCAGCCGCGCGTCCACGTCGGCCTGGTCCTCCTGCGCGTGCGCCGCTACAGCAGTCCAGTACAAGCGTCGCTGTCAGTATGTAAGTGCGACTCACGCTTCTCCTCCTGGTCGCGCAGCAGCCGCGCGTCCACGTCGGCCTGGTCCTGCGCGTGCGCCGCTACAGCAGTCCCAGTACAAGCGTCGCTGTCAGTATCTAACTGGACTCACGCTTCTCCTCCTGGTCGCGCAGCAGCCGCGCGTCCACGTCGGCCTGGTCCTGCGCGTGCGCCGCTACAGCAGTCCAGTACAAGCGTCGCTGTCAGTATCTAAGTGCGACTCACGCTTCTCCTCCTGGTCGCGCAGCAGCCGCGCGTCCACGTCGGCCTGGTCCTGCGCGTGCGCCGCTACAGCTGTCCAGTACAAGCGTCGCTGTCAGTATCTAAGTGCGACTCACGCTTCTCCTCCTGGTCGCGCAGCAGCCGCGCGTCCACGTCGGCCTGGCTCTGCGCGTGCGCCGCTACAGCAGTCCAGTACAAGCGTCGCTGTCAGTATCTAACTGGACTCACGCTTCTCCTCCTGGTCGCGCAGCAGCCGCGCGTCCACGTCGGCCTGGTCCTGCGCGTGCGCCGCTACAGCAGTCCAGTACAAGCGTCGCTGTCAGTATCTAACTGGACTCACGCTTCTCCTCCTGGTCGCGCAGCAGCCGCGCGTCCACGTCGGCCTGGCTCTGCGCGTGCGCCGCTACAGCAGTCCAGTACAAGCGTCGCTGTCAGTATCTAACTGAACTCACGCTTCTCCTCCTGGTCGCGCAGCAGCCGCGCGTCCACGTCGGCCTGGTCCTGCGCGTGCGCCGCTACAGCAGTCCAGTACAAGCGTCGCTGTCAGTATCTAAGTGCGACTCACGCTTCTCCTCCTGGTCGCGCAGCAGCCGCGCGTCCACGTCGGCCTGGTCCTGCGCGTGCGCCGCTACAGCAGTCCCAGTACAAGCGTCGCTGTCAGTATCTAACTGGACTCACGCTTCTCCTCCTGGTCGCGCAGCAGCCGCGCGTCCACGTCGGCCTGGTCCTGCGCGTGCGCCGCTACAGCAGTCCAGTACAAGCGTCGCTGTCAGTATCTAACTGGACTCACGCTTCTCCTCCTGGTCGCGCAGCAGCCGCGCGTCCACGTCGGCCTGGTCCTGCGCGTGCGCCGCTACAGCAGTCCAGTACAAGCGTCGCTGTCAGTATCTAAGTGCGACTCACGCTTCTCCTCCTGGTCGCGCAGCAGCCGCGCGTCCACGTCGGCCTGGTCCTCCTGCGCGTGCGCCGCTACAGCAGTCCAGTACAAGCGTCGCTGTCAGTATCTAAGTGCGACTCACGCTTCTCCTCCTGGTCGCGCAGCAGCCGCGCGTCCACGTCGGCCTGGCTCTGCGCGTGCGCCGCTACAGCAGTCCAGTACAAGCGTCGCTGTCAGTATCTAAGTGCGACTCACGCTTCTCCTCCTGGTCGCGCAGCAGCCGCGCGTCCACGTCGGCCTGGTCCTCCTGCGCGTGCGCCGCTACAGCAGTCCAGTACAAGCGTCGCTGTCAGTATCTAAGTGCGACTCACGCTTCTCCTCCTGGTCGCGCAGCAGCCGCGCGTCCACGTCGGCCTGGCTCTGCGCGTGCGCCGCTACAGCAGTCCAGTACAAGCGTCGCTGTCAGTATCTAAGTGCGACTCACGCTTCTCCTCCTGGTCGCGCAGCAGCCGCGCGTCCACGTCGGCCTGGTCCTCCTGCGCGTGCGCCGCTACAGCAGTCCAGTACAAGCGTCGCTGTCAGTATCTAAGTGCGACTCACGCTTCTCCTCCTGGTCGCGCAGCAGCCGCGCGTCCACGTCGGCCTGGCTCTGCGCGTGCGCCGCTACAGCAGTCCAGTACAAGCGTCGCTGTCAGTATCTAAGTGCGACTCACGCTTCTCCTCCTGGTCGCGCAGCAGCCGCGCGTCCACGTCGGCCTGGCTCTGCGCGTGCGCCGCTACAGCTGTCCAGTACAAGCGTCGCTGTCAGTATCTAAGTGCGACTCACGCTTCTCCTCCTGGTCGCGCAGCAGCCGCGCGTCCACGTCGGCCTGGTCCTGCGCGTGCGCCGCTACAGCAGTCCAGTACAAGCGTCGCTGTCAGTATCTAAGTGCGACTCACGCTTCTCCTCCTGGTCGCGCAGCAGCCGCGCGTCCACGTCGGCCTGGTCCTCCTGCGCGTGCGCCGCTACAGCAGTCCAGTACAAGCGTCGCTGTCAGTATGTAAGTGCGACTCACGCTTCTCCTCCTGGTCGCGCAGCAGCCGCGCGTCCACGTCGGCCTGGTCCTGCGCGTGCGCCGCTACAGCAGTCCAGTACAAGCGTCGCTGTCAGTATCTAAGTGCGACTCACGCTTCTCCTCCTGGTCGCGCAGCAGCCGCGCGTCCACGTCGGCCTGGTCCTCCTGCGCGTGCGCCGCTACAGCAGTCCAGTACAAGCGTCGCTGTCAGTATGTAAGTGCGACTCACGCTTCTCCTCCTGGTCGCGCAGCAGCCGCGCGTCCACGTCGGCCTGGTCCTCCTGCGCGTGCGCCGCTACAGCAGTCCAGTACAAGCGTCGCTGTCAGTATGTAAGTGCGACTCACGCTTCTCCTCCTGGTCGCGCAGCAGCCGCGCGTCCACGTCGGCCTGGTCCTCCTGCGCGTGCGCCGCTACAGCAGTCCAGTACAAGCGTCGCTGTCAGTATCTAAGTGCGACTCACGCTTCTCCTCCTGGTCGCGCAGCAGCCGCGCGTCCACGTCGGCCTGGTCCTCCTGCGCGTGCGCCGCTACAGCAGTCCAGTACAAGCGTCGCTGTCAGTATCTAAGTGCGACTCACGCTTCTCCTCCTGGTCGCGCAGCAGCCGCGCGTCCACGTCGGCCTGGTCCTCCTGCGCGTGCGCCGCTACAGCAGTCCAGTACAAGCGTCGCTGTCAGTATCTAAGTGCGACTCACGCTTCTCCTCCTGGTCGCGCAGCAGCCGCGCGTCCACGTCGGCCTGGTCCTCCTGCGCGTGCGCCGCTACAGCAGTCCAGTACAAGCGTCGCTGTCAGTATCTAAGTGCGACTCACGCTTCTCCTCCTGGTCGCGCAGCAGCCGCGCGTCCACGTCGGCCTGGTCCTCCTGCGCGTGCGCCGCTACAGCAGTCCAGTACAAGCGTCGCTGTCAGTATCTAAGTGCGACTCACGCTTCTCCTCCTGGTCGCGCAGCAGCCGCGCGTCCACGTCGGCCTGGTCCTCCTGCGCGTGCGCCGCTACAGCAGTCCAGTACAAGCGTCGCTGTCAGTATCTAAGTGCGACTCACGCTTCTCCTCCTGGTCGCGCAGCAGCCGCGCGTCCACGTCGGCCTGGTCCTCCTGCGCGTGCGTCGCGACGGAGGGCGGTGCGTCGGCGGCGGCCGCGTCGGGTACCACTATCTCGTAGTCGTTGCGAGGCGCCGGCAGTGATAGCAGAGCCGACGCTACGGACGCCTTCAGCTGTACAACAGGGTTACCCGATCAATAAATGGCATATACTAGGCCCGCGCTGGGCACGACAGGTTTGCCTGGTAAATAAGTAAGAAAGAAAAAAAAAAGAAAGAAAGAAAAAAAAAGTGACCTGTGGTTCATGGACCTGTGGTTCACACACGGTTTGCGCTGTCATCCGACATCATGTCTAAAAATGGCATCACCTGCTACTGCCTACGTTTTCGTAAAATTCCAGGTCAAATTCAAAGATCACTTACACATTCATTTAAAAAAAAAATGCGAAATGCCCTATTTTATACTGAACGTCGAAACTATGAAAATTCTACATTTAAGCAAGAAGGCTATAACAAACTATAAAAAAAAATAGAGAGTGTAATTTACCTGCTTCTGCATTTGATTTGCCATTTGGGGTGTGTCGCCTCCACTTAATCTGTCTTCTGGATTGATGCTCAATTTGTCCCGTAACGCGGGGGTCTGCAAATAAAAAGGCAACATTACATTTTACTGATACAGAGCGATAATAAAATAAGACTTTAAGATTATGTAACAATATACAACCGTCAATCCGGGCTGTCCAGGGGCGTGGCTGGGCGTGTTAAAGCTGCCAGGCGTTGATACTTCGCTGCGAGATGATCTATGCACAGAAGGATAAAAGAAATTAGATACTTTAGGTTTTACCAAATGTACTTGTCATATGGGCGCGGCGAAGTGACGTGTGGCTGTGGCTAGATATAAAAGGGTGCGGCTAGCAAAGAATGGGCGTGGCTAGCGACGCGTGGGTGTGGCCAGCGCTGTGTGGGCGTAGAGTTGCCAGCTATGTATGGCCGTGAATAGTGACGTATTGGTGTTCATCATCGTATGGTCGTAGCTAGCGAGGTGTGGGCGTGGCTAGTTAGCCACATAGCACAGATTACCCCCAATAGATACCGCATGTTCGGCATTTTGCTTTGAGTTTCGCGAGTCAATTTCAGGTGGTATGGAAGGGTGTGCGGGGGACGTAACTCATTTCTCAAGTGATGTACATTTGTATTGTGCAATGTCGATAATTTTATCGAAAAATTACCAATCAGGTATATTAGACTAGATTATGTCTGTATCACCTTTTCAGTATTTTGTGCAATACTGGATATTTATCTATGTATGTATATAAATATATGTTTATATATGTCACCGGAAAATAGCAAGAATCGTAAGTTAATCAATTTCCTAGGTAGTTGATTATCTTTCGGAATATAACAAACGGTAGTGGAAATGTATTATTTAACGCAATGGATTTCAGTTAGTTAATCAACTTACGGTAGCCTGACAGTCATTTAATAATTTACGATTTTGACACAAGTAAAATCGTCCTCAAATGGGCCAATCGTTGCTCAATGTACTATTTAACGGTGCACTATTACCCGTAACTTAATACACTGTTCCCTGATTGGTTGCCGGGATAACGCCACGTGAGCCATTGAACCAATCAACGTTCACCTCACCTTCGTCGGATGATTTTACGGCAAGATCCCGTAAAATGATCAATTTACTAAAATACATACGTTAAATAATACATTTCAACTGCCGTTTTGACATTATAAGTATATTCAAATGAGTATAGTTATAAATATGGTTAGGTGAAGTAATCACAGCAGTTTTCATTTACTCGTCTTCTATCCTTCATACATTGAAAACTATCCTATGTAAATGTCTCTAACAGCAGGGTGCGGCATTTGTCCATTTTAATGTTCTCTCAGGACACTTTGGAAATCTAAAGTAGAAACACTAAAATTTTTCTCATCTTGCATTATCGATATACTTGAAAGTAATACATCGTAACACTATTGTCAAACGTGTCTATGCTAGAAAGGGATAAAAATAGTGAAATTGGTAATGAAAGAAAGGGATCATGAAAAAAGACATCAACGCGAGCTAACATCTGTCAAATATTTTCCATCGTAACTTGAGCTCCGGCGCCAAGGAGTTCAATACTAAGATTCATACGTTTATGTTCTACAAACTATTAAAAGTGTCTCCGATACACACGGGTCTGACTTCTGGTCAGTACTGACCGTGGTACTGACGCACTTTAAGCGCATGCGTATTTCGCGCCTGCATTGCATTGATGTATTACCTCTCGCGCGATATCTTAAGTGCGGTATCTATTGGAGATATCTGTGCCACATAGTTATGTGTGGGTGTGGCTACACTGCTATCCGGTTCGAAGGACCGTCTAGTAGGATGGTCTTAATTGGGTGCGGATTAATATAATCAAAGAGAATGTATTTTAAGTGCTTATTAAATTATACAGCATTTATCTACCAAAACAATAACAGACCAGACAATAATACGAATGTTGTGTGCGTTCTGAATGCTATGCTACGCTGATTGAAAAAAAGCGATGTGTACAATATTTTAGTCCCACTTGTGAGACAGCTACTATAGAAAGACTATAGAAAGACATACGTGCAGACTATAGGACCTACTTGGGGCGACTGATAGCGGGGTCTGGGTCGCTAAGTTTTGGACGGGTTCTGTTTAGTTCGGATTCCTATTGACATGAAAAGAAGAGGTATTATAAGTGTTACCTGAAAGGCGTGGCTAGCACGGTGTTGGGCGTGGCCAGCGCCTGCTGCTGCGGCAGCGCGCCCGAGAAGTCCGACTGCTGCAGCGGCGTGTTCAGACCGCCCTTCAGCGGCGTGTCCACGTGGGTGAGGGCCATCACGTTCTGCGCTTCCATTAGGATCCTGCAAACGAGGTATGAGTTATAAAACCGTTCATGTAATGTTTGTCAACGGCGAACGCGCGGCCGCAGACCTATTGTATGTGTACATTTATCATTGTTTGTCACTAGTCGGCTCGCAGTGTGTCCGTAAAGACGTCCAGAGGACTAGTCTCGTCGCGACTTGCTACACTAATCGCACTCATCGCCGGTACCACGGAGCAAAATATACATAGAGAAGACGGTCGGCTCTCAATAAATCCATAAAAAAAGTCATGCATATTCCCTATTGCATTTTATATCAGACGATCTCTATCTAGTTGATACTATTGTCACCATATAGAAATCTGGTCCTTAAAGGCCTTCTACACGGTTGGAATGGACCGCCTGACCAACGCGTCTTTGGTCGGGTTGATATAAAAATGGACAGTGCAGACGGTTGGTGCAGTAAACGGTTGCCCGACCAATATTTGGTCAATGCCAACGGTCTTGGTCGGGAGCGCATCTCTTCCGACAGGCTGCGTTGCTTCAGAGACTTTAGTACCTGTCCTGGTGCTGCGGCGGCGTGCGCGCGGCGGCGGCGGGCGCGGCGGTGAGCGCGTAGTCGGTTACAGTTACGGCTCGCTAATGAGAGGCTGTAGTGTCGCAGTGGGTACCTGTCCTGGTGCTGCAGCGGCGTGCGCGCGGCGGCGGCGGGCGCGGCGGTGAGCGCGTAGTCGGTTACAGTTACGGCTCGCTAATGAGAGGCTGTAGTGTCGCAGTGGGTACCTGTCCTGGTGCTGCAGCGGCGTGCGCGCGGCGGCGGCGGGCGCGGCGGTGAGCGCGTAGTCGGCCAGCAGCGCGTCGGTGGCCGCACCCAGTGCGCCCGCCGACTCACGCGCCGCCTCCGACGCGCGGCCCAGCTTCACCACTTGCACGAGCTCCTGGCAAGCGCAATACAAGCTTCGATATTTCGTCACTTCATACACTACACGTGCCCCATTATGCCGCGGCCACACATTGGAGTTACACCAACATAACGTTTTGCGCCCGATGCACTAATGTGTGTATCGGTACTTTGACACTATGAAAACATTGACTAGTATTGAGCATTGAATAAAAATATATCTTTTTAATTTTTTATCTAGCATCCACACAATATTTCGTTTGATCAAGTGTAATATTAACACATTGTATATTTACGCGGTTAAGGAACCAACGTCTTATGTACACTCTAGGATCACTAGGAAGTTAAGATTCCCTTCCTAACCTCATATATCTGGTGGGACGCTCTTCTGTACATAGTCAAACATGAAAAGATAGGTTCTATAGATGTATAAAACCCTAGTAATAAATATCATAGTGATAGTCAACACTCAATACTACTGATCTACTTTCAATGAACTTCTGTTACCCCTGATTTTCTTACCTGGTCGGACACTTGTGGTTCCGGCAGCACGAGCTTGCTTCGCTTCCGCGCAGGCTGGTCGCCCTGCAGCATAGCCTGCGGCATATCGTTCTCCTTGCGTTGCTTTAGCTTCTGCTTATCCTTACGACGATCCCTCTGTAAAAAATAGATAGATAGATACTCGTTATTACACACAAATTAGCCACCTAGACAAAGTACAGAAATTTTTGGTGGCCTTATCATTACTATATTAATTACTAGCAGTGCTCGCGACTTCGTCCGCGTGGAATAGTTATTTTTTCCCCGTTTTTTTTTACATTTCCCATTTTCTCTTCACTCCTAATAGTTGCAGCGTGATGTTATATAGCCTATAACCTTCCTCGATAAATGGTCTATTCAACACAAAAAGAATTTTTCAATTCGGACCAGTAGTTCCTGAGATTAGCGCGTTCAAACAAACAAACAAACAAACAAACTCTTCAGCTTTATAATATTAGTTAAGATGGGATCTCTTCTAGACAACCATTGGGGGAGAGAGAGAGAGAGAGAGATAATAGCAAGGTAGAGACAATGAAGTGGGGTAGGAAAAAGGTAATGGTCCTGTAATAATCCACAAAAAACAATTTGAAAACATTATACCTCTTCTTTTTCTGATTGTAACTCTCCATCGAGATGTTGTTGACGAAGCCGAGAAAAGTCGGGCGCCATTGGGTCCACAACTTCAGTGGAAGTGTCGTAGAAACCCGCAGACGGCTTCTTTTCGAATGGTATTTCAGCATTGTAATCCACTCCACGCTTCTTCTTACGCCTGTAGAGCAATAGATTACCTTTATGTTACATGATGGCAAACATTAATTTGGCAATTGACAAAAACTTATTTGTGATGCAGTTTGATGCATGCACTCAGGACAAACATCTGTGTGATGAACATTTGTGTTTGTTCTGTGTCTTGGTGTTTATATTTGTATTTAAGTATATTTGTGTTACCTTAACACAACTGCTTAAGCTACTTACGTTGGGATTGGAGCAATGTATGTGATGTTGTCTAAAAAAAACATAATTACCTGATTGGTACAGCAATGCCGGCCGCGCTGAGCTCCCGCCTCTTCTGCAAGGCGGCGAGCCGGCGCGCCTCCTCTAGCTGTTTCTCGCGCGCCTTCCTTTTAGCTTTCTTGCCCTGTGTGTTGGCTAGACGCGCTCGAGCTTCTGACAACATCTCCAGTTCTAGAAATTATCAATTTTGTAAATATGTGGACAAAACAATTATGTACATGCAAGATACAGTTCAAATGGTTTTATACTAACAAAAGTTTTGGCATAATATGCCAAATGCTGTCTAACAATTTTCAACTACTCTGAAACTTGGGGCAATTGTACAGATAAAGGCAGGCAAGCAATCATGGATGACTGTCTGTTCATGGATGTGAAACAGTTATATTATTAGTTACCCAGTTTATACCTATCAATAATTCAATATAGATATTGAATTGCCTTGCAACCATTTACTTGGTAATGGAAACACTTTGATCACTTAATAATTTAGTTACAAATTTACATTTATAATTTAATTAAAACCAATTAAAATTCCTGTAGAAGGTCACTTTATAGTCAATTGTCTAGCGAAATTCATGAAAACACATTTTTCTAAAGCAGAAAACCCTCTCTGACAGTTCACATTCCTGTTGAATAAGACAATTACTATATTCTTACCATCTTCATCCATATCTTTGGGGTCGGGTCTAGCTGGTTTGGTCTCTGGATTTGGATCAATCTCTCCAGGTTTCAGTTTTCGTGGATCATCTCCCATATCTTCCCCTTCTTCTTTCTTTTGGGCTTGATCCCTAGAGTTGTTAATGCAAACCATAATTATTTTTATAATTTCTTATAAAAAATGTAAACCAAGTTCAATATAAAGTTTTATAAGTCACATTATACAACAGTAAGACATAATAGTAAAGGCAAATACACATATTTTATATTTATACATAGTAAAATATGACTGGATTTAATACAATTTTATTGCACTTCATAGATGACATTTCCTCATGAGTGACCCCCTATGGGTTGCTTATTTATTTATTTATTTATTTATTCACAAACATTTTATAAGCTAACAGATTTTTTATCCAAAGCGCTTACAAAATAAATTTAAAAGGTTGTAAACATAATAATTTGACAGTATTTGATAAAGGTCAACAATACAAAACAATAATGATTTCGACATAAATTACAAATAAGGTACACGAAAAAGCGAGTTCAAGTTATGTCAAAGGTAAATAATAGTAATAATCCATCATACTAATACTAATAAGTAATAATAAAACATGTCACATCTAAGTACTAATTAATAAAAAAAATGTCAAATAAATAATCGCTTACCATCAGGCGAATCGCAGTCAAGCGCAAACTCATTTTGAATAAAAAAAAAAAAAAAAAAAAAAAAAAAAAATAAATGTCAAATAATTGTAATTTCATTCAAACTCGTCCAAAATTGATAAAAAAGATGTCCTAAGGTATCTGCAAACAAATCAATCTCATAGTGCCGAGCAAGAATGTCCCCGATAGTTCGCAAAGCGCGGGTAGTGGGTGCGTGTCGCGCGCGCTCAGTGCGCACGTCAGGCAATGCCAGTAGGCGAGGTCTGCGGCGCGGTGCTACTAGTCCCGCCGCGTCACACGAGATTGTGGGGACGATCATGTGGAATTCCCCCAATATGCGTGGACTATCAATCCTATTGCGTATTATGGAAAGATAATGTACCATTGCCTGCATAGCTCTTTTCAGTTCCAAAGTCTCCATTTCTACCATTCCCGAAACGAATAGTGACGGATATAAATATGGATAGTATCCGTACATTTTTTTATAGAGCCATCTTGCAAATTTACGTTGCACTCTTTCAACCATTAGTACATATTTGGCCTCATAGGGACTCCAAATAATTGCCCCATAGTCAAGCTTGCTGCGAACGTATGCAGAAAAGAGTACTTTTGCAACTATTGTATTGTCAAACTGAGATGCCGTTCTTATAACAAAACCCAACATCCTATGTGCCCTTTTACAGATACTTATTATGTGAGCATGAAAATCTAATTTATTGTCCAATATTAAGCCTAAATCTTTAATGTCATATACTCTTTCCAGAGGAGCGTCAGATAAATTATAATTATATAATGCAGGTTTCGATTTACGTGGAAATGTGATGACCTTGCATTTAGCAGTATTAAAGGGGAGATTATTGTCCTGACTCCATTTATAGACAGAATCAATATCTCTCTGTAAAGCTAGGGCGTCAGATTCACTTTTAATTCCTAAGCATATCTTCAGATCGTCGGCAAACAAGAGACATTCTGAAGTAGAAACCATTTCTGGCAGATCGTTAATAAAGATCAAGAAAAGGGTTGGGCCTAATGTGCTACCCTGACTTACCCCTGATCTTGTGAAGTACTGAATGGACTCAAAGCCATTTAATCTAATATATTGAGAACGATCACTTAAGTAGGACGAGAAAAATTTGAGGAGCTTGGGAGTGAAACCAACAATTGACAATTTCTCCAATAATTTATCGTTGTCCACCAGGTCGAAAGCTTTTTTGAAATCGAAATAAGCTGCGTCGACTTGTTGACCACAGTCCATTCGGCGCTGTACGTAATCCACATGTTCAATTAGTTAGTCGTGGTGGAGCGCGCATTCCTAAATCCATGTTGGCTATTATGTAGCAGATATCTAATCTGGTTATTAACATGCTCGTTAAGTATTGATTCAAAGATTTTAGCAAAAATGGATAGAACTGCGATCGGCCTAAAACATGAAACATCCGTACCTCCATCTCCTTTAGGGATGGGTGTGACTCTAGATAATTTCCAGCACTTTGGATATTTTGACATAGTAAGCGCAAGTAAAGCGCAAGTAAGCGCACTTATGAGTAAATGCCAGCTTGTTCATAATGTTAGATTATACTACTAGTGTGCTGCTAAACTGTTATGGATTTGTCTGTTATGGCTATTTTAACCTAATATTAAAATAATGTTGTTTTAATATAATTGTGTTAAGTGTTTAATTAGGCCAAAGAAAAGGTGGCGTGATGATCTGGATCACTATTTACCAGGTTGGCAGGAGCATGCTGCAGGTAGGGACGATTGGAAGGAATTGGGGGAGGCCTTTGCCCAGCAGTGGGACAGTGCAGGCTAATTAAAAAAAAAAAAAAAAAAAAAAAAAAGTGTTTAATAAGCTACTAGGTACTCAGGTATTTATTGTATCAACGTCAGTGTTATAACTTGAGGCTTACTCACAGCAAATATTCGTATCTCTCTAAGCATTGTGCAGCCGTACGGCCGATGATGGGCGCGATAGTCCTCCATTGCGTCGGCATCAGCTTGGCGAGATGCAGGAGCTTCTCGTCCTCCTCCCGGGACCACTCCGTCTTCTTGATACTTGGGTCGAGCCATTCGTACCACCGGGCTTTGCATTGCTTTGCCGATTTACGATGCAACAACGAAGCGATACGGGACCATTGATTTTTCCCATATTTCATAACCGCCGCTTTGAGAATTTCATCCTAAAATCAAAAGAATATTATATGAAAATAGTTCCAATGAAATATCCGAAATATTTATCAGGTTTTACATAGAATTTAGGTGATTATTTACGAACCTCAGTGTTGCGCCAAACGCCGCCTTTGATCATAATACGCGGCATGGTGATAGTTTATTTACTGTCCTTTGTCGAATTTAAATCATTGATATGAAACACGGAAACGAAACAGTAACAATTTATTATATCAATATTCACTTTTTGATCATACATGTGAAAATCAAACAAGCGAAATGGACGATTTGGCAGGACAGCAGACAGTGACATTTTGTTTTTTATTCTCTGTCAGACAACAGATAACGAATCGTTCTTTTTATAAAGCTTTTGTTTGTCTTTGGCTTAAGATTTCGTGTGAGGTTTTCACATGGAAGTGTGGGTTTTCACCATGGAAGTAATAAGTACTACGAGGGTTTTCACTTCACCAAAAGTTTGAGAACTTTCATCAAATAAATGTTTGTCTTGAAATCGAACATTACATCCTTGGTTCAGATGGCGAGATTTTTGAATAGCAGCAAGGAGATAACTACACTGTATCTGAGGCTATGAATATGTATTTTTAGAAACCAGAAGTGAGGTTAGTTTTAAATGGTTAACGATAAATTACTAGGTAAGAATTCAACAACAAAATGAAGATCATCCGTCCAGGACAACCACAAACCACCCAGGAATCACAACTACGACAATTCCTGGTCTTCAATCCGATATTCCCATCGTTTCAAGGCTCGAGCCAAGTTATTCTTCCACCCGCCAAAACTCTCTTCAAAACCCAATCGTTCCATAGACTGAACTAGACTTGCGTCTATCACAGATGCAGAAACCATAGAGCCAAGGAATCGGTAACACGGCCGTTCCTGACAGCTGCACGTCCTCGTCAGCGTAGTTTTCTTCAACTTGGACTTCGGCAACCAAGATGAAAACGCTTTCGTCTTCGGCAAATAGCTCTTCATTGACTCAGCGCCAAGTCCTCGATCTATCTAGAACAGCCTACATAGAACAACCTACATTTCGTCATTTTTCATCGTCAAAAAGCAAAATTAGAATGTCACACATCACATCATCATTGTAATACTTACATAGCCAAAATGTCGAGGCTAGAACAAAACCACACAAGTCATAGTGTCACAGTCATAAATTATTAGAAAAGCCATAACGTCAGGGTCATAACATAATACACAAGTCGCATTGTCGGTCCACCGAGTACAAGAACACATAATACACAATCCACATTGTCAGTGCTACATGAACACACAATACATTAGCCAAATGATGGGGCCAAATTTATGTTTACACTTTTGCAATCATGGACCAACATAGATTAAGCTAAATTTTGTTACTCACCAATGGATCTGTATGAATTCATCGTTATTATTATAAAAACACATAGTACATAGGCCAAATTGTGGGGCCATATATAAGTTTAGATTTTTGCAATTATGGACAATAATAGATTAAGCTAAATTTTGTTACTCACCAATGGATCTGTACAAATGAATTCATCGTTATTATTATAAGAACACATAGTACATAAGCCAAATTGTGGGGATCATATCAATGTTTACATTTTTGCAATTACTTATGTACTAACATAGATCAAGTCAAACTTTCGTTACTAACCACTGGGTTGGTTTTACCTGAATAAATGAATTCATTATTATCATTATAAGAACACAGAACACATAGTAGGTACATAGTAGCCAAATTGTCGAGACTACAAGAACACATAATACATGAGCCAAATTGTCGAGGCAACAAGAACACGCAATACATGAGCCAAATTGTCGAGGCATAAAGAACACAATACATGAGCCAAATTTTCGAGGCATAAAGAATACGTAATACATTAGCCAAATTGTCGAGGCATAAAGAACACGCAATACTTGAGCCAAATTGTCGAGGCATCAAGAACATGTAATACATGAGCCAAATTGTCGAGGCCCCAAGAACACGTAATACATGGGCCAAATTGTCGAGGCACCAAGAACACATAATACATGGATGGGCCAAATTGTCGAGGCACCAAGAACACATAATACATGAGGCAAAATTAAATATGTCACCGATGTTGAGGGAGCGAGCACGGCGCGCACTCGGCCCAGGCGCAGCCACGCATATGGCGCGCTATGAGCGCAGCCGACGACACGGTGCGGCCGTCTCAGGCGCAACCACGCGTATGGCGCGCCCTGAGAGCAGCCGTCGACACGGCGCGGCCGTCTCAGGCGCAACCACGCGTATGGCGCGCCCTGAGAGCAGCCGTCGACACGGCGCGGCCGTCTCAGGCGCAACCACGCGTATGGCGCGCCCTGAGAGCAGCCGTCGACACGGCGCGGCCGTCTCAGGCGCAACCACGCGTATGGCGCGCCCTGAGAGCAGCCGTAGACACGGCGCGGCCGTCTCAGGCGCAACCACGCGTATGGCGCGCCCTGAGAGCAGCCGTCGACACGGCGCGGCCGTCTCAGGCGCAACCACGCGTATGGCGCGCCCTGAGAGCAGCCGTAGACACGGCGCGGCCGTCTCAGGCGCAACCACGCGTGTGGCGCGCCCTGAGAGCAGCCGTAGACACGGCGCGGCCGTCTCAGGCGCAACCACGCGTATGGCGCGCCCTGAGAGCAGCCGTCGACACGGCGCGGTCGTGAGCACGGCAGGACGCAGCCGCCGTTACAGCGCAGCCGCAAGCACGGCGGGACGCAGCCGCGAGCACGGCGGGACGCAGCCGCCGCGAGCACAGCGCGACCTCAGCGCAGCCGCGAGCAAGGCGCGGACTCAGCACAGGCGCCGCCGCGAGCACTGCGCGCCCTCGGCGCGGCCGCGAGCACTGCGCACCATCGCCTCAGCCGCGAGCACTGCGCACCATCGCCTCAGCCGCGAGCACTGCGCACCATCGCCTCAGCCGCGAGCATGATGCGCACTCAGCACAGGCGCAGCCACGCACACTGCACAGCCACGAGCTCTGCCGTAGCCATGGATACGGCGCGACCGCCTCTTGGGCGCAGCCATGCATAATGGCGCGTCTGAATACGGCGACTCTAAGCAGCCGCACGTACTACGCTTGCCTGTCGACATAACCGCAAGTATGATTAGCAAAACACAATAAAATGCGACTCGGCCTTACCTGACCATGATCTCAATACACACAAATTCACAACAAAAGATCCTAAAAACTTTCCACATTGTACACAACACACGTATTGGGTGGAAATGTGGTGATTTGTATCACAATCAGACAAGTACGTAGGTAGGTACCCATAAGATCACTTTTACGTCGATATTCGAGCCGAGTTATCACGATCTCTAAACACATATCTAGAATCGACTAAAAGCAAACACAATAACTGGAGAACTTATGAATGGTATGGCAAAAGCGGTAAATCGGGGCGTATTCAATCCAATCCCACTTCTGATTTTAGAAACCAGAAGTGAGGTTAGTTTTAAATGGTTAACGATAAATTACTAGGTAAGAATTCAACAACAAAATGAAGATCATCCGTCCAGGACAACCACAAACCACCCAGGAATCACAACTACGACAATTCCTGGTCTTCAATCCGATATTCCCATCGTTTCAAGGCTCGAGCAAAGTTATCCTTCCACCCGCCAAAACTCTCTTCAAAACCCAATCGTTCCATAGACTGAACTAGACTTGCGTCTATCACAGATGCAGAAACCATAGAGCCAAGGAATCGGTAACAGTATTGTTACCGATTCCTTGGCTCTATGGTTTCTGCATCTGTGATAGACGCGAGTCTAGTTCAGTCTATGGAACGATTTGGTTTTTGAAGAGAGATTTGGCGGGTGGAAGAATAACTTGGCTCGAGCCTTGAAACGATGGGAATATCGGATTGAAGACCAGGAATTGTCGTAGTTGTGATTCCTGGGTGGTTTGTGGTTGTCCTGGACGGATGATCTTCATTTTGTTGTTGAATTCTTGCCTAGTAATTTATTGTTAGCCATTAAAAACTAACCTCACTTCTGGTTTCTAAAATCAGAAGTGGGATTGGATTGAATACGCCCCGTTTTACCGCTTTTGCCATACCATTTATAAGTTCTCCAGTTATTGTGTTTGCTTTTAGTCGATTCTAGATATGTGTTTAGAGATCGTGATAACTCTGCTCGAATATCGACGTAAAAGTGATTTTATGGGTACCTACCTACGTACTTGTCTGATTGTGATAAAAAAATCACCACATTTCCACCCAATACGTGTGTCGTGTAGAATGTGGAAAGTTTGTAGGATCTTTTGTTGTGAATTTGTGTGTATTGAGATCATGGTCAGGTAAGGCCGAGTCGCAATTTAATGTGTTTTGCTAATCATACTTGCGGTTATGTCGACAGGCAAGCGTAGTACGTGCGGCTGCTTAGAGTCGCCGCGCCATATGCGTGGCTGCGCCTGCGCCGAGTGCGAGCAGTGCTCGCGGCTGCGCCGAGGCGGCCGCGAAGTGCTCGTGGCCGCGCCGAGAGCGCGCTGTGCTCGCGGCGGCGCCTGTGCTGAGTGCGCGCCATGCTCGTGGCTGCGTCGAGAGCGCGCAGTGCTCGCGGCACGCCGAGGGCGCGCAGTGCTCGCAGCCGCGCCGAGGGCGCGCTGTGCTCACGGCGGCACCTGTGCTGAGTCCGCGCCATGCTTGCGGCTGCGCTGAGGTCGCGCTGTGCTCGCAGCGGCTGCGTCCCGCCGTGCTCGCGGCTGCGCTGTAACGGCGGCTGCGTCCTGCCGTGCTCGCGGCTGCGCCGTGTCTTCGGCTGCTCTCAGGGCGCGCCATACGCGTGGTTGCGCCTGAGACGGCCGCGCCGTGCCTACGGCTGCTCTCAGGGCGCGCCATACGCGTGGTTGCGCCTGAGAAGGCGGCGTCGTGTCGACGGCTGCTCTCAGGGCGCGCCATACTCGTGGTTGCGCCTGAGACGGCCGCGCCGTGTCTACGGCTGCTCTCAGGGCGCGCCACACGCGTGGTTGCGCCTGAGACGGCTGCGCCGTGTCGACGGCTGCTCTCAGGGCGCGCCATACGCGTGGTTGCGCCTGAGACGGCCGCGCCGTGTCTACGGCTGCTCTCAGGGCGCGCCATACGCGTGGTTGCGCCTGAGACGGCCGCGCCGTGTCTACGGCTGCTCTCAGGGCGCACCATACGCGTGGCTGCGCCCGAGACGGCCGCCACGTGTCGCCGGCTGCGCTCATAGCGCGCCGTGTCGTCGGCTGCGCTCATAGCGCGCCATATGCGTAGCTGCGCCTGGGCCGAGTGCGCGCCGTGCTCGCACCCTCAGCATCGGTGACGTATTTAATTTTGCCTCATGTATTGTGTGTTCTTTGGGCCTCGACAATTTGGCTCATGTATTACGTGTTCTTGGTGCCTCGACAATTTGGCCCATGTAATATGTGTTCTTGGTGCCTCGACAATTTGGCCCATGTATTACGTGTTCTTGGGGCCTCGACAATTTGGCTCATGTATTACATGTTCTTGATGCCTCGACAATTTGGCTCAAGTATTGCGTGTTCTTTATGCCTCGACAATTTGGCCCATGTATTACGTGTTCTTGATGCCTCGACAATTTGGCTCAAGTATTGCGTGTTCTTCATGCCTCGACAATTTGGCTCATGTAGTACGTATTCTTGTAGCCTCGACAATTTGGCTCATGTATTGTGTTCTTGTAGTCTCGACAATTTGGCTACTATGTACCTACTATGTGTTCTGTGTTCTTATAATGATAATAATGAATTCATTTATTCAGGTAATACCAACCCAATGGTTAGTAACGAAAGTTTGACTTGATCTATGTTAGTACATAAGTAATTGCAAAAATGTAAACATTGATATGGCCCCCACAATTTGGCTTATGTACTATGTGTTCTTATAATAATAATGATGAATTCATTTATACAGATCCATTGGTGAGTAACAAAATTTAGCTTATTCTATGTTGGTCCATAATTGCAAAAATGTAAACTTATTTATGGCCCCACAATTTGGCCTATGTACTATGTGTTCTTATAATAATAATGATGAATTCATTTATACAGATCCATTGGTAAGTAACAAAAAGCTTAATCTGTTAGTCCATGATTGCAAAAGTGTAAACATAAATTTGGCCCCATCATTTGGCTAATGTATTGTGTGTCCATGTAGCACTGACAATGTGGATTGTGTATTATGTGTTCTCGTACTCGGTGGACCGACAATGCCACTTGTGTATTATGTTATGACCCTGACGTTATGGCTTTTCTAATAATTTATGACTGTGACACTATGACTTGTGTGGTTTTGTTCTAGCCTCGACATTTTGGCTATGTAAGTATTAAAATGATAATGTGATGTGTGACATTCTAATTTTGCTTTTTGATGATGATAAATGACGAAATGTAGGTTGTTCTATGTAGGCTGTTCTAGATAGATCGAGGACTTGGCGCTGAGTCAATGAAGAGCTATTTGCCGAAAACGAAAGCGTTTTCATCTTGGTTGCCGAAGTCCAAGTTGAAGAAAACTACGCTGACGAGGACGTGCAGCTGTCAGGAACGGCCGTGTTACCGATTCCTTGGCTCTATGGTTTCTGCATCTGTGATAGACGCGAGTCTAGTTCAGTCTATGGAACGATTTGGTTTTTGAAGAGAGATTTGGCGGGTGGAAGGATAACTTTGCTCGAGCCTTGAAACGATGGGAATATCGGATTGAAGACCAGGAATTGTCGTAGTTGTGATTCCTGGGTGGTTTGTGGTTGTCCTGGACGGATGATCTTTATTTTGTTGTTGAATTCTTGCCTAGTAATTTATTGTTAGCCATTAAAAACTAACCTCACTTCTGGTTTCTAAAAGTATGGTTACACTGCAACAACTTTTAAAAAATGTAAATACCATAGTGTTTAAATGTCAAATGGATTCGTGAATGGCGTTTCTCAGGCACTCCCATTTTTACGATTTTGATTAAATTGGAAGCTATTTAATGGTGTACGGTGGAAATATTATGAATGTTATCCATAGCGAATTACCGTGCGTCAATTATGAGTAGCTTTTACTAAAAACAGGTTGAAGAGGACACATTGCAGGTAAGAATTAGAACTGCGGAATACTCGAACAAACGCATTTGCGATAAATCTATTTACACCATATTAATGTGATTTCCAGTGCTAAATTATCCAGTAGACTCTTTGTATGTAGGTCATGTAGCCAATAAACATTAGTCACTGTAAATATATCAAGGTTCTATGCGGATATTGCTATCTGACATGCACCGGGAAATTGTAATTTACCCAGATAAATTGGTACCTACCTAATCGAATAAATGGTTTCTTTTCAGAATATGTCTACCATGTCGAGGTCAGTCCACATCAGCCAGCAGAAGCTGGCTGAGAAACTGATAATATTAAATGACAGAGGAATTGGAATGCTTACTAGGATCTATAATATCAAGAAAGCTTGTGGAGATGCCAAGTCTAAACCGGCGTTCCTGTCCGACAAAGCCTTGGAATCTTCGATTAAACACATTGTTAGAAGATTCCCCAACATTGATGTAAAAGGTCTACAAGCTATCACTAACATAAAAAATGAAATCATCAAATCACTTTCTTTGTATTACTACACATTTGTTGATTTATTAGACTTTAAAGATAATGTCTGTGAACTTTTGAATATTATTGATGCTTGCCACATTACACTGGATTTGACTCTGAATTTTGAATTAACTAAAAACTATTTAGACTTAGTCACAACTTATGTGTCATTGATGATTCTTCTGTCACGAGTGGAAGACCGCAAAGCAGTATTAGGACTTTTCAATGCTGCACATGAACTGGTTCACAATCAGATAGATCCAAGCTTTCCACGATTGGGCCAATTGATTGTGGACTATGATGCTCCACTAAAAAAATTATCTGAAGAGTTTGTGCCACATCAAAAAATTTTGACAACTGCCTTGAACTCCTTGTGGCATGTATATCCAGCACGGAATCTCACTGCTGAACATTGGCGATCTGAACAAAAGCTGAGTTTGGTAAGCAACCCTGCCCAGTTACCTAAGCCGTCGGAGACAAACACCATGTCTTGTGAATATCTGTCATTAGAATGTCTGGAGAGATGGGTAATATTTGGATTAGCCCTTTGTCACCAAATGCTGCAACAAGAGCATGCCAATAAAATGTGGGTCAGTGCTTTAGAATCGGGCTGGGTTGTGGCCCTGTTTCGGGATGAGGTCATCTATATTCACAGTTATATACAGGGCTTTTTTGATGGCATTAAAGGCTATGGCAAAAGAATATCAGAAGTGAAGGATTGTTATCACCAAGCTGTGCAGAAAGCAGGATACAAACACAGGGAAAGAAGGAAATTCTTGAGAACTGCATTAAAAGAACTTGGGCTTATCTTGTCTGATCAGCCTGGGTTGATGGGGCCTAAAGCTTTGTTGGTTTTCATTGGTCTATGTTATGCACGAGATGAAGTGTTCTGGCTGTTGCGGCATAATGATAATCCTCCACAAAAAGTCAAAGGTAAAGCTGCAGAAGATTTAGTAGATCGCCAGCTCCCAGAACTATTGTTTCACATGGAAGAGCTGAGAGCACTTGTCCGTAAATACAGTCAAGTTATGCAAAGATACTATGTTCAGTATTTATCAGGTTATGATGCAGTTGCTTTGAATCTTATGATTCAAAATCTCCAAGTTTGTCCAGAAGACGAAAGTGTTATTCTCTCATCACTTTGCAATACTGCAGCAAACTTAAATGTGAAGCAGGTTGAAGACAATGAAATATTCGATTTCAGAGCATTCCGCTTGGATTGGTTTAGACTTCAAGCATATACCTCTGTAGCTAAAAATCCACTGAACCTTATAGAACAAAGGGAACTGGCTCAATACATAGACAAAATGGTCTTTCATACTAAAATGGTAGATAATCTTGATGAGATAATGGTCGAAACTTCAGATTTGTCTCTCTTCTGTTTTTACAGTAAAATATTTGAGAGCCAATTTCATATGTGTTTGGAATTCCCAGCACAAAATAGATACATTATTGCATTCCCCCTTATTTGCAGTCATTTCCAAAACTGCACACATGAATTGTGTCCAGAGGAAAGGCACCACATCAGGGAGAGAAGTCTTTCTGTTGTCAACATCTACTTGGAAGAGATGGCCAAAGAGGCCAAGAATATAATCACAACAATTTGTGATGAGCAATGTACAATGAGCGACAAATTACTTCCGAAACATTGTGCTCAAACAATTGCCCATTTGGCTAATAGAAAAAAGAAGGATAAAAATAAGAAAAATACAATCGATTTTGTTAAACCAGGAGCCGAGAGTTACAGGAAGACAAGAGAAGAGTTGACTACAATGGATAAACTTCACATGGCATTGACTGAACTTTGCTTTGCCATTAATTACTGTGCAACTGTCAATGTGTGGGAGTATACATTTGCACCCAGAGAATATTTGCATCAGCACTTGGAAACTAGATTTTCCAAAGCACTTGTGGGCATGGTTATGTTTAACCTAGACACCAGTGAAATTGCAAAGCCGTCTGAACTGCTGGTAAGTGTGCGTGCTTACATGAATGTGCTACAAAGTGTCGAGAACTATGTGCACATTGACATCACAAGAGTTTTTAACAATTGCTTATTGCAGCAAACACAGAGTATTGATAGTTATGGAGATAAAACAATAGCATCATTGTATACACAGTGGTACTCAGAAGTTTTGCTTAGGAGAGTTAGTGCAGGAAGTATTTGCTTCTCTATGAACCAAAAGGCCTTTGTGAGTCTCACTGCTGAAGGCGCAATTCCATTTAATGCTGAAGAATACTCAGATATAAATGAACTTCGCTCCTTGGCAGAATTAATTGGACCTTATGGCATGAAATCTTTGAGTGAAACTCTGATGTGGCATATTGCAAGCCAAGTTCAAGAACTGAAAAAGTTGGTTGTACAAAATAAAGAAGTGCTGCAAATGCTTAGAACTAACTTTGATAAACCAGACATGATGAGAGAGCAATTCAAAAGATTACAGCATGTGGATAATGTGTTGCAGAGAATGACAATAATTGGTGTTATCTTGAGCTTCCGCCAAATTGCCCAAGAATCTCTATTGGATGTTTTGGAACGTCGAATTCCATTCTTAATTAGCTCCATCAAGGATTTCCAACAGCAGCTACCTAGTGGTGATCCTATGCGCGTGATTTCTGAGATGTGTTCAGCAGCTGGATTGTCCTGTAAGGTAGACCCAACCTTGGCATCAGCATTACGACAACATAAGGCAGAAGTGGAGGAAGAAGAACACCTGGTGGTATGTCTACTGATGGTGTTTGTGGCAGTGTCCCTGCCAAGGTTGGCTCGAAGTGAAGGATCATTCTACAGGCCGTCATTGGAAGGTCACGCCAATAATATCCATTGTATAGCACCAGCAATCAATCATATTTTTGGTGCTTTGTTTACAATTTGTGGTCAGGGTGACATTGAGGACCGTATGAAGGAGTTCTTGGCTCTAGCATCTTCTTCATTATTGCGCCTTGGACAAGAAACTGATAAGGAAGCAATTAAGAACAGAGAGTCTGTGTACTTGTTGCTCGATTTAATTGTCCAGGAATCTCCTTTCCTGACAATGGATTTGTTGGAATCATGCTTCCCATATGTACTAATACGTAACGCCTATCACGAAGTCTACAAGCAAGAACAAATGCTATTGCATTCATAATTCTTGTAATGTACATTTTAAACATAAAAGACGAGAAGATTTCATTTTCATTTATTGACTTGTAGTTAATTGGTTTCTAAGCTTATTTTATACTGTCCAATGATTAGACAAAATTCCAATATAATAATTAAGACGAATAATTTTCGATTACATAATAATATAATGCTATATGAGATTATTGAAGTTTCAAGTATATTATTGTTTGTTTATTAAGTAGGTAACTGATTTGAGCACAGTATTTTTTCCACAAATGTTTAAGTAGGGTTAATGAGACTGGTAGATTATTCCGTTAAAGTAAATTGAAAAACGGATTCCAAACTTTGTTCATTATCCATTTTGAAGCTATAATACCTAATTAAGATATCGGAGTACCTAATGGCTAAGGCTTTGTTTAATTGAATAATGATGTTTTTATGAAATTATCATATAGGGACTTTATTTTGTATAAGAGTTTATTATATGTTTCCATTATTATTTTAAGATAACAAAAATGTTTAACTCAATATTTATATTAGTCACCACAAAAGAACCGACAGCAAACGGCAAAGGAAATTGCTCTCAATTCTACTTTAGTCTTCAATGTTCAAAGAGTCGCGCACAGTTCTTTCAACTACATTCTGATTGAATCCATTACAAAAAAAATCACAGCAATTCACTTGTTTAAAAACTTGATGAGGCCTAAAATTTTACATTCTGTTCGATACTGACCCCGCCTGGTGTAGTCAAATAAAAAATAAACTAAATTAATGAAATTAAAAATATTATGATTGCTAACTTGTTTTAAAAAAAAAAAATGGGGTTACAGGTGAGGATCCCCCATTTTGCGTCCTAGAGATTAGTGTAGGAGGTGCCTCGTGAAATTACCACCCACTATAATAAAATACTTTAATATCAAGCTGTGTTAGGTAAACTTCTATGTTTAAATCTCTAAAACATAAATTTTGGTAATGTGAACTAATTAAACCCACCTTCGATAATAATTGCCTTTATCAACAACAAATATAAAGTAGGTATTGTATAAGTTAAATTTAAACTAGAGTAATATAATTACATACATCATGTAACAAATATTAAGATTATTTTATGGAAGCTAGACATAGGTAGGTATTTGATATGTTGTTTTCTATGCCAGATTAATTTATTACAAAATTTAAATCTATTCCATTACATACATTTCTGCTGTGAGGCTATTCCCAATGTCAATTTCGACTCTTGATTCGAAAAATTTCTCATAGATTAATTAAAATGTAACATTAATACCTGTTGTAGGTATACAATGTCAAACTTTAATGAACGTCAAGAAAGAGTCCGAACTCGATGTTGAATGTCAAGAGTTAGAATAGTAACCTGAATCCATTCTCATAGGTCTACCGATGGTCGCATATGACTTAGGGTGTTTTAATATCGTGCGGGGCAATCTCGCGTGCCTGATGGTTCCGATGACACCATATAATTATGTATCATAGTGTGACCCATTTTTACAAATATCCAAATATTGTTTTTGTTCCAATTTCCTTTGGTTCGATAAATTATTCCACAAAATCAATGCGACTAGGTATGTGAACAGCTAGCGGTTTCTGGTAGGACCCTAAGTCGGCAGGACACATCTAATTAACTGAATGTAGTGAGCAGGCCATTTTATACTGTGTTACATTATGCTAAAATATGGCCTATTTCAGTCAGCTTACAGCAGTCAAAGATTCTGTAGATCAACAATATTTAAAAGCTAGGTACCTACCTACATTCGTAGAGACACCCTTCTTTATTTTTAATTTCCTAATGCAGTTTTCAAAAGGAATTTCTGTGTTTACGGCTGTTCACCCAATGTTTTATGGCGTAAGTTTATTCATATTACAATAATTATATAAGAGCAGACAATACTGTATTTCTTTGCACCAAATCGCTTTACGTCGTGTAGGATAGTTATCATTTTTGTACCTTGTATATACGAATACCACCTACGCATTTATTAAATCATTTAATATAAATAGCTTGTTTTATTATGAACCGTTACCGTTCCCAACCGCTACGCTACATAAATTAAAACTACAAAGTTCATGTAAAATTTATTGTTTTTTTATTATTTTGAAATCACATGTTGTAACATTCATCTTGTTAATTAAAAATATTCACATTGTCATTTAAATAATCTATTACGGTAATCTAGCTTACACTTAGGAGAAATAATGCCATTGAGTACTACTAGTGATGGAAATAAATGCTATCCATCAATTACACGATTGGTCAAGTCGCT
The DNA here is from genome assembly GCA_031163375.1 of Conogethes punctiferalis. Classification (NCBI taxonomy): domain Eukaryota; kingdom Metazoa; phylum Arthropoda; class Insecta; order Lepidoptera; family Crambidae; genus Conogethes; species Conogethes punctiferalis. The sequence continues at coordinate 14,404,781 of CM062083.1, read as the reverse complement.
CTACAACGGAAACATTACCCTCTCGGCTTACATACAAATATACATTATAGTACAGTTACGAGAATTTGCGTATTTTCAACATTCACTAATAAAATGGCATTAATATGGTATACTTATAAGATCGATCCTTAACATTAATGTATAGAAATAATAAAAATACATCATGCTCTTTGGCTTGCACGACGGAAAGTAACTCTACGTAGTTGATTCACAATAAAATATCATTACTTATCAAAGAGATCAATTCAGCAGAACCGTATAACAAAATGTTCGTCCGATGTACATACATACAGGAGTGTTTGTGATATGCAACTTTGTGTCCAAACAAATACCTTGTAATCATAAATAATTGTAAACATTGTATTTGAGCCATCTTTACGCACAAACTCATACACACAACTACAAAATTAAAAAATGCATATTACAAAATTTTATCATAGCAAGATTGAAAGATTTTTCTCAGTCTAATCATATTTGATCATTTGGCAATACTGTTAAAATTTCGTAATTAATACTAAGATAGGTTAAATAAAGTCGAATTAATCCAAAAGTACATTCGCGGTCATAGGAAGACTAAATGTAATTTTGAAACATTTTTTGAGCCCATACATTTTCACTAATATAAAGTTGGAATGATTACACTGCGGTTACTAATACCAAAAATCAAAGGATAAAGTAAAGGAACAGGAATACAAATTGGTATAATGGCACCTCGACATTCCACTTACGTTTAATATTAAATATGTTAAAAATAACTTTATATAAAAATTATTACACTTACAGAGATTCGAGTAAAACAATGCAGTATTTATACAGTACTCTAATATCGGTATGAACGTTTACGTTTGTATGATATTTTTACATTGTAGCCTTTGTATGTTTCATTTATATACAAAAATATACATAAATGTCCGGTCGTACGAGCAACACATTTATTTATCGAATATAGTCTCACTGGTACGCGTGAACGTCATGCCGTCTTTTAAAAGTTTATTTCCTATTTCCATAATACAAAAATAATTATTTTTTTAGTAGATCACCACATCGCCTTGCATCCGCGTCCGACCTCGGCGCACGGAACGATTATAACGTTTGAGCAAATAATTTATTATCTCTTATGTTATGATTTAGAAACGAAATTATTGCGGTACATGAATGTTCTATAACTTGGCATGCTATCTTCGCGACCTCGGTATATTTGCCGATTGACTTGTGTGTATGTACGTATCAACCAGCCTGTATTACGTTAGGGCGCGCGTACACGAGCTCCCGCGCTAGCTTAGGGCCATTACAGACCGGCTACTTTGACTGCATCGGAACTGAATACTGACTATGTGGCTAGTTTTCAGTTTCGATAGTCAGTCACAACCTCACTACTCGCTGGAAAGGTGGTCCCTTTTTTCATGTCAGAGAGTTCCTGCATAACTATTGGCTTGGGATCAGATGCAGACTATAAGCTGACAGCGACGCTACCATGAAAAATGAATACAATTTCGCCCACAAAAGCGGTAATGTCGTGGCTGGCTTGTCGGTCACCCGTAATAACTTTTATACAGAATCTCTTGACTGGAAATCAGGGCAACCACTTTTTTTCTTGTGACTTAAAAGTACCATTCAAAAACGTCGTGGTAGCACCAACGGTCCGAGTGAAAAAATATCTCATTTGATCTATGGAATGATGAATAAATGCATACTGGAATTATCGCCGCGAAGCTCGTTACGGCGCGCCGGCAGTGTTTCTATGCTGCTGTTCGCTCGGGACCATCACGCCCCCTTCTATCCTTATACGATAGCACACTCGAGATACTTTACAGATCACTTGGAAATGTTAGAATGTTGTTCAGCAATTGCATCTCCTAAGTAAACTATCCAAAAATAAAAATAGCAATATATCGGGTTTTTGTATTAAAGTAGATATAGCCCACTAAGCTATAAAAACAAACAGACGAACATACAGTGGAGCCTAAGTATTTTACTTTTTGGGTACGGAACCCTAACAAATCTCAGAAAATCCTATTGATTTACTTTTGTAATAGATAATTACAAAATTACAATGTTGGAGAATAGGAGCTGTTTAATAGTGTATGTTTTTGCCCGTAATTCTTCTATAAAGGAAGATAGTTAGCAGGACTGCTGCGAAGATGCAAATGCTAAACAACACGTGTATAAAATACGTATGATGAACTTGCCTTTATTAGTGTTGCGAGAGAATATATTGCCTATCCGCACTAGTGACCTCGGAAATCACTCGATACATCAATCAATTGTGACAATAGTATATTCGGTTGTTTTGTCACGTGACAAAGAAGTGACATAATAATTGTACCAAATAAAAACTTAAATAATTGTCATGGGACAGTTGTTCATGTGCTATTAGACATAGGAAGTCTAATTGAAATAGCTTGATAGAACATTAGCTTTAACACTTTTTGCTACTTATGAAGCTTAGTTGCGACCAGTTTCCTTTAGTGGCAGACAACACTGCCTCTGAAACAGTGTTCGAGGTATATTATATCTATTAGGAGTTCACTGTATAATATACATCTATTTACAAAAAAAAAGTATCTAAGTTTACCAGGCGTCTAGTACCCATAGGACAAGCTTCGGCTTAGTTTGGGACTAGATGGCGCTGTATGGCTTATTGTGGCATGTATTAGGGTGTGTCCACGTCTAACGAATGCGCGGTTCGCGAGGTGAGCGCGTGCATTTTTGGTTAGTTCTCCACTCCTGCGCCGTTCGCGCGCAAGTTGCGAGCCTCGCATTCGTCAGATGTGGACGCACCCTAGGTTAGCAGAAGATGTTGGTTTGCTAGTACTTAAAGAAATTCCCGAACGCCACGTGATAACACAACCGAAAATATTTGCTAGCATTCTAACCGAACACCTAATAGTACAAGTACAGGGATGTAAGGGAGCGACCCATCATCTTTTCGCTTAAAGCCACCCTCACCTGTCCGTGGTGCATCCTGCTGAATAAGAAACGAGGCTTATGGCAACCGGTGGCGTTATAACCATCACGATTGAAGGCGTATCTATCTATACCGCAGGCAGATCGCCAACCCGCCTGCCCAGCGTGGCGATTAAGGGGCAGCGCAGACGCACTTTTTTGTATTTATATGCAGTAACGCCGAACACGACGCGCAAAAATCTGTCGCGGATATTTCACAGACTCAACGCACACGGCGCACATCTTCGAATATTCTGTCGGCAGACCTAGACGCTCTTTTTAAATGTCTCAGACGCAGACTCTATCGCACAAAAAGTGTACCGTCTGCGCTGCCTCTAAAGGTAATCATCATCATCATCAGCCCGTGTCAGTCCACTGCTGGACATAGGCCTCTCCTAATGTTCGCCACCATGATCGATTTTGGGCCTCTCGCATCCAGCACTTGCCAGCCGTCCTGCGCAAATCGTCACTCCACTAACGGTAAAGCCTCCAGGTGTTTGCCAAATGTGGCTAGGCTGAGATGATAGTACAAGTAATTTCCAAAGCCAACTTCGCGGATAGGTAAAGTAGCGTTCCGCACCACCAGTCTATATGTCCTGCGGGTGCGTCCGCTGCGGGTCGTGCGCGTGGCGCGGCGGGTGCGTGACGGTGAGCGCGTCGGGCGAGTGCAGCGTGATGGTGGTCTGGCTCGCCACCGTCACGGTCTTGTGGTCCGCGGACGCGGCCGCCGCAGGCGCCGCTGACCGGTACACGTACCTGAATGGCGGCAATTGTAAAGATCAACTTTAATACCTAGATGTTACAAAAAATTTGTTGTTTAAACTGCTTATTTACCACCCGTGACAAACATTCATGTGATGAATATTTGTGTTTGTTCCGTGTGTGGGTGTGTTTATATTTGAACGACAGACGCTCGTAGCGTGACATCTGTCTGCACGTCAACCGTTGTGCGGGGGACGGGCGATCGTAGCGTACACATCTGTCCGCACGTCAACCGTAGTGCGAAGATCAGGCGCTCGTAGCGTGACATCTGTTTGCACTTCACCCGTAGTGCGCTGGACGTCCACCCGCATTTCACGCGTAGTGCAGGGTACAGACGCTCGTAGGATATTGCAACATAAGTGTCGCAGTCAGGTTAAAATAGCCGTTCAATTAAAACACCTAGCCCTTTGACTGCAACGTTTAGCACTACAGCTAGCGACGTCTTAGCTAACTGGTTAAACGGCATATAAAAGTAAGGTGATCATTAGTTTAGCATCTTATACTGACCCCAGCAGCAGCGGCACGCCAGGTGCAGGCGCGTCAGGTCCGTCTGCACTTCACCCGTAATGCAGGGGACACGCACTCGTAAAATGACATTTCGCCGTACATCACCTGTAGTAGGATCTTGCAATATAAGCACCGTGTACATACCCCAGCAGCAGCGGCACGCCGGGCGCGGGCGCGAGCGCGACCAGCTCGAGCTCGCCGCCCGAGTACTCGTACTGTCAGACCTTCTGCGGCGGCCGCATCTCGTACGACTGCGGGTACGCGTTGGCGTACGGCTCCGCCCGCCGCCCGCCGCTCGGGCCGGCCGGCGCGCTGCCTGCAACACGACGACGACCACACGATTACAATCAGTGACAGTTTTACAATTACCAGCAGCCTGCCCTTTCCCACGAATGCAGAGTGCCTGGCCACACGCAATATCCGCGCGCATCTCCCATGATTCGGCCAGTATAACCTAAGGGTTGGTATGGCCATGGGAAGGTGGTGGGACGTGCCCTTTCCCACGCAGGAAAGGAAAGAAAGAAATTGACAGTAGCTAGGTTTTCACGACAAGTGAGGAAACATGACGCTAGGGCGCCCTTTTTCGATCCATCGCCCGTATATATCCGGCGCCCTTTGGGGTCCTGCCATAACGCCGCTACTGATTACAATGAAATGACCGATAGATGGCATTGTATGTATAGTATAGCCTGCAGTTCAGCTATTATGACGTGATTGGTCAGTAATGTAAACGTCGGTGTCATTTCAAAACTACCCAATCACGTAACAGGACCTATTTCGTATGTGGTGTTATCCAGTGGCAGGGCCGCGGCGGCGCTCGCGCGTCGCGTGGCTCATGCGCCGCAGCGTGTCGCTAGTGTCGCTCACGTGTCGCCCACGTATCGCTAGTGTCGCTCACGCGTCGCTAGTGTCGCTCACGCGTCGCTAGTGTCGCTCAGGCGTCGCTAGTGTCGCTCACGCGTCGCTAGTGTCGCTCAGGCGTCGCTAGTGTCGCTCACGCGTCGCTAGTGTCGCTCAGGCGTCGCTAGTGTCGCTCACGCGTCGCTAGTGTCGCTCACGCGTCGCTAGTGTCGCTCACGTGTCGCTAGTGTCGCTCAGGTATCGCTAGTGTCGCTCACGTGTCGCTAGTGTCGCTCACGTGTCGCTAGTGTCGCTCAGGCGTCGCTAGTGTCGCTCACGCGTCGCTAGTGTCGCTCAGGCGTCGCTAGTGTCGCTCACGCGTCGCTAGTGTCGCTCAGGCGTCGCTAGTGTCGCTCACGCGTCGCTAGTGTCGCTCACGTGTCGCTCAGGCGTCGCTAGTGTGGCTCACCCATGTCCCGGTGCGCGGTGGCCAGCGGCGGCGCGTAGCCCTTGTGCGGGCGCGCGCGGCGGTGTCCGGGCCGCGGCGGCGCACGCGCATCGCGCGCCTCCCGCGCCGCTCCCGGGTGCCTCATCCGCCGCAGCGTGTTCATCGGCCGCCGCAACGTCTCCGATAGCCGCCTGCGCATACAGATATGCATTACATTATTTTTATCATAATACAAAATGACATCATTTTTTAGCATAAATTTTTATTACAGAATTTTTTAGCAAAAATACCTACTAAACCGACTTCAATATGGTGACAACGAGACCATATCGGAAGTACAAGATACTTGGAAACAAATATAGAACAACAAAAAATTCAGTCGAGTGAGAACTTTTTTTTTTTTTGAAGTCGGTTAAAAACATTAAAGGCAAAGATTTGTCTGCAATGCTTTATGTCCGTAGTTTTTAGTTAGGCGCGGTGTAGCAGCAGGTAGAGTAGCCGCGGTACCTGGCGGGCGGCCGCTTCGGGTTGGAGGAGGGCGTGTGCACGGCGCAGCACTTGACGAACGCGCCGCAGCACACCACCAGCGCCACGCCGCCCAGCAGCACGGCCCACCACTGCTCCGTCACCCACGCCTGCACCGACTGCAGCGTGGCGCGGTTCAGCAGGAGGTTCTTGAGCCGCGCCAGCGGGCCCTCCGCGTCCACCGCTCGGCACTTCAGGAACACGTCGCAGTAACCCTGGTGCACAAAAATAATGTAAGACATCGCATTATTAAACATAATGTGCCAAATATGGGACACAAAATATAGTCGACGTACAACAATATTTTCGTTGAGGTTCATGAGGTTACAGCATCCCCACAAGCAGGAATGATTTTTGCTTTAATCCATTCGTTCCCTATCTGGCACACTAGGGATGACGATAATGATGATCATTATCAGTGATGACGTCTCTGTGTGCGACAGCATGCCTGTAAAAAGCCTGTAAAAGCAGCAGCAAGTAAAGTTTCTAGCATAACGTCGAACTCTTCCTTTTTCGAATCACAGTGGAATTAGCACGTATATAGGCCTGCAGACCGTTAAAACTAGACGTTACCTGGAAGTTGTCACAGGGCGAGCCGGGCCTCAGGCTGATGCCGCCCGTGGGCAGGCCGACGCGGTGCGCGAAGTCGGCCGTGCTGCGGCACGAGTCGGCGCCGGGCCCGGTCTGGCACGCCAGCTGGCACAGCGCGCGGCGGTCCACGACGGCCGTGACGCCGTCCCCGGCGCGCGTGGGCGCCGACGACAGGAAGCACTCCTTCATGTTCCACGCGAGGCAGATTGAGCCGCTACACTCGCCGTTGATGCAAAGTTGCGTGCCTGGCGATGCGACGGAAAATTATATTATATTAATCCGATGATTAGGTTAGGTTCTGCTCTATAGCAGAACCTTATCAAAGACAAAGTAAACTGTGCAAAAAAAATCATCATTACATAAAATTTCTATGTACCATATGAGGGCTCGAGCTGTTGAATGGTTAACCCTTTGAATGTCAGGGTCGCGTATATGGAACAATGACAATAGATTTTCTATTGTGTCTCATTTCTCGGCGGGCAAAGACAAAGGATCAATTTCTATTTTCAAGTTATGAAATTAGTTACATAAAATAGTTTTGATGACGAATTGATTAAAAATTGTTCTAAAAACGATTTTTAGTCAGGTCAATTTAGAAACCAGTGTAAGTTCTCAGAATGGATTTTTGACGTTGGTTTGGATATAATAGCGGAAACATAGTGGATGTGGTAGTGGATAGTGAGTGATTGGTTGGGTGAAGTCCCGGTTCCACAACAAGTGTTCACATTGTTCAGTATGTTTCTGACGTTTATATCGAAATAACTAAAACCTTCAGGGTATTCCTCAGGGTATCGATCCAAGCCACTCACCGTTATTACACTTGGTGTGATTCGACATCGCCCTCGGCTCGGGACACTCGGCGGAGGCGCCGGAGCAGAAGGAGGCGTGGCTGCACTCGGTGGCCTCGCGGCACGTCACGTTCGAGTACGCGTTCACGAAGTGGCACGAGTTCGCCTGGCAGCAAGGCCCTTGTGATGGACTGGAACAAACACACTCACGTTACATTATATCGCTTACGGTTTACAAATAAGTTGACTAAATTTTTTTTTTGTTCTTTATTTCGTGGAATACGATTCCAAGTCATGTGTTTCCTTCCCAACCCAGGATTGCAACAATCCTGGGTTCTTTAGGCGGGGCACGAAACGACATTTCAGTTGACTTTCAGAGGTTTGTTCTATTATTATACTTGTCGACCTAACTTTTACCTTACGACCGCTTACCATCAGGTAGGGAGAGCTCATCCTGAATGCTCATTTTTTACAAAACAATAATCTTGAAAAATTGCCTTACGTAATACTTGAACGCTCCCAAATTCAATTATTGCAGATTGAATCGATGTGGAAAAATTTGGCTTCAATATATAAAAACATAGACAGTGGACTGATGTGGGCTGATGATGATGATATAAAACATTATTAAAGAATTTATATTCTTAAAGAAAGAAGATGATTACCTGCACTGAGTATTTGCTTTTCTCGTACATCCTTTGGCAGTGATATTCTTCTCTTTGTCGTATGAGCTTAATTGTCTAGGGTAGCAGCAGCGATCCTTGCACTCTATCTCATCATAACCTGAGGGTAAAATAAGGTACTTATGTAAGTAATTATTAATTATGTAATTTTTATTTATACCACTAGGGTGGTAAAGTTTTTGTCTGCCAAATAGAAACAAAAACTACTGGACGGATTTTAACGAAACTTATTGTTATTCATATTCCTGGGCAGGTTATAGTATACTTTTCATCACGCTACAATCACAATAGGAGCAGAGCAGTGAAGGGAAGTGTTGGAAAAACGCGAGAAATTTTTATCTTTGAACGCGCATCACGCTAAAACTACTGGATGGATTTGAATGCGGTTTGGCCATTGTTTTGCTAGGAGTCTAACTTAAAATTTGGGCACCATTTCATAGAAGTACGTTATTTTTGAAATCCGATATCGACGCGTGCGACGCCGCTGGCACAGCTAGTAAAAAATAAAAAAAAATGTCGCATCCCGTCGTTAACCTAGGACAATAGGTTAGTACTAGTAGACCAAGGCTCACCGCAGTCGCACTCCTCGCCGACCTCGACGATCTTGTTCCCGCAGAAGGCGCCGGCGCTGGCGTTGAGGCAGTTCCGCTTGCGGCCGTCGCGCACCGCGTCCAGCACCGCGCTGATGTTGCCCACGGAGCACGACGAGAACCGGCTGTTGTTCGGCCGGTCGCCGGACGTCGCCGACGCGAACATTATGTAGTTGCCGGCCGCGCCGCCCGGCCGGCATTCGGACGGGTAGTCGTGCTGGAACAAAATAATAACACCATTTAAAAAATAACCCTAAGGACAGGGTGCGCAATGAATACATAAGAGGTACCTTTAAAGTCGCACCAATTGCAGGAAAAATCACGGAGGCCAGGCTGAGATGGTACGGTCATATACAGCGAAGACCAGATGACCATGTCGTGAAGAAGTGCCTTTCCATGGCTACGAAGGAGAGAGGGAGAGGAAGGCCCCCAACTACGTGGATGACGAACGTCCGCAAGCAGTTGGGGCTTTCGGATGACGACGCGCACCAGCGGAAAAAGTGGCGCCTCAGCACCAGGAAAGCCGACCCCGCGTAACGGGAAAAGGCGAGGCCAAGAAGAAGAAGAATTTAAAAAATAAACCGACTTCAATAATACCAACTAGGAAGTAGGTACACCCTTTCGAACAAAAAATGTTTCCAAATCGGTTCACAATTCCCGGAGGTATGTACCACATCACATACCTAACAAACGTCGCTAACAAACATACAACAAAAAAACAATTTTGTCGAATTGAGAACCTCCTCCTTTTTTGAAGTCGATTAACAAGCGTCATTTTAGTAAGGGTCGGTTCCCACTGAAAGAGTAGCAATTATATATGGTCCCAAAAAGTTTGTCTTTTATACGTGACAAATTGGCCCTAATGGTAAGCGGTTACTGCAGCCTATGGAGGCCGGCAATACCAAGTGCCTACTGTAGTACTTCCCTACAGAAAACAGCGGCAGGGAGCCTATTCGTCGGCCACTAATAGTTATAAAAAAAATCTATATAACTAAGATAGTGTCGTACCGGCGAGCCAAAATTGTGTCCGATCTCGTGCGCGAGCGTGAGCTGGCTCACTTTGGGCGGCACGCGGCTGTTGTAGTTGACGAAGGTGATGATGCCGGTGTTGAGCGACCGCTTGGTGCTCTGGTACATGCCGCCGATGGTCTCCGTGTACGTCTTGTACTTCTCGCAGATGCCGCCGGACGCGCCGCTCGCGCTCGCCACCCACGCCAGACCTGGAACCAAATAAGCCGCGTTGGTGTCCTGTTGCGTTTAGCTAAATAAATGTATTTGTCGTGGTGTGAGTTGACGTAACCGTATACTATACCAACAAATGGATTAGGTCCGTAAGAAATATTTAAAAAGTTAAAATAAGAGCAAGTTCAATACAATACAGATAATTAAAATACAAATGAGAAATCATTATCTATCTTCATTATCAGCAATTATACAAATCATCATTTTACAGGAGTTCTAATGTAAGATACCTAAGTAAAATGCGAAATAATAATATGGTTAATAAATGAATGTTCACTGCAAATTATTAATGATTTAATTTAGAACAAAAGTGAGAAAAATGTCGACAAGAGAATAACCTGAATTGATTAAGTTCAGCAATTTCTTTTCATTGATGTTTTTTTTACTTCTATTTATACACAAGGCGAGCCGATCCACTTTTTGTTATTTTTCTTCACATGAAGCACTCCAAAATCGCGACGCAAATATGAGTTTGGAGAAAAAGTTATGAGTCACTGCCTATTATGCTCGACTTTTTGCTTTTACGAGTAGTTTATACGGCCTTCAAACATAAGTACCCGATTGAACGAATCGAATACGCACCATAGATTGATTTATCAGAATGATTATGACATTGAAAAAGACGGGCAAGTGCGAGTCGGACTCGCGCACGAAGGGTAACAATATCTATCTAGCGCGTAACAATATCTGGCAAAAATAGGCAAAAAATTGTGTTTTTTGTATGGAATCCCCCCTAAATACCCCCTAGATGAATCTTATTTTATTATTCATTATCAAAGTAAAACTAACCCAGTATTTTGTGAATATATATTTCAAGTGTCTACTTGTCCCCATTATTGATATTAAGCAGACAGAGCTAAAAATCGTGTTTAAAATCGTGACGGACGGAGAACGAAGTCTTAGTAAAAGGATAATAGGGTTCCATTTTTAGTTTACCCTTTGGGTACAGTACCCTAAAAACTAGTAGCGGCTTACTTGCCTAGTCATATCTCGCAATCCCGTGACTCATGCATGGGGCGTCTGGGCATTTACGCCTTGAATCATGTTGCAAGTTTGTGTACATGGATAGATATAATTACATGTGGACGGTGTGCCATTATCACAATTACAATGTAACTAGTCAACCGTTAACTTTGTATGCAGTAATGCATCGGTAATAATGCCACTAGAGTAGTGAATAACATGCAAAAATTGTGGAATGCGCTCGTAATACTTTAAGTTAAGTATCCACCTTAACCGCTTAAAAACAGGATGAGAGAAACCTAGGATCAAGCAAAGTGTCGAACTGCGAGAGGCTGCTGATGATGTATTGAATTTGCATTGGGAGTCAGAATTACAGTAGGTATACACTCAAGCTAGCTTAAGTCCATAATCTTTGTCGTAATCAATCTAAACCCTAGTTAAAAAATGTATTAAATTAAATTAAAAACAAAGAAATAATATTAAAAAGTAGATTGTAGTATAACTTGTATCGCCTTGTGGTTGGAGATAATAATATGTACCAACAATAAACATTTATGTTTCATGGAAACCACATAAACTAACTAACCTATTTTATAAAAGATCTATTTACCTACTATATGTCCTGTTAGAGCCGATTCACTAAATCATTCATCCAAGAAATTCATTGAATCACATATTATTTATTCAATGTTATGATCATTATGAACTATATTATTCATATTTAACTACGTAGAATATTAGAAATATATTAGAAATATTTACGTAAATACAATATTGTGCGACTTAAGTTAACTTTAAGGAAATCAGTAGCAAAAATTTTAATATTGCAATAGGGTCATAACCTCTCGGGCGTAGGTTGTATTTGTCATACTCTGAATTATCGCTTCCTCAAATGTAATGAACACAATATGATAAAAATAATTTACAATCTTGTCAGATTGTACAGGGTTTTTTGAAAAATCCTACCCAAAATTAACAGGAAGTGAATAGATTATATTATTCATGACTCCAGTCTAGAGTGCGTAGTATCAGTGTTTCCCACTATTCGCGATCTATTAGACAGCTTTTTTTATTTATTTCTAAGAAAGCATTTGACCACAATCACACCTCATGCTAAGCGATGATATAGCCTAGGATAGGATGGAGCATGCTTACTTAGAATCATGTGTAAACAATATAGCTAGTATACTCACCAAGGGTCCCACCAGTGAAGTCTCTGTACGTGAACACATACGCTAGGCAGAAGTCTTCGTGGTTGCCTAGAGAGTGAAGGTTGAGGAAGTTGGACACATCAATGTTCTCCAAGCAGAACTGGTTCGTCTCCGTGGCGAAGTGCACTGAGTTGCACATAGAGTCATCGTCGATCTGTCGACAAACGTTGATACTTAGAATATTTTATAGTACAACTTCTTGTAAGAACACAAGACTTTGTTTAAGTAGACCTTGTTGATTAAATACTTCAATAACTCCTAGGGAAAATAAAACAGGGAATGATCGCGACTGATAATAATTTTCCCGCTAGTCATCTCCGAGAATTTTACTCAAGAATATAGAAGAAATTTAAATACTTCAATGACTTCAGGGAAAATGGTAGCGTTCGTAGCTTATCATCTTTTAGAATTAAAGGGTTACTATAAGATACATATTCTGATTCCAGAAATGAAAAATAAAGATACGCCCCATAATCATTGTAATCATTTGTTGCACAGCTGTTGCTCTATCTATACTATTGTTTTTCAACATCAAACAAGCGTTGCTCGCTGTTGTGAGTTGATGACAGCCATTCGATAATATATCAATGGACAAATGTTTACCTACAATGAATACGGGGCTTTAACCCCCACAGACTTTAAAGGCCTCAATGCAATCCTAAAGCCCGTGGGCTCAAGTATCTCCCACTCATATTTACCTTGATCCTCTGCACCTCAAACTTTATATTCCTGTGTTCTATGCGGCCGTCGAACTTGGTGTCTCGGTAGATGTAGTTGACTGCTGTCACGTGATGCGAGATCAGGGAAAGGATCTCCTCGCGCGTTTTCATGTCCACTTCGCTCTTTTTTGATGGATCTCGGTGCTAAAACAAGAACAAACGCATAAAGCATGCGAACAAGTTCATTGAACTTTAGTCACACGTAAGCATTCAATTTTTTAACCTAACAGCATTGTAATAAAATCCTTTTATTTTATAATCGACTTTAAAATGCTAGAACACCTCGAGCATTTTAGGACAGCAGTGTTCTATGTATAAAAATTGTTATCTCTTCATTAAACGTCGCTTGTTTACGATCAAGAAATAAAAATTGGATTTCCGTTTGTTTAACCTTTGCCAAAGAAAGATAACATTTGTACCTATTTTGTGTGTACCTCGCGATTTAGATACATCGAATAATATAACTTGAATTATGAATTATATGAATAATGAAACACTCAATAACTGATGTGAACATTTTACGTATACTAAGATATTAAAGCAAAGACTAAACGTTTGCATTGTAAAGAAAGAGTACCACTTTAAAATACAATCTATTTAGTAATAGAGCTGTTAAATGTCAGAGGTGCTATAGTATCTTAACTGCAACAACGAGTATTCTTTGGTGATAAAGTTGATTTTTGATGTCCCCGTAGAACTTTACATTATGGTTGCTATTTATATTGAGACAAGCTTTAAGGAGCGACTTCGCTCGCGTCATTGTTAGTTCACAGTTTTAAGGCTACTGTTGATGAAAATCATAATTTGCTATAGAACCCTTTGCTGTGGCTTATTTATTCAAAAAAGACATGATGTGGCGGACATTTTTGAAGTTTATTATTATGTACTAATACAATGTTCTCGTAGCAGGTAAGTACATTGTGTTAATATATAATATGACTCGTCATTAGTGTATTTATTTTATTACTGAGGATGGCAGACGAGCAAGCGGGCCGTCTGATGTTAAAAGGTTAGACTGCAATGCTAGGGGCCTCGTAAAATTTGCTAGGGACACAGCTAAGCCGCTGCCAACAGTGAAGAAAAAAAACGAGTAGCGCTTTCAGTTCCGACTTGGATCAACAAAATCGAATGAAAACGGAAAAACATTTTTTTTACATATCCCTTACTGTCCCACTGCTGGACAAAAGCCTCCCGTAAGTTTCTCCATAGCTCGCGGTTATTCGCCACATATTGCCAGTCGCGTAGGTGGCTGTCCAAATCATCACGCCATTTCTTTTTGGGTGATAATTCTAGTCCACTTTTCTGAATCCATCCTGCTCGTGGCCCGCCCATTCCCATTTTAACTATGCTGTCTATGTCAATTCTGAATAATCTAGCTTCAAATTGGCGATAAGAATTATGAAAATCAGGCGCATTGCATACACACGAACACACAAATCTTTCACATAATATAGTAGTACCTATAGATGTAGGGGACTGAGACAGGGCTCGCGGCACCTCCCGCCAAGTCTCGGCGGCGACAAGTCTCAGCGAGCGCTCACAATTGATACAATTAAAACCCGTGCCTGCTTATTGACATTTAATTTGCCAATTAACTCTGCTCTGCACAAACGCCAACATCGCTTTTGTGTACAATGTTATTGGAAAACTTATTACGAGACTCGTCTAGCTTTGATATTATTATTATGAAGTAAGTAATGTAATACACATTAATGGGAAGTCAGATGTGGTCAGCTGTGTTCAAATGGCGTTTCAAATTGTAGCATTATTTGGTTATAAGCGTCTTTAGCCTTAATGGGATACCAATCAATCAACAAAATTGGTCTGTCCACGTTTAATTCACACATTGCTCTAACCCAAGCTTCCCCCATCCAGTCCATGCCAACAGTTCTTGTAAGGTCATCAGCCCAACAGTTGTCCTACACTACATCAAATCTACCTAAAAGCATGAACCAGATCATCACCAAAAACGAGCCAATCGCGACATTCACGAGGCTCGTTAACACGATCGTCAGCAAACTTAAAGGCATAAATAAGACCTAATAACCCACTCGTAACCTTAACCTAAAACCCTACGCCTAAATATTATGTTCCTGTATCCTATAGCAGGAACAAAACCACTTTTAGCACTCCCAAATTCATGTCGAAACAACTAATCTCTTCCCATCTGAACCACTAATAATAAAAAAAAACAAAACCTAAAAGCATGTCCACTCTAAGACTCGTCTGCTCCACCGATTGTCGGTTCTACAGTTCTGACAGATTTTTTAAAATTAATTATGTGACCACACTGGATTGTTTTAAGGTTCGATTTGAGCTTACTGTATCTTGAATGAGAATATACAAATAAGTCGCTATACATTTCAAGTAGTTATGCATTCTTATAGCCATAATACAGTGTTAGTTGTTTCTCCACCACCACAAGGCAGGAAGACTCAGTTCAGCTGCATATGCAGTTAAAAAAATTAGGCAACTCACTGATATTGAAACGGCGAGACTTGTTTATTTTAGTTACTTCCATAGTGTTATGTCATATGGTTTGCTCCTATGGGGATCAGCTTCTGACATACAAACTATTTTTGTATTACAGAAGAGGGCGATCCGTTCTATATATGGACTTAAATCTCGCGAATCACTTAGAGAATTATTTAAAGAAATCAACATCCTAACTGTGGCATCACAGTACATATTTGACTGCATTATGGTTGTACGTAAGAATATACATTTATATAGTAAAAACTCAGATCTTCATCAGTTCAACACTAGAATTAAGAGCAAACTTGCTGTTTCCAATCTCAGGCTTAGTAAAACTGGTAACTCATTCATAGGACAAAGTGTAAAAATGTTTAACAAAATACCGCAAAATATTGTTGATCTACCTATACATAGATTTAAATCTCGCATTAAGTCCATTTTAATGTCAAAAGGTTATTATAAAGTACAAGATTATATGGATGACAATATTACATGGACATGATAGTCTGCTCGCTTGCGCTTTTTAAAACGATATTATTGTATTGTATCATATATTTTAAAAAAGGCTAACTGTTGAGTTCGTTGCGGCACTTCTTCTCAGCAGGCTACACGTCGAAGTGCTGGTAGGAAAAAAGTTTGACGTGCAAAAGTATTACTAGTGAATCTATTTGCTGAAATAAACTATTTTATTTTATTATTTTATTTTATTTAAAAGAATAATTGAAATTATAAAGAATAGTTTTTTTTGGTGGTGGAGACAACGCAGTCAAATTTTACATGGCAAGTTAAAACAAGACATATTTATTTTATGAAATAGTAAACAAAAGTATGCAGAATAGAAGTTTAATCAATTATGAAACCAATGAAATTAATTGCTATCCATATAAATAGATAATGCGAGAATAAGCAATGATGTTCACTGCTAAAGTCACTTAAAGCATGAAAAACATAATAAACCTTTCCTGAACTTTATATCTAATAATACGATAACGTATTCTGAATAATAATTATGCAAACGAATTCTACAGCAGGCAGCGAATTTTAACTATTCTGTATCTGTAACGAGTGAGTGGGCGGGCGTGCAAAATGCGTTCAATACCAACGTCGGGAAAGCCCTGTGCTGTGACGTAGCTGTACCCATGTGTGGATGTCATACGTACTATTCACTTATTTGATAACAACAAAGCATTTCATTGTTTACTAGCTACATTCTGCCTGAAAAGATGTTAATCACTACATAGTATAAAACAAAGTCGCTTTTTCTATCCTTATCTCTATATGCGCTTAAATCTTTAAAACTACGCAACGGATTTTGATGCGGTTTTTTTTAAATAGATGGGGTGATTCAAGACAAAGGTTTATGTATAATGAAATACCCGAAGCGTACTGGGTCGCTAGTATCCCTATAAAAGCTTATGAGTTATACATCTGATGTATGTCACTGTAAAGTTTCACTAAAATCTGTTTAGTAATTTCGCGTGAAAAAATAACAAACATCTATCTATTCAAACAAACTTTCGCATTTATAAGTTATAAATTGACATAAAAACTGAGATCTAATTATATTCAATTTTGTAATCGTTTTAGGCTTTCAATAATAATGACGTAATTCGATTGTAATTAATTCGACCTGGATTTAATTTACCCGATCACGCAGAAAGCGAAGTGTTCAACCATAAACTGTTGTGTAACGTAAATATTGTCTTATTGAATGAATTACCGATTAGGAAACGAATTTTTTAAATCGATTTATGTATTGTATGTACGTAATATGTAAATATAACGTACACAGCAATAGCTATCATCTGGAATTCACAAAGGAAAACCTCAGTTCGAGACCAGTTGCTTGGCTTGGGTGGGGTCCATTCGTTTACTTTTTGATGCAAGCAGATGGTCCAGTCACCCAATGACCGGCGTGAACGCCGGTCATTGGCCGGACTCGGAAGTCCGAAGGGGCAAGTCGAAGAAGAGATGGCGTGATGACCTGTCCACGTGGTCCCATTTTCTCCGGTCTGGCAAGAACTGGCTGGGAATCGGGATCAATGGAGGAAACTAGGAAAGGCTTTTGCCCAGCAGTGGGATAGTAGAAGTTAGTGTAAAAATGTACTTACATCAGGGAAGCCCTCACGCACGTGCCGCCATATCAGCGGGTCCGTCTGTATGTACAGTGAGCACGTGTTGCGGTTGTCCAGCGTCGCTCGACGAGCGCGTGAATGTTCGCCTGTGTTCGCCGCTCGCGTGTATTTGTTGTGAAAATCCCAATGCCTGTAAAAGAACACAAACCTAAGTTTTGAGCATTTGCACAATCTTATCCTAATATAAGAAACATAGCATTTTAAGTTCAATATTAAGTTGTAACATTTAATGGTCTTGTGTGTGTTTTTGGAGCGAGCCTTAAATCGTTTTATAATAGCACGGCATAATGGCTTTCCTACGTCTGAGGGAAAGCAAAGAAAAGCCCAAGTTGGTGCCCGTTGTCGCAGAAACTTGGGCTTTTCTTTGCTTTCCTTGGCGGCAACTAACAGGTGACTAGCCGGCTACTGTTAGTTGCCGCCATGCCCTTCCGTAAGATGCTTCTTTACGCCCTGTGTAAATGATACCATATCAAAGAAAGGAGTAAGACATGAACTGGTACTAAGCTGGTACTGGTACTAAACCTTTTCAAAAATCTTCAATACGTTTTACCATTAGAATCCGGTTTTGAATAGGTATAACAGCATTCCAAATTACTTGGAATATGTGCTTATTTTTATACACTTATCTATAAGTGTGGGCAACATTAACACCGTTACAAATAGATATTTTTAACTGGCAATTGACCTACTGGCATAATAGGTTTATTAATGTCCTAACTAGTTAAAGTTAGAACATGCGTGATATTCATAATTTGATTATTACGTTCTTTGTCTTTTTTTAGGGTTCCGTAGCCAAAATGGCAAAAACGGGACCCTTATAGATTCGTCATGTCTGTCTGTCTGTCTGTCTGTCCGTCCGTATGTCACAGCCAGTTTATTCCGAAACTATAAGAGCTACATTATTGAAATTTGGTACGTAGATGTATTCTGTAAACCGCATTAAGATGTAAAAATAAAATCAGAAAAAAATCCAAAATTTTTGGGGTTCTCCATACATAGAACTGAAACTCAAAATTTTTTTTTTTCATGAAACCTATACGAGTGTTGTATCTATGGATAGGTATTTGAAAATGATGTTGAGGTTTCTAACAACATTTTTTTCTAAGCTGAATAGTTTGCGCGAGAGGCTCTTCCAAAGTGGTAAAATGTGTGTGTCCCCCCCCCCCCCCGTAACTTCTAAAATATGGGCATGATAAAACTGAAAAAAATATATGATGTGTATTACTATAAAAACTACTAACGAAATTTGGTTTGAATGAAATCTAGACAGTAGATTTTTTTTAAACGTCATTAATCAAATTACCTAATTTTTTCATTCAATTAGTGGTACGGAACCCTACGTGCGCGAGTCCGACTCGCACTTGGCCGGTTTTTAAAACTTACGTTAGAAGGTTCAATGTTTGTTTACCTGATGATGTAAACCGATTAATTGATTACGTCATCTTTACAAAAGCACTTACGATCTGAGGGTCAAAGTCACGGTAATATAATCGATTAGATACCTAATTGCCAAAGTGGTTATCCTAAACACGTGTGTGATGACAATAGTAAGAGCTGATACATCATGTTTTAAGGAACAGTATTCAAATTAAAGCTTATGCTAGAGATGACTATTAAGTGATTAATAAGTTATTGAGAGCTATGTAGTTTTCGACATTAGAACATTATTCATCCAAATATACAGAATTGGGGTAAAGCATTTTCTTGTTTTGTCTTGGCTACTTCAAAAACGTATTTATGGCTTCCCTCACCTGACGAAAAAGAAGTCCTACAATCCTGGGCTCTTTAGGCGAGGCGTGAAACGGCATCTCAGTCGGCCTTCAGGGTGAGGGTGACAGGCGCGGTGGGTTTGCCCTAGTGTGCCTGTCGGCCTAACAATTGGAACTCACGACCGATTACCATCAGGTGGAGTAAAGTCATTCAGATCGCTCTTTTTTATAAAAAAAAAGCCCAAGTCACTGCGTACCGGGCCAACAAAAAGCGCCACGGACCAAATCAAACACATGTCGTTTGCGATCTGATCCCAAAATTCGCTTCACAGGTGTTTCGGTGGTCGCCACGGCCTTAGAAGACCTTTCTAAGGCCACGGCAAACCCTACCAACGGCTATATTATTTTTTTTATAGTAGCTCGACATAATGGATTCCCTTCGCCTGATGGTAAGCGAAAGAGAAGCCCTAGTCGCTGTGACAACTGGCAAGTAACTGGTTAGTTACCTGTCAGTTGCCACTACCATGCCGGCCCAACCCTAACCCCCTACGAGCTCCGGAAACCCTACTCACCAGCAGAAATACGACCCGGAGAAATGACCTCCGGGTCGTATTTCTGCTGGTGACTGCGGTATTCTATAGGGTGGAGGTCCTTCCCCGGACGGGCAGCTCAATTCGAGCGTATTCTCTATATAAAATTCATTAACTTGCTTTCAAACTGTCAAGGGTTAAAATATATTTGTTTACTATGTGTGTTTACCTTGGAGGATCGTCTCTCAAACTGTTGGGGTGCGGCGAGGGTGAATGGTGGCCGTGAGCTGGCGGCGCGGTGGGCGGCGCAGAGGACGTGGTCGGCGGCTCCTCGTCCACCCCCGAGTTCTGGATGCGCTCCATCCATTGCACCACCTCGTCGGTGATGCCGCACCCACCCACGTGACCTATGAACAACAACAGAATATAATATGGAGATTTACTTGGGCTGTTATACTGATTGCTTACACAAAGGTTTCTTCCACTTTTTTGTAAATACAACTGAAGTACACGTTTGTTGTCACCTGGTGATAACGTGGAAAGGTTCTAACAAAGAAGCACGCAAAATCAGTAAGTGGCTATTCACCCTTTCTTCAAAAACAGCCAGGGGTTTGGGAAAAGAGAGAAGGTTATTCCACATCTTACTCATTGCCTGTTTAACATTAGGCAAGACACAGCCCGTTTCTGTGATAAAATATGAATCATATAGCACGGCCTGATCTATTGTTGGAGGCAAATATCCGAATGCTACTAACCAACAAACATATTATGAGACAACACATGGATCGACTACGCCTATCGGGTTGAAAATGTTTACTACCATTTATGATTTACAAAAGAATTCAGGGAATTACAAGAGTAAACATTTTTGGACATTTTACATAAATAGACGAGGACACATACCTACTAACAAAAGTTCTACCTACCAAAACTAGAATTTTATATGTATTGTAACGATGATTACCAAAATGATAAAGTCACGACTAGGATGATAAAATTATGTTACATACAATATTTTGAAAACTTGTCTTAATAAATCGATTCCAGATCAATCCACGACGGGTGAGAACTGTCTTATTGTAACATAACCTTGCCTGAAGGTACTGAGGCATATCTTTTGTGCAACACGTATGTAACCGCAACATGATACCAATGGAGACGGACGCCCTGACCTGGCAGATCCTGCGGTCGGCCCAGTAAGCTGTTTAACGGCTAACAGCCAATGGACTAACTTTCAAGGATGCTTTAAATGGCTGCGAGTGGGAGGGAAGCAGGGAAGTCATGCCATTGTATTGAGACGAAAAAAAAAGTTTGACAAAGTACTCATTATGGGGCGCTTCCAACTAAAAGTTCGCGAGCAACGGACGAAAGTTACTCAAAAGAGCACACACTTACCCAGGGCGGAATACAGTTTCTTAAAATTCTCTGAGCGAAACTAATATTAAGATTAACTAGGTCAGTCCGCTGCCAAAGTTTGTACTCTTCTGTTTGACTTCTCATGTCGTTTATGAATTTATTGCTTGGTATGTAAAAACTGAACTACTAACTACATATTATTTTTCTATATTAATAATAAACCTAGCAAAAGTTTTGTCATTATCAATCGTTGATTTAACCCGATTGCAGCTCAATATTGTAATAAATCAATAAAGTTTATTTATCCTACTAAAACAATGTTTGTATCTATAGATGGCCCGTCACATGTAAACTACCAAACAGATTTCAATGTAATAAAAAATTTACTGCCTATATTGCTTATCATATTCTTCTTATTTCATACTTCCTCCCAATTTGCGATTACAAATGAGCCAATTCAATAGTCCGTGCGATACGTTACAATGCCATACATTACTAGGATTACAATGATCCTGGAGCATCACACAATGCCAAATAACGCCGTACGTGATACGAATACAATGAGACGATTTACCGAGATTTATAATCCTCACGTACCTTCAGAATAAAGAATTAATTCTGTTTGCCATTTTTGGAAAACGGGTTAAGCCATTCTGTAACAAATGTATGGGCGACAAATAGATATGGAATTAGTGCACAGCGTTTGGGGGCAAATATTTTAGATTAATTCCAAATAAAGCAATCATTCTAATGTAGAATTCTACTTTCATTTCGAATACACATCGAAAGATCGGCGAATATTCTATTGCGTTGAACGAATAAAAATGATAAGTATCTATGAAAGTACGAATGTTATTCAAGTATCGAAGAAAGGTTTCAGATATTCCGAATAATATAGATATTTTAAATTATTCATGACAAATTCAAAGTTTGCTTCGAGAGTTAGCAAGTTGGGAGAAAAGAAAAATAGGGGAGGGCAACGCTCGAAGTTCGTGGCACCGGAGGTTGAATAAACAGCCAGAGCTGACGTAGCCGTACGTACACGCTCCCAGCCAGTTTATGTTTAGTTTTTCTAACAAACAACTATGTTTTAGTAAATCAAATAACATTTTAATGGCAAAACTGTCTAGAGAATAATGTTATTTTTGTTTTCAATACCTAAACGAAGTTTTTCTATCGTTTGACAGTAGAAACTCTTATAATTGAATCTTGTTATCAATTCAGGTATGGTATATATGTTTGATGTGATGAGACGATCAAATCGTGCATCTAAGTGTCGCGGCTGCTTATGACAGCGCAACACTGTAATCAGTGCCAAGCCAAGTATTAATTGCAGTATCATCGCACTGTCCTGCGCCAGTCACGAAATACATTTCTTTGGTTTCATGTGCCTAGTAATTACAACATTTATTACATACATAATGAAGAAGTTTCTTATACCGTTTGTAATATCTTATGTAGTGAAGAAACATTATAAATAACCCAAGACATGCCACGCTGGGCCACACAGCGCCATCTAACCCCAAACTAAACCGAAGCTTGTACTATGGGTACTAGACAACAGATAAACTTACTTAGATAATCTTTTTTGTAAATAAATACATATTATACATAGAAAACACCCAGACCAATACAAACAGACATGTTCATGCACACAAATGTTTGTAATGTGTGGGGATCGAACCCACGACCCTTGGGTCAGAAGGCAGAGGTCACTCGTACATAATTACTATTTAAACTTCTAAATAGTTCTAAAAAACAAAATGCCATAAAATGGTAACTGTACAAAATTAAAGTATAATGAACGCGTAACACAATACAGACGAAATGGGGATTCTAAAATTAAAATGCTGAATAGTTAGGGGTGGTATTTTTCCCGTGTCTCGTGTAGAGCACATCGGTGCGCTCCGCATCCGCCGCGCTGCATTTTAACGAAGCGACTCCTGTGCGACCGACGACCGCCAGATAACGGAAATTACCGGCTGACGTTCCACACACCACATGCCCAACCAGACCTATGTAGACCTTAATACAACGGCATAAGGTCCTTTCGAACTTAACGCCGAGCCGCACTCGCAAACATCTCGCAGCGCTAATACCCAACAACCATTCATATCTGATATTACGGGTTTGAAGCTGCAAGGACGATAATTTTAATAGCGATCATTAGAGACTCAATTTTCAAGCGAACGAAATAAATACGAAACAAGCTTTAATTTAAATACGGCAACGCAATTTTTAAAAACGTTAAGTACCTACTATAGAAGTGTTCAATACGTTGGAAATATTTTTATCATCGAAAGTACCATACTTACGTAGTCCAAAAAAATTAAAATGGCTTATTAGAAAAAATAAATCCTCAAATTAATGTTACCCTTATTTTGTAGTAATTAACAGTGATATCGTTTTGAAGATAAAAGTAAAAATTATAATTATACAATCTAAAATCAATATCACAATAGGTACACATCCAACTTGTGGTCACATATAAATATAACTTCGGAAAACATAAATAGTTTTCCTTGTTAGGTAATTAATTGATTGTAACAATGGTTACAGATAGAGTAATTTTATATTTACATAGTATTATGTACTTAGTTATTATGTACCTACTTCAATTAATTCAAATAATTTAATTAATTGAAGTACATAATAACTAATCTAATACCGATTGGTCCGCTCCCCGCTTTTTAATGTACCTAACCCCGACTGCCATCTCAACCTATAGCATATCATAGGTTTGTAACTTCATAATTTGCTTACTACTATGTATGTGACAACATACTAATAAGTAATAATAAAAAATAAACATATTATGAAATAATATGAAAGATTCCTGCTCGTACAATTCTGATTTCCGACTGAAAATATACATATTTAATAATGTAGTGGACGCATTAAAGTATAGTCTGTGTCATATTGACGATCGCAATATTGGATGTTCATGACATATCCGATTTTCCATTGTCAATGCATTGCATTTATATGAATTCCAGAACAATATAAACGAGCTGAAAATGCCATTGTTTTCAGGATAACGAGCATGTGAACAATGTGCTACAGTCGTGGATTGCAGAAATTCGTCACAATAAATAAACTATATTTTATCGATACTTTAATAGGTACAATACCTACCATACAAAGATTTTGATTCAGATATTTTTTTTATGCGAGACGCGGCAGACGAGCAAGACAGTGTGATGCCTGATGATAAGCAGTCGACACCGCTCATGGACACACGAAACTCAAATCGAGTTTAGGGTCGCTGCCGGCCTTTTATATATAAATACGCCCGTTTCTTGAACATTCCCAAGTCGTAGCTGTTCGGAAAGACTGTCGCAGGAAGTTGATTCCACAAAACCGAGGCGCTAGGTAAGAAGTTCCTCATACAGCGTACAGACGAGGATCGCCGACCATCGAGATGGTGAGGATGGAATTGCAATCGGTTACGTGTGGCGCGGTAAAGAAACTCAGCTGAAAGTCATCTGGTAAAACACTTCAGAAGATGTGGGTAGGTACTACAAACACAATTAAAATGTTGTTTCGGTCAAAAACTCGGCCGTCCCCAGTGATGGATTTATAACGTGTATGGTTTTCATGAACATGTAAAATATTGTACCTACAAATGATTTACTTATCGACCTTAGCGACCCGTGCTCAATTTATGTGTTATGTAAAGCATTGTATCAATGCAGATTGAAACTTTAATTGAATTCACGGATATAATACTAAATATTCCATATGCAAAGCTGTCTGCGAGCGGGTCGCGGAGCCCGATGGGAAACTGCTAGTACTTAGCCGTCTCCAGTTTGCATACAACATACGGGCGTTATCGAGGCACTCGGTTCCGGGACTTTTTGCTGAGCTAACAACCGCTAACGGCATCATTTTATTTTTCTTTTCACGACTTTATAGTACCCAGCCAGCACTCAAATCTGACTGAAATTTGACGGGATTTTTCAAAAGTATTAGGAAAACCTTTTAAAATGGAATTTTTATCGTTTACAAGTTGTTGTTTACTTTTGACTGAGGAGAAAGGTAGCATCATCGATAGTAATACAAGCACCGTTGAAGAAGCCTCATAGTCGTTTCAATAAAGTAAAAACAACTTTTATCTGTGTTTTATTTTATAGTGAATTGAACTGTACAGAACTATGAGTTTTACAATCTCTAAAGCAGTCGTTACACGAGACCAACTGTTTGGACCGTTGGAAAGCAGAGATACAAGGTACATAAATCCAAAAGTGCGTTTTTATGGCACATTAGGCACTTCGCGCGGCTCTTAAACGCTCCGAGGCCGAGGGGGCTCCGTCACACGACGGGACGGGAGGTTGTGCGTCGAAACGCGATACTCTGTTATACATGAAGCGCTTAAATGAGATTGTGTACAATTTGCACCGTTTATATAACGGAACACGAAGCTCACGAGTTTCGCCAAATTCATTTAGTGTTCCAGCTCGCGATGTGATTTTGGATTCTCATCAGCCAAAATCACATCGCAATCTGGGTTCAAGGAACGTCTTTGTGATATAAATTTTCTTTTAAATAATAATACGAAAATTAAAATGCGAGACTTATTGTTTCGTTATTGTAATGAATACAGATTCAAATAAAGATTGAATATGTACCTACATTCAACTTGAATTTTTTTTATGATTCTGAGACGACAGTTATTTCAGTTAACACACACAATATTCTGTTGCGTGTGCCGACAAATTAAACCTTCCAATTTTTAACATTGCTTCTATATTATCTTTTCTATATTGCTTCATAAGGTGTAAAGAGCAGACAAGTAAGTATAAAGTACATTAAAATTTAAACTCTGCTGAAACAATATTGTTAAACTACACAAGATTGTTTACAATTGTCTTCTGGTTTGGTGCTATTTAGAAATGTAAATTTTTTGACTTCGAAGATTTCGGAATAAAAAATTTAAAAAATAGTACTCCATTTAACTAAAACAAGTATTTAACTTCAAATGCATTAATTCTATATCGACAACGATTAAAATGTACTTATACAGACAGCATATAATAAGTTATACATTTTTCCTTATTGTAAGCAAGCGCTATCCTAAATAAACACGATTGTTTCAGTATACGACTACTTTTGTTTGACTGCCCTGGCTCAGTAGGCTACGAGTATTTATACAAAGAGGAAGAAACAGGGGTATACACAATATATGGCGTAAATAAATAAAACATGAGTGGAATTCAGTGGATTAAACCGTGCGACGGAGGTATATTTCACATGAGGCCGTGACAAAGTCCCACTTCTAGTCAGTGTGTCCTGCTATAGAGACAGAGAGTTTTAATTTTACTTAACACCAGGCGAATTTTTCTCTATACGGGAGATAGGGGTTGAATAAGACACGATTGGGTAGTTACAGAGGTAACTAAAACTGAACCATAACCACCTTTACAAAACAGATGTACCGCAAATGATAGAAAAATTGCCAAGTTTTCTAATATTTATGATCAGACTGCATTGGTAATGGTTGCTAATAATTAGCGGCTATTGCAACTAACTAAGCCCCTATCTCTCACACCTATTAAGTTGATTAGTATTCGTTTCCGCTACTACAATAATCACCACCATCAACAGCCTCTCGCAGTAATATTATTAAAAAAACACTCAAGTCAAACACAAGTGTTTTTTAAAATATTATTCACTAGCTGCTGCTCGCGGCTCTGCCCGCGTGAATATTCGTATAAAACATAGCCTATGTGTTAATCTGATGTACAAACTATATTTCTGTAAAGTTTCATTAAAATCCGTTCAGTAGTTTTTGCGTGAAAGTGGAACAAACATCCATCCATCTATCCAAACAAACTTTCGCGTTTATAATATTAGTAGGATTTATCAGAAAGCTACACAATGATCAAGATAGTAAGCGTCACGTCAGCCTATAACAGATACAATCCGTGCCTCAAGAAACTACTACCTGTTATTACAGTGGTAAATTTGCCGGTTCCGTTATCCTAAGTGTAGTTAACGGCTAACCTACGCATTCATTGATTAGCCTTAATGCAATCGAATTGACGAAGTTACGAATTTCTTTAAGCGATCGTGATGGATTTCAGTTACATGACAAAAGGGGGACGATTTGCGAAATCATCTTATTCAAAAACGGAATAAATGGCTTCTG
The DNA here is from genome assembly GCA_031163375.1 of Conogethes punctiferalis. Taxonomy (NCBI): domain Eukaryota; kingdom Metazoa; phylum Arthropoda; class Insecta; order Lepidoptera; family Crambidae; genus Conogethes; species Conogethes punctiferalis. The sequence continues at coordinate 14,377,613 of CM062083.1, read as the reverse complement.
CAGGAGACCTCTAAAAATAAGTCGACCGAAATGAAATTAAAGCTTCCGTTTTAGTTGTAAAGCTAGTTTCATTCGGACATTAGTCATTTGTAACGGAGCTTGGTAGCGGCGTCTCGCGACGCTAGATTTAAGCTCGTCCTGTCCTCAGTCATGTTTTTCACACCTAAATTTACGCCAACTATAAAATCATTTCAACAACTTGGCGAATTCAAAGCTGTGGTCTCTTTGACATTCCAATGTTTGAGTATTGACTCGAATACCTACCTTTTGATAATACCTACTTAAAAAACATGATGTGCTTAAATAAGTACATAAAGACTTTATTCTAAAATTGGGACACCATCGTATTTAACAAGATTTCAATTAGATGTGTAGTAAAGAGGGGTCGGCAAACAATGTTATCTGTTTTATTCGATTCGCAACATGAACGGACCTCCACGTCTGTTGTAGAGGCAGGCTAAATAAGTTATTTACTTTATAAGTAGCCAAGTTATTTCATATTCAAATAAAGGCTCTGTTGAGACGCGTATAAAAGGGACCCACCCCGCCGTACAACTGTTCAATAACTCGTAATGAAAACAAATGTAGCTACGAACGCGACCCTTCCTGTTTACCAAAGCCTGCCTACCTATTTATTTCTTTTCGATCAAACGTAATTTTGAAAACAACAAGCGAAACAGACGTAGCATAAATAAGAACATGAGTTTATTGGGCAGACACGCGTATTTAAAAGTTCGAATGTGTTTGTTGTGCAATATTGCGTTACGTATAGGTAAAAAAATATACACGAATAAAGGTTTCCATTTTTTAATGAACCCAGTCGTTTGTTGAATTGAAACTACTATTATAACAATGAATATTAAAAGTGCAAGTATACTATAGTTCCTAGATATGGATACTACAAGAGCTGATAATGTCGAAATCATAAAAAGTAATAGACTAGTGCACAAATAAACAAAAATATCGAAAGAAAATATTAAATATATTTGATGTGCACAAAGGCCCTTAGGTTATAAATAAACACGTCAAAATAAATCAAAATCTACGAATTTATCGAACAGCAAACTCCATCTCCCGTACAAAAATTCCAAATAGCTGATATCGAATTCGCATGAAAGGTAATGTTTTTCCACCATCGCAAGTCGTCAAACAAAAGTTGTTCAAAAATTATGAGTAGAATGCGTGGGCAAAAGTTTCGGAAGCGTTACCCTCGCTCCCCATTATTGTGTTTCAGAATAACGTTATGAAAAAAGTATTGGACACGCGGCCTGGTTTCTTGACGGCGTTCGCATAACAGGAAAGGAGATTGTATTTATGCAATCCAGTGGACTCGCATATTCAGGTGGATCGTTGCGCTCCGGCTACGGGCGTGCATGGCGGAATTGCATCTACTACGGTGCGGTTGAAACGACAAAAATGCAAACTCGGCAAGCGGGGGCGTGTTGTTGACGCGAAATTACCATTCCGACCCGGCCTACGGACGAATGAATATGTAACGTGGAATTTGGACTGGTTTGATGACATTGCGAACCGCGCCAAATTCCGCTTTAGATATTCCATCGGCTCGTAAACAACGCTAAGCTATAAGAATTCCGGATCGCGAAAGACTATCGGATGTTAACGAATACCAATTTGACAATGTAAACAGTTTAATGTTAATTGATTGATAGTCCCAATCCAATATTCACTTGAAATATGGTTTCTTAAAAAAGTCATGAGGCGTTTTATAACTCAGGACAACATACATCGAGTGATTGAAAGTTTTAAATACCTGTGCTCTCGCAAACTCAATAATTTAGTTTTAGTTTTCACGCAACTGCTAGCAATGCAACATCGTGAAACAAGTAAAGTTTTACGTAAGAAAAGTCTGCGTAAGCTCTATGATTTACAGCAATTGCAGTAAAAGCCACATTCTATAAGTCGTAGAGAATATACCTGATGTTGAGCTCGTAATGTACATACATAGCTTTTAATTTAGACGGTTATAAATGCCAACATTGCCAGCATAATATATTTTCGAAATAAGGTTAATTTGCGAATTCCTTAGTTAGAAATAAAAGAAATTGGCGGTATGATTGCGTCAAACGATCCGCATCGTCTCGTTCGAATTAAAATTGACAGCGGCAAAATGAATTTATGACAGTCGCGAGTGGCGCGGCCAATGAGCGGGTCGAGGGTCCCGGTAATAAATTAGCGCGAATTTTCCGATGCAACCGATGTTGCAATCAGCCGGTGACAGCGCATGGGGCAAATGGGATTAAACTTTGTTAAACGACCTTGCGTTGCAATCCATTTGCCGCGCGACGCGCCGGCGAGTCGAAACTTCAACGGGTGTTGCCACCCATTCTCCCGGTTCCGACTACAAACTGCTCCGTACTAATTTCTACATAGATAATTTTGTTATTGCATGTCGGCGTGGCGAACTTAATCGTGTGCCATAATTTGATTAAGCCGAGTAACCCGATTGCTCATTTCAAACAAAACATGCGGCAATTTAGGTTTGTGATTAACGTGGAGATTTATGCATTGAAACCTAACATTTTGTACACCACAACACATTTATTTTAATCAATCATACATGGAACCTAAATTGAAGTGATTTAAATATTCATGAAAATTTTAAATAACAAGCAACGTGGATGTAAACAACAAACAACCGTGGATGAAATATCATAGCGAATATATGCAACCCGTGGGGAAGTCGACTGCAGAAAACGACTAAAGAAATATCAGGAAACGGGCAGCAGCTTTTACCTGGTACAAGTAAAACCTACTGCGGCCGATCCGCCTAGCGTGGATTATGGCAAAACACCCAAAAAGCAATTGTTATTAGGTGAAATAATAATTGGTATTCAGGGAGGCCTGTATCCAGCCGTGGACGTTTGCTACGAACAGCTACGACTTGGGAACCTTCAAGAAACGAGAGATTCATATTTAAAAGGCACCGGCACCGACCCAAGAGTCGATTTGTGTTGAGTGTCTGTGGGTGTCTAATTGTCCATGGGCGGAGTCGACTGCTTACCATCAGGCATCAAACTTGCTCGTCTGCCGCCTCTCGCATAAAAAAAAGTCCACTGCTGGTTGATATTTGGCACCCTTGCTAATTATATACAAAGGTCTTACCGTGCCTCCGGTGGGCGTAGGGGTCGATGACGTCACCGTCCCGGTATATGACGGAGTGGATGCGCGTGCGCGTCCCGTTGGGCGGGAAGTACCGCCGCGCGTGCTCTACGTAGTAGGTGCCGTCGTGCGCGATGATCTTGCCCTCGAACACGCCGTCCGTCACCGAACCGAACACCGTTGACTGTGGCTCATCTAGAGAATAAAAAGAACATGTAAGTAATCATTAAACGGCTTACAATGTCTGGTCTTGAAATCATTGCAGTAATATTAAGTAAGTCATAAAAAGGTGAAGGCAGATGGCATTCTGCCAGCATTCCTGGTCCGAGGAGGGCAAATACCCTTACCCCTTTTTTTTTTTTTTTTTTTTTTTGTTGCACCGGGGGAAAATGCATTTACGCATACCTGCTACTCGGGGACGCAGCAGGTTATGTGGGACTCACTCCGCCTCTAGATGTTAGCGAGACGGAGAATACCCACTAAAAAACCCCGGTCTACACCGTCAACGCGCCTTGGGTGATGATGACGTGGGATCTTGGTATGAACCATAACACCACGCCACCACCAGCGCGGTCCGCTTGCGCAGACTCGGCCGGCCCCCCCACTTGGGGCAGCCTAGGGCTCAGGCAGAAGCCGTCGCCCTCCTCCAAGGACGGGATCCGTGCAAGGCAAGGGAGATGTCCCCACACCAACCCTCACTGGACCCCGTCGGGCGTGCAGTCGCCACCGCACGGTGGATTTTTAGTGTGGTTTTCTCCACTTGAGCTTGCGCCCCCTGGTCCCGACCGAAGTCGGGATAACAGGTGGTTTTTTATTGTGGTTAACTCCACTCGGGCCGGCCAATTAAGGCAAGCCCCCTGGTCCCTCTTGCGAGGGGAAACAGGTTGCCCGGCGACCAATCCATAAAGGACCCATCCGACGGCCACGAGAACCGTGGCCGAAGGACCCGCCAAGCCGCGGCGTATAAATACGCCGCCCATCGTGACACGTCCGGGAAAAAACGGCCAAAGGCCAACACCCACTAGTCGCGTCCGAGTAACCACGGCCACAAGGGCCCCCTAGTGCGCACAAGTGCGCAGCCAGGACAGCGTCCGCAGACCAAACGGACGCCGTCAACCGGCTCCACCAAGTGGGTCCGGCGGCAAGGGTCGCAGAAGACAGGGAGGACAGCAACGACAACACTGCGAGATCCCCCGAAGGGCACTCCTCTTCCTCTGCGACCATCGCCGACAAACCACCACGCATCACCATGCGTTCCTCCTCTTAGCTAGGACAGCGTCCGCGAACCCGACAGACGCCGTCAACCAGCACCACCAATGGGTCCGGCGGCAAGGGTCGCAGAAGATAGGGAGGACGGCAACGATAACACCGCGAGATCCCCCGAAGGGCACTCCTCTTCCTCTGCGACCATCGCCGACAAACCGCCACGCATCACCATGCGTCCATCCACTACCGCCAAAGCGGTCCAACCGTGCTGCGCGCCCACGTCGCGCAGCTGCAGACTCTGTCTGCCCCGAGGCGAGACGACCAGCTTGCTCGTATTCACGAGCAAGCTCGTCTCCCTCATTGAGAATTAGCCGTCGGGTGGCAATCTCCTAAGAGATTACCACCCGCCGTTGCCCAGGGTGCGCCAAATACCCTTACCCCTGGTCGAAAGCTTTAACCTCAGTCAACTTAAAATTATAGTGGAAACTCGCGTAGTTGTAATTACTAGTTATCGCTGTGCTGTTCTGATGGTTAACCGATATTGCTGCTGTTGTACGTAGCATGCACGCAGTATTCCCCACTGCACCGCACCTCCGCGCGGTTTGACACAACCCTGTGCAGTGGGTCCTTTACTAAGAAAAATGATTCAGATACTCAAGAATTCGTATAGTTCTTCAAAATAATTATACGTATACTTTGAAGCTCGAAATATAAGTTATCATTTAATTTCGGAAGTAAAGACGATATTTAAGATAATTATTCAAACGATTAAAGATTAAACGTACATTGACGTCACGACTGCACAACACGTGTTCCATTACATCTGTCACAAGTCAAGTTCACAAGTCGTTGCGTTGCATACGAACTGATAGTTCTCAGATAAACTTATACTATATTTTACTTTAGTTTGCTGAGGCAGAAGTCGACGGTCCCCGCCAGGGACTTATGGGACTTGCGTTGGCGAACTTCGTGACATGTTTGTTTGAACGGAACCGAAGACTAGACATATCATAGGATGATACAGATGTATTGAGCTCTCTAAAATAGCATGGTGTGATTGATGCTCATTGTAGTGGTTATGTGTGATTATTATGATTGTGAGGATGAAGCCATTTAGAACCGTTTATTAATATTTCAATGACGCAATCAATCAATGAGCCCATTTCCGTCTACTGTTGAACGTAGGCCTCCCCCAGAGAACGCCGACCATCCCGATCCTGGGCTTGGGAATTGGAGGATTTCATTGAGTACGATTAGTACAATTAATATTAAAGCAGAATTATATTAGACTAGCTTTTGCCCGCGACTTCGTCCGCGTGGCGTGTTTTTTCATACAAAAGTTTTTTCCCGCTAATTCCCGTTCCCGTGGGAATTTCGGGAATTCCTTTCTTAGTGCACCCCTACGGTACCTAAGCTACGTCCCTTCCAAATTTCAAGTGCCTACGTTTAGCCGTTTGGGCTGTGCGTTGATATGTCAGTCAGTCAGTTTCTCCTTTTATATATAAAAAACTAGCTTTTGCCCGCGACTTCGTCCGCGTGTTTAAATTTATACATACAAAAGTTTTTTCCCGCTAACTCCCGTTCCCGTGGGAATTTCTCAAAATACAGCCATAACTAAACTTTATATTTACTAAGGTACCTGCATGCCAAATTTCAAGCGTCTAACTTAAGCGGTTTAGATTTTTCATACAAAAGGATTTTCCCGCTAATTCCCGTTCCCGTGGGAATTTCGGGAATTCCTTTCTTAGTGCACCCCTACGGTACCTAAGCTACGTCCCTTCCAAATTTCAAGTGCCTACGTTTAGCCGTTTGGGCTGTGCGTTGATATGTCAGTCAGTCAGTCAGTCAGTTTCTCCTTTTATATATATAGATAAATAGATCAGTCGGTAAAATAAACTTCTTTCTTTTTTTTAAATTAATACTGCGTCGTAATTAATATCTACCTCGTAGGACATAATGAGTTTCATGGTAGTGCTCATATACAACTAGCATATTAATTCAATAGGTAGGCAATTCCAGAACATAAGTACTAACATTTATAATAAACTCTTCTTGTGTGGCTATTGGTGTGGTATTAACCAGATTTTCTATACGTACGATTGGCAGCACTCAGTCAGTTTTATTGCAAACTTCGGAAGTACTTGGCAATCAAACCAAATCTGCACACATTTCCTACAGATCGAGAGTTATGATCACTAATAAAATCAGTTACTTGCTTAACGATTACACTTTCACGATTTGTGATTAGGGCGTTTGCTAAGATAAATAGCTTGAAAGTACTTACACCGTAAACACTAATAAACAGCCTTATAAACATTTTGTAGATATTCTATATCGGGTCAATGATTCATGTAGGTACTACTTAGATTTTACACTTTATTAATTTTTATAGAATAGAACACAATAGATTTATACCTTTTATGAAATATAAAATACTCTCCCGACGCTTTCAAAAGTTTTGTTATCTATATTTTCCTATCAAAGGCATTAACACGCGTAGTCTGTAATTAAAACATTCTAATTACGCATTAGGTAAAGCTTTTAGGCTATAAATTATTCAGAGACTTATAAACAATAGGTTCAAATTCACGAACCTTATTTAATGTTTGCCAATTATCGCTTAATACACGAATATTACACAAATATTCTATGTATATCACAAAAAGTATAGAAAAAGTGTTATGAATATATTATTATATTACCATAAACTATGGCTTGTAGCTCATTAAAATTTTATAATATTTTAATAATGAAATGTTATTGGGGATCCTTATCAGAATTCTTTTGAATACAACTTCTTTGCGGAAACTGTTTTATAATGTAGTCTAATAAAACTATTTCTAGTAGGTATAAGATTAATTACATTGTACTTTGTCTAGCCGTGAAACCTAACAATAGTACCAAAGCAACAATCTAGATATTCCAGCCATGTAACTAACTATACATATTAAATTACTGGATCAGAACACGTTCACTTAGTTAATTACGGAGCTCTGTACTAATAGCATGCTCAAATCGTGTATGTTCGAGAATCTAGACTACACAAAGAAAGACAAAGAACCAATATTCTTTAGATGTTAGTATGTTTCTAGTGTATTGTGTTTATCAAAACAACATAATGTAATATTACACGAACCATTTGGAGGCACTTTTTATCTCTTCATAACTCACGATTGGTTTACATATTGGGATAAAATAGATAAATAACCCAAGACGAGCCACGCTGGGCCACACAGCGCCATCTAGTACCAAACTAAGCCGAAGCTTGTACTATGGGTACTAGACAGTTAATAATCTTACTTGGATACTATTTTCGTAAATAAATACGTACGTACTAGGCCTAGGAAGTTCAGAGACTTGCAACCACAAAATAACATGGAACTGGCAACCTTTTTAACATATGTATGTATTTATGTTTTTTGTCTTAGGATTAATGCATAGACTTAATTCTCACGTAGCGTTGGCCAAAGATCTGACATGATAGCCTTCAGCTGTGCTAAGTTCACGAAATCTCTTTTTCAATATTTAATGAACTACAATAAAGAGAAGAGGATAGAGCTTTTTTCAAAAGGTTTGTGGCAATTTACAAAACATCAGCAGAAAGTTTGAATATGATCCATAAAACAGGAATACAGCTCGGTAAACTAATTTGACACTTCATTCAAGTGCAGAAAGTTAGGAATAACTACTCCGGTCACGCACATCTACTCTCATATTGTAAAAGACTGAACATTTGTTTGTTATGGGTAATCTCCGAAATTGCTAGGCAGCTTTTCATGTTCTTTCGCCAGACAGCCGTGGCTGCAAACTTCTTATTACGTATATGTTACATTTGAAGAATGTCTTCTACAGAAGTGACATAGCTTGTTATTATTATAAGTAAAGCCTTTAAAAGTGGAAACAAAATGTTTTTGTTAGCCATGTCAAAAGAATAATCGCTACTGTTTTGTTTTAGCTGTGCACGTTGACAAAACGGCCATACAGAAAAACTGAGTGAGATAGCAAAAATATTAGATTTTAGAGATAAATAAAATTCGCGACACAATATACTTATCTCATATCGTTTTTTTTAAGTGACAGACACAGCAGACGCTGCGGGTTTTTCATTAAAATTCCTCTCTGATGTGTGATGTTAAAAATTTGTATTAATTAAATACTGCTTTTTAGGTAATTGGCTGACTTAATTTCGAATGACTTTGTAGCAGTGCCAGCGGTGTTCGACTTCATAACGAGAACATAAAAAAGTTTCGATTGCAGCAGCAAAGTCACAAGAAGAAAACTTCCGATTTCGAATTTCCGAACAACAGCCATTTTGAGCAAGACGAAACAAAAAGGTCACGAAAAGGGTCACGATGGAACTGTATGTATAGATTTTTTGTCTCCGAATAAAAAAGGTAACTCTCAATATTATTGAAGGTAGCTCAATTAGCATTCGGCGAACAATAGGGCTTAATAACATTGCATTGGTAACAGTAAAGATAATGATATGATTACGTTAATAAAGATATTCAAATAGTCTAATTAAGCTTCTTGTATATTTGTTTCTTCGCGAAATCAGTTCCTTATTTTTGATCGTATAAAGAGATTGAGTACATTAATGAACCTGGAATGAAGACCAGTTGGACCTTTTTTAACAGGAAATGTTTAGTAAAGAAAAAAATAGGGATAATAATAAATGGGTGTGACACTGCAAACCCGCCTACAATAAAAAATATATTTTCAAAGAAAGGTTTTCCCCTGTATCATGAATATGTACCAGATGATGACTAAAGGACTAGGGGCATATCCTAGTAGACTACTCGTCCCCTATAGCCCGTATTTTTGTACTGTTAATACAAATAGAAAAATAATGATATAAAACATATTCAAAAAGGTCTCACTATTTGAATTTCTAATTCAAAAGCTTCTTTATGACAGTTGGTTATTTATCTGACATCGCTAAAGTTACTCATTGTAGTAAAAGCGTTGTTAAATTTAATTACGATATCGTGTAACAACGACGTACATATGGGGTGTAACACTAATTGCGATAGTTTACTATGACTCATGGCAGTAAGGTACGGTCGCGGTAAAATGATAGTAATTTTGAAACGAGCCGTAATTATTTGAACGGTCTCCCTCACATTATTTTATCAAAATTTTAGAAGTTTAAGTAAGAACTTCATTGATTATGATGGGGCTTGTTTGACCAAGCACGTTACACGCACCGTTTCCTATCAAGTTATTTTGAGAGTAGATGTGAGTAATCAGGTGTGAGCATAAATTTCTTCGCGCCATAGACCCATTGAGCACCTACTTATCATCATTAATTATATTATTAAGATTCTACAGAAGACAGCTTGTACGTTAAACATTGAAGTAGGTATATTCCGATTCAATGCAAACAGTTTTAATTCTAAGAAAGCAAGCAAATTGGAGCCTATAAGCGTACTTGATCATTGTGCGATAAAGTCGTGCATGTCAAGATATGAAATTAGACACACATTTTTAGCAAATGTGAGGGAATATGAGATTCAAATACTAAAAAATAACTTTCCTAAATTAGCACTTGTCGTATCTCAGATGGGGATACAACCCACTCATAATAAAAGGCACAACCTTAGTTCAAGACCAGATTGTTAGTTGCATTATACCTACATATAGGTAAAACATTCTGAACCCACTAACTTCGCCAATGCTCAATTAGCAACACCTCGGAAACAACTCCGAATTGGGAAGCTATGCTTTATCTTTTTCTAGTCTAAACGATACGATGCGCAATATCGCAAACGTTTCCGAGAAATTGTGAACAGAACAGGCGGGCAGAACCGGCAAAGCTGCGGGCTCAACATTTGTGACGACAATTGTACTCGACCAGGGGGCAACGGATCCTCTGAGCATGGAACCACGTGATTCGGACGCAATTGGACACGGGTGCACGTGTGCGCTCTCACGCGACTGCCAGGTGACGATGCATTGTGCGTTACGCTCCTCGACTCAAACTAATTTGTGCACGAGCATTCGTATCGACGATTAGAGAACTGAGAAAGATAAGGGATACAAACGATGTCGAAATATGATCAAAACTGAATGTATTACGTTTGACAATCAGTACACGTAGGCCATTCACACCTTGCTATGAAAAACTTTCCCATTAAATTTTCAACTAGAGGGTAGAGACCACTGCCGCATCTCTATTTTGACTTTGGGTAACTTGATACATTACCGTGAGTGTCTAAGTTAATAGTAGTCATTAGCACATAAATACACTTAATTTGAGCTTGTAATATTGTGTGTCTATATTAAAAAAGAAAAAGTTAACGTTTGTGTAAGAAATATAAGGTTCAACTCAAAGATTTTACCAGAGCGCAAACATAATTGGTACGGCATTTCCTGTTTGTACATTGACCTAAGTTACTTACGATTATGAACGAGCTATAATAAGAACAAGAAATTTTAACTTAGGATTAACTGAGTATATACTGGCCATTATGCTACGCTACTTATTTATTATTATGTTTGTATACCTACATCACATAATTCAATTTTGTTTATTTTCTTGGCTTGCTTGGTTGCATTGAGCGTAAACAAAGTAGTCAGCTTAGCCGTTACCGTATTAAGATTTGACTTCTTTCAACTTCTTTGTCTGACTTACATTACTATCTACGTGATATTTTAAAAAATTAACGTATCTAACAAGTTTCTTAGCGTATCTATTACGCGTATTCATCATCGAAATGTAAAATTTGTACGGAGTATTTACCTTAGTTGAGTTGGGTAGTCTGTTCGAACTTTTTTCTATGCAAATCAACATTTACGCAGGTCCGATAGAAAAGCGAAACTCGTTCTAGGCACTAATTTTCTAGGCACGTCTGTTTATTCTATAAAATAACTTCTATACCGTTCGCCGTACTGTTTGTTTTCAGTTTCCCTAGCCAAGCTGATCCCTTTCGTTCACCCTCGCCGGCAACTTACCTTATAACTATTTATTCACCATTTGTTTTAAGCGAGACAATTTATCGACTAGACGCGAGTGACAATGGTGTCGATATTGTCGAGGCCACTGTTCCAAGAATGTCGAAACGGCGCGACAGAGAGCCTCATAAATTGGCACCTGCCTGTCATTACTCATTATTCAACGAACGAGACGGGGCGATTGTACGTCCATTGTTCCACCACAATTAAGCAAAAGAGAATAAAATTGATAATGGTGAATTTATTATGCCCCGAGTCCCTTTACATGTTTTATAATTATGGTCATAACAATGTCGGATTTAAAATTACGAAGGTATGGTAAGTAAATAGGAAAGAGACGTGAAATGTTTTCCGCACAAACCGCAGGGCCCGAAAATATTTTCAGTAAAATTTAAGAGCGGTGGCAGAAAAATTCGCGTACATTTTCTGAAGTCAAGAGAGCTGGCGAGCCGGCGTACCTACTTTATTTTATCATTGAGTAATTTTATTTACCTCGACGCTGTACTGAATTTGAGAAAAACGTATTTATTTTACTCCGCTGATGCTCTCATGTCTGATCAGTGATATCCGTAAATTGACTGAGATAAATCTCAACGTTTTATTGCGCAGCTTAGGGCACCTCAGCTATGACTGAAATGATAATATAGCCCCGAGGAAAATTCGGTAACGTACAATTACTTTTAGGTTTCTACAATAGGGATGTTTTTCTATTTGGGGTGAGAATCCTGCTCCCCGCTAGATGACAAGCAGCCTTTACTATCATCGTAGTTATTTGGGTAAAAATAATAATAGAACTCGCTCGTAAACTTTCCTACGACTACGACGTCTTTATATGTCCGTGGTTTTAACTTAGCGCTTTTCGGCAGCCGCGAGTGAACGCCGAACAGCCGCCAATCGCGCGTTTGAGTCACTGAAAAGCACCTTTGTGGCCGGGCTGTTAATGAACCTAACAACGGGTTAACGCTTAATGGTGCTAATATGAAAACCACATGCTTATGATAGAGTACGAACGTTAATTAAAAGTCGATAAGCAAGCAGTATTCAGTCATACTTGCTTTAAATTTCCATTACACGTTGAAGAAGTAAGGAATATTTTGCTTGTTATTTGGTGTCATCTGTTATAGCGTCTATGAGCACAATAACAAAATACATTTCCTTGATAGCACGTCGCCACTCCAACCAATGTATCCCAAGATGAGATATAAGGTTGCAATTTCGTTCAGTACCCGTTAGAAATGGGCTCGTATATTTTCTATTTTCCTGTTAATATTGCATTGTTTCCCTTTTTTATAATATCAGTTCCAAATATCCCAATAACTGTATTTATTTCGCACAATGAAATGCAATAAAGCATACTTAGTATTATAATATCTAACGATTACAATATAAATGCTTTTTAGTGTGATGTATATGTATGTATGTGTATGTGCGGTTAAATCTTTAAAACTACGCAAGGGATTTTGATGCAGTTTTTTTGAATAGATAGAGTGATTCAAGCGGAAGGTTTATGTATATACTAGTATCAACATAAAAACAAAAGCACAGGACACCTCACAGCACCTCAGTTTCCAAACAGTAAAATATTCTACAAAAGGGCGATGCGTAGCCCAGCCTTGTGGAAAGGAAAATATTATCCTGGCTTACTTATATTCTGCGATTTCAAATATATAGAAGAGGAAAAGCTTTCAGAATGAAAATGCTTTTCTAATTCGCAGTTGCCTCTCACCGTTTATTGACCAATAAAACGCGTGTGGGGTTTAACGTTTAGATTTAACGGAGTATCGACAGTTACACCCACAGGAGCCACATGCAACCTGCTCGCCAGTTGCAACTGCACAACTGCACAGTGCATCCATCGGTGGCCGCGGTAAGTAGGGCGACGAACTGCGATCGATGCGCCGCCCTCCGAACAACTTTATCCATTTACACTATACCAAACTTTCGTGATCATAACACAAGCAATGTACCCCGATAATACGCACCATTGGTGATGTACACTTGATGTGAACTCCAATTTAAGTTAGCACAGCGAAGCTCTTTATAAAACTTTCCTACCGCCTACGTAAGAAAAGAATCTTGATACCGAACCGAAAGGTCTTGAGATTTTACTTTTACTGTAAACCAACGAAGTTTCGTTAATATTTTATTAAAAACTTTCAGCACACGAGGGAATTCACTTAAATGTTACTTATTAGGTATATGTATTCCGGAGCCGACAAAAACTCCTCCCGCCTCGCCCTAGTAACAAGATATAAATAGTAATCCTTCAACCTTCAAAGATCAACAAATTGTTTTCCTCGACAATATTGAATCGAATAAAACCATCGTTTCCCTCCTAGTAGTTTACAAATAGGAGCACCCTATGACTATTAATTCGACGCGAGTCGTAACAAGTTCGCAAACAAAAATGTTATGAATCTTTTCCGAGATTTACATATTTTCAGAATCGGGAATGCTGTGTAAATTTTCAACGCAGTAATTATTTACATTGCATCGGCGGGTGAGCAAGCGAGCGGAGCGGAGCGAGCGGCGGCTTCCGCGCCCTCCGCCCGACATTAAAAGTCGAGTGGCCGCCGAAAGCTCCCAATTAGCCGGGACTTTGACGCCGTCCCGCCAGTAATTGCAAAAAGAAATATGTTTTAGTGCTCTCAAGGAATTATTAATGCCGTCGACGGGAGCGTCTAGTCCCGACCCGACGCGGGACGAGCAGATGTGAGGCGGGAGTCCACGTTTAGCCTGTTTGATTAAAGAGAAACACAATCGCGGTCGACATACCCGAGCGGGGACTTATTAAATTTCCCCCCGGGGCGAGGGCAAACAATGGCGGTCTATCTTGGGAGTAGATAACGGCGGTGTTCCAGAAGCCGCGTACAATGGGCGTCGAGTTGCAGGTGCCACGCGCCAGTCCGCCAGTTCGCACGCCACCCAAACTTTGTGTCTGTCTCGTTGGGCCGCGAACGTGAGCACTCGCTCTAAACTGCTCCAACGAACCTTCCTCACTTTACTGTAAACCCATTCCCGAGCTACATAAATTTATTTATCTCAAATCCAGAACGACAACAACGCTTTGTTATTTTGTAATTAAAGGAGAATGTTTTAATATTAAGATCCTATAACAATATTTGTACGTTTACGTTTGTGAAGGGATTCCAAATTATAATTAAATAACTTACCGGCCAATTCGCCGTGATAAAGATGTGATGTGTCGACATCGTGGTGTTGTCCAAGTGAGTCTTCGACCTGGTAAATTAAAAAACATGTTTAGATTTTCTGTAAAGTGAGTTTGGTACACGCTTTAGATATTATCGATACATCACCAGCCTATTGCAGTCCACTGCTGACCTGCTATCAAAACCCTTCGCATCAAATTTGTGAATTTCAGTCAGAAACTTAATCCACCCTCTCGTAAAATTGAAGCAGGACTACCTTCAACCAAGATTTATCTACAAACGCGATAATCAAACAGCAAAGAGTTTATGTACCGCATCCGTGACATAGTCGGGCCGTTCGCAGATAGGTGATATACTGGAAGAGTGAACACTGAACAGCCAAGGGTTTATAGTAGATACCTATGGAGATATCACTCGACTTTTACCTGGTTATTTATGGTAGCGAATCGATAGATACCTTTTAATGGCTGTTTGTGTGGTCACTGCCACATCCGAGTCAAGAATATTGAATACATAGGATACCAAGGTCACGAATAGAGCCGAAAGATCGAAATAAGTCCTGGTTTAATAATACGGCGGTGCTCGTAGGATGCAACACGGGTAGGTCAGGGTGGCTTGGAGCAGTTGGAGCGAAAATATGAGAGATCGCTTCCTTATCAATGTAAGTAAATGTGCATCAGTTTCAAGAGATAGACTCTCCGAAATCAGGTCGGCCGAAGTAAGGAGAACAGGTGCACATGGGGATTCACGGACGAGTCTAACCTGGCTTGCGTTTGTGGTCCCTCCTCCCAAACCATGGCTCACCTTACATCCTGTTCGGCATGCCCTATCTCCTGCATACGGGATGAGTTGATGTTGGTCACAGGAGATGCGGTTCGTGTGGCTGAATACTGGTCAGAGGTTATTAAGATTGCCATCGACACGCTAAGAAGAGGAGATGTCTCACTAATATTCACCTTAAAGTCTTCTGTGAAGGCGGACAGGTCCCTGCGTAACCGCAGATGGAACCTCCTGCCGTGCGCTCGGAAGCTGAGCCGCAGGTCGGCCGCGTCCGTGGAGCGGCGCGTGCGCATGTGCTGCGCGTGCACCGAGCCCGAGTCATACTCGAGCGGCTCGTAGTATTGGATGTATTCGTTTAATATTTGTTGGCGTGATGCTGTAACAAATAAAAAAATGAGTTAAGAATTACAGTTTAAATATGAGACATCATACATTGCTTTGTTACCAAAGTAAATAGATTAAGCAAAAGAAAATGTTCAGAGTCTCAGAACAACGAAGGTACTACAAATATATCACTACATATTATACAACAATATCGCTTTTCGTATCTGTCTGTACCGATGTATGTATAGATCTTTAATAGCAGTTTTGAATAGACAGAGTGATTCATGAACAAGGTTTTCCGGAATAGGAATAATACCGAAGCGAAGCAAGAGCGGATCGCTAGTACTTAAATAAACTGTGTGTTTACCCAGTTTGGGAGGAGAACAAATGATATACATATTTTTAAGTGGGTCGACCGAACGAAGAATTACGAATTGGCATGGATCTGAACATGAGTGCTGTGCGATGAAGTTGCATGCTTTGTCCATCAAACTTCACCTTCCGTACAATGTCATTGAATATAAAATATGTGTTTATTGTACTTTGGCAAACAAGCCTACGGCCCGCCTGATGTTAAGCGGTTATCGCAGCCGATGGACACCAATGATATTTTGAGTATTGTTGTATTAAGTTTTCAAGAAAATTTCAAGTTACAGCCTAGCTATACTTTAAATGAATTAATCTAATAACAACTTTATAAATGCATCATCATCATTTCAACTATTTCCAAGTGGCGTCCAAGCAAGCAAGTATAAAAGAAGTTTTATACATTAAGAAAGGACGACAAAGATAAAGGTGGTGCACATGAAATAGAACAAAGGATTCCTAACAATACACGAAGTCTTAAAAAAAACACGCCCTAACTTTTGTCTCTAGCTTGAGCAGAAAATGCAATTCAATTTCTTAGGATAACAAATAGATCTTTGAACGGAAATCGACCTCGTTTTTTATTCACGTAAGCCAATTTGAACAGCACTAAATCTTAATTCTATTGAGGCCGTTTCGAAATGGAATGTGTCTGCGTGACTTTATTGACTGATAAATGACACAAAACTCCTTAAAGTAGTCCGTAACTAACATGACTACTCCAAGAATAAGTCATAAAATTCTATGCATTGAAACAATTGTCTCGCCCAGAAACATTTTACCCCAGATACATAACTATGAGGGGTATGAATATTATGCTAATGGGGTTTACGAAGTCATCAACCGACGGACGGCCACGACGAACTGCACCGAAATCTTCATTCACTTGCTATAACAAATTTGATTAAAATGAATTTGAGCACGATTCGACTACCTTACTTCGTTGGTTAAATTTTTCCCGTAACGTTAATTATAAACTTTTCGGGGCTCCCAAATGACATTTAACTTTCAGTCGAGGACAACGGAGGTAACTTCGTCAAACGACGAATTTTAAATATCGGTAACAGTTGTTATTTCAATTAGTTTAAAATGAACGAAAAATTATTGTGGCCGAATAAAAAATACGCCAGGAAGTCACATGATGCGCTTCGATGAAATGCATGTGTACAACATGTGTTCGACTTAACACTTGACTGTAAGCATTAACGCGTGTGCGGTTGATGAACGGTTTGCGATATTTACGATGAAAATAGACCACACAAAGACGCTTCCAATAGACTGAGTTAGGTCGATATCGCGGTACAATAAATTTATTGTATACAAGGTGTCCAGTGGCAGATATGAAAGTAGTTACGTGGTGAACGCGGCAAGCACGTAACCCGAGCGCGGTCAAATAAATAGCTCATTTATTCTCGTTAGGCCTTCGTTCCTAGAAAATGCACTGGGAGGAAATGATAGCAGCGTTGTAAGAGATTAAAATGTGCTGAAGTTTTGAGGGGAGGAGAATAATGATGAGCAACTGAATTAATAGGTACTATCGTAAGATAGATGAAACTGAATTCATGAAACCTTATGAAGTGCGATTTATGGGGCGTCAATTGAAATAGATCACTCTGATTATTAGGGAAGATATCATTTATTATGATGGATTATACGACTTTAAGGCTATGAAACCAGAACATGTGTCGTCATGCGGGATACAGCATTATAAAATTAACTTTCAAAGGAAACATTGTATAAATGTTAGTTGTAGAAGCTATGCACGTTCATGTTTAACGATAAACCATTCACATATTTACAACTGATAGCATTTTACTATTTGCTTTTGACCGTTATTTTGCCCAAATTACAATTTTTTTTATTATTGTCTGGACAATATAGCGTTACAATTTTTGAGAATCGCTCTACACAGTCAATATTCATCGATCAAAACGCACGTTTGGAAAAAAGTCGTGTCAAACGTTTTGAAAATTTCGCAGGCCAAAGTTCAATAAGTTATCAATCATTCACCGCTGTCTGTGTTGGCACGGCAGCGTTTGCGGCGGCTCTCCCGGTGGATTATTTACACATTCACGTTTATTTGTTCGCCCATACAGAGAGGTTTTTGCTATGAGCGCGTGTCAGTGGGTCACTGGGACAGGACCACCCCCGCCCCCACCAAAAGTAGTCACAAAGCCAAGCTTAATGCCTGCGCAATGCACAGGTTCTTTTACAATCCAACCTGGCTACTTTGGCGAGAGTTGCAAACTAGAAGAAAATCTCGTGTCTACATAATGAGATTTGCCATTGTGTCTAAAAATTAGCTTAGTAATCACCTCTACACAAAAGTAGGTAGGTAATCATTTTCTGTTTCTAGGTCTAGGATGAAATGAGTATGTTCTAGTTCATCGTAATAATCGAAACCTGCATAATAAGTAGTGTATTACTACTCATAAGGAAGTAATTTGATAAAAATATGTTTGCGTGAATATAATTAATAACAAAGATTATACTACTTACCTAGTGTATGTTTTTCAACAATGAGCGTAATAAGGGCTATAAAGGCAAAATTCTAGCCAACACGGGTCAGAAGCAATTTAATTAGTCAAGTATAGCTTAGTGGCTCCAAATGAGGACACGGCGAAGTTCTAACTTCCTATAAACTTTAACAATGTCCTTGTATGTTAGTCAACTTGTCGATGTTCTATACAAGTCCACTCTCTTAAAACTATACTACTGGTACAATATGGAGTAATTACCTAAGTAGGTGGATGAGTTCTCAGGGTGAGATCTATACTTAAATGATTGAATTTAACCTTTGAGTTGGCAAGTCGTTGTTTACAAACAGCCCTATAAAATACAAAACTAAAAATGTCTTAAGATTTTACAAAACCTGCGAAATTAAATTTGTAGCATAACAAGTTTCTAATATTCTCTCTTATGTATATTTAAGTACAATACAACAGCTATAAATAAAAATCATCGCGCATTAAAAATTGGAATAATTAATGATACAGTCGGTCAGGACTTAACAAGCGTTCGAATACGTACACATAAAAAGTATAGCAAATGCTTACACGAACACTTACAAGTTGTGGTGTTTTTTATTCTCATATATTACATCATATGACAATCATTTAAGTGAAATACCAATTCATACTTAACATGAATAATTGAATACTTCCACCTGCTTTGTACCTACTGCGGCTATACAGTAGTATACAGTTTAGTAGCAATAACATTCCCACACTAGTACAGTTGGGTATCTAAACTAAGAGCTAAGGTGGTAACAGTTATTGTCAATACTGAACTCTGCTATTGTTATTAGCAACTCGTATACTACCACGTGTTAACATGCCGCGAGTTCAAAGAATAAAGTGATTACTTCATCGGTAGACAAACAAATATGAATATATGTCTTTGCATAACTTGATTTATTTATACATGTAGGGGAACAAGGGGCAATGACGCTCACTGGGTAATGGCGCTCACCTCTGTATATCTGTCACAATTCAACGTAGCAACATGAAACACCGCATAAGACATGAAGGGACAGGGCCTACAACAGACAGCGATGAGACCCGCAAGTCAGCGCGCGTCGCACGACCTTGAAGTGCATTTCTTTGTTTGAGGCCGAACTGATCTAATTATTGGTGACTTGTTTAATGTTGGTAAGTTAAGAATTTTGATTGTTATTTAGTTTTTAGTTTTACTTTTCTTACAAATGACTATTCAATTTTATGATAATGAAGTCAATTTCCAAAAATTGTGCACGTTATTTTTAAAAATTTCTAGTTATTACAACCCGGCAGTTTGGGGTAATACCGCTCATCTATCATACCATACCATATTACCATCGAACGTGTCATATTACCCCTTCTGAGAGTGAAGTCGAAGAGCACCTATGCGATGATGACAGTGGTGATGAAATGAATGTGGATGATGACAGTTATTATAACAGATGTACATAATTTAGTCGATTTGATATGTAAGACTTAATTATGTGCGAATTTGTGATTGTACACTTTACTCTTATTGTTTAAGATAGATCTCATTAATATTTTAAATAAAATGTACAATAATTGTTTTATTCCAATAAAAATATGTTACTCCAGACCCTGAGCGGCATTACCCGAAGGCAGGGGTAATGACGCTCAAACATGATTTTTTTTAAAATGCTTTTTTCTACGAATTGGTTAAAGATATATGTGTTTGTTGTAAAATAGTTAATTACTCGATAGTTAAAGAGTTTGTGACTTTACTTATTTTTGATTTTTAATAAATATTTTGAAAGATACAGCATGTTTTCCTTAAGTGAACGCCATTCCCCCTCGTTACCCTATCATACATTGAGGGTATACCCTAATGGGAGTAAATAAATAAGCCTGCCTCTCATACAGGACATTAGAATTTATTTGATGAAATTTGGAAGATGGAAGGCAGAGCAAAGTTCTAATAATGTCTTTATGATTAGATCAAGTCAATAGTCAATCGATTCGTTGTTGGTAAATCTTTAGAGGGGGACGTTATGTCCAGACTCCAGCCGTGGACTACTTACGGCTAACAATGAGGATATCTAATGACCCATCTCATATTATTTAATCTGAATTACTTGATCCGCCTTTACATGACAAAGAGGTTTAATTAATTATTCTTAAAAGCACAGAGACCCATAGCTTAAGACTGCTCTGCTACAGAAAAATTAACAAAAGATCAGACTGACAGTTAATTTGTGATAAAAACCGCACGACAATTGTGAACGCTGAAGGTAATTTAAAATGAGATAATAAGACGGATTCACATTATGCTTTCTTGTTTTTGCATCTTCAGGAGAATACATTTTAGAATTCATTAGCTTTTTTGCGTTACCCTTTATTATGTCAGTTTTATGTCAAATATTAAAACAGTGAACAGACGAGATTTAAAATATTAATTAAAATGACGCTTTTTAGGGCGCTTAGTTTCCTTTACTTCTTTCTTGCAAAGCTTTTTGTTTTGTTTTAATTCAAAAACTGGCAAAGCTACCCCGTTCAGGTATCCATTACATCTCATGAATCTGTAAGCAACGCTTTTGAATCAATGCAATCTTAAGACAGATTAAATAATCGCTTAGTGGCAGTGAACGGAAACTGCGAAGTTCAATGCGGTTTCCCTACCACGTAGTACGTACGCTCGACGTTAGTTTAACCGTAACACATTCCGCAAATATGGCTTATACGACTACGAGTTAAGGATTCAACGACGGAAACGTTCCACTCAACACGCTGTTGACTGTACCTGAAACGGTACGTGACGACCGAATGTTTGGAAGTGGGAGCGAGCAGGACCCCAAAGGGATTAAGGATTACCCGGCTGTCCCTCGGGATTATAAACTTTGTTCTATGCGGGGGTTTAACTTTTCTTGTTGTTCTGAAATCGCTCATAATTACATGTTTCGCAAGTTTAACTTGAAACATAAATAATAATGAATACAATAGGTACGAATATACTATACTAGCTGCTGCTCGCGGCTCTGCCCGCGTGAATTTTCGTATAAAACATAGCCTATATGTTAATCTGATGTACAAACTATATTCCTGTAAAGTTTCATTAAAATCCGTTCAGTAGTTTTTGCGTGAAAGTGGAACAAACATCCATCCATCTATCCAAACAAACTTTCGCGTTTATAATATTAGTAGGATACTTACCTACCATTCTGTCTGCCAAGAAAACAAACTGTTAGCTGTCTTAGTAAGTTTATATTCGATACTGGGTGCGAGTGTCCGATTCCCATCCAGGATTGGTTTTTAATTTTATTATGCTTCCGAAATTATACTGCATATTAGTATCTTTCTACATCTTTGTAGCGTTTATTGGTTATGATGATTCTCAAAAAAAGTTGTAGCAAAAATGCTATTGATTTAACAAAAGTATGAGATCTCTTAAAATGCACACTAAACAGCTAATTTAGTACTAAGGTTTTCCTTTATATGATGTACATTAATTAAGACTGGGATCTTCTAGAACACGAAAAAATCGGTATGAATTATGGAATACGAAGAATTTTTTTAAGACTATCTTTTTGAAAAAAGTAAATCGCATACCTAAGTACAAAATATCTAATTCTATGAAGGGAGTCATTTTCGAATAAATATCCACTTAGCTAAAACAACAGCAATTCACATCAACAAGTGAACTGACACCGACTCCCTTCATCATTACGACGGTTTTCTGGGGACGAAGGGTTATAAATAGTTAATTTTATCTGAACCAAGATAAACACCCTCAGTTTAACACAGTTCATTGTAATGAAACGTCGCTCAAATTGCTCACAGTCCTTGTGGCCGCCTCAATAACACCAACTCAAAGCAAGTTTTGAAAGGGTTTTATTAGTGAGACTGTCGTATCTATTAGACTACTCTGAAGTCTTGGACAGACTGTAAGTGGATAAAGAAATGTAATTAAATGTCTGAGAATAGAAAGTGTTTTCGCCATCACAAAACAAGGCAAAGCCGAGGAGCACCCTAGGGACAGCGGCAATTACTTAGCGACCAGTTACGACGATACAAGCTTTCGCTCCATGAAGCGACGACTTCCATGTTGTATTAAGTACTTAACTATCCATACCACTCACTGCTGTACGCAGAAACGAACGTCTCTAATACGGTTTCAATATCAAAACTACTACAATATTTAAAAAAAACTATCTTAAAGAACAGATGTTTGCGTGTTCATTTCACGACTAGTTAAAGACCAACGGATTCTAACTAAAGTAAAAGTTTAATAACTGTGTGATTGCATGAGATTACTCAATAAATATACAGCTAATCTAGTCGTAACTACGTATCTAAGCGAATTTTCTTTAGAAACGTCGTATTTGACGGTTTTTATAAATGTAATTTAACCAAAAAGGCGTATAATAGAGAACTAAATATAAGAACTGCTCAATAAACGGGCAATGAATAGTGATAGAAAGTAACCGTGCAACGACCTAATTGATGTTGCTGTGTACAGAACGGAGCGAATTTGAACTGCTGCTCATCCAATTAAACTGACGTAAAACCAATCCCAAGAGCCAGTGAAGCCGGCGACCTCCCTGTTTTATTTGTTGAAAGTTTGTTTAAACAACAACGTTCGTAGCTCAGCTCCCAGTTGTTACGCCTTTACTTTATTTTGTCACGAGGAAAATTTATTTATTTCTACTTAAACGTTTGTAAATAGCCCAGAAACATATAAAACGACACGCGTAAATCTAAAAATATTCCTAATTATGAAATAAAATGCATGGAATAATGCATGTTAATAAGTACACTTGATGCATATTCAATGTACGATGTAAGGTAAACAAGCCCGTGGTTTTAACAGCTCCTAAGTAGAAAATGAACATTTACATATTCTTTAATATTTTCCGTGAGCTGAATAAATAAATTGTTGTAACTTAGAGCTTAGAAAGTTATTTTATACTCATCTACAAAATATGAAACAAGAATTAATGGTCCTTCGAGCTACGACTACGGAAAAATCGTCCAAACTTTTGTGCCGCGAGAACGTGACTTAAAGCAGTTTTTCAAATATTCTTTAAGTCAGATGGTAAAGTAATTTTGAAGTCAGTAATAAATCAATTATAACTGAAACAGGCAATTCCATACCAATAAATGATATTAATTTAAACAAAAAAGTTGTAACAAAAATTATCATTCCTGCAATGAAATCGCAAATCTTTCCCAGTGGGTGAAATCAAAGAACTGATTGAACAACCCGGGGCTTTAGATCGAGTACACCTTTACGATATCAAATATGTAACGTTGGTTTCTCGTAAAGGCTTTCCAGAGTTTCGTACCTACACAAATAAATACAAAGTGTAGATCGATATTTGTGATGTACATAGTACTACGAGTATAGTAGTTACATAATGAATCAAATAGTGCATTCTAAAATATGTGAAGAACTTTTTAAACTATTTAAGAATTTCACAGAGACTAATGATAAATATTACAACAGTTACCAAACTGATAATAAAATACATATTACTCACACGCTATTTATACTGAATAGACAGAATAATAAAAATGAAACGTTCGCCCTGGTTTTTGAATAAAGGTGCCCTTTTTAAATGCACCGTACGATGACCGGTTATTATTTATGAAGTACTTATTGGCATGAAATTATCCCTTTAGATCACGCTTGAAACTAGATGTACCTACTCTTAGAAGTCTGAATGAACAAGGTGAGCCACTCAAGTTTCCAGTTATAGGATATTATATCCAGCCATATAGGATATTATATTATATCTCACACCATCTAAGCTCAATGAGTATTAACAGAAAACCAATAAACCGATTAAGCTAAATCACATCAGGCGGTGAGCCATTGGATATGCATATGCCATTGGATGCGATAGGGGTTTAATTGTAGTATTATTTAGGACCGGCACAGCCGACTTGATTAAATAATGAGCGTTCATATTAAGTTGAAGGTTTAACGTGCGTTTCCAGCAAAAAATGGTAAATTTGTCAACGTGGTAGTGGATACTCGACCCACCATTAAATGCAACATTTTTATAGCAATATAACGTTTTCACTTCTCGAAGGGTACGCGTGAGGCCACCGAAGGCGTGTTGAGAAATCTGCATGTTTACTGTCATTTTCCTTGACCCTTTCTACGTGCTGTATCTATCACTGAAAAATGTTATAACACCAATGCGGCTTTCCTTTTCAACCTATTCACTATTCAATTATTTCGACTGCGTCCTGTGGCTTTAGGGTTAAAAGCAAAGGTCTTTTTAAACTTATGTGTCCAATATTCGGGCGCATAAACAGCCCTGTTCACAAGGCACCAGCACACTTCTCTTCAGCAATACTTCCACAAGGAGACAGCGTCGACATGTGTCTCTAATTGCCGCGGCTCTCGACTCGGGCGGCAACGGCCCGGCTACACGCGAAACATTATCCTTAAGTAAATTGCTTCTGTTGGCGAAACTCTGCTTTATTTGTGTCGATGTCATAATTGTTAGTGCAGTTGTATTTTCACTCGCCAGTTATTATAACATTGTTAAGGTTCGTTACTTTCGTTTTGAGATATTTTTTATGGTACCTAGTAGTTTGGTACTCTGACGTATTTGAAGATACATTATTTATACTCGCACGTATTTGAAGATACTATGACAATTAACTTTATTACTTTTCAATCCTACCTATGTTAATCCAGATAAATGTGATGTGTGTCTGCAAGTCGTAAAATCAGATAGTAATAAAAATATGTAATACTTATTATTCGTTAGTATATTATGTTCGTAAATGTAATCCACGGAAACTTAAAAAATTTCATCTTTGCATAATGCTAGCAAAAACACTGTCAACTATTATGGGCTATAGATATCTATGCCATTACGCCAGTCTCTTTGCAAATAATACGCGTAAGAAACAACCTCTCGGATTTCATAACAACACAAGTACCATGACTAATAACAATTAGATATATTATATTTTTATGAATAAAATGAACATTAGAGATAACTTTCATAATGTACAATTGTACATATAACTAACAAACAAATCCCTTAACTGATTTTATACTATTTTTGTTTTAGGTAAGTTTTATTAGCCTAAAAATATATCAAATCTAACATAGGATATTGCGCAGTCATTTCTGATGGATCATTTGAAGGCAACGTTTATGGAGAATCAAAAACTATGTTAAAGAGTTATCTTACTATCTTTAAGCATTAATTTGATGTTGTTTATCAGTCTTAGTAACAGTATTTAATTGCGCAACAATACTATAACTTTTGAATCACAATATAGAATGACAAAAAGGAACCAAAGAATAGAAAACATTTCGACATATTGAGAATGCTCGTTCAAATGTTGCGGAAATGGTAAACGGTTATATCCGAGCTAAGCCATATGTGGAGCTTTCTTACCGCGACATTTTAAAGTGACTGCAAGAATTCTGTAATACATACTATACTCACATAAGTCAGGAAATCTATTGTGTAGACGAAACTGTAAACTATTTTATACATTACCGATTACAACGTCCTAGCCTTGTCAGATGTGAGGAAAGGTAGAGGACGCCCTTTAACCTGGGCCACAGTGACCAAGGACTTAGAGCGTGCCCAAAAAAATGTCTCGACAACCCAGAACAGAGCATCCAGGCACTTCAGAACGAGAAGAGCCGACGAGCCCAAATAATGGTAAGTGGCTAACAAGAAGATTACCGATTACCTACTTACAACTGAAAGTATTAATTGAGTAAGGCTGAAATTATTCAGCCTTTAAGTTTAAGTATTAATTAGGTTAAGGTTTTTTTAATCAAGTGGGCTTTTCAAATAGCTATAGAATCGGTATCCAACACAGTTTTGGCTATATTGCTATATAAACATATAGGCGAATGTCTAAAGGGCTCTGAAGCACCTAAATATTATTTCAGTATCCTTGCATCAATTATAGAATTGGCATGGAAAGCTTTCCAGCCAACTAAAACTTGTTTGTAAGTTGATCTCGCAACTTTTCAACATCACTGTGAATAAAAGCACACATAGAGCAAAATAGAAAAGCTTTTCGTATCAAAGCTTTTTCAAATGTCGTGGAAATGCTAAAATATTATATCCTGAGTTATCGCAATGTACGTTCTAAAGAGACTGTGAAAAGAATTTCCCGATATTACACATGTAAGGCAGACCCATTGTGCAGTGCCATCAGGGGTGTCAGCTTTATTACACTTGTCCATTCATGCTCGAAATTGACGGTATACAATCCGGATAATGTCACTGTTTGGATGCTAGTGCGATATCGATTACGATGACTATAAATATTGAATTTCATTATTTGTGTTTTAAGAAAATTTCTGAAGTCGACATTTTTTTGTTTATGGATGAGAAAATTTACTTTAAGCCTTGAGAGCTATGATAATAACATTTTTAAATAAATAGGTAACTATTTTAGTTGAAACGTGAATATAAGTATCGTGAATTAAGCTTAATATTAAAAAAAGCTGTTAGGCATACCCGGTCAATCATCAAGTTACTGACTGCTGTCAAAATGACTCGATGGATAATACACAGTTTGTCGTCGACACTTCACTGAAAAGTGTTTGGGGAAATTTGACAGACGGAGGTGGTTTGACATGTGGGCGAGTGTAAAGTTTTAAAGCAGACAATATATTATGCACGTTCGGCCGTCAACTCATCATCAACATAGTCCACCATAGGCTTTACCCATATTCGCCACGCTGGGCAGGCGGGTTGGCGATCGCAGGGCGCAGCTCCGCGCTCCAGTGACGCTGCTTACCTCATCTGGCTACCGGTAAAGCAATAAATCCTAATAATGTACGGCAAAGGAGTGTCAAAGTGTCAGCCCTGCACGGCACGGAACCCGGAAGCGGCTCAAGTATTATCTCGCGCGCCGCTCGGCTCTAGTGACCCAATTATTCTTACATCTCTCGCTTTAGATAAAAATAAATCTCTCATAACCTGTAGAGTTCTTTATTACATAATGGAAGCAATTTTCTACTGCAACCTTAATTGGAAGCGATTATTACCAGAACGTAATTTATCCAGAGAGAAAAATGTAGGTAGACGATAATAATTATTATTGGGTGCATTTGAATAAGGATAATAATCATGGAATTGATATCCTGTTTTTAATAAAATAAATGTAAGTTATTATAGTGATTTATTAATTTATTGACTGATGTGATGATGTAACTAAAGCTTGACCAGTGTAATCAGTAATATTTAAACTATTTTAACGCTTTCTCTCGTAGGCTGTGTGTGTATGCAGACGAAGGCCTTTAAAGCTCAATGCAGCAAGCAGAACCTTCTGCTTAACTACCTAGTTAAAGCACAATTTTATAAGTCATTCTGAAATATACTCGTAACACCGCGTAAAACATTATCATTGCATGTGGTCATCAAGATTAGGTATCAACCCAGTTCTGCGAACGTAACCATGGCATTGCATGGTGTACTTATATAAAACAATACGTTTATTAAATTCAACACAATGCCTCTACATCATCAGTACAGTACAATACAATACGTCGCGCATGCGTGTACACACACCAGTGAATTAGTTAGTGGAACTCGTTGACGGTTTGTATGTCGGCTTCCTACGATGTAGGCTCATTGGACAAAGGCGTGAAGAAGTAAGTTGCGGATCATTATGGCAATGATTACTGACGCAAAACAGAAGTCCTCGCTCACGTCACCCAGAAGTACAGAAAATGAAAATTAGTACTTTATGATGTTAGACTTTAACTCCTTGGCAAGAGGTACGTTACACTTAACGGCTTAAGGGCCGTGAGAGCCCTTGTAATTGGAATTTAACGCTAAGATAGAAATATTTCCATCCATAATTTGTTCACATCGCATAAGAGTGGACTATAAAGTAGCGCAACGTCGAAAACAAAATTTCTTTGTATCATCGTCACAACACCACAGTTTCGCGCAAGTCACACGCCCGACCATGCCCGTTGAATAATAAACAAAGTTTATTAAAAAAACGAACGAGAATAAAAAACGAACACGATTGCGCAACGCAACGCACCCAATATCGTCGAAATTAATTTCCAGCAAAGCAGAAACAAATGGCAGTGGCAGTGCACTAAACAAAAAAGGCCTATTTATTCGTTGCCGCTGCGCTATCAGGCCGCGAACGTTTGTTTATGTTTACACGGGCGCCTAAACGCGAGCCGCGCGCCCGCCCACGGACAGCGGGCGGGCGGGGTCATCGACCGCGCCCAACCATGTACTCTTGATTTTATCCCGCTTACATAGATCGGGTTAGCCATCCAGCAAGCGAATTTACTATAAATGCGTTACCAGCACATTCTGTTTAACAACAGAGTTTTTAGGTTTCGAACTACCTAAGCAAATAATTTAGTTAGTAAACAAACAAGTATTATTCGCAGTTGTATTTGTATACTATTTACCTATTTTTTGGAGATTACAATACATGAAATTTGCCGAGTTCTAATTCTTCAGTGATAATAAAAACAGTTTAAGTACTATAATACTAACATAAATTGTGGAAAGAAGAAGGGGTTAGATTATGGAATTATGCACTGTAACAACATCTTGGAAACTCAAAACAAACTGTACAAGATTTAATGGGTGGCGTTTCGACGCCAAGTGACATCGCATTTTGTGTGCAAACTTCATTATAAAATTGCATAATGGCGCCGTTAGAGGGCGACCGAGCTTCCTGGCTGCCAAGAAGCTAAAACAGAAATATGCTTCTGAGAGGAAAAATAAGCGTGAGTCAATATGAGTAGTGTTACGATGGTTCTCAAACTAGTCGAGCGCTTGTCGGCAGCGGATAGTAAAAGTCAAAATAATCTTTAATCTTACTGACTTAAAAAAGAAACGCTTACAAATCCTCAAAAACTACCACTGTAAAGCTGTTTTCAAGAGTCCTATAAGTGCGAAATAGGTATGTAGAATAGACAATGTAGAATCAATTTAAAATAACGTTGACTTTATAACTACTTACCTAATTGTTTACAGGAAAATTGTTATCGGTGTTTTATGTAAAAATGATTGCTCCAAGGGAAACTCCCTTTCTTAGAGCTCTGATGTCAACTGGGGATGAATTGGAAGATCTCTTACTAGGTTTATCAGGTATCAATTCAACATTTGTTGAAATTATGGTACTACGAGTATTTCAGAAAATAGGTAAATAACCCCAAATTAAGTAAGCATGATTATTATTGTGTTGCTCAATCTGATGCAGTACAGTCTGTATGACTGGAAAGCACATGTTCGCGTATACAACTCGAAGTCAATTTAAATTATGGCCTCAAGCTTGCTTAATTAAAATAAAGATTCGTCTCACGCACATTTGCAAGTTGCATTCTTAAACTTTGAACAACACTTGTGCATTATCATAAGCCGGTGACCGAGACGTCTGGCGCGTCCGTCGCGACTCATTCACTGCATTTAATCTGAGCGACGATATCCGTCGTCAAACCGAGCTCAGTCACCGTGGCTCATTGCCACTGCCCATTATAACTCGGCTAACAACTGCCCGGTCCCCCAACTTCGTAATTAGTCCCCCACTACCCGTTTAATGGCCACAGATTGCAGATCTGCAACTGCGACTTGTAGATACTGCTGTCGTGTAATGAATGATTCATGATTCACTCAACCGCTGAATCATATTTATGCCTATCGATATTTTTAAACAAATGGTTAGATAACCTTCTAGGTAGAAAAGTTGGAAAAGGTACACGTGTTCATATATGGTTTGCCCCTAGTTCGGCATCGAGATAAATCTGTGCAACTATGTAGGATGTGAATTCCCCGCTGGATTCCCTAACTAGCTATCTGTGGTATTGCGGTTTGATACGGGTATCTCAACCAGAAGCGGGACAAAACAATAATTGTGATTGCATACCATCGATGATGATCATAACAAAATACGAGTGCATTACGGGTTAGTCATTTAATAGGTGCTAGTAATTTTACATGATTCACGCACGGCGTTAGTAATGTTTGTTTTAAGAGGAAAAGTATATTCCTTACGTACGTAGGACGACACGCATCGCGTTACGCGAAGCGGGCTGCCCAAAAACAAACATACGGCGAAGTATTGAGGCGTTTTTGCCGACGAACTGGGACGCACGACACACCGAGTCTCCTTAAATGAACCCTTACAGTAAAAGAACACGCCATTTGTGGCTAAATCGGTTTCAAGTATAGGTAAGAATACTTCAAAGTAAAACATCGATTCACAGTTTCGTAACATTTATTTTTATAGGGGGCGGAGGAGCAGTGACGATGTCGCTGCGGCAACGGACAAGTTACCAAATCACATTCAGTTGCCATTGGCCATACTGGCCTGTAAAATTATTCTGACTATAGGTACATCGACTGATCCCGAAACGCGACATCACGACTGTTTCTCTGAAGGTACGTGTGGTCGCTAGCCAGGTGGGTAAAAGCGCCACCACCGGTTAAGAATTAGACATCTCAAGTAGTCGACTCTTTCGACACCCACGCATAGAAATTGGGTGGTGATTCATATTCTGTTTCGTCACCGCACGGAAAATATCTACAACTAGCTGTGCTCGCGACTTCGTCCGCGTGGAATAGTTATTTTTTCCCCGTTTTTTTTACAATTTCCATTATTTCTTCGCTCCTAATAGTTGCAGCGTGATGTTATATAGCCTAAAGCCTTCCTCGATAAATGGTCTATTCAACGCAAAAAGAATTTTTCAATTCGGACCAGTAGTTTCTGAGATTAGCGCGTTCAAACAAACAAACAAACAAACTCTTCAGCTTTATAATATTAGTTAAGATTCTACACTCTGCTATCCATCGTTCAATTAGATACTAAGTCAGTCAGGCATCATGTTTAATTGCGACAGATGTTCTTGTTGTTTCAATAAATCTAAACTAAATATAACTCCGTAACCTAACAATACTACACATACACATCGAGCACAAACGTAATTATGATATAGATCTACTAATAACTTGAATTCCCTAAATGAAGCTGCTAAGTAAATGTTACACTAATTAAGATTGTGAATACAAACCAATCTACCTACTCTATGCACATACGTAGTTGTAATCTACCTATAAATCAATAGTGTCATAGTAGATATTATACTCGTAGTATAGTAAGCGCCATACTATTATAAGAGAACAATAATTTGTTACGTTCTAAGACTTCAGAATTCATAGTCCCTAGATATGGCCGCTCAATGCACGTCTATAATGTATGTAATGTATTACTGTATGTATTATACATACATACCTTATATAATATTTTCGCCGTCAATAACTTGCCGTCAAAGGAACTCATGTAAACCTTCTTAAGCTTCAAACCAGCTTCGTATTACCAAGACTAAACATTGAATGAATCGTTTGATACGACATCCGTTCATGTAAACAAGCTTGTGCCAACACAGGAACACTTTCCCGATAAACCATAAAATACAAGCAAAAAAAATGTGCTGGCAAGGATAGTACGGGCGAGATCGTATCGTAGGTACAATAGATTAAAGATATCGTCGCTGGGTTGGAGTGTACCGCGTCATGCTCGACGGAGCGTGCCTGGCTTCCAAGGCTGTAACACGATTTAGAGCCCGCCTCAAGCTAAACAGCCCTGTGAGTAATAGATTTTTTCTAACCATACAAGAGCGATTTAGTTCGACTCTAGATGATTCATTCTGTGGCTACACTTTACGAGGGCAAAGGCAATTTGTCTGCTACGAACTTGTGTGTTTTGGGAAATTAGAGCGTAAAAAATTATTGTGTACATTCGACTTTTTAGCAAAATGATACATTTGTCAAATGTGAATAATAATTTTCTAATAACATATTCGCACAACGCGTTACTTATTATCGCTGGAGGAGTGGTGTTCCAGTTCCAAGTTACTTATAAAAATGTCGTGGTTCCTAACTAAAATTAAAAAAAAAATCGATGCATTTTTATCGTAACGACCTTACCGTTCTTTGTAGCATGCGTGCTCTTGACTCGAGCGAGCGAAGGCCAGCTCGCATTGCCCTAATTATTCGGCTGTTATTTTTCAAGTCTCGGTAAATTACCCTAGTTCAAATAAGGTGTTCACGTCAGCGAATACTTTACGGGCCGAGCGGCTAAGTAAGTACTTCTTTAGTAACACAAGTGAGAAAAATTACTTGTGTAGGTACTACTTATTTGTGTTGAGTTGCCAAATTTGAAAACACACGTAAGCAATCTCGCTGTTACTCATCATTACGCGATATATTTCATGAGAGTAAGCAAACTACATGTTAGATAACATAGGTGTCTTTCCTTCCTCTCTCAAAACAACAATAATCAAACCACTTCATAAAAAAGATGATAAACTTAACATGAAAAATTACAGACCTATAGCGTTAATTCCTATTTTTTCCAAAATATTTGAAAAAGTTATTTACAATAATCTGTATAACTATTTTGAGAACAACAATATGTTCACAAATGAACAGAAAGGATTTCGGAAAAGTATGTCAATTAATCTAGCAATTTATGAATTTCTTAACCTAATCTATCCTAAAGTAGACTCTAGGAGCCCTGTATTTGCATTGTATATGGATATGTCAAAGGCTTTTGACTTGGTGGATCACCAGTTGCTGCTAAATAAACTCGAAATGTATGGAATCAGAGGCAATACCTTAAATTTACTCCGATCTTATCTAAGTAACAGGACTCAAATTACAACTATATGTAGACTTTGCCCTAAAACCGGAGATGAAACTAACTTTAAATCCAGTCCTAGAACAGTTACTTGTGGAGTGCCTCAAGGAAGCGTCTTGGGGCCCCTCCTCTTTTTGATATTCATTAACGATATCACAAAATCTATTAATGATAGGATGATTTTATTTGCTGATGACTGTACAGTTGTTTATAGCAATGATAATGTTATTAATGATAGCTTAAAAACAATAATTGAGTGGTTGGACAATAATAATCTAGTAATTAATATAGAAAAAACAAAAATTATGGAATTTACACAAAGATGTAACAAAAAATTAACTGACCAAATAGTACACAATGGCAGAGTTATTGAAAGGACCTCAACCACAAAGTTCCTCGGCTTGCATATTGATGATAATTTAAAATGGCAGAGCCACATAGAGCTTTTATGTAAAAAACTTTCACAGTCATCATATTGCCTTTACCTCTTATCGAAAAAAGTTGGTCTTGCGACGTTGCTCACATCTTATCATGGATTTGTGGTATCTAGGTTAAGATATGCTATTATATTTTGGGGCAATGCAACTAATTGGCAAAAAGTGTTTAAATGTCAAAAGAGATGCATTCGGGCAATGTGCAAACTTAAAAAAACAGAATCCTGCAGAATGTACTTCCGAGAATTAAATGTACTAACTATGCCTTCCCTATACATATTTGAATTAGCAGTTTTTGTTAGGCAACAGTCGGCTTTGTTTAGAATGATTCCAAGAAAACGAAATCGTACATTGTTGTGCTCTGTTAACCACATTCCATATAAAACGGCATTGTATGCCAAAAGTGTGTTTGTAATGGCGCCAAAGGTTTATAACAAGCTTCCCGATACTATCAAAGAATGCGATCACTTCATCAGTTTCAAGCAAAAGCTATACCGATATTTGATTACAAATGCGTTTTACTCAGTCAATGAATTTCTTGAATCTAAATAAAGGCTCCTTTAACTTTGACACAAGAATTTAACTATAATGTATTAAATTATTATTATTAATTATAATATAATGTATTAAATTATTAATTTATTTATTGACTGAGATTTCACCCATTTTCATCGATCTGACATTCTTTTGTGATAAAAATTGACACCATTGTACCTAATCTAATATTCTGACCTTCTAATGTTGACATAATTTATATATTTTATTTTAATGTAATAACATAAATTTTAATAATATAATATTGTATTGTAATCGTAAACTTTCGTATGCCGAAATGGCAGATCGCAGTGGTACCTCAACGTTGTTAATATAATTAGATCTATGACATACCTGTGAATCACGAATAAATGATTTGATTTGATTTGAATAAATGATTTGATTTGATTAGGTATGATATCGTTTTCCTGTATATCGTTATCATTAACAATACATGGAAAAGTTGAATTTGGAGAGATTTCCAAAAGTTCGTACGTACGTACATGATGCAGTGATCAATTAATAAACGAAGAAGAAAATAAATAAACTTATTATTATTATTAATTGATAAATAAAATGGCAATATTTTGCCCATACACAAGTTAAGATCAGTAGGTATTCATGTATGTATATGCGCCTTTTTACCAAGTTACGTACCTGCCTTAATTATAGCATAATATAATTATATCAATCGATTACTACACATTACAACTTTTCTTGTAAGACGCAGCAGTGGGTTGGGTAGTACTTCATTATACTTTTAAATATGATGTTCATTAAAATTACTCACGGGTGGTGGCGCTATGTGACGGGTCGCTTAGGTTTGTAAAACGGGATAAAACTGTGCGTCGTTGTTAAAAGTAAAACGTACAACAAGTCCAAAAAGTAATCACACGATTGATGTAGAATATTCCAAACCGAACCAGTAGTAAATTCATGCTTTGATGATGATTCGGAAGTAATTTTCCATAACCTACAGATAAATAAAGACCATTATGGCATGGATTTCACCACTGTATGTGGTATAACTGCATAATCAATTCTATAGAGAGATCCGACAACACATCCCATCAAACGGATGAATAGTCACGGACCTAAGCAGAAGTGAATGGATTTGAAGTAAATGGGTCCAGAAGCCTGCGGGGCTGCGGATGATTCACGCTTGTTCCTTTCATGTCTTTCGAGACGGTTTCCACGTCCAGTACTACTGAAACAAAGGTCCGCCAAGGCTGCACTTTTAATTGAGGACGATTTGTGAGACTACGTATAATTTGCTCTTAATTGCTCGCTCGCGTGCACTCGAAGATATAAAGAACTGTAGGTAGCATAGTACGGGATCGGAGTATTCGGCCAAGATTATAAAAATTACGAAGGTAAGGACAGACTTTTGAAAAGTATCGAATTTCAAAATAGAAACAAAAATATA
Organism: Conogethes punctiferalis; assembly: GCA_031163375.1. NCBI lineage: Eukaryota > Metazoa > Arthropoda > Insecta > Lepidoptera > Crambidae > Conogethes > Conogethes punctiferalis. The sequence goes on along the minus strand of CM062083.1, from coordinate 14,342,173 downwards.
GAGATGAAAGTAGTATTGTTTCGAAATCGCTAAAACTAATGAACACTGCTGCTTTTAGATAGTAGTTAATATAGTGATTTATGTATGAATCTATGTCTGAATTATAATTAAATTTGTTACTTCTATTAGTCGGTTGACTCATAAGTTTAATTAATAGATCAAAGTCGATGAGTCTATTTATTCTCGAAGGTAACTATCGTGAATTGTAAATGTGATGTACCTAACGAATGTAACGTACTGTATTAACAAGCCAATGTCTCTTTACTAAAATACTACGATGATAGTTAAAGGTTCATCACTGAACAATGGCGGACGTCAAAGGAGCAGAATGTTCTCACCCTATTTTGATAGAACGGCGAACACGTCTTGTTTTGAAAGACGCGTGTCAACTGCAGTACACCTAGTGAAGCGAATAAACTTGATAACTTCAATTAAATTGCGCGTTTTCCTTGAACTGAGCGGTAGAAAATACATTCAGAACGGGCATTGGATGTGAACTGCTCCGATGTTTTCAAATATGACGTGCAAGCTGACCAAAATGACTTTTTACAAATCTTTCCAAATACGTAGTATAAAATTGAGTCACTCTTTTAAAGGCCTTCATAAGGCCGTCTATCCTTGATACGTTTCTGTGCTTCCATCAAAAGGTGATTTGTTTTGTGATGTTACTGAAATAAGTAGCAAGTTGTCAGAAATAAAACAAATAATATTATACTTATAATTAGGAGCAACTGCAGCTGTTATGGCTGAGTCACCCTATTCGAAACCATTTCGGAGTGCGCTTCAAATGGTACAAATTAACAAAACCCTGCTGAGGCTAATCCCCCGCGCCGCTAACTGTAGAGGCCATTTTAGAGATTTCGCTCGGACGCTCCATTCACGTTATACTGAATTAGTTGCAGTTGGCCGCTTTTAAACTTAAAACGCAGACAACATTTTATATTCATAGGATATTTAGGTGCTACCCAAAGTTATTACCTATTAGAACTAATTACTTCATAATGCGTATGTAAGTGACGAAGTGGGAAATCCCGGACAAATCATCTAAATGTTCATGGATGCATAATTTATCTACCATCGTACAAGAAGAATAAGGGTTATCAAAGTTTACTTTTCTAATCCGAATAAATAAATCCACATCAACGCGTTATCTTTATACGTAGATTTACCCCTCGTTTCCGACAAACTGATCGGTAGTGGGGTTAAATGCAAATTCTGTGTTGATACGAGGAGGACTTATGAAAAGTCAGTTGTACCAAGTGAACAGTTAACACTGTGAGCAGTGTCATTGCTCTTTGTAGCGAGCATTATCCATTCAGGGATTACGCTCCGGAGTCGGGAGCGACGTGCAGCTAGCCGTTGAGTGGTGTCGCTAACTGTTCAAAGAGCCGACAGGACAACTGAACATCACAGTGTTAGTTTTCAATAATACAGCGATAAGCCTCGCCTGACGTCATGGTCGTAAAAGACCAGTCGTGTAAACTATGCCATCTTTCAGATCAAAAGCAGATGCTCACATCAATTAAAGCTTTTGCATTAACCATTTTCAAATTCAAATTCAAAATATGTTTATTTCCTTCACAAATTAGGCAAGCTTAAGGTTAAATACAAATATGAACATTACATGTTGTTGCCTAAAAAGTGAGGGCTGGTGCCTGAAATAGGCTTCAGAGCGAAACCTGTGCTACAGGTCACCAGGCCACACCCTCAGACCGCGCTATATAATGAGAAATTACATTTTTTTTTATTTAAATACATTAATTTAGTTTATTTTTGAGACAACAACACAAAGATTAATATAAAAGAAATAAGTATACAGGATAATAAGTGTGTGTGTGTGTGTGTGTGTGTGTGTGTGTGTGTGTGTGTGTGTGTGTGTATGCATGTGTGTGGGTGTGTGTGTAGTGAGAGTCCATATAGAGAAGTTAATTATGAGTATGTGGAAAAGTAATCTTCCGTTTCAACATAGGTTTTATGTAAAGGGTCATTCCATCGTTTCGGGTGTTACATTTGTACAACTAAATTCTAAATTTTAATGCATTCTAAAATGTTATTTTATTGATTGAAATGTCTTATTCTCTACGTTTTTAATAGTTTTATCTTAATTGTAAAAGTAGCAGAGCTTAGCATATGGATTTACAATTTTATAAGACGAAAAGAGTGCGTTTCGGGCGTTACACGATTTGGCCTCTATGATCTGACCACTGTTACATTTATATGAAATTCTGCGAATTTTCTTAGGAAAGCTTTTCGAAAAATTACAGGCCTTCAAAAGCATAATATTTACTATCCAGCTAGCACATAATTGATGTCACAAATAAGGTTTTACTATTTTTTTATAGAGATTTACTTTGTTTCGGGTGTTACAATGCCTTTGTTTCGGGTGTTACGAGTACAAAAATTAAACACTTTATATGAATAAAATCAGTGTTTTATTAGTTTAGGTACTATAAAATAAGTAGGGAACGAATGAACATATAATGAACTGAACTTTAACATGAATTAGCATCTTCTTTAACAGCTTAATTAAGATAAATAAAGGAATATAATAGAAATGCGATAGTTTGTACACATTTATTTATTTATTTAATCTTTATTGCACAATATAAAAATAAAGTACAAAAGGCGAACTTAATGCCGCGTAGGCATTCTCTACCAGTCAATCTTTAGGCTTTTTTATTTATACGATCCTACTGGATAGTAGGGATGTACCTAAGAGAGTGATCTTTTTGCTCCAAGCCCGTGGTGCATCCTGCTGAATAACAGACGATGCTCTGGTAACCGACTATTGGCGGTATAATCATCACGGGTGACGACGATGATGACGGGCAGCAGCGTCACTGGAGTGAGAAACTACGTCCTACGATCGCCAACCCGCGGCGATGGCGATTATGGGTATAGCCTCCAGGTTTTTGCCGAAAGTGGTGAACAACTTGAGAGGCCTATGTCCAGCAGTGGACTGCGATAGCTGATGATGATGATTATTATTGAAGAGTTACAAATGTTGGAGGCCAACACATCTTCTTTTTAGCTCTAAACGCTGGAACAGCCTCCAGGTTTTTGCCGAAAGTGGTGAGCAACTTGAGAGGCCTATGTCCAGCAGTGGACTGCGATAGCTGATGATGATAATTTTTATTGAAGAGTTACAAATGTTGGAGGCCAACATCTTCCTTTTAGCTCTAAACGCTGGAACACAGGCCTTACATAGGTGTTCCGAATATTTTTATTGTCTAGTTTACGTCCTTCCCACATTTTCGCTAGTATATCTTTTGTTGTAGACGGCATGTTGATCTTTCTGAAAAAAAAAAACCATCACCTCATGCACACGCACACCATGCATTCAAAATACAAGGAAATATGATGTATAAAAAACCGGCCAAGTGCGAGTCGGACTCGCGCACGTAGGGTTCCGTACCACTGATTGCATGAAAAAAATAACTTAACCAAAATTACAGTTAAATCAACCTATCTCAAAAACTATAAGAGATACTTTGATCAAACCAAAAATCGTTGAAAGAGTTAATTAGCATGCATCACCTCTATTTTTTTTAGAATTTTATACCCCGTAGTTATAAAAATAGAGGGGGGGGGACATACTTTTTACGACTTTGAGAGCTGATATCTCAAAAACCGTTCACTTTAAGAAAAATGTTTTTTAGAAAACTTTATATCATTTTAAAAGACCTTTCCATTGATACCCCACACGGGTATGTACATCGAAAAAAAAATTTTCATCCCTCAGTTACATGTATGGGGGGCCCCACCCCCAATTCTTTTTTTTACTATTTAGTGTCATAATTTTGTAGCGGTTCATACAACACATATTCCCATCAAATTTCATCACTGTAGTACTTATAGTTTCCGAGTAAATCGGCTGTGACAGACGGACAGACGGACAGACGGACAGACGGACAGACGGACATGACGAAACTATAAGGGTTCCGTTTTTGCCATTTTGGCTACGGAACCCTAAAAAAGTTGTAACACCCGAAACGTTTCGGGTGTTACAGATTTTAATCATGAAAAAAAGCTATCAAATTAGTCTCTTGTTCAATTATTAGTTAGTATTTTGAATCATTACCATCATAGCCTTACTTTTACTAAATATTATTAAACTAGTCAATCTAGAAGTTATAATAATAAAACAATTACCTGATTTTTCGTTTCGGGTGTTACAGCGCCAATGTAACAAGAAAACACGCCTTTTACTTAATAATTATCAATTTTTTCGGGACTGTGACGTATTCCACCAATAACACGATTATCAACCTCAAATCACAGCGTGGCAAAACGGTTCTTATATTGACAGTTCTTTTGTTTTTGAATTTCTAATTTTGAAGGCGTAATGGTCATTAAGACAGTAGACTTCATTGCAGATTTTGAAGACTAAATAACTCAAAAATTACGGGTTTTTTTTCTAGTTTTTTTGTTGTATATTAAAATTTGGAATGTTTTCTTTCTAAATTCATCAGATTAAATGCAAAAAGCACTTATTATTTTTTTTACCCTTAGTACCATTTGTCATGGAATGACCCTAAAAGAAGGTATCGTACAGATTTCCTACAATCAAAGGATGTAAGGGCGAGCAATGGGATTTCAGCACTAATCTTGTTGTATAATGATGGCCCTAGGTAGTAAAAGAATCTTTTAGTTAAAGTGTAATTAGCTGAAGGTACCATGCATATTAAATCTTTACGTCTCCTTGTGACTTCAGAAAATGGAGTAATATGGAGTTGTCTAAGAACGACATCAAGAACAAACTACTTGTGACATTTTACTTGTGGCACCTCATATAGTTGAAAATAATTCTATATAGCTACTTTGAATATTCTAACATACGATTCTCAATCTAATCTGATTTGATTCTAATTAAAATGCCGAGATTTTTTATTGGGTATAATTACGTACGTACTAATTAATAATGAATGGGGAAAAACTAAACTTAAAAGGAAAAAGGATAATTAAATTGTAATGTTGTTAATTATTTATTAGCTAAAAATCACAATGTTACGCATAATGTCAAATAACGGTTGTTACGGATTCAACAAACAATTTCAATGCTCACGATAGAACTCACAAATATCTGGCTTGGTAACACAATTTCCTGTCACACGGTTCTACTCGTATGTATGTTAACAGTTATCATGAAAAGGTTTTCAACCTACATCATTTTCATCGTATTATAAAATCTATAGGTAATTGTCTCAAAATGTTGGAAAAATTAGTCCGAAACCTATTTATTTTACTTACTTACAATGATAGCACAGTGACCCAAAATGAGTCATGAGTCTATAATGTCACCAGCCTCTATTTTGATAATCCCACTGCAGGGCATAATATACAGTTAATAAATGTAATAATAAATGGTTTACTGTTAAATGTCAACATTATCAACATTTCAAAATACCGTAGCAAATTTAATACAAAATTAATTAATGCTTCATGAGTACGAATATGTAATAGATAATATTGTAGGTACCGTAACAACGTGTGAAACGCAGATCTTGATGTTTATGTATGATCATCATGTTACATAAGTGAGACAATGACATTGCACCGGCGCATCAAAATGTTCCCATTACATCCGTGAGTACTTCAAGCCATACAGCTATGACGACAAAGACGTATTACTCTAACTTTATTACATACTCGTAAAATCACTGGTAAAAAACACCTATATTAATAATATATCCTAGAAAAAGCCTAAGACTTTCTGGCGTGTTTACCAGAGACAGCTTTGCGTCATTGTTTTAATATGAACATTCCACTGGAACTTTCATGCAGGAATTTCCATTCTTGGGAAAGCAGTTGTTTATTAATATGGGCTGTTAAATACCCACTTTATTTTAGTAGCTAGGTAAACATATGCTATCTGTACCAAACGATAAAACTTACATCATATCTTGAGTGAAATATAAAGATGTAACTAATGGCTTTTCATTTCATACCATATAACCTTTGATTAGATAAAAACTTTTATGTTTATATACGTACTATGCGATTTGTAAGACCAGTGAGCTGATACTTAATATCAAAGAAAAGTCTTTGAAGGTATTTCAGCCAAATGTTTTGAATTCTCTCTTGTCTGTAGACTAAAATGATAAAGCAAAAACATTTTAATCAAAGAGATCTCAAAGGTAAGAGGTCTAATTATTCCGAGACAATGTTTCGTAACCAATAATTTTGGCTTTCGGAGGGTTTCTATTAAGTTTCATAATCGGAACTAGTGGAAAAGGTCTTGATACTTTTTCGTTGGAGCGTTAAGAAGTTATGGCGGTTATATTGGGCTACTTCTGCCGTAAACATTTTACGACTAAGCCTCGTACAGATTGGTGTCGGCTTGCAACGATTGCTTGGCTTACTGCTAATGTAACGTACATTCGAGACGTTGGGTTGTTTTTAATCTAAGCTCAGATGTTAAGGGAAGTGTCTCGTGAAGATCTAAGAAGCGATCGTGGTGAAACTACAGTAGAAACATTATTGAACCTTATCTGAATATCGAATTATACATAAATATTTGTACGTAATGCGATAATGTTTTGAAAGCGTCTTGCTTTGTACAACCGGCAAGTGACTGCTATCGAAAGACGGTCATAATTCTACTGTTTAATGTTGCGTTAATCTAAAATGTTAGTAAGTTATTGAAGTGATACAATATTTCGAGTACATACAATTTATTTATGTTACAACGGTTCACGATTGCTAGATACTTTCGACTTTAGTATAAATACAGAATTATTAACTGGTCAGTTACCTGTCAGTTGCCGCCATGCCGGTCCAACCCTAACCCCCACGAGCTCCGGAAACCCTACTCACCGGCAGAAACACGACCCGGAGGTCATTTTGCTGGCGGTATTCTATGGTGGAAGTTCTTCCTCGGACGGGCGGCTCAATTCGGGCGAAGATTCGCTATGCCCTACTTAGCCCTACCACTCTATTTTTAGTTTATTTAATTAAAGATATGAAAAATACGGCAATATCTGCCACCAGGTCTACAGCGGCGGCTGGGGCTGCCCGTGCGGCGATCGTCTGGTGTTTATAAAGCCGGACACGTCACCGTGGTCGTGACCTCGCCGGTTCAACGAACGCACCCGCGTCAGCCCATCACCGTCACAGCTAGCGCTCCTCGCTCGCGGAGCGTCAACTCGCGTGTACTCATGTGAGATACTCATGTGCGATTCCACTGTGACACTCATATAATTTATTGCCACTTTGGCCTATAGTAAAACGGTATAATAACAATGAACATTCGTTTTCCAAAGTCTGTAATTGGTTTTTAAATATTTTCGTTGAGTATTAACCGACGGGAGGGAGACATTATTAATAATAACAATGATTTGCTATAGGGTCTGATTTATGATTTTTTTTGCTAATAGTGGCAGGCAAGCAAGAGGACTATCTCATATTTTCAGTACGTAATCGCCGCCCATGGACATCAGCAAATGCCTCCTGCATTTGCTGATGTCCATGCGACCAAGTTTTAAAGGACATGCTGCTATCTTATGTTGAACGAACGAAGATGTTGTCTCTGGTATGAATTACAAAAGATGTTTGTCTTTTGAGCCCGACATATACTACCTAAACAACTGAAACAAGAAACTTAAGTAGTGCAAGTTAAGAGCGCAGAAGCAGTTAAGAGTTAAACCTACATAATGTACCACATTAAGACGAGACAAAGTGTCGACTTCAATTACTGCGGTGAACGGCCAGTCCACCAAGTATAATACTTAGTCATTCATTAGCAACAGTCGATTTTTCACGTCACGATGATGAAATATTACTGCCGATCTTACTTTTATAAATTGCCTACTTTGTCGTTCACTCCGCCATTATGATTTGAGCCGTTCCGGAGTTTTATGAAGGTTTTTGCGATTATTATATTATTTTTAGTTCTACTTTTTTGGGCATAGTATTTAACGACTAACTAAAGCGTTACATATTTCGGTCATAGCAGTTTTTAGTGCAAGTTACCTACTAAATATGTAGTTAGGTATTTCGCGCATATTTATTAGACAAATAAGGAAAATATAAATAAACGAACGTGTACCGTCGCTTAATATTCTTCCATCGTCCAGGAGGATAAACAACGGATTTACGCAATTGCCAAACAATGCCAATTAGTTAATTACACCGTTCTATCTCAAGGATCTCATCGCAATTATATTATAAAGATTGTCAAAATAATTACAAGCCCTCAGCGTTGATTAAAAGTCACAATACACTTAAACGCCTACCTCGAGACTACGGCAGGTAGGTAGTACGAAGCTGATTCGTCAAACTATCTCTTTAATGACTATATTTACCACGGATCTAGCTTTATAGGTAGATTTGACAACAGATGAATCACACAATGATGCACTAACGCAGCGGAACAAAACGGTTATATCTGATACTATGTTTTCAACGAGTCTCTGACAAGATGAGCTATATTTAGCTCAATTCTCGTAGTCTGTCTGAAGAATACAGTTTACAATTGTCAAAATGATAGTTTAATCACAGTGTATTATAATTATTTACCGTTTGTTTTTCGGTTGGTTATTAGACAACATATTTGTAAGTAGGTATAGCACAACCCACTTCACTAATTTAACAAACAAAACAAAATTAATTAAACAATATCTTAGAGGGTAGGGGAGAAGCTGAAAACCAGCGCTGCCCAGGTCTTTCCCTGTGGCAGCACCAGCTGAGCTAATTCCCATTGTCTCTAATGTAATCTGTTACCTATGTTGATTTTTTTATGTGTTGATGTTGTAAGAAGACAATAAATCTCATTTTATTTTTATTAATTTAATTTCAAAATATGTTTTTACCCATTCATTTATTCTAGATCCTTCCATTGTTGTTATAAAAGTAAAGTCTTGGTTAGTAATGTCTATTTCCATTCAATATATTTGATGTGCACTTTTATCCATAATCTCTAAGGTACAGTTCTCTCCTATTATTTTTATTAGTTATGAACAGTGATTTATCGTTGGCCTGCAGGAAAGTAGAACACGAATAAATCAACCTCGCTTCGCAGGGTCCGTTTTTAAAGTATTAAGTTTCCGCGTATTTTAATAAAAATCACCATCGTGGTAAATTGTGTCCACTAAATTGCTATTGAGTGTAGAGTATTATAAATTATGTTAAATCTAATAGCAATATCTTTGTGTTTGACTGCTGACAAAGAAAATTATTTTGTTGATAGGTACACCTTTAATAAGCGATAAGGCCGCCTAAATTGTACAATAAGTGTCTGTAATACCTAGTTTTTAAGTAAATTGTATGATGCGCAATAAAGAATCTGTCTATCTATCTTTTTAATGCTGTGTTCTGCTTATAATCCTGTAACATACTATAGCACTCCTTACCTTTCGGACACAGCAGCATAGGTATCTCCAATATATACCTATATCTCTCCTATCTTGCTACTACCAGAGTTTAGTTGGTCTTTGACTAGATCAACGATTTTAATAACTAACTACCCAGATCAACAAACAAGTAAATAAACATAATAAATCTAGATACCATATTTACTTTTAATCGCTTTATAAAAAAATCAATATCTGTAGTAACCTTTTAACAGGAAGAAGCTATAAAAGCACACATTTTAAGTGGCACTTTGTTTTCATGCATATTGTAGTTCAGTCACTAAATTAAACAGGAACGTACTTACTCCATTTTTAATTAGTACAAGAAGCATAAAATGAATACCGTAGAAACAAAGCCTCGTTAGCCCTTGGTTTTAAGATCACTAAATGTTTAAGTTAGCACTAAAATTTAAAGAATGCGTCTGCGATATGGCTGGCCACAAGAGTCAGTCGCACTTCAAATATGACTGGACCATTTCCCCAATTTATATTTTGTTGTGTTTTTGGAATTGTTGACAACTTATAACGTCCTGTAATCGTACCTGAAGATGTGGTAATTCTAGGCGGGTGGGTAACTAATTTAGATGTCAATGGTGCACGACAAACGAAGTGACTCCACAGTAAGTAATAATGAATTAAGCGTCACGCAGTAAAGTTTTTAAAATAAAATTCCCTATACCTATATGTATACCCTACCTAAAGTAGCCTACATCGCGGACATGTACCTATATTACCCTCGACGGGCTCTGCATCAAAATTGGCTGGCCCTTCCATCCGATAGCCAAGAGCGGGTAAAGTTTACCTATTTATAAAAATAGATTTTTACTTAGGAGAGACAAAGTTGGGGCCGCAGACACGGAATCTATATATATAAAAGGAGAAACTGACTGACTGACTGACTGACTGACTGACTGACATATCAACGCACAGCCCAAACGGCTAAACGTAGGCACTTGAAATTTGGAAGGGACGTAGCTTAGGTACCGTAGGGGTGCACTAAGAAAGGAATTCCCGAAATTCCCACGGGAACGGGAATTAGCGGGAAAATCCTTTTGTATGAAAAATCTAAACCGCTTAAGTTAGACGCTTGAAATTTGGCATGCAGGTACCTTAGTAAATATAAAGTTTAGTTATGGCTGTATTTTGAGAAATTCCCACGGGAACGGGAGTTAGCGGGAAAAAACTTTTGTATGTATAAATTTAAACACGCGGACGAAGTCGCGGGCAAAAGCTAGTAATAAATACACAGGTCGGGTCCGGAGCCCCAGCAGCAGTCGGGTACTCCGTATTAACACGTTCAGTGTCCTTCCCGTACCAACTACGTACTCGCCTGGCGAGTTTAATATTAGCATGTAGCAGGTCCAAGAAAACACCATGAAAGTCGTAATATCTGTTATAATATAGCCGATACTGTGGGAACTACGCTCCTGGCATAAAATAGGTACTTACCTACCTATAGATTAATGTTACGCCCCTCGTGTTTGCAAACCCAAAGGATGCAGATAGATATTCAAAGTGGGCATTTCCTCCCGGACTTTAACTCTGTAATGCCCAAGCATTATGTATGCGACGTGACATTGCGGGAATCATAATGAGATGTTCGATTTAAAAATAAAAATACGTCCTACTCAGGAATAAACCTAATTGGGTCATTGTCATAACCGCCTAAAATTGTGTTACAAGCAGAAAAAAAATACTTCAATGTAAATAAAATACCATGATAATATTTTATAATAAGGATAACTATTCAATAATTCAAAATGTATATTCGTAATTTCAAATAGAACTAAAATAAAGTAGTTATTAAACAATTTCGGAAGAAAAGTCCGCTTCGGTGGACTGTTACCGCTCTCCTTCTTGATGTAAATTCGATCATATAATGAAAACTGTTATGTAAAGTTAACCTTTGAATATGTTTTCCCTAAATAGATATTCTAATTGCTTTAATAACTCAGAACTAAAAATAATGAATTAAAATAAAAACACTTTTTGCACGTTGCAATATTGTTACTAAAATCTACATCTATTCGGTGGACTTCATTCATTTATAAAAATAATTATGAAAATAATAAAATTTTGTAAACAGAACGTTATTTACCAACGCGTCCAATACTCAGCTGATCACCAGCAGCGCAATTTTTACGCGGCTCGCATACGAACGATTTTATTGCTCCTTGTTTAAAAATAGCTGGTGGTGTCAAAGTTGAAGTGTCTTTTCGGTTCCTTGTGTATTTTGGTAAATGAAACCTTAATAATTCATAACTTTACGTTATGCGTTAGATTTATAAAGTATTTATCTAAAAAGACTTGTGATTTCAACATAACATCAAAATAATGCTTGGAATCTTAAAATTTCTCAGAAAAATCCATTTGGTGGACATCTTTTCGGTGGAATTTGGATGAAATATTTTATTTTTGTTTTGTGCACACTGGTTTTGCATGTGTTTGTTAATGCAAATGAGATATTTAACTGCGTAATAGAGATATTGCATTCGGGATGAGAATTCTGGATCCTGTTTTTGGCTTTTTACGTTGTGCCATGTTCGCTGTTTCTTTATTTATTGTTAACGCAGAAGTGAAGTCAGATTATCTCTAGACATTACCATACCATACCATTGACTAAACAGTCAATGTCTAGAGGTTTGCAGTTGACTTATACGTGAAACATTTGTATTCCACTTTAATAATAAAAGTTTCGTTTGTGCTTTGTGCCTTGCTTAGGCTCCCTCTTTTCTTTATCCACAGACAATGGCTAGAACTAGAAATAAATTGACTGAATATGAGAAGAAGAAAAGAAGAAACCGGACTCCAATAGTCTAACTGTTGCTCAACTTGATAGACAGGAAAAAGTTGAGCCCAATATTACTGAGACTCAAAGCAATGATTTAAATAAACCAACACGCTCCAAGATCCTACATGGCCTTAGTTTGCTTATGTTTACTCCAGCTGTTCATGTTCACCACCTATTTCAAGACCCGGAACTCCAATAGAAGTCCGCCAGACGCATAATCAACATTTTTGGTCGTCATCCGAGGAAGAAGATATTATGTCCACCAAGAAGACATAGTCTTTTTGGTGGACAAAGGGATTTATTTAATTTTAATTTACTTTTCAATGATACTGCGTTGGCTTTTTTTTATCGTTTTTTGTGAGACGATTGGATTAATATTATAGAATAAAGATTCTTTAATTATGTTAAGATTGTTGCTAAATTACACTTTTAGTACATTCGGTAGACATCTGTATCTTTTCGGTGGACCCATAAAAACGTTTTTTTAAAATAACTATTCTAATTGTTAAGTTTGATCTCAGACAATAATTTGTTATTGTTACAATTGATCTCTTTTATTAAATAAAGGACGAATTCTTTAAAAATAATTGATTTTGTTTTATTTTTTTTTCTGTTTTGACAATGACCCAATTATTAATGGCATGTAAAAGACATAGATATTATGATTATATCTAGAGTGAATGAAAGCCATGGTATTTGTCATGAACAAACTAAAACAGATACCTACATCGACTTTATATTTTCGATAAATGAGTAAGATTATGTATTAAGTTTTATTAATTATAGTTATAATAAGCAACAAACAAGACGTTTCTAAGAAAAGTGCCACCGAACGGCAATATTTGGAGTCTTCCAATACGAAATAATTACGACTTATGTTAATAAATTGCCATTTACAGTATGCTATACAACCGTGCAGTTTAGAAGATAGTGAAAAATAATATTAATAATAACGCTCGGACCGAGATCAATTCTTTCTCTTTGGAAAAATACACAAAATCTCAAACATTTAATGTACTCACCACTCATTATGTAACGTACCTACAAAAGCCTTAATTTTACTTCCAACAAACCTTATTTAAGCTGTAGGCATATCCATTGTAATCCTTTTAATAGTGTACGAGTATAAGACCCACCCCAAGGGACTAGTTACTAAAACGACACGACACCTACGATGATTTCCGTACCTAAGTAATGTAGTAGTTATTTTGAGATCGTATAATGTGATGTCTGTTTTGTCAAAATGGTAAAATTAGCAAGAGTCTACATGAGTGTATTTTATTAAAAAAACATACTCGTATTTCCAAGCTTAGGTACTTATTGGAAGTGGTAATTTCAATAATGTCGCGTTTCATTAGCAATTTGTTTTTATATATAAAAATTGTACGAATGTTTATTTGTGTAGGTATGGTCTAGTATAAGCCTGATATGTATTATACTTCAAGTAGTAAGTAGTTAGTTAAGGGGCAGCGCAGACGACAAACTATCCGTGACGCACTTTTTTGCAATTAGGTACCTATATGCAGTAACGCACGTGCGTTAATTTGTCGCGGATATTTCACAGACTCAACGCACACAACGCACATCTTCGATCATTCTCTCGGCAGACCCAGACGCTCTTTTTAAATAGAATAGAATAGATATACTTTATTGCACACCATACAATCAACTTAAAACTAGTAAAATGGACATTAGTTGTACAATTAGGCGGCCTTATCGCTCCAAGCGATCTCTTCCAGGCAGACGCAGTGTGTCAAACGCAGACTAATCTATCGCACAAAAAGTCTGTCGTTTGTGCAGCCCCTAAACAAATAGCTTCGGAGCGGCCAATACTTCAGATTAGGCCTACTATAGAATACTATAGAGAGAGACTACTATACATAGATAGAGTCGTTTTTAAGAATGACTTCATCTAATCTCAATCAATTGAAATTGCGATCGTTAGTAAAGGTCCACCTTTATTATTCCAATAATAGAGGAGGCGTGGCTTCTACAAATAACTGCTTAGGTCTATCTACGGTGTCACAGTGCTCCAGAATGAGAAGACACGACAAGACACAGTCATGCAATTGTTAACAGTATCCATTTCACATGGATTAAAACAGGAATCATGATCTTTGCCCGCAATCGAGCAACGACGGAAGCAAGTAGTTTTGCATTACACCTACATTTTTAATTTATTTATGTATCTGTTCCACTTACGCAGTCCGCTTCGCGCTGTCATGCCCGACGTTCGACTTCGCGGTGCTAAAACCAGTTCCAAAATTCTGACTCACGATAAATCTGACGCCTTGTTCGCCCACCTACTTTTGTGTAATAAACACACGAAAGCTGCCTATGGTTTAAACATTACCTGCCTAGATAATGAATAGTGTACTAGATTTTTCGAAATTTAATGAACAAGCATTAGAATCGTCACTTTTTTTTTTTAGAGGGGAATGCATTAGGCACCTTCATGATGGGAGGGCATACCCACTAAACCCCTCTGTGTCGCCAGTGGGCAGCAAGTTGCAGGGACACGGGTAGCACCGAAGCATACGGCCACATCCCTGCCTGCCCTGGCCAGCCGCAGATGATAAGCGGCCGGCACTCCTGGTCTGGGGAGGGCAAGGGCAAATACCCCTACCCCCGGATCCGGGGAATTAGAATCGTCACTGTCTTAATTGGATGTAACAAGCAGCAACATCTATTATTAAATCAGCCCTTTTGAAAAACATTTCAGCCTTTTCAAAAGTGCTGATTATGTTGTCAAACAACTTAGAAATGTATATTTTCAACTTAGAACTTATGTAGGTACCTTGCTCAGTATCAGTCAGTATAAAAAGTGGTTCATGCAATTGTTTCCTAAATGACCATATTAAGATTGATTTTTAAAGCAACCAATCATTAACCATTTCTGTTGACTGTACATCATTTATGTCATAGTAAGTTTTCTTCAGGAATTTACAGGATTTCAATAAGCATTTTAGAAAGGTCCTTAGGTTATTACTTTTAAAGAGGCCTCGGCTCATTAAAAAGTTGTCTGTGCTTAGCAATATTTAAGTTGAAGTTGTTAAGTGTGTATTAAATTAAATGATGGAATAAAATACCTAAGTAGGTATTTTATGTTTTCACACAATCATAAAGATGTGCATTAAACTTATATTATTGAGTGCTTAGTAAACATTTGTTTTTATAACTTGCAAATGACACATGCTTCATGTTGGTGGAAATGGGGTTTTCCATTGGAGCTCTCTATACATATAAACAAATAATTTTCATTCAAACCCAATATTTTGTAGTTGGTTTGGGTCGGGACTCGGGACGCATGGACTGTTTAGCATAGTACCAGATTTAGTTATTATAATGATGTGCTTAGTTGATATCGCAAAATGTACACTGCTAGCTAACTTGTTTTAATTTAAGCTCAATACAGTACAATACATTTTTTATAAATAGTAGCACAGCACACACTTTAAATGATCACTTGACTGTTGCCACTGCCATGCTAGCCTGTAAGATTTTTCTGACTATACACTGACTGACTCAGAATCACAACCATAGCCACTTTGCAGGTGTTTCGTTGGATGTCACTGACATTAACAAACAACCAAAGTGAATTTCTTTTCTTTTACTTGATGATGACAGAAATAAACCCTGTAAAGAGGTATAGTTTTAGGTGAAATAATCATTTTACCTTGTGTTACATTATTCTTCTTCATATTATGTTTAATTAATTATATTCTAATGCCTAGTTCCGTTATCCGTGTCCGTTCCGTATCAATGTGGGTAAATGAATAAGGATAAATTAAATGCATTACATATTTAAAGTAATTAGAGTTAGACAAATTAATTTAAGCCAGCATTTGCTTTCTATCTATCACATAAATAATAATAAACGATAGTAAGGTTAGAAGTTATCCTCATTGAATTAAAAAGAAAGAAGAATGGACTAAAAATGTAGGAGTGTGTGAGCACAGATATACTCTCTGTTCGTTTAATCTCATAAATTTGAAGGAACAATACTTCAATACAACGGACTCTGCAACAAAGATCTAGCATAACTAATACCATAAGTTAAAAAACCTGAAGACTTAAAAAGATGGTAATGGATGGTAAGAAAATTGTATGTCATGTCAGAAACATTAATAATTACTGAATGTGTAATATTTAATAACATCATTTCTAATTTGGTGAACATACATGTTGTACTACAGCAAGTTATGACAAATTCAGCCCTAACAAGTTGGTAGTATTTGTACATTACAATTTACTACATTTAGTTAGATAAAAAGCACAAAGTGGTCCAAGAGGTATGCCAAAATTGCAGTTTAGGTTTGAAATTAATTCTTTCTGCTGTCCTATCACTAAAAAGCTGTTTTTTGTTATTTCACAAATTGACCTCAAGTGGCCTAATGGCTTTTTAGTGATAGGATGGTAGCTTTGTTTACTTGTTAGTGTTCAAGTTTTAATTTTCAAGAACACAAGGTGGTAGTGCAGAAATTTGTTGATTCTTCAGTTTTAGGCCACACATTTGATTGAAAAGTAACTGGCAATCAAGTAATTTTTTATTAATTATTATTATTATTGTTAAAGTTAATTTGGTATTAACAAGGTCGTAAGTACCTATTGTACGAAAATTCTAACACTGACTTGACGATTTATTATTATTCAGAAGATACCTACCATTTAATGACCAGTGATCTGTGGTCATGACTTAATATTTTGACAATGAGTTGAATTTATATAAACATCTAGATGAACACCATACTATCCTGAGTACAGATCGCGATTGAGATCATGTTGTGATTAATCTGATTTCACAAAAGTTAACTAAATGGGAACAAGATCGACACCTTTCATTTAGTGTCAATGGTTTGTGAATTTATTAAACTATGTACTCACCACTTTCAATATACGGTAGAGCAAGAAGTAGGAAAACTATGTATCCAATTTCACTGAACATTGTCGCTTGAAAACACACACTTTTCGTATTACTAAGTCATTGCACATACAATACAGCTGATTTTCAAACCACACAAAACCTTTGTCTGTTTTCGGCAGAAACGCATGCGCGTACAAACAATATTTTTTATTTACAATACAATAAATTCAGATCTTTGTACACTTTAACACAACTGTAAAGACACCTTTAACACTTCCAACAATTACACTGAATCCGGAGTTGAAACAAATTAGTAACAACTTTATAGTCGTTTCCTCCTTGTGAAGTATGAATGGGTCAAACCGAACTATTAACATCAATAAAATATAGACAAGAAATTAACGTTTTCACGCGTTACGCTATTTTAACATGTTCAAAGTGTTCACAACATCCTACTCTTATCCTAAATTAATACTTTAAAAATAAAATTATCTACGTCCCCGCTGCCTGACATATTGGATATGATACTCCCCATAGACTATGAATGAATATTTTTAATGACAAAAGCGGATAAAATGACAAAGAAATGTTGGTGTGCAGGGTTGTCGAAACCATAGAGAAAAATTTGTGCTAAATTAATACAGTGGACCGCGCGATGGCGCTGAAGTCTTACGACTACTCCATTTTACAAGGCGCGCGGTTAGGTAGAAAATTTTGCATTATTCACAAATGGGTAACCGCAAACTGTTATCATTTTTATTTATACTTACTATAATATTCTACTCTACTACTGGGGGAGGGACTGACCTGTAATATCTACATAATATTATTATATCGCAGTAACTATATAACTCGGGCATAATAGATGTCTTTCAATAGATGTAAACGCATTAAATTAAACAATAAGGCCAGGCGCGCACTACGAGTTTTTCGCCGCGCGGCAGAAAAAACAGCGGCATATAAGGCAGTCACCTGTGTAAGTGGCCAGTCACAGGATGGTCACAGGCGCACGCAGAACCCTGTATGTCTTCTATGATTTTCTCACTCTTTTCAGTAGATTGATTTCTAGTGACGATATCTAATTTAGAAAACAAATTATGCTTGCAGGTTATCATATGCGTTTCGAAATTGATATTTTTATCGATTAAATCCATATGCAAACAGATGAAACTTTTATTATGCACAGAACGCTGAAGTAACCAATAATGAAAATATACTCTGATTACAACTTTTATACTTTTGCTTGACAATAAATGTATGTACTAGTACGACTACGCCTACTTTCAAGACTCTCTATTACGCGCCAAAGTTTACAGAAAATAAGACAAATAGGTAAGAAACATAATAAAGGTGTCCTACAATCAACTTAGGAATACCTATACTACAACGTCCCGAACTCCCGACCCAAGTCTTTCGTAAACTCTTAGTTGTCAGTCACGCGTAGGTACATCATCTCGGGGTCAATATGCCAAAATGACGGAATTTTTTATTTCCTATGTTCCTTCCACGCAAAATAGGCACTCAGTCGTCGAGTTGCGGATAACGGCCCGATCAAACTAAACTACCTATGTTTCTTTTTGTCTACGAAACGCACACATTACGAACTTTATTAAGTGTATTTAATTCGCCTACGTGAATTACCCAGGGTGAATAAGATTTACGAGAGGCTTCTCTTTTTTTTTATGCAAGAGGCGGCAAACGAGCAAATGTGATGCCTGATGGTAAGTAGTCGACACCGCCCATGAACACCCGCAACTCAAATCGAGTTTAGGATCGCTGCCGGCCTTTTAAATAGGAGTACGCTCGTTTCTTGAAGGCTCCCATGTCGTAGCTGTTTCGGAAATACTGACGCAGAGAGTTGGTTCCACAAAACCGATGCGCGAGGCAAGAAGTTCCTCATAAAGCGTACAGTAGAGCATCGCCAACCATCGAGATGATGAGGATGGAATTGCAATTGGTTCTTCTGGTTAATTGGTCCTTCGACACAAATACCTACAGAAAAGATTGTGAAATTAATTTTTTTTTTTAACATAAATGTCATTTATTATCTAAGTACATGGTTGGTTTAACATCAATCAACAAATTAATAACATATTATAGCATGTCATTTATTCGAGACGGTAGAATATAGAATTAAACAATGGACTAAATTAGTTACATAGTGACACCTGGTTCTGGTATGATATTGAAGACAAAATATTTTCAATTGGGCTGGTAAACATTATCAGCTGTTGAAAATAGTAAGCCTGGCCGCACACATTTGCAACAAAAATGCTCTAGTTACATATAAAATGTTGGAGCGCTTTGTAAGCAAGTAGAGCATTTTTGTTGCAAACGTGACATTTCGATTCGGAATACCGCATCGGAATTCCGAACCTGTCCGAGGCCCGTCTAAAGTAGATATATTAATTAATTGTTTAGTGCCGAAAGCAACATCGCATATAAAAATATCAAAATTATCACCACCGATTTTTGTCTTCAAGTAGTTATAGCACTGAATATCGATTCAGAAAATTTTACACTTTGTGCTACATTAATGAGCAGTTGACTTACAAATATAATATTATATAAATGTGTATAAAAATAGAAAATCTTCTATTCTTTATCGGTACTAAACGGCAGATGTTTTGTATAGTATACAAACTAAATTTAGAACTATACATAAGTAATTAAATATGATCATCACTCGAAGTTAGGAAATAAATCAAAACATTAAGCTGTTCCAGCACGCGTACTTAGTCTAAGTTCATTATAACATTTATTTTGGTGAATCGAACCTGGAACCTTCGCATCCATCGGGAACACTTTAACCACTACGCCACCGATCTATAGAAATGACTTCTGTACTGTACGCAATTAAGGACATTGAAATCAGTTTTAAACTGTCAAAAAATCTCAATGTAAGCATAATTAAATACTTTATTAAATAAGCTAAGCTTCAGCTATTAAAACAGCATCGGGTATATAAATAATCAGTTGTTTTGTAATCAGATTTTCATTAATTTTATGTTACATTACATACATTTTCTTTTTGGCACAAATCTTCAACAGTTCGTCAATTGACTGCAAAAAGTCAAGCGATAAATACCATTTCAATTGAATAAAAGAATCGGTAAATGGAAGCATGACATTTATACGTAAGTCAACGTATTGTCTTTACATAAATACGTAAGTAATATAGACACGTTTAATTGAAGTTAAAACTAGATATCAGTTATGCATATTATAATGAATAAGCCACGACAATATTGGACCTAATTTCCTTAAAAAAATTACTATATATTTTAAGGGGCTATACTGCTAATGATGATGTCCAAAGAATTGGCTGTGGCAACTTTACAAGATTTTACATTCTACAAAATACATGTAGCGTGCGAGTCCTGAATATAAATAAGATGGAACTGTTTTGTATGTTCTTACAATAAACTATTTCATGATTCACAACGGTCATCTCTTTGTTATTTATTACCTTCATTGACATAGTGACGTAAGCATTAGAGGAAAAGTCAAGTCACAATAAATAATAATAGCCTAATGATTTCATTTTCGGTGCACATACATAAACAGACTTCCTTATGCGCTTATCAATGTAAAATAACAAAATAGTTACGTTTGAACGGCAACAATATATGACGTGTTTTCAAATGCTGTACAGGTTAATATTTTTGAACAAGAAACGAATAAAATTACCTATAGATATGTAACCGTTAAAAAGCGCGTACAATCATCATACTATATAATTATTTACATACTTACTGTGCCAATTCACTACAAGGGTGGCCACATATATTCGTAATTCCGAATGTATGTGGCCAGGCCACCCTAAACCCATCACATTCCTCTAGATGACATTACCAAAAAGATTGACAAACACTCATTTAATGGTAATATTATTCTATTAGTTGTTTGTAAAAATACGAATCAATAACTGCAGTGTTTATCACTATGAACACATTAAATATTTAACAGGAAAAATAGCACCCTTTGTTTTATACGTTTTAATAATTTTACCTCTGTTAGTAACGCCATCTAGATATAAACGGTAGAACCTTGCTTGATAACACATATTTTTTAAAACAGCTTGCGCAGACCAAGGACTTGTCTTTGCAGACGATTTGTTTATACAAATACTTATGTAAAATGTTTATATTATAACTAATAACTGTATCCAACAATGCACAAAACGAAATGTGGAATCTAAATATATAAAAGGAGAAACTGTATATCTACATATCAACGTACAACCTAAACGGCTAAAAGTTGGCACTTGAAATTTGGAAGGGACGTAACTTAGGTACCGTAGAGGTGCACTAAGAAAGTGCAACACTCGCGAAGCCCGGTCGAGGCGCTAGTCATTTATAAAATGTTTCTCTATTGAAGAATTAATAAAAGTAGGGTGGAATCCCCTAAAAAAATATTATGATGCGTCAACGCATGCATACAGACGATTTAGGTCCATTTGTGCACTAAAAATCTACTACTAATGGTGCTCTATGTAAAATCCCTCGAAAACATTTCCGATACGGATGTCTATGCTTCGTTACCCCCTATTGTATAGATTGAGAAAGAGACAGTTCTGGTTTCTAATTCCCGCGACACCATCCTCATAGACGCTTGACGAAAGGACCGGGGCTTTT
This sequence comes from Conogethes punctiferalis, assembly GCA_031163375.1. Lineage (NCBI taxonomy): Eukaryota > Metazoa > Arthropoda > Insecta > Lepidoptera > Crambidae > Conogethes > Conogethes punctiferalis. Next base: position 14,320,531 of record CM062083.1, on the reverse strand, counting down.
ATCGGGTATTCCCTGCCTCCTTACCATCCTGAGGCAGGGTGCCGTCTTCCCATTCCTGAGGGCGGCGTGAGTCCCACATACCCCGCTACTTCCCCCGGGTAGCGGGGATGCGTAAATGCATTTTCCCCGAGGAAAAAAAAATGTTCAGAAAGAGACGAAGCATAGTTCCCGGATGCGTTTCCCGACGTTTTTATTCCAAGGGCAGATTCCAGCGAAAGCATGGAGGCACGAGTAAAACAAGTCTCTCGCTATCCGATGCATGCTCCAAGATGATTTATTTAGTTGATTTTACCACTTCTGAATTAAACTTTAGAGCACAAAATTACAGCAAATGTAATACAATAAAATGTATTGCATTATTAAAGAAAGCAATTAAATATATCATTCATTAGTACCATTAAACTACTGTCCGAACAATTTAGTCCCTTGTTTGCGCAGGCTATTTGGCACTTAACGTTAACATTTCATTATGATTTAGCCACAGTAATTTGGTGTTTAGGAATTTCTTCTTTCAATTGTCCAGGAGCGAATACTCCTTTTTCAGTAATGATTCCGGTAATTAAATCCGCTGGTGTGACGTCGAACGAAGGGTTCCAACAGTTTATGCCTGGAAATATAATTTTTATTAAAGATGATGACACTTATTTCTATTTTATTTCAGTTGTGTGGGAAGGATAGATAATCTAGCTTACAGTCTTCTTGAATATGTTAATGGTAGGGACAGATTTTACGACAAGATTTTGATAATTAAAATAGGAATGGGGTAACTAGAGGATAGTCCCCAACGACGCGCGGGGGATCAGAAATCCCTGCAACTCAATGAGCATCTCGACCTTTGTTGCCCTGCACGACGGTAATACAGTGCAGTCGATAAACACGGGTGATTAACAGAGTCAGAGCAGTGAGGGAAACGACTGAAGAGAGAGTGACCTTCATAAACGAGGACCAAGAAAAGGATAAGGGGCAGCACAGACGACATACTATCCGTGACGCACTTTTTAGTCTGTGATTCAATTATATGCAGTAACGCACACGACGTGCAAAAATCTGTCGCGGATATTTCATAGACTCAACGCACATCTTCGGTCATTCTGTCGGCAGAGCTGTAGGGATCTAGATGCTCTTTTTAAATGTCTCAGACGCAGACTCTATCGCACAAAAAGTCTGTCGTCTGTGCAGCCCCTAAAGGACCGGCCAAATAACAAAAATAAAATAAAATTTGAAAACCTGGCGTTTTCCACTTAGTAAGAAAGTTTCTTGGTTGTCCTGAAAATCTGTATCAAGCTTAGCTTAATATCCTCATGACGACTGAGTTGAGGTTGCCAATTTGCTTATTCTTCGAGCTAGTCCTAAACAGAAGTCGACTCACCAGGTGCAGCGATCCTGTGCTCCCCAATGTGCGTCATCTCCCTATCCGGCCGCTCCTCGATCTTGATCCTGTCCCCGGACGTCAGGGACATGTCGATGGAGCTGAGCGGCGCCGCCACGAAGAATGGGACGTCGTGGTGCCTCGCCACTATCGCTATCTGGTACGTCCCTATTTTGTTGGCGGTATCGCCGTTCGCAGCCACCTGAAGTACGACGAACAAAATTACTTTAGGCGCGGCGTGAAACATCTCAGTGGGCATTCAGGGTGAGGGCAACAGACGCGATGGGATTGTTCTATAATGCCTGTCAAAGTAACTTTTGGACCTTACGACCGCTTACCATCAGGTGGAGTGAGGTCATCCTAAATGGTCTTCTTATAAAAACAAAATCGTCAGGTATCGAGCTGGTAGTGCTACTGTTAACAAATTTGCTGTCGTCACAGGTCGCGTGTTCAGGCTTATCTATGTAGGTAGCTAACAGTAGCTACGAGATCAGCCGGTGTATAGCAAGAATAATCCTACATGCCAGCATGGCGGTGTCAACCAACAGTTACTGACAAGTTTTTTTTTTATAGAACCTCGACATAATGGCTTACCTACGCCTGATGGAAAGAGAAGCCCAAGTCGCTGTGACAACTGACTCTGAACTGACTAAAGTGATTGATTCAGTGACTTGTCCATAGTTGCAGCGACTTGGGCCTCTCTTCCGTTTTCCATCAGGCGAGAGGAGGCCACTATGCTGAGGTAGTATAAAAAAAATTAGAACTATTAGTTCATCTATATGTTCTTCGAAATTTTAGGTATGTGAGGATATCTTGCACTTAGATTCGATGATGATAATAATGCCGCCATAATATTCTGGCGGTCACTGTTGTCATTTAGAAATATCGGTAAGTACTCGTGTTTGTAAAAGTATTCAAATGAGCAATAATATTTGTTATTATATTTACACACTAGCTTTCCGCCCGCGACTTCGTCCGCGTAAAGTTCTTAAGGAACCCTATTTTTTTCCAAAATAAAATTGTGCCTATGTTACTCGTGGATAATGTAGCTTTCGAATGGTGAAAGAATTTTTAAAAACGGTCCAGTAGTTTTTGAGCCTATTCATTACAACCAAACAAACAAAGTTTTCCTCTTTATAATATTAGTGTAGATTGTCTCAATGACAATGTGTAAATATCGCCAAATCTCTCAGTGTGGGAAGCCGACCCTGAGACAATCGGGAAAAAGGCTAGGATGATGATGATTTACACATTGTCTCACTCTTGATTTAGCCCACCAATTGTGATGTATTATGTATTATTTATTTATTTAATCTTTATTGCACAATATAAATAGTGTACCAAAGGCGGACTTAATGCCGCATAGGCATTCTCTACCAGTCAACCATTGGGCTAAGCAGAAATAGATGTAGGTAGTATGCTGCAAAGTTGGATAAAATTAAACAGCGATAAAAATACTTAAATAATAAAAATTAAAAGTACAAGCAATTAATCACAAAAGAGGATTGATTGTTTTATAAAACTTATTATAATGATTTCGTTGGAAATTGGAAGTCATATCAGTAATAGAATTGTTACGGAAAATAAAACATTTGTTATGATGACAGACATGAACTTTTACCTATTGAATAGTTATTTAAAGTAAATTATACGGAATAACAGTACTTTGTTGTATAAGAATAATGTACATGCTTGACTTTAAAATTAATATTAATTATTATTACAGACATCAATATATTATGTACTTCACATCACATGTTCAGGGTGATCGAATAAATATCTGTATATTTACAAGGGCTGGTCCGAATTCTCCTTGGGTGAATCTGAAATGGATATAAGATTAACTATGAAACACTTAGCATTTCTTAAGCTTTTTGAATCAAAACAAATTATCGTAATTCTTTTTGAATCCATAATATCAGGAAAATAGAAATGTACTTACCAAGTTACTTGTTATAATTAAAACCTTCCTTTAAGTTACAGGATTACAAATTCACCATGCCAATAGAAACGGTAGGAACCAACCTCTTTAACTTTCCATTGACAACTATTAATGTTATTGCTCTAAAGGTTTAGTCTTGAATGTTAATAGAAATCCTAATTTACTATAGCATTAATAATATGTAATTTCATTCCGAACAGCGTAGAAACCAATTTCATAATTCATTACATTGATTAGGTAGTACACAACAAAACACATGGTAATTCAATCAAATTAAAGAAAATGTATGTTAATTACCAGAAAGTCATGTTATGTAGACATGCATTAGGCGGATTTAATAAGCCATGTAAAAGTTTCACTTTCTAATATTTAGGAGGTATAAAGAAAACATACCATTTAAAAGTCAGAAGGTAACATAAGCATAAATGTTAAGGAAATTAGAAATAATGAAGGTAATTACACACTGTATTAACATCCACAAACAGATCAACATCAAAAAATAAAAATATTGTTCTTATTTATTCCTTTTTGCGTGAGACATTTTGCCCATATATTACTGATAGAACATCAGTAGCATATTGTGATAAAATTACTTTCACACACAAGTGTGCTATGGGTTAATCTCGATTTGCAAGGAGGTGCGATAGTAGTATAGCTATAATATACCAATGGATTAATGCTTACACGATCTGCACCAACAACGACAGCAGTGATGTTCCGCGAGTGCATCAATGCAGAAACCATACTGTCTACAATCAGGGTTGCAGGTATTTTCTCGTGTACCAACTCATAGGCCGTCAGTCGGGCTCCCTGGTTGTAAGGCCGTGTTTCAGTACAATACACATGCTCTGTAACAATTTACTACAATTAATATCAATCAATCAAATATAATTTTAGTATTAAATACTTGTTAAGATGCAGCCCGTCATGTCATCATCACCAGCCTATTGCAGTCCACTGCTGGACATAGGCCTCTCCAGTTGCTTGCCACTCAGGGCAAACATTTGAAGGATATGCCCATAATCGCCGCTCTGAGCAGGCGGGTTGGCGATCGCAGGACGTAGCTTCTCGCTCCGATGACGCTGCTGCCCATCATTGGCCTGTGGTATTTAGCTACGCCTTCAATTATGATGGTTATACCGCCATCAGTCGGTCGCCAGCGCCTCGTTTGTTGTTCGGCAGGATGCACCACGGGCAGGTGAGGTTGGCTTGGAGCGAAAAGATGATAGGCCGCCCTAGATGCAGCCCGCAAACAGGTTAATGTAGCGATATTTGAAATGATAATATTACTATAAATTATAACCTATGTGTAAACCTAATGAAAAATTTTGTTAAGTCAGTTTATATAAAAAAGTAACAAACATCCATCTATCCAAACAAACTTTGGTATTTATAATATTAAGTATCATTATCATGATGCTGTACATTCTAATTAAATCGTCAACCCTGTAGGAATATGATTTGAAAATATTAGATCAAATGAGGTACAAAATTAAATTACATTAAAAGTAAATATCAAAGTGTTTACTTAACTCACCAAGCCTCTTTGTTGCATGTAAAGACCTGATTACTCCAAGAGCTGTCCCATAGCCGGCAGTGGCCAGGGAGCCTGTGTTGCAGTGGGTCAGGATACGAACGGATCCATCCCCTTCTAACTTACTCAAAATAGCTTCACAGCCAAATTTTCCAATTGCTTTATTGTCTTCAATGTCTTTGGAAAGCATACCTTCTATACTACTTATAAATCTGAAATCAAAAATGGACCTATATGATTAGGACTAATTTTGTAACAAAAGCAATAAAAATATTATAGAAATTTATTTTCTCTAGTGACTAAATATTTATTAGGATATAGATATCATTTAGTACTGGTATATCTACTTGAAGGCATACTAGGATTAATTTGTTTAGATAAGCTTGAAACTCTTCAATTTATCTCAGAAGCAGCCTGTCACTATGGATAATAAACGAAATATGTTCCCAACAAATACATGGGCACAAATATAGCATTGAAAATTAATGTTGATCAGAATAAGCTTGAAACTCTTCACTTTATCTGAAATGTAGCCTGTCACTAAGTATAAGTAAACTAATGATGTTCCCAACAAATACATGGGCATAAATATAGCGTTGAAAATTAATATTGATCAGTGTGAAGGACATACACACACCTGTCTTTGAACTCACTAGGAGAGACATTTTCATCGGCGCTAAGAGTATTCGCTAAATTTATCAGTTCGTCGGCTGCCAATTTTATGTTTACAGCTGTTGGCCTTGCCGACACCAGGTAATTGAGCTTGCCTTCAATCTGCAAATTGAAATTTGTAAAATCACACTGTGTCAATTAGAGTTTTTGGATAGTTATTTATAATCAGACCTGGCATAAATGTTGAAACAAAATGATATTTATTTTCTTAGCAACAAGATTAATGTAGAAAATATAAGCATGTACCCATCTCTTCAGTAAAATTTATTTCCTCTATCTGAGGTTTGTCAGGAAGAGATTTCTTTTTGTGATAAGACCACATCAAATGTATTATGTTAAGTATGTTGTCCTTTGTGTTTACAAGCAATGAAGAATATTTATTCAACTATCCATCATGTTTTAAATCCAATTGAAATTAATCATACTCGATTCGGGTATTACAATGTGTAATTTCTAAACCTTATTAAGCAAGACTTGATATAAAATATGTCTGACCTCTTGCCGCATGACTTTCTTATCTTCTATGTCATCCTTGAGCAACTCGACAGCTAGAGATAAGCATCCCACTATAGCTATCGCTGGTGCCCCTCGTACCTAAAATAAAAATTGATATTTAATTTATACATTTACTACCATTTGTAGAAGCTTTCAAGTGTCTCAAAAGAGGTTAAGCAAATGTACATAACACTTGAATTCTAACCTCTGACCGAAAAGCTAGGTCATAAGTTATATTATTACCTGCATCTTATTAATGGCTTTCCAACCATCTTCAACTCCCTGCACCTTTACATATCTGGTTTGTAATGGAAGCAGCAACTGATCCAGGATTTCGAGATATCCTCTTTTGTATTTAATGGATTCTAAACTCATTATGTATAACTATTATATAGCTGGAAATTAATTGATTACTATCACATTACACATCTGATTCTGGACATTTTACAAAATAAAAGTAAACATTGAGGAAGAAGATAAGGGAAATATATTTCTAATTTGGACGTAGGTAACAATATTTTTTCAAGATTTAAAATAGCCAAAGTCAGTAAGGGATAAAAAGAGAGTTACTGAAGTAAATATTCTAAAAAACAATGTGTAATTAGATGAAATTAAATTAAAATTTGGTTAAAAAATATTTTACTATTAAATTACCTATTTCACTATTTGAACGTCCGGCAAGCCGCTTTGACATTGACACTGTCACATGGTTATATTTTTAAAATTTACGACTCTGGTTTTGTTTCCTTTTTGCCACTGCGTGGTTGTACTGCCATCTACTATCCATTATTCGAAAAATAATGAGATGTATTAAAAATCGATCATATTGCAAACGTTATATACTTTTGAAATTCTTTGTATGCAATGTAAGTTATTTATTGTTATAAAATTACGTGCAGAAGGGGTGCTGTCGATTGGAAAAACAAAGCACTTATAAACTTAAAACCTTAACTAAAATATTGTATTCTTGTGAAATAAATACTGGACCTACTTTTCAGAAAATATTTCTTTGTTTTCTGCTTCATTATTTAAAGAGATTTTTTCTAGTAAGTAGGTTAATTTAAAATAAAATTATTATTGTTTACTTTCCGGAAATGACATCACATTTAGAATATTTCTAATGTTGCCATGATTTATGCTCGTGGAATAAAGTTACAGATTGGTTTTTTAATGTATGTATGTGGAACATGGTGGGGGGAGTCTAGAACTAAAAAAGGAGTTTTCTCAAAGCCTTTTAAAATAAGGGTGACAAAAACATAATCATTTAAATTCTGCTTCATGTGCATTTTCAAAACTTTTGATTTTTTTGAACAGAACTATTGTTCTGTCAAAAAAATCAAAAGTTATGTATATGTTTATGTCTATGTTACTAGTATGTACCTATGCAATAGCATAGGTACATACTAGTAACATAGACATAAACAAGAAAACATTAAAAATAATAAGCATTGCAAATATTGTATGGCAGTTTTGAATTTTTTTTCTTTCAGACAGACCTAAAGTCGTTAAGGCCTGACATACTTCTTAGGTAATAGTGTAAAGCAAATTACTTATTTGGTCTTAATTTCATGATAACAATTCAATAGAATAGTAGCAGCCACATAGTAGTAAACGTTTATTCAGTGACATACATTGACTCTTACTCTAGGTAATATTAATGATTCTGAAATATTAAATAATTATAATAAATTGGATAACTATACCTAAGGTCTACGCTTATCATAAGTCGCAGCGCTGATAAGCAGTTTGGACGTATAGAATATAATCAATGTCTAATGAATAGAGTTTTATTGAGATTGAAGATTGGCCATAGGTACATACCATTGTGTTAGGTATGTACGAGTATATAGCACAATACTATATAAGTGGAAGGAAAGTATGGAAGGGAAAATTGAATTTTGAGACGATGAAATACTAAAAAAAATGGTACCTAGTAGGTTATAAGCATTGATAAAAATTGTTTTTGTTATACAAATTTCCAAACTTCCACTATCTGATCCGAAAGGTTAACACTTTTATAGAAATATACACAACTGTAACATTTTTAGTGCAAAAAAAAATCAGCGCGCTGGCAGCACTGTCCATTTCCGCCCGACATCGACGAGAGACGCATCGTCATTGTGGTAACGCGAACCGAATAATTTAGTGGAATTACAAAAATAAGCAAGATGTCTTTGACAAGAGTTTACTTGGATGTTTCTGCCGAGGGTTCGTCGATGGGACGGATTGTCGTCGAGGTAAGACATATTGTTTACGGGATGTTTTAGTTTATCTGCGGTTCCGGCCGGCGTGATTTTGCTCGACCACGCTATTCTCGAAGCTTACATGCCCTCTGTTTTTGTTCAATGACTTGAAGAATTTTCATGCTGCCTTCATTACTGTATCATTGGCAAATTTCTTCTTGCTAAACTGTTTTCTGTATGTTTTTGGTTCTACATGTGGTATAAACTATAAATAGGCATGTGTTGGTAGGTGTATGAAGTAATTTATTAATTGTCGGCGAACTGAGATTACTTACGCCTTTGAAGGTCATTCTGTATAAGAAGCATAGCAGGTTCATGGAATGGAATTTGCCGTTGATATGTTGATAACTTGCTAGCAATTGTGTTTACATAGATTGCCATGTTTCGCGAGTGCAACCACACCTATCTTGTCATAGCGTGGCCGTTTAATCAGTCGTGTCATTTTTCCTCGCCATTACGTGTACCGACAATTATTGCAAAAAAATGAATCAGCTGATGTTTTGACGGTATTATTTTTTGTTTCAGCTGAGAACAGACGTGACTCCTAAGACCTGTGAAAACTTCCGCGCGCTGTGTACCGGCGAAAAAGGTTTCGGTTACAAGGGCTCCACCTTCCACCGCGTCATCCCCAACTTCATGCTGCAGGGCGGCGATTTCACAAACCACAACGGCACCGGCGGCAAGTCCATCTACGGCGAGAAGTTCGCCGACGAGAACTTCGTCCTGAAGCACACCGGCCCCGGCGTGCTCTCGATGGCCAACGCGGGCCCCAACACCAACGGCTCGCAATTCTTCATCACCACCGTCAAGACCTCCTGGCTCGACGGCAGACACGTCGTCTTCGGAAACGTTGTTGAAGGAATGGACGTAGTTAAACAGGTTGAGGCCCTCGGCTCCCAGTCGGGCAAGCCCTCCAAGAAAGTTGTCATCAGTGACTGTGGACAGCTCTCCTAACTTAATTCTGTAACATTTAAAGCGTAATACAATATTTTAAGTTTAACACAATGTCCTCCTAAGTAATACCTTCCCAGTCAAGAGATACATTTAAAGTTTAACTATGGGTCATTCCAATTATGTTAATTAAAATTGTATGCAATGTTTAGGTCGCAAACTAGGAATTGCATTTATTTCTGTGCATTGTTTATTCATAATAAATTAAATTAATATACATAACACTTGTATAATTGATAGAAATTCGGCGTTCTAGATATCTTTGTGGCTAGCTGTTAGGAGTCTGCTATAAGCTAATTGCCATTTTGTAATGTCACTCTCATTTTTAAACACTTGTATTGAATATAAATTTAAATGAGACATAGTGGTTTCATTCTCTTCTCGCACAGTACTCATAGTCGTGTAGGAATTAAAAGCTTTACCTACCTACTTTAGAATTCAATACCTATTTAATTTTGTATAAGGTACCAACATACACACACATCATCAAAACGGCAGCGAAATCCTTGTCTTGTCGTCATCTAGGTACCTACTACATTTGTGATGAATCTAACAAATTTCTTTGGTACCACAGTAGAAGCGCGTAGGTAGAAGCATAAATATTTCTTTATAAATCTCGATACCTAGGTGTAAATTGCCCTTGTATTTTTGTGAAAGGTCATACACATATGTACATCTTTAAAAACATCACATAGGTAATCTTCTATTAAGACATTTAGCAGTAATCTATATGTACCTCAATGTGATTTAAATTTCTAGATAACTATTGCAGCATGGGTTTGGTATCTACACAGCCATGACACTCTTGATAAGATATAAGTATGTACCTACCTATCTAAGATAGGGATGAAAGAAAATGCACTGAGAGATAATTGAATGCATTCGTATGAACGTCAGTGGAACTTGGTAGGTGTATTTTCTTTTTTATTTGATGTGAGACCATGAACCCACAACTAGTGCGAGATTTTTATCAGTTCGGGGGGAGACCACTAGTACTATTGGATCTCTCGCAAAAATTTCTTATAAAAGCCATTGTTCCTAAGGTCATGCCCTATTTCAATACTCACAAGCTTTTATGACGTAGGTTACTATATATCGCGTAAAGAGGTGTCTGTCTCTTCATAGAGTAGAAACTTTATATTTATTTAATATCTGTGCCGGCGGCGTCGCACGCGTGGGTATTAAAAATAATAGAGCTCCCAAGAAAAAAAAATTCAAGCAAAGTAAATCTGAACCAGGGACTGAATAACCGAAAAATTACGGTACCTTTATATTTCGGTATGACGTCATACCGAAATATAACGGTTACCGGAATATTTCGATATCTAAATTTATACCGGTACCGAAATTTTCAGGTACCGTAAAATAAAGGTAATTTCGGTATGAAAGAGACGGGGAGAGGAGACAAACTATTCTGAGAATGACTGGCTCGGTGGCGCAATTGGTAGTGTTGTAAGTGGTAGTGGACTCTTGCATTCTGAACCTTGGGTCGTAGGTTCGATCCCCACCCGGGACAAACATTCATGTGAACATTTGTGATTCTTCCGTGTCAAATTATATTTGTAATTAAGTATGTATTTGTGGTACCCTCGTTGTTCTAATACCAATAAGGGGCCCGTTCCTACTTGACGGGTGTCGGGTCCGGATTTTAATCGGATGTCGGCGCCTCTGTTCACACTTATCAAGTGTCGGGTCCGTTTTTTATCAGTTGTCGTAGGTATTCTTTATTGCTCAAAGAAAGTACAAATGGCGGGCTTAATGCCGAGTGGCATTCTCTACCAGTCAACCATTGGGCGAGCCAGAACACTATAACATCGTCATCATCATCATCATCATGTACAAATGTCGGACTTAATGCCGTGTGGCATTCTATACCAGTCAACCATTGGGCGAGTCAGAAAACTATACAATCATCATCATCATCATGATGATGAAAGTACAAATGGCGGACTTAATGCCATTTGGCATTCTCTACCAGTCAACCATTGGGCGAGCCAGAACACCATAACATCGTCATCATCATCATCATGATGATGATTAAAGTACAAATGGCGGACTTAATGCCGTGTGGCATTCTATACCAGTCAACCATTGGGCGAGTCAGAAAACTATACAATCATCATCATCATCTCATGATGATCATCATTGATGAAAGTACAAATGGCGGACTTAATGCCGTGTCGCATTCTTTACCAGTCAACCATTGGGCAAACCAGAACACTATAACATCATCATCATCATCATGATGATTAAAGTACAAATGGCGGACTTAATGCCGTGTGGCATTCTACGAGTATACCAGTCAACCATTGGGCGAGTCAGAAAACAATAACATCATCATCATCATCTCATGATGATCATCATTGATGAAAGTACAAATGGCGGACTTAATGCCGTGTGGCATTCTATACCAGTCAACCATTGGGCGAGTCAGAAAACTATACAATCATCATCATCATCATCTCATGATGATCATCATTGATGAAAGTACAAATGGCGGACTTAATGCCGTGTGGCATTCTTTACCAGTCAACCATTGGGCAAGCCAGAACACTATAACATCATCATCATCATGATGATGATTAAAGTACAAATGATGGACTTAATGCCGTGTGGCATTCTACGAGTATACCAGTCAACCATTGGGCGAGTCAGAAAACTATAACATCATCATCATCCATCATCATGATGATGAAAGTACAAATGGTAGACTTAATGCCGTGTGGCATTCTATACCAGTCAACCATTATGCGAGCCAGAACACTATAACATCATCATCATAATGACGATGAAAGTACATACGGCGGACTTAATGCCGTGTGGCATTCTATACCAGTCAACCATTGGGCGAGTCAGGAAACTACAACATTATGTGCCGTGTGGCATTCTCTATTATCATCATCATGATGATGAAAGTACAAATGGCGGACTTAATGCCGTGTGGCATTCTCTACCAGTCAACCATTGGGCGAGCCAGAAAACTATACAATCATCATCATCATCATGATGATGAAAGTACAACTGGCGGACTTAATGCCGTGTGGCATTCTACGAGTATACCAGTCAACCATTGGGCGAGTCAGAAAATTATAACATCATCATCATCATCATGATGATGAAAGTACAAATGGTGGACTTAATGCCGTGTGGCATTCTATACCACTCAACCATTGGGTGAGTTAGAAAACGGTAACATTATCATTATCATCATCATGATGATGATGAAAGTACAAATGGCGGGCTTAATGACGTGACATTCTCAACCAGTCAACCATTGGGCAAGCCAGAACACTATAACATCGTCATCATCATCAGTCATCATCATCATCATCATGATGATGAAATTACAAATGGCGGACTTAATGCCGTGTGGCATTCTATACCAGTCAACCATTGGGCGAGTCAGAAACTATACTATCATCATCATCATCATCATGATGAAAGTACAAATGGCGGACTTAATGCCGTGTGGCATTCTCAACCAGTCAACCATTGGGCGAGCCAGAAAACTATACAATCATCATCATCATCATGATGATGAAAGTACAAATGACGGACTTAATGCCGTGTGGCATTCTATACCAGTCAACCATTGGGCGAGTCAGAAAACGATATCATCATCATGACGATGATGAAAGTACAAATGGCGGGCTTAATGACGTGTGGCACTCTCAACCAGTCAACCATTGGGCGAGCCAGAACACTATAACATCGTCATCATCATCATCATCATCATCATGATGATGATTAAAGTACAAATGGCGGACTTAATGTCGTGTGGCATTCTATACCAGTCAATAATTTTACCAACTAATTTTAAAAACTAACTACTAAGAAGTAATGCACATAGGTACCTTATTACCTACTTATGTATATATTTTAGATACATAATAAAGTTACAAACAAAATAACTACTTAAAATTGTGATGGGTATACATATAAATAGTATCTAAACATAATAAACAAAATTATTTAAAAAAAAAATTTAAATATCAGACAACATCAAAAAATATTATTTGTATTGAAAAGTGAGACGACATTCATTCTATCACTGACCAGAATTTTCGCGTGTGCCATGCACAGGCAGTCTTTCGCGTGCTATGCACGGACAGATAAGCAATGTCAGGAAGAATATTTTGCCGGTGTCGATCGATACGCTCCACGCATCGCACGCGACGTTGCCAACAATCCGCAGCCGTTTGGCAACGTCGCGGCTTTTCGGTACCGATATTTTATACCGGTTGAATAACGGTATACCCTTACCTTTATTTTATTAAGGTACACTTATTTTATACCGGTACCGTAACCTTATACCGTAACCGCTTTCAGTCCCTGATCTGAACAGGAAAATTTTTCTATGCAAAATTCACTTTTCACTCTCTGAGGGATTGAATTTCCAATGATCTTTTTAATGCTAAAAATAATAGGTACCTATATCTACTAATCATTAATAAGTATCACTTTTCTCTTTTTTAGAGATTAATAAGACTAAGACAAGGACGTAGAGAAAGAACGTAAAATAATTTTATTTTTATATATCTCTGGGCCTATTTCCTCCAATGTCGGCTGAATTTTATCAATTTAATAATAGATAGGTAAAGTTAGGTACCTACGAGTTATAGTTTTATATATTCGCTTTGGTGGATTCCTTGGAAACTACTCTTTCAAGTCATAGGTAGGTGTAATCCGATGCTTGATCAAAACGAATTTATTTTATTGATTCTTAACTTTCTTTCAGTTTACTGAACATGCTCAATACTCAAAATGTAGGTATACACTTACCTATCTAAAACGAAACCCATTGAAAAAAAGGAATAAATTAAAATAGATCGATCCCGGTCAACTACCCTCCAAAAAATCTTCCAGGTTCCTCTCGTCTGGCGGACGGACTAAATGATTTTATTAATGTACCAGCTGTGCCCATGCGGCTTCGCCCGCGTTTAACCCCTATTTTACCCCCTTAGCGGGTGAATTTCGAAAAATCCCTTCTTAGGCGCCCCTACGTCATAAATGTAACCTACATGCAAAATTTCGTTGCATTCGCTACAGCGGTTTCGGCTCTGCGTTGTTCAGTCAGGACATGTTCTTTTATCTATTATAATAGATAGATGAAGTATAATCGTCACATTGTCTACTTAGGTAGGTAGCACCCAACTTAGCTTCTCGCGGTGATGTCATACATCATTCATTATCGCTACCTACTTGACCTTGCTGAATAGGTGGTTTCAAGCCTAGAAGGTTTTGCATTCTGTTTCTAGCCGTTTTATAACAAACATCTGCTTTTTAACGGACTACCTACCAATGGTGCCTACTTCATTTTTTGTTCAGGATAATTATTATCAATTTAACAATAATCACCTAATGGTTGATGCATACAAAAAGTACCTACGAGGGCGGGGCTTTTAGCGAGATGCGAGAAAATAGTCACGTGACTTGTACCAACCACCAAAATCAAAATCGATCGTTCGTTGAACGGATCGCGTACTTTTGCATCATAAGGGGCAGCTCAGACGACAGACTATCCGTGACGCACTTTTTAGTCTATGATGCAATTATATGCAGTAACGCACACGACGCGCAAAAATCTGTCGCGGATATTTCACAGACTCAAAGCACATCTTCGATCATTCTGTCGGCAGAGCTGTAGGGACCTAGATGCTCGTTTTAAATTTCTCAGACGCAGACTAGCGCACAAAAAGTCTGTTGTCTGCGCAGCCCTTAAATCCCTCTCATTTGTCCGTCCCGTGTTCGAATAAGTATACGAACTAAAATTCGTGAAAGTCGATTTTAATTAAATTTAATTCATATAGGTATTCGAACACGGGAGGCACAAATGGGCCCTCCCATTTGTGCCTCCCGTGTTCATTTATTTTGCAAAAGTAGGTACGCGATCCGTTTAACGAACGATCGTTTTCGATTTTGGTGGCAGGGGTCCTGTATTTAATTATTATGTAGGTACACAGTTTGTTGCTCTGAAGGTATGGACTGGACAGTCCAGCGCCCTACAAAATACAAGGTAATCTAGACTAGACCAGTCTAAAGCAACTGTAGTGGCTTTCATAAGTAATTTGAACGAAGGCAACGGAGCATTTAGTGCCTATTTGTTAGCGCGAGTTTCTAACAAAAGGAAATTTTGTCTCGGTAATTTAAAACTCTCGAGTTCGTAAGGGATCGTGATAGTTGATTTTGTAGGTACAATAATGAAGCTATATAGGATGCTACCTATTAGATATTCAGTGGGTGAAAAGGGAAAGATATCTACAAAGGTAACCTACCTAATATTCTACGCACGCGAAAAAATCACCAATCTTCCTTGTACTAAACGAGCTATGTATACCAAAAAAACACTTCTTATTAGATTTCTTATACGTTTATTTCAACAAGTAATAGGTAATTTATTAATAAGTCATCAATCTACAAAGCTTGAAAATTACTTTGTAAGTACAGAATTTGCTTAACTTTTAACATCTCTGAAAATGCCAGAAATATATGGAATGCTGGTTTTGAGAATTTTACGAAAATAATTACTTCCACTTACCTATATCGGTAGTGAGGGCTTTATTTAGGGACTCGACTTCATTCCGATTTGGTACCATGGTACTACCATCGATATTCCAATTCGACTGTAGGTTTTTAATGAAGTCAAATCAGTCTTCTATTTAAAGTCAGATCGTAGTCCCTAGGGAAAGTAAAAATTTAATCAATCAAATTTCCTTCACCCGACAACATTTTACTGGCGTAACTTTTGTAATCAAAATGCTATGTGAATTGTGAATTCCGTATATTTCTGGTTTCACTTTTGAACTTTTAAAGGATTTCTCGAAGCTTTAGTAGTACACCTAAAATATTCTATTTGTTGTTAAATTTTCTTTGTAAATTAATATATTTATGTTGTAGGTATGTATAATAAACGAGATGTTTCTGTCTGTCCCATTCTATGCCAATAATATTAAATAGACAGACAGGCATGAATAGGTACCTATATGTTCCTATCTACGTTTTCTTTACAAATAATAAATAAAATATTACAATATGGACACATTGAAACATTTCCTTTGTAGTATTTTAAAAATACAGAGCATCTAAAGATAATTTTATTATTTTTCTACCTATCTACTCAAATCTCATTTGTAAAAGATACCTACTTACGTAACTTATGTAGGTAAATTATAATGACGTAATTCCATACTAACTACCTACCTCCCTACTTAATAAATAATTAAAATAATTTAATTATTAACCTATGTCCTGCTGTGGACTGATACGGGTTGATGATGAACTATTTACCTACGCGATTATCTACCACCTCCAAAATGCTTTTCAATTTGAATGTGAAAGTGACTGTAGGTACCTATCTCTAAGTGGCGGGGACTGTTAACAACTTTGAAACTATCATAATTTATCTAGGGAATGTAGGAAGATGACTGAAGCTTTGAGAAAAGGGTTAAGTCAACCTATTTTTTTTTGTAGGTACCTACCTAAAACTTTGACCGAGTAATTTAAGGGTAACACCATGGACTACCTATGGTGTTTTAGAAAAGTCTATGAGAGTTACCTTATCTTATCCTTTTGGATCTACTTCGCTGATGATGATGATGATCCATAACTAATAATAATTTAAGTTTATAATGATGATACGTCGACAAAGTCTGTAACGTTGATTATAATAAAAATCAACTTGATACATACCTATACAGTAGGTACAATGAGCGCCACATGTAGCTATTGTAGTAAGTAGGTATACAGTCAACAGCAAAATATAATTAAATTATGTAATATCAATTACTTTAATTCAAAGTTTGCGAATTCGAGCAGAAATAGGCATTGCGAATAGCCCTGGCTGGGCGGTCGAACCCACGTCCCTCGGTTCAGAAGGCAAGGTCACTGCCTTCTAAAACACCGAGCCCGTCGAAATAATGTCCTAAGTAGGTACAAAGTCTACCCTTAGTACCGAGAGTGCGTGTAGTATCAACATTCCTAAGTAAACATTACAAGTCTGTTGTCCGTCAGTGAACCTATGTTCGTTATAATTAAATTACTCGTGAAAGAATCGGCCCGTTCAATAGGTGTTTTTCTTTAACCTTCGAATGGTTCGTGTGACCTCGAGGTCACGAGGATTTGATAATGACCTCCGGTGACCGCAACGAGGCCTGGCTGGAAGTTGACACGATACTATAAACCGCAAAAGTGATAAATAATGTAGCAATGGGCCTGGGACGCGCTCTGTGCACTGAGGGTTCATGCGTTGATCACAGAAATGTATTTTTTATGAATTGACAAAAATATAAAAACCAGTTAAAATAATTTGTAGGTACAAAATTAACGTACAATATTCTCACATGCAGACTGTACAGTGAATTATTTAAACAACACAAGGTTTGGACCTATTTGCATTACCTACATGCAAAATAATATATTATGTTCTTAAGCCTTAGAAATCGCATTTGGTTTAAAGTACCTACATGTATGGTTCTTACCCAAATTCCATCCTCCATTTTCCACCAGAGTCTAGTAAAGGTTTTCTTTACATATTTCAATCATAATTAAGTGTTAGTTTTACTTCATCATAGACATGTTGGCACAAAAAGTTGACAGTCCTTGACAAACGTGACCTCAGGTGCGGGTTATCAACCTTTCAAGGTCATACGTAGGTATGACGCTATGTTAACGTAACAATTTACTTTGGTGTGAACCACAAGTCTATTATTTATTAAGAAAATCAGACAAATAATATTACATTCTTGATATAACTTAACTAGGAGCTGAAAACCACATTTTAAATTTTTGGCCCAACACTTTCACTTGCGGCCTAAATAGGTATCTATACTGTGCTTTCTTGGTCAGAAAATCTGACTATTCCATTATGATTTCAGTCTTGGGAACAGCCAGTTACATTTATCTGATTGGATTAGGTAATTGACAAATATTCTGATCTAGAATATTGCGGATAATAATAGAGATAAAAAAGACTAGGTAAAACAAAACGTCCAAATAATATATAGGTAAGTATTTTTTAATTTCTTCGTCTATCTACTTTCAGAACCTTCTTATCTGAGCATTTGCGACAGCAAATCTGTTGATATAAAATTTACGACAATGTTTAATTCCTTTGCTTTTTGTCTGTGCATCTTTTCTAGCTAGTGAATATTTTGCACCCTTTCAGATTGCACGTGCCACTATCTACCATTCATTTATTAAATCGTCGTTGCATAAAAACGACTTGCTAATGTATAAGTGCTTGTGAGGACTCGCTCGATACTCCACTTTTGACTATTAGCACGTCTTTCAAAAGGCTTGTTAACGTCATCTATTCATAGTAGGTATATAATTAAAAAGGATATCACAAGGGAATTCCGTGGCATTCACCAGGGAGGCGTTTAGCAAACACATGATTTTTTTAGCAGAATATCTTCTTCGTTGATACGCATTCCTTGTTAGAAAAGCGCATAAGTGTGCATCCAAAAGGGTTATTTATGGGCACTCTATATAGTTTATAGGGATTGTGCCGATGTATTGTATGTATTGGTGAACAAAACAGGACGTTTATATTTGGACGATCGTATCCTGAAACATACGAGTGTCTAGCAAATTAAAAATATATTTACATTTTCTTTAATGTCCACTTAAAAAAGCACAATGACGTGATTCATTCGCTACCTACTATCATCCTATAAGCACCGCAGCCGTAGGCTGCCTTCTAAAAGGCGTGTGCATAGAATTAGAATAGCCGTGATTGTAGCGACATGAAGTCAACTTGTTGCAGATTTAAGATATTTTATAGTAGGTATAAATTACTAGATTTAAGAATAAATAAATCTAATTTTCAACGATAAAATATTTACATTTTCCTTAAGTAAAGATCATATTTTCTTGTTTCTCGCAGTTTTCTTTCAAAGCGCTGAAAGAGGAGCCGGATACATAATAAGAGCCATAAAGACGGTGATGTGATATGATCTGCCACGGCTTTCCTCTTTTAAAACTAGTACGTTTTCGTTAAGCCGTCAAACTAGTAGTACTCTTTTGTTAACCGTCAAACTAGTACGTTATTATTGAACGTTTAAAAAGGGGATCATAAGATGAGAGCTAATGAGACGGTCACTAATGAGGTGATGACGCTGACCGCCCTCCGCATGGCGCTGGAGTCGTAGTTGCAGAGCGAGGTGGTGCAGCAGGAGGTGCAGGCGTGCAGCTTGGTCCTCTCGCCGATGATGATGCAGCCGGGCTCGCAGTGCTTCGTGCAGTTCCTCTCCAGGGCCCACATCTTGAGGCCTGTTGTGGAGTTCTCCGTGGAGGTTGTATACGAGAAACGTTTTACCTGCGAGGTGGTAGATGCTTAGTATGAGGAAGAGTGTTTTTTAAGATTTAGCAATACCTAGGTGGAGAAAGAAGAAACGATGGGGGTTACAACATTTTACCTATGATGAATGAATCTAATCTTTAAGAGAGGTAGAGCATAGCGAATCTTCGCTCGAATTGAGCCGCCCGTCCGGGGAAGGACCTCCACCCTATAGAATACCGCAGCCAAATGACCTCCGGGTCGTGTTTCTGCTGGCGAGTAGGATCTCCGTAGCTCGTGGGGGGTAGGGTTGGGCCGGCATGGCAGTGGCAACTGACAGGTTACTAACCAGTTACTTGCCAGTTGTCACAGCGATTTGGGCTTCTCTTTCGCTTTCCATCAGGCGTAGGGAAGCCATTATGTCGAGCTATCATAAAAAAAAATCTAAGGTTAGATTGCTCTTGCGGCTCATGACTATTTATTTGTTGCAAATGATTCTAAGAATCAGTTGTACATTTTTGTACAACTTTTGTATTTTTGTTTGTCTATGGAAAATTATTGGGACTTTGTAATACCAGGTACCTACCAGTAGAAACAGAACTAGACAGAATTATGAAATGTATAAGATAATAATAATTTTTGCCGATACAATCGTGGTCCTAATAAAATGGACAGCGAAAAAGATGCTCCAGATTGTGTTGATACTATACTGAATAGATTTATATACCTAGACAAAATAGATCAATATCATTCGACAAACAAAAGCTGCAGCAAAATAAAAGTAACTATACGTGTTAAAAGTAATTTAGGAGCCGAGTCACAAACGCCTGCCATATCATAAACCGATCATTTTCCTGTATTTCACTTTTATTTTACAACCCAACAGCCAATACCTAGAATCCTAAAATATGAAACACCATAGCACCTCAATCATGCATTAATGACTATCGATTTGCTGGCTAAGCGTTTTTAAAAGTCCACTAGCTGTAAAGTCGGTAAATGATAAACGTTGTGGAACGTATATTTTTTTACTGGTACCATAATAGTGGTGGCATACCTATAGTTCATTCGCGTTAAGAAAATAGTGACTGACAGGTCACTGACAGGCCACTAGCCAATCAAAACGCTAGAAATTAAATTTCTATTACTATCTGAAATTTAATTTCTAGCGTTTTGATTGGCTAGTGGCCTGTCAGTGACCTGTCAGTCACTATTTTCTTAACGCGAATGAACTATAGGGACCTCGTCCGATAGAAAGCGAAAGAGAAACCCAAGTCGCTACGGCAACGGACTAATAACCAAATCAATCACTTGTTAGTTGCCACCTTTGTCTTGCTATGCTATAGCTAGCTAACACTGACCCCGATACGCGATCGAAGTCATTACGAGGGTGTTTCGTCGAGTCGCTAGCCAGGCACCCAAGCCAGTACATACAATGCCTGCCTACACCACCGACTGAGTAGCTTAAATCTCTTAAAGTCCACTGCTTAAACAAATCATAGGCAGAGCGGTTAGGTAGCTAGGCAGCCCGATCGCCCTAAATCGGGACCCTTACCCTAAATCTTATTAGACCACCCTTATTCAGAGTTAGGGTCCCTGAATATCGGGTGGTGTAATAACTGCTTAATGCACGATGGATGCAGACAAATGTGAGCAAGAATATGATTTTAACATGTTAAAGCAATAAGTGTAAAAGAACAATACTTTTCGTAATTGTATAATGATTTTATGGGCGGTTTCCTTGTCACCAAAATAAATTCATAGATAAATTCATCATGTATGATATGTGTGCTAGGATAAGATCAACGATTTAATTTATTAGCTCAGTTTGAGTCGCTGC
Organism: Conogethes punctiferalis; assembly: GCA_031163375.1. Classification (NCBI taxonomy): domain Eukaryota; kingdom Metazoa; phylum Arthropoda; class Insecta; order Lepidoptera; family Crambidae; genus Conogethes; species Conogethes punctiferalis. Next base: position 14,299,209 of record CM062083.1, on the reverse strand, counting down.
GCCAATCTAGTTAGTTTTGTAAATAATCTGTTTTCATTTCTATATATAGGTATCTAAAGCAGATGATGTCATTATGTAAATATTTTTAGAGAAGCGTTTCAGTAGATAATGTGCACAATCCTGCATCAGCAATATGAATCACTTCCCGACAAAAGCAACATTCCGGAATTCTTGTTTAGGGGCAGCGCAGACGGCACACTTTTTGTGCGATAGAGTCTGCATCTGATACATATAAAAAGAGGATCTAGGTCCCTACAGCTCTGCCGACAGAATGATCAAAGATGTAACGCACATCTGTTACAACGAGTCTGTGAAATATCCACAACAGATTTTTGCGCGTCGTGTGCGTTACTGCATATTATAATTGCATCACAGACTAAAAAGTGCGTCACGGATAGTCTGTCGTCTGCGCTGCCCCTTAAGGTTGATTTACTAGAGATGTGCCGCTAAATTAAAAATGCATAGCCGCTGATATTTATTGTTAAAATCTGAGAATACGGAGATGGATCTTTATTTTCCTACTCTATCGGTGTCGTTCGCGATTCCACGTCGATAAATGTTGGGAGACCTAAGGGTCTAAAAAGTCTGGGTAAGCCCAATGATTCATTACTAACCATGCACATCCGCCTGTCGTTATTGCACTTGTGTATAAGAGCGGAGTTGTTCTGGCGGAGGTCGGCGCACTTGTCCTCCGGGACCTCCGCGAGGCACTTGTAGCACCACAGCTCGTTGTTGGGCCGCGCCGCCGCGGAGGTCACGTGCACGCTGTCCCGCAGGAGGTCACACCCCCCCTCTGGAAACGGGAAGGTTGAGAAACGTCACCACGGACCTCTCGTGGTCTTTGATTTGCTTAACTAAGTCAGTGTCACGACTCAGCTATGAACACTAACACCTCGGAGGGCAGGGGAAAGCTGAAAACCAGTGTTGCTGGGGACACGCTCTTGCAGCATCAGCTGAGCTTTCTCCTCATGTCTACCTGTAGGACTATGTAACATCTGTCTATGTACCTACAGTTTATAACTAAGAACATAATAAAGATTTTCTTCCTTATTCTTGATTTAGTAAGTCTTTGACTGCCGAGAAACTAGGCACAATAGAACTATTGTTTGTCGGTCACCGGTGACCGCCATGGCACTCAATTGAGGTACAGGCCTATTAAGGTAATTATGTTGTCTAGGGTCTGGGTGTTCTGGGAGAAGCAAACAGTCATCATTGTCATCTGGTATTAATAGTATAAGAAAAACCAACCAACCATCTGTGGATGTGAAATTGTTTGGTTCATTCATTAATGAGCGTCAGGTCAAAATTCACTCGAGAGCTGAATTCGAATAACACATTGATGAAATCGAGGCACACAAAAATTTGCTAGGAAACATTCATCCCAGGCTTAAGCTGCTTCAAGATAATGAATCAAAACGAAGAATGAAGGAAAAGAGAAATGGAAACTAAGCAAATTCTTGCTATTTAACAATTCAAATTTTACGTCATTGAAAACGCTCTACATTTCGTTCTGCTGACGCGTTCCGTTTGATGTGAATCTTACTTTATATGCAGATTAAGTTACATTTATTCTTAAATCAATATTAGGATTTGTTTTGTTTTAAAATTCTCTCTGTAATAATGACTGGAATTATGAGATTTGCGCTCTACATTTTTTATTGTATCTCATCGTAAAAATGCTAACACAAATAATTAGCACAAACTTTACTTGGTATATCTTTAGCAAGTATGGCATCATTACCTATAAGCTTTACATTTATTGTAAGAAGAGAGTCTTGATCATAAGCCTTGGTTAACATTGAAACGAGATGCAATGACAGACAACAAATAAAATAGGTCATATACGGGTACCTAACTATCCTAACCAAAAGTAGGTACTTAGTTTTTGATGCCAATCAGATTTCACTAAGAACACACAAACTTATGGACACTTAAACTTAGTTTTACTACTTCGTAAATTCTCTGTAGTTTCAGGGTCTTTGGAGAACAATAAACAAAATGAAAGATAACTAAATAAAACAATTTACACAATGATTGTTTGTTTCAACGATAACACCCGCAAAAGTAAACTTCAATTGTTTTGAAATGGATTAATCTACGAAAAAGATGTCTTATTTATGTACCTTCACTTGTTTACTTTCAATGAATACTTGATGGTATGACTCGAATGATCGTTTTCTAAGTGGTTATACATAATAATGGTGTGGCGATGCAATTTGCGTTAAATATTGAAGGAGTTCAACCGGTGTCCTTTCATTGTGATATGTTAATATCTTATGATTAATTTAGCTGGGCTATTTCACTGTTAATCATCAGGAAATAGAAGTTACCTAGTCTTTATTGCGAACTGTTTAATGGTTATTTTGCTTTATTGGTAATTTCATAATAAATAAGTAGAATCGGTATAATTATCAGGATCTACTACGAAGTTATAACACTTTTATTATAAGTAAAAGATAGTAAAATCTTGCATATAAATTATGTATTCAATATCAATCTACAATCCAAAAGCATTAACTGTCTAAGTGCTGTACTTAAGTGTGTCTCGTGGCCTTGCTGAGCATCATAACAAAGGGAACTCGGTCATAGACAAGGAGTTTTGACGTTTGCGATGCACACTTAGCACTATGAACAAGTAATGCGAAACTAGAAAATTCCAGCGCGGTTTCTTTGGCAACTGTTTACAGGGTGAAAAGCATGAAGGTGATGATGATAAAGTGATCTGTACATACCTGGGGTGATGAAAGACAAGGCGAGGATTATCACACAGCGCATGTTGTTTGTAGTGACGTATTGTGCACTGCGCAGACTCCAGCATCCGTATCGATCTGGCTACCTGTTGCGATCCCGGCTGGCCCCGCCTACGCTCTACTCTCTCCCCCCTCGCGGCACAATGCAATGACCAGCAGCGAGGAACTCCCGTCTTGACCTTGGAATGTTTCCAGGTCAACCCTGAACAGGCACCGTTGTACAAAATGTAGTCTTCAAGTCTAGAACACTCTGAGCTTACACAGTTTTTCGTGTTTCAATAGGAACTGTGGGTACACTGTTGTACCCTTACACTAGCGTTTGCTCTCCAGCGAAACACTTTGATCGGGGAAAACAATCTCAACTTTGGGATTTCTTCGGAAAATTAAAAACTTTCGCTTGGTTACGCGGCTCGCTCTAGATGAGTAATAATTACGGCCCTAAAACATTGGAGAATAATGAAACGTGGTTGTATTGAAATTAAGGCTTTGAAGGCACATTACTGAATCTTACATATACGTTTTCAAATGAGTATTTTAATTAATATAGTCCACGACACGTTAATATTTTAAGTTGATGGTTGGGTAGACCGTAATTTATGCAGTAAATTAGAATAGAATACAATAGAGCACATTAAATCGGTGTACACTTGAATAAAGACTAAGCACAGAGTGTACCAACCAATATAAAATTAAATTTTAACTTACGCAGTACTTATATTTTGAACGTTATACACACCTTTGAACTGTGATATCTATGTTTATTTTTTATGTATTACGGATAATAAAGTTCACAGTATGAAGGCAGATAATGGTACAAAAATAAACAAGTAGAATTTATTTTTTGAATTGATGCCAATATAAGTAGGACTCCATATTAAATCGTTAAGGAATATTTCTGTTAAATAAGAAGAAATATGGCATTCTTGTGTACAAGAATGCCATATTTCTTCTTATTTAACAGAAATATTCCTACTTGCCAACTAAACAAATATTTTTCACATTTATCCTAGGACTAGCTATCGTAAATATTATATCTACTATTTGCATTATTACATGTCTTACATACATGCACATTAGGTCTAAGTTTTTGCACACTGAACAGTTTTGTTGTACGTACGTGTTGTTTTCTACAAATATGGCTAAAAAAAATAATAATAAATATAACTCAAATTATAATTGAAAGCTAATTTGTCTAATTAAAGACAGTGTTTTTTTGTTCACCTTTTTATTATTCTGAGCCGTGATTTATGCAAATCCACCTAAATCTAAGATACGTGGGAGCATGTCAGCCAAGTTCCATTGTTAATTATAATGTCGAACTCGAGAAATTCACTAACTTCTTGAACAATTTGTCTCTTCTTGTCATATTTATTAAAATTCGTCTTTTAAGCATATATCAAACTTGCGCTGAGTTAATGTTAAATTAACAGAACATTGATGGCAAGTTGATTAATTATTCATACGTTAATTATCAGTCAAACGTCTGTTAACCGACTAAACTGTACTGTAGACATTTATTACTGTAATTATAGTATTGGCTTTGTAATAGGTACATAATTAATTATCATATCAAAGGTACAAGTCAAGGTACCGTAGTTATTTATTTGTAGATATGTATTATGTAGGTATGGCATGGTAAGCGACGAGGACTAACGACCTCTCGTATTTTTGTGAAAGTATTTTGGAGAAAAGTCTTCTTCACATCGTAAGTTAACTTTAGTTCAGTATCTTACAATATAACTAGGTATGGTCTGAGACGCAAATCTATCTGACAGATGGATTTTAATACAAAAATTATTGCTTTGTTTGCTTGTTTTTTTTGGAAACTCAGTAGATATGCCAGAAATGTTCTACCAAGTAGATAAGGTACGATAACTTTATTACGTATCTACTGAGTAAGAAAGTATAAATTTGACAGGTAGGTATATTTTTTGTATGCAAAAACGTATAGAGCAAGAACCATATTCAACACAATCGGTAGAAGACTGCTTTCGGAACCGATTTGATGTTGAACTTCTTTAATCAAATGCAAACAGTCATGACAAACTGGCTGATTTACGGCATGTTACATCCATGTAGCGCCAATCTCTATCAATGTTCAAACTGTACCCTCGAAGTTGCTGACGCTGTATATCAGAGGACACATTAATCTAGTTAGAAAAGTCTAACTTTGACACAGGGGTCCATCGAAGTGTCTAACTTTTCTGGGCAGCCTTCGGCAAACAGCATCGATGACCCTACTCGTATTTAGGTGGCGATTTTTCGTCTCTGTGTAAGTATGAAGACTAAATTCGTCAGTGCCTCCTGTTACTTATTCGGGAATCGGGAATGCATAAAGGCATTTTTAAGGATGACTAGCTGTGCCGGCGGCGTCGTACGCATGGATATCGGGTTCCAAAAATAACGGACTTCCATAAAATTATAACTAAATATTAAGTTAGACCTCTAGCAATACATTGGTGAAAACCGCATTTAATTCCATGCAGTAGTTTTCGCGTAATGCGCGATCAAACATAGAGATAAAAAAATCTCCCATTTTCCCAATACTTTCCGTCACTGCTCTGCTCCTATTAATTGTATCGTGATGAAAAGTATACTATAACCTGCCCAGGAGTATGAAGATAGTTATTTTGAAAATATATTTCAATTACAGAATTAACTTCTTTTCAGATTTATTATAAGTGTAAAATCAATTAAGTAACTGTTTAACTGTAAAATCAATTAAGTAAAAGATAGAAAGAGATACAAGATTTACGGTATTAAATCAGGGATGATAATTGTTGGCAGGGGAAATGCACTGGATAACTTAACTTTCATAAAATGAGAGTCCGAAATAGCTTTGAATTAAATTTGAGCAAAGCAGGGCTCGTCAGTGGATAATTTAATTAACCAATTTGATGAATTCCAATGCGGTAAATATTTAGTTAACAGTTACTGCCTTTATTGTGTTTTGTGGGTTAGCTTTGTGGATTCGAATTTTCTCTGTCGTTTCGTGTTTTAATTAGCTTTTTGCTGTGGGAAACAATCGGATCAAGCCATTTGAATGTTAAAATTGTTAGCCGATAAGACGTCTATTCATCTAATGATGAAATCTTACGAGATCATAATTATGCTAACTTAGGTACTTTCAAAAGGAAACGGTTAATTTGGATAATAATTTCTTATAAATTAGCTCAAGCGATAATGAATCAGACTTTTTGACATGTTTTAGACTTTGCACCTCTCTTCAGAACATAACTCTTGCTCCTACCTTAAGGTTGTCTGGAAGAGGTTGCTTACTAGCGATAAGACCGCCAAAATTGTTGTTGACAACAAGTTGTCTGTAGGTAATACCTATCAACCTTTTCTGTAAATGTTTGTATTTTGTGAAAAAAAAAAAAGAATACCTATCTATCTAAATGTTCTGGACAACAAAACATTTGTGCACGAAGCTCGGACGGCGGACCTCTCACAAAAATCAACCAAGATTAAAAAAATACGTGGTTTTAGATAAAACAAATTTCCATTGAAGTATTTACCTTAGGCGTCTTTAGGCTATTTCACTGGGGGCTTGTTAAAACAAGGGAGGGTCAAATTTCGCTTTTCGTTACGAAATTGCTCTATTCCCGCTAAACATCATTTTATGTACCGTCAGAACTCTGTAATGGAGACGCACATATTTCTCTATGGGTCTTGTTTACAAAGGGCTTGTGATTACTAAATGGCCCTTTATGGGATATGGAACCTTCTGCGGCCATAGTTCTATAGTTTGGATTGACAGCATTTGTTTTTCATAAGATAATAACTAATTAGTCAAGCTAATAGGAAATGTCTGACAATCATATGCTATTATCGAAGTTCTAATAAATTAAGAGAGGCAAAGTATTCGGACGTGTTTCCATAGAAGTAGCAGCCCTGTTTCTATCGAAACGCATCTTAATACTAAAAAGCTAACAGAAGCATGTAAAAGGGATGTAAGGGAGCGACCCATCATCTTTTCGCACCAAGCCAACCTCACCTGCACGTGGTGCATCCTGCCGAATAACGAACGAGGCGCTGGCAACCGACTGGTGGCGGGATAACCATCACAATTGAAGGCGTAGCCAAATACCACAGACCGATGACGGGCAGCAGCGTCACCGGAGCGAGAAGCTACGCCCTGCGATCGCCAACCCGCCTGCCCAGCGTGGCGATTATGGGTATATCCTCCAGATGTTCGCCCTAAGTGGCCAACAACTGGAGAGGCCTATGTCCAGCAGTGGAATGCAATAGGCTGATGATGATGAACAAAAGCAAAGCTAACAAAATTGACCGAATTGAGTGATATTGGTCCTTTTGAGTGGTGCGGAATGAGATGTGTGATTTAAATTTCTGCAAATTCTAATTTAACAGAACATAGACAGAGCAGGGCAGAGTTACCGCTTCTCTTAGACTCTGCAATACCAAGGGCACAGCTACGCCGCAGCCTACCGAGAGGAAATGACTCTAATTTTCAAAGCAACCATTTTATGAGTGTTGGTACTTCTTGTGACTGGCTCGGTGGTTCAATTAGAATAGAATAGAATAATTTATTACAACAATTATTGTCATCTAGGTATAGTTACATGTCATAAATCCAAATTGGTAGTGACTCCTGCCTTCTGAATCAAGGCTCGTGGGTTCGATCCCCACCCGGGACAAATATTCGTGATTTCATTTATTCTATATGTATAAGTATGATTGAGTTGGAAATTTCATACTTTCTTAAATCAAATTACTGTACCAAATTGTATTTTACGTTAAGCATGTTGTAACGAACTCTGCCGGGAGCGCTTCTGACAAATATCAACCGCTGCGTTAATGAAGTTTGCGTCGTAATCATTTCCTGTGTCGCATTTAGTTTACAACATATTACTGAACTGTCGCGAGCATCGTGTCGGTTTGAAATCAAACAAACTGTGTTTCGGGGCTGCCTGAAAATGCTTGCAGTTCGCGTAGGTATGTGATTCAAATATTAATGTATTTTAGGACGACATAACGGGACGTAATTGCAAGGTATGTTATACGTAATTGATTTTTTCTCAGAATACTATGTTTACCTAGTTCTTCAGAAACTTTCGATGAAAACACTTCCAAGATTTACTTCCTATTAATGTCATCGGTTTACATAATTTATTATTTTTTTGTAATGGCTACCTCCCTAGGGTTATTAAGGAACCTTTGAATAGAGGTTCTGTTTTAAATATAAAAGGCATGAGTTAGATTTACTGAAACTACTACAAGTATAGTCAGTAGACTATACTTATAGTAGTTTATACTACAAGTATAGTCAGTAGACTATACTTATAGTAGTTTACTGCTTGTAGTAGTACTAAGTCATAATTATGTTGGTGAATATATACGCCGTAGTTACTAGTTTATATTCTCTGTGCCACGGCTAAGGTTCCAAATTGAGACAAAAATTTCTACTACTTTTTCTTTTGTGTCCAAATTGCTTGATCCGGAATCAGAGAGTCCACGGCTCTATCTTTACGTAGGTACCCTGAGAATAAAAAGCCATGACCGACAAACGTTCACTCATTGTTCAACCGACTGGCATAATTAATAAAAAAAAATCAGATTTTCTAGATTTATGGAAATCATTGTTCAACGTTCCGGCACACAATCAACCAAACATTGTCCTGTAGACAAGATCAGGCGAGAAACTTTTCATGAAAAGGGACTTTGTTTTACATAATCCGCCCTTTTATTTGTCCTCTTAAATTTGTTTTGTGTTGTTAAAACTGAGAGACAACGCGACCGGCCGATAAAAGAGAAAGCTACCTATTCATTGCGATGATTGAATTTGTTCACTTCGTTTGATTTCTTTTTTGAAGTCGTAAACGCTTTTATAGTTCGTCAATACAATAGGGTAGATGACTATGTTTAATTTTCCATGATATTCGATAGCTTTCAGAAATAACCATTAAAATCTAACTTATTAGAGAAATATAATTACCACTGCCGTGGGTTGTGAAGGGTTGTGAATGCTTTTAAAGCTATAAGTTTGAAATAATTTTTAACAATTAGGTAAAATCACTACCCAAAGAAACTATTCCACGCGGACAAAGTCGCGCGCACAGCTAGTCTACACTAATATTATAAAGAGGAAAACTTTGTTTGTTTGGTTGTAATGAATAGGCTCAAAAACTACTGGACCGTTTTTAAAAATTCTTTCACCATTCGAAAGCTACATTATCCACGAGTAACATAGGCACAATTTTATTTTGGAAAAAAAAACTTTACGCGGACGAAGTCGCGGGCGGAAAGCTAGTATTACATAAATCGGTAAGGCGATGTGGCACTAGTGGCAGTAATATCTTTTATTCTCAACTGTTTGCAGAAGCGCCCTTATTCCGTATGACGGCAGAGTAGCCTTCCCTCGCCTGATGGAAAAAAACCAAACAAAAAAGAAGCTCAGGCCGCTGTGACGAAGGGCGAATAGGTAACCAAATCAATTAGTTATCAGTCGCCGCCTCCATACCGGTCCATAAGATTAAAGGATTTCGTGTCAAAGGGAAAAGGACACACAAATGCAATGAGTTCCATATTTCAATGACGCGGCAAAGGTGGGAATTGCAAATTGTTTTGCACTAGCGGGAAGTTACAACAAATATTAAATCTATAAATTCAGTACCTATAGGTTGGCTGTGGCTCCTTTGTTGTTCCGATTCCCATAAAATAAAAAGCTTGCGTAGGTACCTACCTTTTGATCACACAGATGAATCATAAATTAATGAAAAATTTTTGGCCATGGATCGATCTACTTATATCTAATTATGGCATGACACGCTAATTAATCTTGTTTTGTAAACTCTGGCGCACTCTGAACGCAGTTGAGTTTACTACCAACATACATATTTCGCGTTTGGTCGCGATGTCGTAAAATGTCAATAAGAAAGCCTGGCTGGTGACTACCGTACACTTGGCGTAGCACCCATCCGATCATCTAGCTACTGGTCTGCCTACGTATTGACTTCTTTCTTAGGCTAGCCATTGTAGAACCCGGTGGCTCCACCTGTTGCCTTCCCTGCGGCAGATGTGTCCGGTTCAATACCACGCTACAACAAAGCTAAATAAACAATACCAGCACACAAAAGAAAACCAAACTAAATTAGGCAAACGCGTAAAAATCAAATGCCGCCAATAAGAGCGTAGTGTCGCAAATAAGATAAACGTCGGCCGCTCAAAGCGTATCGCGAGAGGCGCAGACAATATAGTGAATTGGATCCCCTGGAGCGGAGGTAATGGCGTGATTGTGAGGGTCCAAATCTCGTTATCCAGTAGATAGTTGCCCGCCAGGCGTCGCGGGCCGTGGCTTTTCTACACGAAATTCTATCTTAGAATAAAAAGATGTTCCAAAATAAAATGACGCCGAACTTGGAGACTCATTGTTTAAGGCACCTTACGTGGATGATTCGAACGTTCCGGTCGATAAACGTACACGACGTACTTGTAAATAAGTATATTTTATGCAAAATTGAATATATGAGTATTTGTAAGCGGTCATTTATTTATATCAAATTATATGATAAAATATGTAGGTAGGTACAATCGTCCGTTCACGCAGCAGGACTTACTGAAAATCAGCCGTGTTCGGTCTAATTGTCTGGTTTTCTATGTTCATATTTGTTTGTGTATTAGTGTTAGGTACTATGCATTTATGTATAGAAATGTGATGTTCCTAGAATAAGAAAACATCTCTTTTATAGGGAAACGAAGTTTTAACTTGGTTAGGTTTCGATGATCTGGGAGGCGCTCTCAATCACAGTCTCCATCTGATACATCATCATCATTAGCAGCCTTCGGCAGTCCACTGCTGGACGTGGATCTGAATCAAGATGCGCCATTCTGATTAATCTAGCCGAGGAGCATTCCATACTACGCTTACTCAAACATGGTACCTACCTAAGTCCTTACTTTGAGACAAGATCGTTCGTATATTGTCCGGCGAATTATTAAAGCCTTGGATTTTATTTAAAATACGGAAAATATAAACCACCCCCTTATTATCCAATTACTGCAACATGGCTTTATTTAATGGTAGACATAAAAAATCTATGAAGTAACGAAGCGCTTCGTAATCGCAGGATAAATAATAAAAAGGGGCAAAGTTGTTACTGGATTTTTAACCGGATTTACTCAGTAACTCACCCTGACCCTGAGGTCAAGAAAATAATTTTATTCACGTGTATCGGAAAACGACTCCATCTTTCGTGAGACATCAAAACCAGGCTGTTACCACTTGCCTACAAAGGATCTACGAGTTCTTTGGCCATATTGTCTGGAAGGAAGGACATAACCTCAAGCAGATGGTCATTTTTTGTCGAACTAATAGGAGAAAGAAGTGTCCTCTAAAGAGGATATAGTGCACCTGTGTTTACATAAAATACCTATATATGGTCTTATGTGGACCATACTCGTATGTGCATAAGTTGACTTTTATCTTCTTTCACATATAGGTAGTGGAAGACTGCAAATTTGAAGGTCATCATACCAAGCAATAAAATAGATAAGCTAATAATCGCTCAGAAGAGCGTTAAGTTTAAGTTTACTTTACTTTTATTATACTGAGTGCCTTCGTAGGTATTAGGAATAGGAACCTGTTTTTATGTATATCCAATATAATTATTCTAAAATCATCATATAGGTAGTCATACTAATCAAATATGAACAAAATACATACTACGTAGATTCAGGATAAACAGTAAAAACCATTCGCTTTGATCGTTTGCGAGCTTACTGAAAAAACATCGGTTTCAAAACCTCCGTTGTAATATTTTTTAACTCGCCGAAAAACTTTACCAAATTAATTACAGTACCATTTCATTATTTGCTCATAATATGAAGCATCGCGACCTCCGGATCCTAATTCGTTCGCAGCTACAAGTTTTCCAGTTTGTGAATCTACGAACAATGTTTGATGAAACAACAAGATTTAATCAGATTATAGCTAAATTAACGCTCGGCGAACAACGACTGAACTGAGATTACGGTCGCTTAGCAATTTTTAATTGCGTTATTTGTTCATTATTACAGTTACCCTGCAAAGTGGCCCCCAATTTTGGAGGGCGTTTGTCTTGTTGAATAATAAATTCTTGCTTTGTTTGCTCTAGAACAAATAAAAGTGAATTTATGGGTGGAACAAATGTACCTAGATTTTTTCCGTAAGGCTTAGCTAATGTATACCTAAAGGCCTACATTTTTTTATCTGTTTTATAAGTAGATAGTTATAGCGAACTATTCTTAATTGCACAGAAAATATCCAAATCATCAAAATATTTATTAAAATAAAAATAACTATTTTAAATGAGTTCCATTTTACTTGGCGGCACTTCTGGTTATTTAACGGTGAATAAAGTACATAATATGATAATAATGTAGTACTTAGGTATTCATAACTACTTCCTAGGCGTGAGCTGTCAAAAGGAAAATAAACGTTGGGACCTATCAACTATTTACTATATTTTGATGAGATGAACATTTAAATTGTGAAACAGATATTTACATTCCATTTAATTATGCGTTTGTAAATTGTACTACAGAGGAGTTATAATGAAACCGAGTGTTATTGCAGCTAGCGGTCCCTTTCATTGGAGCATATTTGTGCCAATGCCGAGTAGAATATTGATTTCATGTAACATCGGAGTGTGCTAGGCAATTTAAATGTTTTATGTGTTGAACGGCACCTAGGTGTTATTTCCTCAGCGTCATTTAGTCCAAAGTTTTTTTTCAAAGGAAATGCGTTAAACATTCAAAGTAGCAATTCAAATGTCGAAAATCGATACATTTGATAAGGTATTGCTTCGCGGCCGAGCAGGTTAAGTTGCAGTTCGTCTAATGCACTACATCGTACTCCCGGCACCTTTTGGTATCCTCCAAGCATCTCCCTCAGATAGAGCGCTCGTAGAGGACCACCGTCGGGTTTAGTGGGTATTCTCCGCTAGTTAGGAGTAGGAGTGACAAACGCAAACCCCCACACAAAGAGTAACTACCGAGTTTCTTGCCGTTTTTTCTCGGCAGAATTCTACTTTCCAAACACGGCCGTATCTTCTTTTACATTACTTTTGTTCACATTTTTACATTACTTGTTGCTAACTTGACGATTCATAAGTACTTATTTTAAGTCTATGTGACTAAAGGTATTTTCATTTTATTTCATTACCCAGGTGTCCTGTACCCAGCGCCCTGGTGTATGCGTAAAGGCATTTCCGACGAAAAATAGTAAGTACATGGTGGATGTAAAAATGTGGGATTAAATGATTAACTTTGGTTGGTTGTTAGGATTCATAATACAATACAATTTATCACATACTTAGCTACATATACGAGTACGAGTACGTACTATACCTACCCTGCTTTATTCTTCAAAACACGTACAATAAATTCGCCAACCAACCAACCTCTATGACACCAAATGCGTCATAGAGGTCCATAATCATAAAGTTGTGCGTCTCTGAAATCAAATGTGTCAAATTTTCATTATGGTTATGGTTAGATGTTTTTTTATATGTGTATGTGTCTATTAGTCATGTGACGGACAACCTAGACCTTGATACTTTATTAGAAATTCATGAGAAAATTAAAGACATTACAGGCCGACTACTGAATTGTATATGTGGAACGAAACATGTGCCGTAGTGCTGCCAGCTCTCAGCCGTCAGGAGCACCTAAATAGGCCCGCAGCCCTAGATCGTAGAAGTAAAGGATGCGTGCTCAGTGGCCATTGTTTTAATAATTTGGAGATGTATGGGTGCGACCCATCATCTTTTCCCTCCAAGCCACCCTCACCTGCCCGTGGTGCATCCTACCGAAACGAGGTTCTGGCAACCGACAGGTGGTGGTATAACCTTCACAATTGAAGCTGTAGCTAAATACCACAGGCCGATGACGTCACCGGAGCAAGCGTCACCGGAGCAAGAAGCTACGCTCTGCGATCGCCAACCGCCTGCCTAGCGATTCGATTATGGGTAAAGCTTCTAGATGTTTCACCAAAGTGGTGAACAAGTGGAGAGGCCTATGTCCAGCAGTGGACTGCGATAGGCTGATGATGATGATGCTGATAAACTTTCGAGTTATTGAAGTGTATAAGTATGTGCACCAATATAGATAGATGGGAACTCTTTAATGCACATAAAAATAAAGTATTACAGACATTGCAGCTAGCAGAATGTCGTGCTAGTAAAAAGGCGGTCTGATCGCTGATAAAACACGCATAATACCTATAAAATACTAGCTGCTGCCCGCGGCTTTGCCCGCGTGAATATTCGTATAAAACATAGCCTATATGTTAATCCAATGTATAAGCTATATTACTGTGAAGTTTCATTAAATTCCGTTCAGTAATTTTTGCGTGAAAGAGTAACAAACATCCATCCATCCATCTATCTATCCAAACAAACTTTCGCATTTATAATATTAGTAGGAAATAGGATTAGTAGGAAGTAGGATAGGAAGCAGGACTTATTGAGCATTACACTATCGATAAATCTAAGGTTACTTATTGCACGTGCAATAACATTACCATGTCTAATCCTGAAGGAAAGTAACATAGCGTTCTTCATAACAACCAGTTTAAACTAGCATATCCCTCTGTTTCTATGATCCAAGTTCAAATGTTCAACTAAGTAATGTTCAAATGTCACGTGCATTTCCCTCGCAGAGGTTTCTTGGAGACCGCAATGGGGTTGTAAGATGGAAATTGGCTGGAAAGCTGTCACAAACTATGTTTTACTGGATATTAAATACTAAATATTAAAATTAACCCTTCTACTAAGTATGGGTATCAACAGATGATTTGGGGGTGACTCCTAAAGCATTCTAATTCAATATGTATAGCAAAATGGGTTACCTAATATGTAGTTTCTATTATAAATTGATAAGTAGGTACGTTATGCAATGCAGTTCATCGTTCGTTATCATCAGCTAGCAGAGGTCCACCGCTGGACATATAGCCGACAATACCCATTTGGGGGAATTTGCCATAGTCACCAAGCTTCGAAGACGACTAAAGGAGTACCAGGAAACAGGCAGCAGAGTTTACCTGGGTACAAATACTTAGATACGACAATTTTGTTTTAGTTTTCCTTGCATAGTATAATTAATCAGTTATGAAAGTTGTGGTGATATTTTTAATACTACAATGTTGTAAGAAAATTGGAGACAAAAAGGAGTAATTACCGGCCGTCTCTTCTTGATGCATTATTATGTCGAAGTCGAGTCGTCTTTATAATAATACGTGCGACAGGTCTATATGTATACAGATAAATATATAAATAACTCGAGACATGCCACGCTGGGCCATACATCTTCATCAAGCCTCAAACTAAGCCGAAGCTTGTACTATGGGTACTAAACACCTGATAAACTTATTTAAATACTTTTTTTTTATTACATAGTTAGTTTGAACGGGCCGGTTTCCATAACTCGACGTCTGAGCGCCTATTTTGTGTGAGGTGGGCTGTCTATAGTATCCTACTTAAAACATATTATAATACAGATACATATTTTCAATTACGAGTACCCTCGGTTCCATTTCTCTCATAATCGGATAGGGTGACAGTTCGACACAGAGAGATGAAGCCACGGATTAACGATTTAGTGGGCTTCCGGAATCCGGGCTGCTATAAGTAATTTCTTACTGCAAAACTGCTGGAAAATCCAATAACTTTTTAGCCTAGAGCTAGAGCCCTCTAGAAATGGACCAATAAGACTACAGTTGGGTGAACACCTAAGTAAAATGTTAGTCAAGTGCGAGTTGAACTCGCTCTCCGAGAGCTCCGGACATAGTACTGTGTGTGTGTTTACTTGTGCTAGCTTAATGCTCCTACCAAATTAAAATATGAAAGCTTTGTCAATTAGACATAAGAACGACAACAACACAAACTATTAGGTACATAGAAAAAAAACATACACAACCCAAACGATAAGAACGGCGACGAACGACAAACGACAACAACGAAGCGACAATCATGGCGACGCTGTGACTTGCTTGCTAAATAAAAGGCCCTCATTCAGCGTACAAGCCATGTCCCACATTAAACTTTGGTGGTTTTCAGTAGGTCCTGCTGCGTAAAACCCGTAGAATATGCGCTTGCTCATATTTATTAAAACACTAGCTGGTCCAACGGAATTTCGATCACGCTACCCTACACCTACCCTTTTTTTCCGCTCTTAAGAACCAGACTCGTACATCAAGGAACATATATTCAAAAAAATATTATCAAAATCAGTTCAGCTATTTATGTTATGCACTTAGCAACACATTTGGCGATTCATTTTTAAATAGGTATCTTATAGACTAGAAATATACACAAACAGGAAAATTATTACCAGAAAACTATTTAATGTACATGATATACCTACTATATTATACTTAATCATATGTATGTTATATGTATCCACGCATCCCTGATAAAAAGAGCCTACACGAAGTGAAAACAAAACAATCCTATTTGACTCCGTTTTCCTCCTGATGTACGGAACCAAAGCAGATAAGTAAGACTGAAAAACATTTACCACTTTCGCAGAACCAAAACTCTTGTAACTTGGCGCGTAATAATTGTTTTAGTTGCAGAAGCCAACTTTCATGGCTTCGTACAACTCAGCATTATTCCAATTAGGTGATTAAACCGGCCCCTGGGTACAAACTTGTACGGTAGTAGGATTCTTTGTACGAACGAATCCCTCGTGCTGAGATAGGGAAGTTCAGGATCCACGTACGTCGCTCTCTTGATCTAATAATAAAAGGGTGACAACTTTGCGAGTACTGCTAAATTACACACAGCCACTTCAACTCGAGGGATGTAGGGACCCTATCATATTATCGCTCCAAGCCATCCTCACCTGCTTGAGGTGCATACTGCCGAATAACAAAGGAGGCTCTGGCGACTGAAGGCAACGGCGTTACCGGAACGAGAACCTACGCCATGCCGAACCCGCCTGCCCAGGGTGCCTCTAGATATGGCCTAAGTGGCGAACAACTGGAGAGGAGGATATACCCGTAATCGCCACGCTGGACAGGCGGGTTAGCGATCGCAAGGCGTAGCCTCTCGCTCCGGTGACGCTGCTGCCTACTAAAGAGGCCTATGTCCAGCAGTGGAACGCAATTGGCCGATGAAAAGGTATCTGATAAATGGGCCTTAAGGATCTTTGAATTGCATAGTTACTGTGCTCTGTAATATATTATACTTTTTGGATTCTCCATTCAACAGGGTTAGCAGTCAGTTCGGATCAAAAATAGTGTGACGCATACACAATTTATGATTGCGCCAAGAAAAATTGGTGCAAGGTGATTCGATCGACTTAACACTCGAACTTCCCTTGTAATAAGCAAGAATACTTGCAAAAATGGGTGAGCTTTTTTTGTGGAGCCAACCCAGTGTGTTTCACATCGTAAATTAACTTTAGCGCTCCCAGATACGCTGGAGAAATTGGAAATTCCGACGGGAAATAAGGAAGAAAAAAGTCTTAGTTCGGCGTCGATGTAACTCATAAAATATGGTGAAATAGTTGCTGTGGTAATTTTTAACTAACTGTCCAATGCATAAAGTCCGTTATCATTCTATATAAATATTTGATAAAATTTTATTTGATAGATACAGGTAGGTTGATGAGTGGTCGTCTGTAGGTATATTTGTTAATTAATCCTCTTCCTCCCTCGGTCCTCTTCAAATCAAGTCTATCAAGATTTCTTGTTTCAAAACCTCCGAGTTCGGATTATTCCTAGCTGACAAAATGCATATGCATGTTATTAAAAAGAAGAAATAAAAATTACTGAGTAGCTGTTGTAAACTTAAGGATAACTTGAATTCCCAAAGTACGAGTTTGGCTTCGTAATCGTACTTATAAGTAGGTATTATTGTATGATTAATGAGCTAATTCCGTGATTTCCCTAAAGAACCCCATAAAGTAATTTCATAGCGTCGCAAGTCATTTCACATAATATTGCGTAAAGTAACGTGTCAAATTGTCAAATCATTCAGCATAACTTGTTCAAATTCAGCACGAAGCCTGTCAAAAGTCTGAATTAACATTAAACTGTATCGAACGAGGAAAACATTCGTGAGTATTTTAACGTAGAAATGTAAACATTTTTCCGGAATGATAGTACATAGGAAAGTATAAACACGATTCAACGTGAAAATATTTTCGTTTCATTATAAAACGCTCCTTATTACAATGGGATAAAAGTCTTTCTGAACGTAATATCTGCTGTGAACACATAGTTGGAAAGACCGTATGTAAGTTATATTTGTTATCGGAAATACTTTTTGTTGAACTTACATTTTGTGCGCTCCGGGAAGGTTTATATGGGATAAAAGTTTAGTTAAATCCTCCGTGAACGTATTCTAAATAAGTAGTCTTCAACATTTTCCATTTAACCGGTGGAAACATTTATTTTGGCTATTGTTTAAGTACCATGTGGTTTCAAATTTCAAATTCATATACATGTAAGGATGTATATGCGCCGCTAGTAAAATGAAGGTAAAATCTCATGAGAAAACACACTTCTGAAGAAATTCTAAGGTTGTGTGAAGTCGACCCACCCACCTACCAAGGCCTTATAAAGCCTTTAGCAGAGTTTGTTTAGGGAAGGCTCGAGCCCCTCGGTGGGGACATATGAGTTTCTTCTGATCGTATCAATAGCAATCCAAATTATATTGAACCCGTCCAAAACTTAGCGACTTGGACACCGCTATCGGTCACCTCATGTCTCTCTCTCTCTCTCTCCAATCGGTCCCTCATTACTGAGGATCGTGGTCACTGGACCCCCCTGCACGGACAACCTGCCTCCAACGATTCCGGTCCGACGTAGCCTTCACAGCTTGGTAAAACTTGGATGAGGAGGTGGCTGCTATCACTTGGTCAGACCAGCGTGTTGGCGATCGGCCTCGTAGGTATTCTTTTGCCTTCGGTGTTGCCAACAATGACCAGTTTTTCTAGGCTGCCATCCCCTCTACGCATTATGTGCCCAAAATACGAAAGAATCCGTTGCAAACAGACAGTGGATAAACGGGTTTTAATGTCCAGTTGGGAGAGAATAGATACATTTGTGCGCTTGGCTGTCCAGGGTATTCGCAGCATTCGCCTCCAGCACCACATTTCGAATGCATCTATTCTCTGCCTTTCTCTTGCTTTAATGGTCCACGTCTCCACACCATAGAGGAATATAGGAAATATTAGAGCTCTGACTAATCGCGCTTTGGTCTTATAGCTGATTCCCCGATTTCTCCAAATGTTCTGAAGACGCGTCATCGCATCTTTGGCCATTGCTATTCTGCGTTTGATCCTCATGTCTATAATAAGCTATTGTTGGTTGGTAGACGGGCTCTCAATGGGAAAATAAATCAACCTCTTACATGTTCGTTTCATTTCATTTCATTCACGTCTTATTTACATTCAAGTTGGTTGTTGTTTCTTTTTATTTGACTTCGTAATTGATTGATTGCCTCCTTGGAGTACCTACTGGTATTTGGAAGGAGGGCGTAGCTCAAAGTTATTCGGTTATAGGCGTTGCTATGTATTTAGAACGGATTACCTGATCTTTTGTATCGTGCGATAGTTACTCTTATTTATAGTACAGATAGAACACTAGGTAGGTACCTACATTTTAACTAAATGATAAGTGTGTGCTTTCGCGTGTTAACCATTTAATTTTAAATGTTCCTGTTTCTTTTATCGAATGATTCCGTTCAGAAACCCCTGGGCTGTTCAGAACACTACGGGCAACAAATTGAATTCGAAAATTATGATTTATCATTCTCAAGTCCGTTTCCGAAATAATCTGAAAAGGGGCCTCTTTGGTTTAAGGCTCATTATTTTTTAAGATCAGGTTAGTCTAAAAAATAACAAACCATCGGCGGTTCACTGGACAATCTGGACATGAGCCTGTTTAAAGACTTCTACAACGGGCTAGGCATGTTCGAATATACGAACTAAAATTCGTCAAAGTGGATTTTAATAATTTAATTCATATACCTATTCGAACAATTTTAATTGGAGGAGGGACAAATGAGAGGGATTTATGGGGCAAAAATACGCGATCCGTTCAACGAACGATCGTTTTCGTTTTCTGTAGTAGGGCCCCTGATTTTGTGCGTTACTGCATATAATTGCAAAAAGTGCGTCACGGATAGTCTGTCGTCTGCGCTGCCCCTAAATATAATTATATGAAATTTATAATCCAAGACATGTCACATGCCACGCTGGGATACACATCGCCATCTAGCCCCAAACTAAGCCGAAGCTTGTACTATGGGTACTAGACAACTGATAAACTTACTTAGATACTGATAAATACATAATTATACATTGTAAACACCCAAACCAAAATAAACAGACATGTTCATGCACACAAATGTTTGTACTGTGCGGGGATCGAACCCACAACCCTTGACTCAGAAGGCCCTGCCTTCACGACCAAATGACAGATTTTATCAATTTAATTCTGCTGTACATAACATACCGATAGAAATACGATGCGCAAAGAAAAATTCACAGCAAATACGAAAATGGAATCGAATCAAAACTTTGTTTGAAGTCGCACGAGTAACAGGAAAACGTTGCCGGCAAATAATTTACAAAAGGAAAACACAATACATTGAGCTTTCAGCTGTGTTAAGATACTCGTTCAATTGGACGAATTGAATTAGTTCATTCGTATAGATTACGTATTCGTATGCGTTTGGTTTGGGTGATTTCGGTGTGTTCCTTTGTTCAATCGTTTGTTATTCTGTAATTTATCTTAGATTGTCTTTCTTTTGTTCCTGTTTAGGTGTGGGTGAGTTTGTTGAGAAATAGGTAGATAAGAAATAATCGTTTTGCTGATGATGATTATTGTTGCTCGTGTTTTGGGAAACTACTAATCATAGAACGGCGTGTCATGTGTAAGATACATAGGCTACGACGTTATACTCGTATCTGTCAGCGATTACTACCGAAAAATCTCTACTACTATATTTAAGTACTTTAATAAAAATCAATGCGTTTGATTTATTTATTTTAAATAATTTTGGTAGCCAGCAGAACACAGATTCTGCCAGAAACATAGCTAATTAATCCATAACAAACATTCATGTGAAGAACGTGTTGTTCTGTGTCTAGGTTTTTTTATTACGTGTGTAAATACAAGTGAGAAAATCTCTTTGTATTGGTCTGGGTGTTTTCTTTGTATAATATGTATATATTTACAAAATAAAAATGTATCTAAGTAAGATTATCAGTTGTCTAGTACCCATAGTACAAGCTTCGACTTAGTTTAGGGCTAGATGGCGCAGTGTGGCCCAGGGTGGCATGTCTTGGATTATAAAAAATTAAAATTAGTTAGGTTACTTACAAATATGTACTACTAGCTGCTGCCCGCGGCTCTGCCCGCGTGAATATTCGTATAAAACATAGCCTATGTGTTAATCTGATGTACAAACTATATTCCTGTAAGATTTCATTAAAATCCGTCGAGTAGTTTTTGCGTGAAAGTGGAACAAACATCCATCCATCTATCCAAACAAACTTTCGCGTTTATAATATTAGTAGGATCTAAAACTATCCTAAATATAATTTGTACCTACATATACTTCTGTTTGATTTTTTTGACACAAGTGGTTTAGCTTTCTAAATGCTTATACACTAATATGCTATTTTTGTATAAATTTATCTATCCATTTTTTAACATTTTCTATCTGTTAAGCCACTTCAAATACCACAACGTGCCTTCAGCTCGGGTCTAAGGAGACTCTATTCCGCTAAACACACAGTGAAGTTATTTCAGGCAGCCATTATCGGCCGCTATCGGAGAACTCGTTAGTGACGTCGCCGCTCGAAAAATACAGAATTTTTCCAGTAAACGAAGACCTAGTTTTGTCACTAACCGAGTGTAGATGAGTGTCGAGCTTATTTTATAATGGAGATGGAAATACAGACAGTGGCAGCTTCAAGAGAGTTTTCAAGTCGAATCTAGGAAGTTCTAGTATAGAAGCTGATTATAAAGCTGTAATAGCATTGATTGCCTCGTTAGTGATCGTAGGTGCCACCAGCGAGACTATTCAGAAATCCGTTCTAAATCCCTTTCGGAAATATTTTAATTCAATCTATATGCGATCGTATTGTCAAAGTTTTTGTCAGCTTAAAAGGTTCTGTCGATGAGGTGTCAGTTTTAAATGAACGATCGAGAATGTTTCTGCTCGGATCTCTCGTTTCTAGGGTAAAAAATTGTATCTGGGTTTTTCTGTATAAGATTTACTCAGTAGCAGCTCCAGCATCAGGGAGTTAGCGATGGTGACCCCCGTTCATCAGACAGCACATATTCGTATATTTAGAAGGTTCTTTGAATGTATTTATTTGTAGGTAGGTATTAGGCCCCTCCAGTTGTTCGCCACTTAGGGCAAAAGTCTGGAAGATATACCCATAATCGCCATGCTGGGCAGGCGGGTAGGCGATCGCAGGGAAATAACTAATAAAAATTATTAATATAAATCCTCTATTTAATCGAAAGGCATTAAGTACGGACAACGAACTACCGATATTTCTCTAAACCCCAGGGATATTAAAACTCAAATGTATACTTACCTATTTATTAATGCACGACATAATCTACGGAGAAGCGAATGAGACAGGTAACGGCCGTGGCTTTTTTAAAAATTAAACCAATTTCTTTTTCATCATGAAGCGTGCTTGAGTTTTTCTTTTCCTCAAACCTACTGCCGGCCCACTGGATTTCAAATTTTTCTTTGTATATGCGTTTATTTGTGTTTACATTCTAGCCGGTAAGACTGGGAGCGATTTGCTTAAAATCTTATTGATGTGTGTGTAGAAATATGAAGGAAGTGGAGATGAGAGGGCACATTTCTAGGACGGATGGAACGATCCTGTCAATATCAGGGTTGCTATCTCTAGAACTCGCTACTCGGATAAAAGGCCTAGAAACCCCAGATTTTGATGCTTTAAACCCAATTTAACATGGACATGGACCCCAACCATTGGGGTCCCCATAGAACCTTTACATTAGAGAAATTACAGGGAAACCCAGGCTGATTGCAACCGAAACAGGCAAGACGAACATTAGAGTGGAAACCGGTGCCAGTACTTGCAGTAGGGGCAGACCAAAACTGGAGGAGCCGCGTCAAATCGCGCTGCGCATCCCGACTCCTCCAGAACTACGACGCTGGCGAGACCACCGGGGAGTTTAGCTGATAACAAGCACAGCACACCACCGACTGCCTCCCCGTGGCAGACCGCGATGGTCCGAAGGGATTCTCCTCGAAAAAAAAGACTACCCAAATTGGGTGGTATTTTCCTGTGATTGAGACCTTTTAAGACCTTTTAAAATGTATGTCTATAAGAGTAACAGAATTTATATCTGCTGGTTTCTAGGCATTATTGAGATACCTAGGTACATAGAGAACCTATTGGAAACCTAAATGTCGTGGTGCGTGACGAGCACAAGGCCACAGTGATACCCATGTGGTGGAACGATTATATGTGCCAGCAAGTGAAAACAGTAGATGCGAGTGGCTTTGGATGATTAGGCGGAGTAGCGAAAGAAATAGGAGGCATCATGTCCTAAAGCGGAAGCGGACTCTTTAAAGGTGGTGATGGATAAAAATTATGGATACTTTTAAACTACGAGTGTATCATCATTCATCATGCATCAAGGGTGATTTAAACTTAAGGTCAAGTCTTAGTACATCAAACATTTCGACGGGCTGAAACTATGTATGTATAATCAAAACAGTTCGTATTAATATACTATGCATATTCCTACGCAGTCACCTGTACAAAAATGGACCTTATCACTTGGATATAGGAATCAATTCCTGTACATTGTCTCCCGGCAGGTGACCCGGAGGTTGGTAACCACATTACGCAGTCGTTGGGCCGTGAACGTATCAATTAATGGTGTGACGTCACAGCCTATCCTGGTGTCGCGTCAAATGATTTAACGTATATTCGAATCTGTGTTGTATACCTTTGTATATTTTAATTTAACCGTATATACCACCTCTGGATTCAAATTGGTTTAGTAAGAGGATCTTGGCATGCGAGAACTTGTCAGCCAAATTCTAGCCATCATTATTACTGTACTAAAGTAATACAGCTACATGATTTTTACATGGCATGCAATTTTTGTAAAAAAATATAAGGTGTAAAACGTACCAAAGTGCTGAGCTCACGTTATGTAGGTAAGTGCCCAAGTTACTAACCTTGGAGATAAATCAAATCTATGTAATGAAAGATTGACATAGTGGATGGCATAGAAATTAGGCGTTATCCTAGGCTCGGAAGATTAAAATTTCCCGCAAGATATTTTTTTTATAGTAGCTCGACATAATGGCTTCCTACGCCTGATGGAAAGCCAAAGAGAAGCCCACGTCGCTGTGACAACTGGCAAGTAACCGGCATTTAACCAATATGTACGTTGATTGTTTTCTTTATTGTGTTTTTCTGGATGGTTCCATAGTTTGGCCGTTCCTACTAAGAAAGTAGTCATTAGTTGTCTGTTTGTACAAATTACTTGTACAATAAACTAAAATGGTGCCACAAACAATTTATTCAGTGGACATAAATCCCTTAGGGTCCAGGCGATAATGCGATATCTGTAGGTAAATAGTTTATAGACCACTGCTGCCGACGGTGTGACGTAATAGGATTAATTGACCCACTCGCAACCCGCTCCAGGGTCCACTAAGTGACGTCACGGGTCGCTGCCACCACTCGGTAACGTTCCCACCATTCTTTGCAAGGGATTTATCCTACTTCCTGGTAGATTCTTACATACAACATTATTTTTTGTACAAACTAACGATACGTCAAAACGGTCATTGGTAGACCACGGTTATAGACCTATCGTTATAGACCGTATTGATGTATCGTTAGAGCAAAATTTAAGTTGATTTCTGAAATGTGGTTCATCTCTACCACCTGATAATCTCTCGGACTCCCCCTAAACGAGATATCGCGCTTTTGTTTATTGGATATTCCAATAAAAATCGTTCATTCTACGTCCTAATTTAAGCGCGAGTATAATCTCCTACCTAACCTAGGTATTATTATAATAGATGCCCAGACAAGTGTCGAGGCGCTTGAATCTTCATACAACGATAGGTCGCTGTTGTCGAAACTCGATGCAGTCTCGATAATACCTATACTCAAAAACCCAGGTCGGGCTATAAATTATTGTTATTCTTATTTTCTCTGAAACTTCGAACTGAATATCGTTGCATCCTTGTACTTAATTGACTTGCCCTTAAGTTTGAGTTTGTTTTGAAATTGTCCCATCCATTGTTTTTTCCTTTCTTTCTTGCTTACCTACCGCCCCATAAAGCCGTATCAGTCATTATCCTTCGCCTCGTAAAGTTCGCCTTAAAGTTCTTCTCCAGCCACTCGGACATGCTAATTTAGTTGTAAAGTCAATTAGATCTCGGTCGCAGCCAAGTTTCGACCGAGAAATTGCGTAGAAGGCGCGTCTTATTATCAGATGGAATGTTAAAGCTCTATTAATTATCATAATTTATTCGGAACGGTTGAGCAGGAATTACCTATCGGTATAAATTAAGTATATTTGTTCAATTTTGTTTCTTCATTAGGTACATAATACAAAACAAAGTCGCATCCTGCTGTCTTTATGTAGGTATGCTTAAATCTTTAAACCACGTAATGGATTTATGCGACTTTCTTTAATAGATAGAGTGATTCAAGAGGAAGTTTTATATGTATAATTAAATAAATTAAATAAATAACCCAAGACATGCCACGCTGGGCCACACAGCGCCACCTAGCCCCAAACTAAGCCGAAGCTTGTACTATGGGTCAACTTATTTAGATACATTTTTTTGTAAATAAATACATATTATACATAGAAAACACCCAGACCAAAACAAACAGACATGTTCATGAACACAGATGTTTGTACTGTGCGGGAATCGAACCCACGACCCTTGAATTCATTTATGACAGTAGAGACATTAGAATAGTTTTAAAGGTTACTAATGTGTATTAACGCATGTATTAAAAATTGCACACGCTAGCTGAACCTTACGAGATAGACCGTCAAAAGGTCTACAAGGCGGCGATAGTATAATGTCTATCTCTTGGGCATAACCCACATTAAGCATTGCACCCGTGCGAAGCTGGGGTGAGTCGCCAAAGTACCACGTACTCGTCATGGCATCATCATCATCATCATCACCCAATTGCAGCCCACTGCTGGACATAGGCTTTTCTAGTTGTTGTGTAGGTACCACAAACCGATGACGGGACTACAGCAGCGTCACTGGAACGAGAAGCTACGCATGATATATTATTATGAAGCCGAAACGTGGACATTTACAGTAGGTACGCCTGGCCCTCAGTGGACAAAATCCTCAGTGGACTATGGAAAGGGCTATATGTTCGGCGTTTCTCTGTGGGATCGAACCCGAAATTAGGTGATCCGATAGAGAACCAAATTCGTCGGACATAGGTCACTGGATTAGCAGGCTCAAATGGCAGTGGTCTGGCCATATTAGCCGCTGAACTTACAACCGTTGGAGTCCTGGAGTGGATACCGCTAACCACTAAACGTGTGAAATGAATGTTTTAATTATAGTGGAAAGTTGACATCTTATATTTGATTGACATACTTAGGTTTCTAGCTGGTTAGAAATTACTTACCTACATTTCCGCAAAAGCAAAAAAATTTTTTTGCAGAAAGTATTCTATATTTATGAACTGAATTCTTGTACAGAACAAAGGCCTTTGAAACTGTTGGCAATTTGTACAACTTATGGCAACTCTCATCATTATGAACAGGTGGAGGTCAGAACTTTTTCACGTAAGCACTTTGGAAAAGTCAATTCACAACTCGAATCGTTTACAACAGTTGTTAGTCGAGAGGTAAAATGTGCCAAAAAGCCCAAAATTGCTAAGTAGGTTTGTTGACGAATTTCTATGCTAATACGCGCAACATTAGTATCTATTCTCACTGTGCTAAACAATTGTCTAATGAACTATTCTAGTTATTGTGTCAAGTTCTTACTACTTTATGATTAAATTAAGTACTTCACTTCTCGCTTACTGCCTTCGGAAGAATACATTTTCACCTGTAGGTTGTTTACAGGAGAACGCTTTAAATAGTGATAAGATTAGTAGACTAGTTAGTGATTGTAGGTAATCCTAATCCTAAGGTTTCAAAGAAGGTACCTTTATGCGTAATAGACAATACAATTATACCTACAAACATACATTTAAAACGTCACGCCTTTCTCTCGGAGAGGTAGGCAGGCAGAGACCACGTCCTTGCATACAATACAACAATGTTTGACATTTTTGATGAAGTACACGACACGGACATTACTGTGATAAACATTTCTGACGTTAATAAGACAGTTCTATTTAAACATTTGTTCCAGATTTATGAGTAGTTATGAAATAAATATACGTAGTTTTGGCTGGCGTTCAAAGTTCTTACTTAAAAGGGTCATAACTGCCAAACAAAGGACCTGCGACGATGTCGGAGCCAAATTATGAAACTTTTATACGGCGATAACTTTCGCTACCAACCCGCCGATAGGTAGTTTCAAATTAGTGTTGCCAAGTTTCCTGTATATTCGTGGGACGTCCCGATTTTCATGAGCCTGGTAAATCGGGTTTTAATTTTAGTCCCAACACAATAGTCACAATTTGTTATCAAAACATTGCTTGTAAATAGGTTCCCAGATCAGATTCGATGTGGTAAATATGTACGTACCTATACATACGTACTTATAAATATATCTATACCTAACCTACCGTGAACGTACCTGACACGACTTGTTGATGTTGTATTGTATTTTAATATGACTTTTTTAAATCAAAAGCTATCTGGGAGTAATTTGTGACTAATTTGGGATTAAAACTGAGAGTATTTTGAATGAGGACCTACCTTTACGACTCAGCGTTGCATTGCATTTGTCACGATATGTGTGATCGACAAATCGATCAATCACGAAAATGTATACCTACATATGTTGTGTTTTATTGGTTGGTTAAAAACAAATTAAACATTAAATTAAAATTTCTGTCCCGTACATTTGTATCGACACTTGCAGAATCACAGCACTATTTCGACAACAACGGCGTGAAATATGGAATACGAACTTTCACAACTACGGACGGAACAATAACTTCGCCCTCAGAATAACTCTAAAATTGTAATATATCTCTGAAAGTATTGATACAGTAAATTGAGCGAGTATGCGGAAAAATAAGTTGTATATTTTTTAGTGCGATGGTTAATAAAAGTTTCTGAATGGATATGGCTTTGGGACTCTCTAGAATTGAGTCTGTACTGACACACGATATTGGCTCTAAGTAGTGTTGTGTTTGAGCTTACGTTGAAAATATTGAAGCCTATGTTGATTTTAATTCTATCAAAGGCAAACATTCAGGTTTTGTTTTGCACAGCATATACTGGGCAAAGATGGCTTGGAATGGATCTATTGTGTGTGGTACCACCGTAGGTCTGAATTCACAACACAATTGTACTTAAGTTTTAGACTTTTTCAAAACAAATGAAGTTAATGCACTATGTTGTGTTGTATTGATATTTACATTACTTACCGGTGGATACCGCGCCATACGTCAGCAGTCGGTCGACTTAACACTTATTGTAATACGGATGATGACAAGGTATGAAAATGAAGAAAATAATTAGTCCGTCTCTTAGATAATAAAAAAATATAAGACCCGTATTTTTTTTTTGTCGAAATAACAAGAAAATACTTAGATATAGCGCATTAAAGTTACGGAGTGGGGGCTAACTACGTCACGTTAGAGTATATTTTGTACTCTAACGTGACGTCATGTGACATTTAAAATCAATGTATCTTCGTAAGTTTTTGAACAAGAGGCAAAATAAAAAATACGTATCCAATATTTTTCATTAATCTATCTGATGGACATTAAATTATTTTTTAGTCATCATCCCAATTATAATGGATGATTCAATCATTGAGCTTTCATAACCAGCGATTTTAAACACCCACACATCTTAAACGAAAACATTATTCTTTGTCTGTTCCGTAAATAAGCTACATTACCTTTACAAAACCATTTCGGCAAATTTTATGTCGTACAAAAAAGGAAAAAAATTAACATCGTTTCTGATTTATCTAAACGTGATTTCGTTTCGCTAACGTGCCCGTTGTTTTCGTAATTCGTACTCGGTAATGAGGTCTGCTGTTCGCTTCAATAACGATAATTGGCTGAAATGTTATTGTAATAGGTATCTCTTTGTACCTACTGGTTGCATCGGCAAAGCATGTTTGGGTAGGTAGGTAGGTGTATATATATTTTTTTTATATTAATGGCTACACAAGCTGGAGGTTTCTGGAATAAGGTTCTATGAGCTCATCCATATAGCTAAAAAAACACTACGCTCCTTCTATCTATCTTTCCTGGGACATGTTCATTTCACTTCGACTTTTCTTAGAACAATTTAAAATCATTCGTCCTCTTATTCCTTTCGATACTGCTATGAAATATTCATAGAAAGCAGTTATCCAACCAATCACATAATTCGAAAGTACGGTTTATCTGAAACTGTTCGCAGGAGTGTAATAAAATGCATTGAAACATCGATAAAAACTTTTATTGATAAAAGACGACTGGATGTCGCCTTCGTCTATTAAGCGTACGTTTCTCCCGACGTCTCCACCTTAATGTCTGCTATTATATGATAAAATTTTAATTGTTTAATGGTAACACTGGATTACAAGACACAGATTCTCGAACGAGACGGGGCGGGGGAGGGCGCGCGGGGGAGCGCTCGGGGCGTAGAAAGCGCGCGCCCGCATCACGAATATAATTCTCTATCTAACAATAAGTCAATATTTTGATCGCTAATATCAAAAAATTTACAATGAAAATAGAATTTACTCTAAAAATAATATCACGCGTAGCGGGCGTCGGTCGCGGGTCGACCGCACGACCGGCGCCGGCGCGTAGGCTATCACATTGAAAGATTTATAAAGTACAAAGGTGCGCTCGCTCGCACCTACTCACTCGCCATCCGAGACACGAGTATTCGACAACTATAGGTAATAATTTACAAGAGTTACGCGCGCGGCGCCTACACGAAGAGGTCCTTTATCGAGGTGCAGAGGGTGGCGTCGCAGCCCTCCGCCGCCTCCTCGTCCTCGGGCCTGGCGGAGTACCAGCGCTCGCCGTCGCCGCGCGCCGGCGGCCGCGCCGGCCCCGGAGTGTCGCGGGCCACGGGGCGCGCCTCGCCCGCCTTGGCGCCGTCCTTCGGGACCGCGCCCGCCGCCGAGGGCCCCGCCTCCCCCGCCCCGCTCTTCCTCAGAAACACCTCTATGGCGCTGCCGAGCGCGCTCGCGTCCACCACCGACCCGGACGGCCGGTCCCACACGACGGCCGCCGCGTCCCCCGGCGCCTGCTTCGAGTCCGGCGCGAACGTCACCTTCCCTTTTTTGGCATCGTTCTCCTTTTTCTTTGTGGCTAACGTTTGGTGCCGTCGCGCGAACCACGTGCTGCCGGAGTCCGAGGGTTTGTCGCCCAGCGTGGAGGCGTCGAAGCTGCTGGAGCGCATGTCGGCGAGGCGGCGCGTGCGCTCGGGCTTGCCGCAGCGGTCTATTTCCGTGGCGGAGGATGTGAGGGCTTTGAGCATGTGCTGGAGGTCGGTGTCGGTGCAGACGACGCCGGCCCCGACGCGGGGCGGGATGGGGGGCGGCGGGGGCATCTCGGAGGCGCGGCGGCGGGCGGGGATGGGCGGGAGGGGGGCGCCGACGTAGTCCGAGTGGCGGCGGCCGCGGTTGGTGTACCGCACGGAGCCGCCGACGGGCGAGCGCTCGTCGAGCGGCTGCACCTCGCACACGCGCTCGTTGGACGTGTTCCACAGGCGCATGCGCACCTTGCGGGCCTGCACGATGTCGTCCATTATGTCCAGCTGTAGGTTGTGAGTGCTGCCCAGTGTGTCGGTCGCCGGGGGACCTGGAAATTGGGTTTATGTTAGCTTGCCTTCGAACTCTTGATGTTATAATAAGCTTGCTTGATGAATACATAGGTCTTTCTAACTACTCGCTTACATTTTTTGGATCCAGATCCTGAATCTCGACGTCGGGCGAGGGCCGGAAATGCAGCAATGGACTCACGTCGACCACGCCCAAACAACGCTTGGGGTACTCTAGATATTGTCACAACGGAATGCCTGTAACAAATATTTAGTTAAGTTCTAAATCCTACATGTGTAGATATATCATACATAATCATCAATATCAGCCAGTCACAGTCCACTGTTGGACATAGGCCTTTCCAATTGTTCGATACTTAGCACGGACCTGGGCTTCACGCATCTAGCATTCATCTATGAAATATGGATTACTAGAATATCCAAGTCGTACTGGTTTACACAGTGTGATGGAATCTCAAACTTAAGAGCTACCATATAAAGAACAAATCTGTACCTCCTTCCTCCGGGTTGTGGCGGAGCCTGACTGAGGGTCGCCAGGAAGGCCGCTTCACGCGCCTCCCGCGCAGCGCTCTCGCCTCGCTCTGACAAACGGCGAACCTGACGTACAAAATATTTATTGAGCTTTGGTTTTGGCATGTTTGCCCTATGCTATGCTGCGTTGCCTGCGACTCAGTTTAAGCTTAGCCTTAAGCTTGTCATGTTTGCATGGTTTGCATACGTCTTCAAATAAGTCAAGGATCGTCACCATATCACACACCCAAACACCATACACACCATAATTAAATTTCGTGTTTGAATAATTCGTTCCTCCTCCTCCTCGCGTCGTATTCCTCATTACTGAGAGTCGTGAATCCCCCGATAAGCCGACAGTTTGTGCTTAACGATGTCCCTCCATCGGCACCTATCCTTGGCATCATGGAGTGCATCATGCAGCTTTGTGTTGAGCGTAGCGCGGACCTCTTTGACGTCTTTCCTCGATCTTGCCTGTGACCATGAGCTGCTCCAGATTGTGACCAGTTACTTTTTATAACTGACAAGACAATAAATAAATTCTTATATCCAAGATGCATCACTTACCTGACTGGCAGTGGGCCCAGTGGTGCACGAGGGCGTCGGCAGCGAGTGCTTGCGCGTGTCCCGCCACGGGGACAGGTGGTAGGGGTCGGGTGGGGACTCCTGGTCGACGGAGAGGCCCCGCGCGGGCGCGTACGACCGCGGCGAAGACTCCGCGCCGTCCTCGGAGCCGCTCTCCTCGACCACGATCAGCGGCTCGCCACCGCCAATCATTGCCATCGAACCACGCCGCATCATTGCTGTTCAACAAAATAGAGAAGTTTCCATTGTCAAAATAATAAATTACATTATATTTAGTCTGTATTTTAGATTATAAAATAAATTGGACACGTATTTTTCCTTTTTTCATATACACAAAAAAATAACGAAGATACAAGGCATCAAAATTTAAGAGTGGGAAGAACGGAGTCTTTGACGACACTCCGTGCGACAAAAAGCCACACGGCGTAACGTCACGTGTGACTTTAACATAGCATCTTTGTAATGTTTGGTGTAATTTACAAATGAAATCTTTAATTTTTGGATAATCTAGAAGACGGGACTAATTACATGTTTGAAGGTAACAAGCCTACTTATTAAGAAGAAATTATCTCCTAAAATTAAAATCTTAGGTACCCGTGTATTGGATAATACCCACATCATCATCATCATCAGCCTACCGCAGTCCACTGCTGGACATAGGCCTCTCCAGTTGTTAGTGACTTTGAGCAAACACCTGGAGGCTATACTCATAATCGCCACGCTGGGCTACCGATGTAAACTTATTTTGTTTTTAAGTTATAGCCGTAATATATTAAGAGGACTATAGATACAAGTACAGTTCATTTATCCAAAATGTATCATTAGATTCAGTTCTCTCTAGATTGTATAATATATCAATTAGTGTTAAACATTGATTGGCAGTTAATTATACTGCCCATGAAGAAAGCCAAATAAATCTGTTAGACTAATCGCTTATTCGCTAATTAATTGAACGTTCACTGAGATGCATTGTTATGGTTGTGTTGATGTAATCGGCATTTTCCTTGACTCCGTCGAGTTGGAAAACTTCACAAAAGGCTTCGGCCCGAGTTGCAAAAACGTAATTAATAAAAATCAACAGGCATATTTACCCCATCCCGCCTACAAAGCAACTCGCCCTTTAATTTAAATTTACTCAGTTAACCCACTGGCTTTATTAATATCTAATTGCCGGCATAAAGCTGAATGATATAAAAGGTTTCCTAATTATTAAAAAAGATTAATTTTCAGTTTAACGTTTTCCTTTGAACAGTTGTGCTGTGGTCAATAAATAAACCTGCTTAAAAACAACTCTTTTGTTTGTTTTGTAAACATTTTTAATCTGTTCCCTGAAATCACTTTGATCTATAAAAGTTAATGGTAGGTAAGAGATTTGTTTTATATTTTCCGCCTTTGAGAGGACTGTAAAGTAAGGAATTGGCCTGTGTGCTATGATAATATTGTGTATGTATAATTACTAAATGAATTAACGTAGAGCGGAGTATAAGATTAATTATTGGGTACGGAAAATCGAAGAATTCGGCTATACCTACGTGTTTCTGTTTTATATGACCTCGCTCAATTGGTGTAACCAGTAGTAATTTATATTGATTGGCAGAAATAAACCATATATTTTTGAACTTTTTTGTACATTTTGTTTTGGCCGCGTTCTTCTCCTTTCTTTTTCTGAGAATAACTCTCAACCAAAGAAAATTAGAAACGGTTCTCACCAAAACTCGTTCAACTTTCTTTATACGTACTTAAAGATAGTACCTATAGGTAGTATACTCGTACAAAAGGGTCTTCTGTCAAAAAACTGCTACCTTATAATTTGTCAACATGTATTTCTGAAAACACAGTTTGTTTCTACAGTAGACGGTTGCCTTAACGTTAAAGATCTCAGCAGAATTATGGCTTCCCTTGCATCAAACAACTATTTGAACGGACATTAAAAACACTGACGTGATCGCTGCGCTAACACAAACACTGTTTCATTGATTCTCGTTTTTGTGAAGTTTATCGAATAAAGCTTATTTTACCTCGATTCAATAGGCACAGTGAAATTGGATACTGTTGTAGTCCGCGCCTAGGGCCGGGAAAATAGGTGTCGGCTTGACTTTGGTTGGAATCGAGTTGCGACGAAAATGCGAATAGGCAGGTAGATATTTGACTTCGGGCACGTGCAGGCAATACTTTCATAAATAAATTCCATCTGCCCTCTTTTTGTTCAGAAAGCTCGTAAATACTCATAATTTATTTCGTTTATAGATAGCTAGCTGGTGCCTGCGACTTCGTTCGCGTGCACTTAATGATAGAAATAATTGTCACACAATCACGACCTCCACATTAGATGTTTCACGATCTTCGAATTTCAAAATTAATACTCAATACATACACCTCAGAAATAGAAATAGAAATTTATTTGCAAAAAGTATGGTACAATGAGATCTTAATAAACATAAAAGTCCGCACACTTAACCAATATTGGCATGCAATTTCACATCGTTTACAGAGAAACAAATTTATACGTTTGCGTTCCATGTGAAATAAAGTGGAATGGAGTGTATCGTAAAGTGGAATGAATTTCATTAATTACTCAATAGCCCGACCAAAATTGTATATTATTTCCAATATCTGACTTCTGTAATAAGACTCGTAAATGGTTTTATGCATATGGCAGTGACATCCTCATAAATAAGTATGAGTTAATTATTAAAGTTACTAATAAGTAAAGTGTCCGATTTTGATTTCATTTCTGTATGCAGTTTATTCAATTTGCCAACCTACAAAGAACAACTTAATACGTGTTTTGCCCACGTGGCTTACAGATGTGAGTAAACACTTAAGTTTCTTTATGTAATTATAAATTATAATGTCCTTCATACTTTGAAATAGACGTACCTATGTAGCGTTACCTATGTAGCGTTTTCAATGGTGGTGCAATGCTTAGTGTTAACAGAATACAGTATATTATGTATACAGAATACCTAGATTGTGTGAGACGCCCCCAGTTATCATCTGGAATTCATAGTGCAAGGGAAAGCCTTAGTATAAAACCAGGCAGGCGTGAATTGTACCTATGACTATTGTACCTATATGACTTGTTGACAATATTCAACTTCTATTCTCTAGTAGGCACATCGATCGTAAGCAAACATATAGTAGTTCCTTTAAAACCATTACCTGCACGATATTGAGTAGTGTGAGGTATTTCGGACACCAACAATATTCCCTTGGAATATTCAGAGTGACAAGCTTGTTATCGGCTTTGGAGGGAAGTGTCGCGTCTCAGAAGATCGAATTCAACGGATAATTTGAGCTCGACACAAAGTACTTATATTGATCCTTGGAGATCATATTAATCGACATTTGACACCAAGAGTTACCAATTATGTATTTAGTTATAAGATAAATAAAAGTTTTTTAAAAATCCACTCTTATACACGTCTATGTAGCAGTTTTTGTTTAAGTTTTTTGTATTTAGGTAACCGTTTTATCTAATTACGTGTAACTGTACTGTAACGAGTAGGTAGGTGGAGAAATAAATACATTTTTGATAAGATTTCTATAGAGAAAATACAAGTAATACATACCTTAAATAATTTGGAAAAAAATAGGCTTAACTGTTATTGTTACTGAAGTAATAGTAGTTGACTTTTGACAGACTTTGAATGACTTTATCCTTCTTCATAGAAAACTACATTTCATATACCTAAAGGTTATCTGGAAGAGCTTACTAGCGATGAGACGATCATTTGAGGCCCGTGGGAAATGCTTCGAAGGGATCTTTAGTTATCAGTGAAAATTGATAGAGATACTGAACCCATGGGCTATTAGCCGGCATATAGTGGCATCTTACCGGTTTGCCTCTCTTTAGTTATACCATAAGGACATAAGCTATTCAACTTAAATATAACGCTAAACCGGATAGAAAGTACGCTAGACGTGTACCTACCTACGACGAGTAAGTACGAGTAAGCTGAAGCAATTTTGAATAGACAATCCTTTAAGCCAAGAAAACTACATTTGCAGTGAATATTCAGCTTAACAAGCTGTCATCGGCTTTGCAGACGTCTCGCGTCTCGCGTCTGCCGGGAGCGAGGGAGGATCCAATTGGCTTAGTAATTTGGATCCACACGAGTGACATCACCGCCAGACCTACTAAAGCTTATTACCTATAGGATGTAAATTAATTTAACGAAGAGCATGTTATAATGTTAGAGCCCTCTTCTCAGGTCATGGATGAAACCTGCCACGTTTTGAAGTAAGGTTTTCATCATCTTGTATTTGTTTTATGAAGATGCAAAGCGAATAAAAATTCATTGATTTTTTTACAGTAGCTCGGCATAATGACCTCTACGCCCAAAGGAAAGCGAGAGAGAAGATCACCTGCTCGTTTTCGGGCAGGTAACCAAATAAGTCACCTAGTCGTTGCTACTGCTGTGCTAGCCTATACTTAGTATGCCGTAAAAATGCTAGTTCAACCTACATAAGTATATCAAGTAATGTATATATGGGAGTGACCTACCATCTTTTCGCTCCAAACCAATTTCACCTGGCCGTGGTGCAACCTGCCGAATAACAAACGAGACGCTGACAACCGACTGGTGGCGGTATAACCATCACAATTGAATATGTAGCTAAATGCCACAGGCCGATGACGGGCAGCAGGTTCACCGGAGCGAAAACGCCCTACCATCGTCAACCCTGTTTGCCCTAAGTAGCGAACAACTGGAGAGGCCAGCAGTGCACTGCAATAGGCTGATGACAAAATTTTTTAAAGACTAACAAAAAATTACTTCACGTTGAAAAGTCTGATACTAAGTAAGTATTGAGATATTTGTTACAATATCTGCGCACTGAAAAGATTGTGTGTGTACGTTATCCCGATGACTTAGCAAATCTTCCACTTGTGTACATTCCCTTGAAGTTTAGCAAGAACCATTTTATTTACGAAAGTGATTTATTCGCCGACTAAACACTATTATTGCGCACAACGGCGTAATGATGAGATCTGGGCCTTTGCTAAGGCTACTCTGCTTCGCTATTACAAGGAACCGTGTATTGAAATTTGGAGATCTTTATATGATGATATTAGGAAAATATTGTGGCTTTGTAATACATGTTGAATTAGTCATGGTTTGGGATACTATGTGTAATGTTGTTCCATAATAATAATGTTGTTTGTGTGATTTTTTATACTCAGTAGACATCGGCTTTAATTCCTAAATGAATAATTTAGAAAAAAACATTTACATAGTATAACATATTTTGTTTCGTAAAAAGAAAGCAATTGGTAAACATAACGTAACACATGTGGCCACATGCAGGATACATGTCTCGGGTTAGATTGCTTATAATAGAAATAGAAAAAAACGTTTATTATTATTGGACATCACAACGTACACAATAAACAGACATTACAATAAAACATAAACAAAGATAAACACATATTAGGTACATGATAATTAGACCGGACAAGACCGTTGCGACGTCCAAAACAAAAGGGCCTCACTCAGTGTAATATTGCCACAGAACACGAGCATTTAATTTTGATTTGTCTCTCTAAACACTTGACATTGGCGAAATATTCGCGTTATCTCTACACACAAGATTAGGCCCACATTCAAAAAAATACTCTAATATATAGATACCTACCCGCAGAAAGCAATTAAAACTATAAACACATAAAGTAAATTAACGCAATGAATACCAAACGGCAAACTATAACACGCCTAATTGAATTGTAAATCAAATTATTGTGCGGTTACATAATCGAATGGCGTACAGGGATATGAAATCAACAGGTCTGGAAGGGTGCTGGGCCAAGGCCCCGGCACTGACCTGGTTTCCCGACCTCGCCCCACTCCCCCATCCCTCCCATAGCTGCATCTGCAACTAGTAGGAAATAACAGTCTGCCACGCTTCCGAACAAAAGGGCTCAAAAATGACGGCTTTCTAAAGTAGAAAGCAGTTACAAGCATGAACTGTTTTTACTGCCTTGTAAAGATAATAATTTAATTAAATCAATGTTGACCGAAGCAGTGTTACTTTAATAACTCAAATAACTGAACAGCGAAACAATAACTTTTATATTTCGTTGTATCATTCGAATATTTATATCTTCGAATGATACAACTAATATAATATCGATCGAACTTCACTTCAAGAAGTTCGTTTGATCATCAATTATATTATGTCTGTCTTTTATATAATACCAACATATTCAATAATAATAACCTATTTCACATGAGAAATAGTAAAGATTTCCATGAAATTTCTTCGACTGCCTCGTTATCTTTCTGTATTAAAAATTCCCATTAGGCCAAAAAGTAAATAACTTTTGACTTTACGTTAATAAAACGTACCCTTTATAATTAAGCTTACAGTATGTACTTACAATAAAATGAAAGCTATATCTATTAGAGTATGTTTTTATATTCATCTACAGACTGTGTTTTGGAATTTAAAATCCTAAGATGAATTGTTGTCTAAAATCAGCTTCATCAAGGTTTATCTACCAAATATATACGTCAACAGTATTTACAGTAGAGACAGCTAATTAGACTAAAATAAGAAATAATATCCTCATATAATAATAAAAAAATATTAACACACATTCCACCGAAATTCACTCAGCATTTAATCTTAATCAAAGCTTTGTAAGATCAAACACCGAGAGGAATATTTGGAGCGATGAGCGCGTTTAAATTAATTTTGCGTAATGAATTTGGAGGCAAGTGAGTAATTAGATGAACGCCACTAAGGACATTCGTCTATTCGCCCTCCCCGGAATGGGGCTCGTTGAGGACGCTCTTAGAGAATCGTAAACTGGAGAGTTACGTACACAAGAACCACCTATACAATACATACGCTATTACTGTGACGAACTTTAGATTGGTATTAGGTATTACAAAATAGGGTTGCTATCCGTTCGCGTTTCCCCGGATTTGTCCTAGTTTGAAGGGCGTCCCAGGTCCGTCCGGCCGGGAAAAGTGTCCGAGTAAAATCCGGACACTTTTGAAATTGAAACTCAAATTCTTATAGATAAGCGACAAATCCACAATCAAGAAAGCACGGCAAAATGATAAAATTAAATAAAAAAAATTTGAAGTGTCCGGGGAAAAAACCATATTTCGCCCAAATGTCCGTAATTTTTGCCATGTTATCCGGTGATGGCAACCCTTCATATATAGTAGTAAATAACATATCCATATTGTCTTTGTGGTTACCGGATTTAGAATAGGACCACTCCACCTCATCCCGTGGGTGTCGTTGAAGTCTAAGGGATTATCAGGAAACGGGCAGCAGCGTTTACCTGGGTACAAATAAAATCTACTCCGCCCACCAACCCGCGTGCCAAGCGTGGCGAGTAAGGCCTAGCTCCTGCCTGCCTCCCCAAATGGCCATTGTCATTGGGAGAGGCAGCAGGAGACGTTTATAAACTGATGATGTCATCATTGGATATATCATGTATTTTAATAATAAATAAAAAAAAAACGGTAATCATTATGACATTCCTGAAACTAAAAACCTCCTTTAGGGACCTTCTCTAGTGGAATATTTTACTTTCTTGTCATGAAATCCAGTTGTACCTACCTATAGAAATTCATGGGTCTCATGAATGTGTATGTGTGTGAATTTATAGCAGCCAACAGGTGTGATTGAAATTGTATGTGACGAGATTCAGTAATCTTTTAATTGCGCAGCAAATGCGTTTAATGTGTAAAACGTTCTTGTTATAATTATGTAGGATACCAATATAAAAATTACTGAATGAAAAAATAATGCCTTGTCATTACAATAACTATGAATCGTATATTTAAATAATACAAACTTAAATTAAAGCAGGCTGATATAAAAGGTGCTAAAGAATAATGTTTACTTTAGAGTTAAATTAACTAGGTATCTACTTAAGAGTATAATTTTCGGAATGTTATTTATAGCATCATTTATTCGGCTTAGCTTTAGCTTGTAGGCATCAGGTAGGTGCTACACACCTTTAGATTAGAAAAATACGAATTAGTTGTCTAGATTTATAACTTGGATATTTACCTACTTTTAATAATGGCTTAGGTAGTTACGTAAATAAACTTGACAAGTACAATAACATTTAGGAATTTTGGCAATAAAAAATGTCCGTTTTAGAAACTAATTATTCCTCCACGTTATTATCGTCCTGTATAGTTAAAAGTGGCCTGACTGGCCCGATGGCTCATTTGGTAGTGACCTTTGCTTTCTGAGCCAAGGCTTGTGGGTTCGATCCCCGTACAGTACAAACATTTTTTTTATAGTAGCTCGACATAATGGCTTCCCTACGCCTGAAGGATAGCGAAAGAGAAGCCCAAGTCGCTGTGACAATGGGCAAGTAACTGGTCAGTTACCCGTCTGCATTTGTGTGCATGAACATTGCTGTTTGTAGGTATTGGTCTGGTTGTGTTTCTATGTATATTGTGTATTTTTATTTACATAAAGAAAGTATTTAAGTACTGATAAACTATCACTTCTCTAGTACTCGGTTTAGTTTGGGACTAGATGGTGACGTGCCCAGCGTGAAATGTCATTCTTTCAATGTCAATTTAGCCAAACCTAAAATTTCCACCTCTTTCTTATCACGGCACAATGTTAAAAGCTTTTTATGTTTTATTCGTGGTGCCTGTTCATTTAGTTATTGGACTTATGCGATGACATTTACTGTGCACGTCCCTTACTCACCATCGAACGTGGACGCGAGACGTGACGTACTCAAGACGAATTTTATTGTTATGAACCTTAGTTTCAGTAGGTAGGTACAGAGCAAAACTTTATTGGCAGCTATACCCTACTTTACCTATACTTCGTTTGTTTTAATTAGTAGGTACATTTTTGACAAGTAGCGACCACGTACCTACTTATAATACGCCCACTTTAAAAATTACCTATTGTAGTAAGGTAGCTTGAACACTGACATGCACTTTTTTATTTTGTCATGTCGAGCCCTGTCAAACTACTTTAACGTCCCGCTTCGTGCGTGCAACCTCTTTTAAGGTCATTTATAGGGCAAACTTTTCACAACAATGATTAAATTATGGATTAAACTCACTGGTTTATTCAATCGATAATAAATAACGTGTATAATAAAATACTTTCGCTCTTTTTAATGCTAAAAAATAGTGAATTGATTGCTCACTCACAAACCTTTAAGTAGTACTTAACTCTAATTAAGATTGATTAAGGAGCGATACTACAAATTAACGTATCTATTATAAAACGGCGTACCCGTAAGCGCTATCTGGCACCCTTCACACGGTAATTGAAATCAGGAAATTGATTCAGGTAGGCATATTTAAGGCGTTAATATTCCATGTTTAAGTAAATATTGATGGGAATTCGTACACTTAATAAGCACGAATTTCGTGTGAGCTAAAGCGTGGCGGCTACGCTCCTTAATAAATTATGGGGTACGTATTAAAAGCCTTTTATGTAAGGGCTTAAACGAAATTTCTGTTGCGCAATAAAGCGCTAAACTCGACTCAAAAGGCCATACTTGAAACTTGTTAAGAGATCATAGATTGTTTTTGGTGTGTAACCTTTGAGATTGGGTTTAGGAGTCGAGTACCCATTATTGATTATGTTTTGTTTGGTTAATTTTAAGAGTAAAGGAGTGGAGTTCGTCCATAGACTTTCATGGGACAGTTTATTAGTGTCAATTTGTTGTTTAACGTTTGTTCGTGTCTGAAAGCAATAGTTAGTTGACATAAATATAGGAACCGAAATCTGTTCAGTCTTATTCTATCCTGAATAAAGATAATTTTGAATTAACATAATTTGTGACCACGGTGGTTGCAACTCAGTCGAAACGACAAGCTGCAATATTAAAGTTCTTCTTTAATATTTACAATATAACAATTAAAAAAAGTTAGAACATTTGTGTGCATGAACATGTCTGTTTGTATTGGTCTGGGTGTTTGCTATGCACGTACTCGTATATTATGTACGTATTTATATATTATAATAAATAAATATAAATATCAGACAACATCACATACATTGCTCCAATCCCAAAGTAAGTAGCTTAAGCACTTGTGTTATGGGTATCAGAACAACGAAGGTATAAATAAATACTTAAATACAAATATAAACACCCAGACACGGAACAAACACAAGTGTTCATCACACAAATGTTTGTCCCGGGTGGGAATCGAACTCACGACCCTTGGTTGAGAAGGCAGGGGTCACTACCAATTGAGACACCGAGCCAGTCATTATGTACGTATTTACAAAATAAAGTAGGTATGTAAGTAAATTTATCAATAGTCTAGTATCCATAATACAAGCATCGGCTTAGTTTGGGACTAGATGACTGTGTGGTCCAGCAAGGAATGTCTTGGATCACTTATTTGTTTATTTTTCTTTTGATTGTTTGGTCAATTTGATAAAGGTTGAGTTAGAGTACGTTCACGATTAAGACAGCAACTAATTGCAAAGTGCCGGCGTCAAGTAAGGCGTCTTTACTTAGCCGCCTGCGTCACGGCCCCTCGATGCTCCAATTTATTTTATTGCTCTTTTACTGACTTCTTCATTTTGATTAAAACGGTTTGGCTTAGCCGGAAATCCCTGCGGTAACATCATCATTGGATAAAGCGAGATTTCTTGAGGAAGACTGAGACATGATAAGTCTTATCTAAATTTGAGTAGCTTAATGGCTAAAGAAACCGTTCTAAGCTAAATCAGATTCCATAGAATTCCTACTAATATAAACTTATTAACTTAATATTTATCAAAACAAGGTCGTCTTAAACTCAAATCTTAGACAATATTATATGATTTTATGTAAAAGGACAAATGCGATCAGGTGGTTATCGTTATGACAGTGCCAATGGATATGTCACCGGAAAATAGCAAGAATCGTAAGTTGATCAATTTCCTAGGTAGTTGATTAACTTTCGGAATATAACAAACGGTAGTTGAAATGTATTATTTTACGCAATGGATTTCAGTTAGTTGAACAATTTACGGTAGCCTGACAGTCATTTAATAATTTACGATTTTGACACAAGTAAAATCGTCCTCAAATGGGCCAATCGTTGCTCAATGTACTATTTAACAGTGCACTATTACCCGTAACTTAATACACTGTTCCCTGATTGGTTGCCGGGATAACGCCACGTGAGCCATTGAACCAATCATCGTTCACCTTACCTTCGTCGGATGATTTTACGGCAAGACCCCGTAAAATGATCAATTTACTAAAATACATACGTTAAATAATACATTTCAACTGCCGTTTATTATTTTCCGGAAGTTAATCAACTACCTAGGAAATTGATCAACTTACGATTCTTGCTATTTTCCGGTGACAGATATAAGGTATTATCAAGCAGTTCATACATTAAAATTCCGAATCTGTCTACTAAATGCAATTTCTGCAACCAGTGAAACAAAAAACTTTCAATACATACTTTGACAAGTAAAATTGTGAAGAGAAAACTAAATTGTGAGTGAATAGGCTTTATCTAAGTAAGCATGTTCCATCCTAGACCACATCATCACTTAACATCAGGTGTGATTGTGGTAAAATGCTTTTTTACAACTAAATAAAAAAATAAGATTATTCATCTTGGGAGATTGTCGAAAGATTGTGAACCGTAAACACTGCTTCGTGTGATCGAAGTGAAATTCTCAAAATAAATCTGTCGCGCGTTAAATTATAATTATTAACAGTTCGACTTTGATCGATTACAATCTACCTAAAAATAATACGTTAAATTGTAAGCAGTTGTTACAGTGTTCTAACGGTATTTACAAGTTTACTGTGACAAACAAACTCTGCAATTTGTGTTTTTTATTAATTAAAAAAGTGCAATATAAAAGCTACAACATAAACAGCGTATGTACGGTGTGTCCATAATTATCACTCAGAGCAATTATCGCTGTGCTGCCGTGTCGCTGCGGTTTACGCTCTGTTACGGACCAGCCTTTGTAAATGTCGCTCGCTACCTAAATGTTTGTTTCAGTTACGTTTTACGTTTGTACAGTTTTTTTGATTCTGTGCAACAGCGGCTGTTGTCTTACCAAACAAAATTTACCACGCTGGAATTTAACTGTTTATGTACATACAGAGGGTGGATTGCAATCTACAGCGCTATACTATATAGATACAAATACTCATCATCGCCTTAAAATTACAGAAATGAAGTAATTTCAATATTTTTTGTTTCATAATAGTTTCATATGCATCTCCTTGCTCATCAAATGTCGTAAACGCCTAATTTACCAGCTATTACCAAATCAGTTGTACCTACAATAATTAAGAGACTGACGGTTTGCTAGAACAACTGATTCGGCAATACGTCTGCAACGTACATACCTAAGTGTAGCCGCGACTGTTACTTAACTGGGAGAATGAGCACGTCCCAACGTTCAGCATTCAGCAAGATTTCCATTTTAGCTTATTCAGCACTGTCAAAGTTGAATGACGTCAAAGAAACTCGATGTCTTTTAAGAACAGACATCGTAGCGTTTGCGAAACCGCCGGAGGGTCGGCCCCAAAACAAGCCGCTACAGAAA
The DNA here is from genome assembly GCA_031163375.1 of Conogethes punctiferalis. Lineage (NCBI taxonomy): Eukaryota > Metazoa > Arthropoda > Insecta > Lepidoptera > Crambidae > Conogethes > Conogethes punctiferalis. The sequence goes on along the minus strand of CM062083.1, from coordinate 14,254,896 downwards.
TTATTAGGAAATTCCATCGAATCCATAGGAAAACTTCGTACGCTTACTTGGCAGAAAGTAAATGGTTGGATCCCTTTTAGTTGAGTTCCATCGGATCGCTGGCTACGAAAGCTATATTGGACGCCCTCACCCGTGCAGTTATGGATCATGAAAGCCCATTGGAAATAGATTACCAACTCTGACATGGAAGTTTACTCAACATAGGAACCGGTGAAATCGTAAATTTCAAATGGAGCATAAAAGTGGCATTGTATTACGAGGTATACCTACTTATTGCTTATTACAAAGATAATATAATTGATATAAAATATGGCACATACAGTCGTGAAATAAGACACAGTAAAAAATAAAAATGTAGACGACTCTCTTATATATTTCCCTGAGTTTTCATTTAAATGGTTAATTTTTTATTTGAAAAACCAAAGGGGTTATAGGTAGGTCATAGACAATGAAACATGCTTATAGTAGTTACATAGTTATATTAAAGGTTATTGGAATCTATTAGATCAATTTTGATTATATTTAGTTCATTTGCTCATACGGCGACGAAAGTTTAGCAACTTAAAACGACAACAAACGAGAAAAACGTGTCTAAATATCAATCAGGGTGATTATTTGGGAAAATCCGCACACTCTTAATGAGTAAAGTCCGCTCGAGCGAACACGAACCCTAGACATAAAATAACAAAACTTATAAAGGGAGCGAATACCATTCTTCAATATATTATTCAACTGCTACATAATGAAAAATAAGTGTTTGCTTATTATTTAAAGAGAATTTTGCGAGAAAAATGGTTCCACCAAGACGAACATTGTTCATTGAAAATATCTCACAAAAGGGAGGCTGATTAGTCGTAAAAACGTTCGTAATAAGATCGTTTCATTTCAAAAAAATATTATTGCTTCAGTAACAATGTGACTTAGGGCGCGAAGTTAGACAAATAAAGGTAATAAAGACAAGGCGACTTGTAATAATGACGGGGAAAATGGTGTCGGGGACGTTAAATATCACTTTGTAGGAGAAAGCTGGCGCGAGTAGGGCTGACAGCTGTCAGATGTGCGGGTTATGCGGATTTGTTCGTCCCGGGCATGTCTGCCCCGAAACGGTAGATTTTGTTTATTTAGGCACATGTTTTGTAGTTCTTTCTGCTACTTCCGCGATAAGAGGAAGAATAATGTTGGACTAGTTCGCAAGCTTGTTTATGTTTCTAATTTGTTTTTCATAAAAGTTTTGTTTTGTATACCTAGAAGACACCACAAACTTTTGACGATTCTAATATGATACTATGACTGAATTCCCTTGTAACTGTTAGGCCGAAAAATCGCTATTTTAAAAAAAAACATACTGTAGAGTCACGACTCTTTGAAAAAAAAAAAACTGTGTTTAAGCCACTTCCAAATTTTTGTCTTAATATTCGATTAGACCCTATTTAGGTGAAGCGTTTTCACTCGTTGTGAAAAAGTGCAATCGCAAAATACTGGAGGTTCACATTTTCCGGCCACAAGTCATCAGCCAATTGCAGTCCACTGCTGGACATAGGCCTCTCCAGTTGTTCGCCACTTAGGGCGAACATCTGGAGGATATACCCATAATCGCCACGCTGGGTAGGCGGGTTGGCGATCGCAGGGCAGCTGCTGCCCGTCATCGGTCTGTGGTATTACGCTGGCCTACGCTTGGCTACGCCTCCAATTGTGATGGTTATACCGCCACCCGTCGGTTGCCAGCGCCTCGCTTGTTATTCGGCTGAATGCACCACGGGCAGGTTAGGTTGACTTCTAACGAAAAGATGATAGGATTCTATCCCTTACATCGCCAAGGCTAAGCCTTTATCGCCCTTTTTAGGGTAGGCTCGAGCCCCTCTCCAGAGAGGGCATCACCAGAGACATAATATGAGCTGTTGACTATGCCATATGTAATTTTAATTGTACCCATTTGTCAGCCCTATCGGCGAAGGCCCCGTCTTTAATTAGACCATTAAATGTGCCACGTAAAAGGCATGCAGTCCGTACTTATCTTTACGGCGAACAGAGAATACCTTTTAGAATCAGATGATATTCAGCCACATACTCATATATTGTCACATTTGGCATTGAAACGCGCCGATAGCGAAACTTGAGAGGAGGGTAACGAATTCTCAGAGGTAATGTGAATAATTGCCGTATTCAGGTATGTAGGTACTATTGTATTATGTACGTACATATTGTGTGTTGGTATATGAGTAAATTCTCGCTACTAAAGAGAAATGCTCATAAAAGTCGTTATAGGTATAATCTTACACTCAGTATGTACTGGTACATGAGAATTTATTTTATTTTTATTTACCCTTATATAGCAATGAGACAATACTATGTAAGAGTAAGTTGTAATTTCCTATTTCCATAGGCATGGTATGGCTAAGACATTGTTTAAAAAGATGTTTCTTTAAAACGCTACGCGCGATGCGACGCGTAACCTTAAACGAGGCCTAAGTAATGTAGTTTTTTTTTTAATTCAACCCAGTACTGCTATATACAAAAGTGTATAAAACTTATGGTACAATGAATGAGTTACACAAAATAGTGAAATATTTTCTACGAGTATTTGCTATCATGCCCGTAGCGGACCGCGATTGTGCAGTATTTGCTACGTGACTACGGCTGATATGCTACGATGTACTACGAAATAAAGCAAACTAGGTGACATTATTTAGCGTCTAGATAAAAAACATTATGAGGTAAAACAGGGACATCAATGTAGCAAACATTGGGAGAGGCCTATGTCCAGCAGTGGACTGATAAAGGTTGAAGATGAGATGATGATGATAGCTCACCTCACCCCTTCTTTTGACAATACACTGCCCAAAGGTTGTTTGGAAGTATACGCTTACAGCGATAAGACTATACAACAGTTGTCTAATACACTATCCTTTCGGTATTTTTATCTTTGTTTTGTAATAATGTATCTTAGATATTCTCACGATCAGTAAACATTCCTCATTGGTCGTAGGGTTTTGTTGAGATCGAAACATAATATTTACCCATAATATCAAAGACCAGACCGATGGTGTAGGTTCGGCTGGCTTTGTTTGTAGAATATTCACGGCTAGAAATTATAGTACATATTTCATAATAGATTAGATAGCTGTTGGTACTTTCAACCAACAGAAGCCCACAACAAATTAGCGGGGTTTATTTTTACAAAGACTCCACTGCTACTTTTGATTCACAAGGCGCGTTTCTCGCAAAAAGTTCAATAAAAAATCCTTTTCCTTTTTTCGTAGCAAACTTATTAAGGGAGGAAACTTCAGGGAGCTTTAGGGGTTTTAATCCTGAACCGTGGGGTATAAAATTAGAGCAGCAAAGATGATTCCGAGTCGAGCGGAGGGCAGTTTGCGCAGTGAGCGTGACGCCTTTGTCTTATATAATAAATCTTTTATTAGCTTCTGTCACCGGCCTTTATTCAGAGCATATCAGTAAGATAGCACGTACTGTACGATTATGGCTAAGCTAAAACCTTTTAATATCGGAACAAACTCTTATATATGTAACTGCGACTATTTATTTTTGGAAAAACTTGAATTTCGACTTTAGTTACCTACTCATTTATAGGACTAATATAATAGATTTGAAATTAATCCCTCAGATAATCAAAAGTAATGTTAAAGAACAGTGGGAAGCTTGATAGAGTCGAATCAAAATGCGAGTGTTCTAAAGTTGATACCATGTTTCACACGGCTATTTCTAAAAAATGCTGTTTCATGTCAAATGTCATAAAATTGTCTCATGAAAAATGCCACTTTGCACTACCGGAACTTTCCCCGTTTCAAATATACTCGCGCTTGACCAGTTTTTTTTATCAAAGCAATAGCTGACTGAACTTTTGTAGAATTCCTAGCGCAGAAGTCCTTTGACACCGCGCTCTGTAGAAACATTTTAGTTTCGCGAAATAAAAAAGATTGACTCTGTTTTTCCTGGTTTACTGAGTTTCCTACGTTTTGAAATAAACATGCTAACTGTGACATATCATAATTTAGTTTGATTAAAATAATTTAAAAACCTGCACAATTATGGCTCGATGACTTATCTGGTAGTAACCTCAGCTTTCTGAGCCAAAGGTGGGTTCGATTCCCGCACAGTACAAACATCTGTGTGTATGAACATGCCTGCTTGTATTGGGCGTAGTGTTAACCATGTATAATATGTACTTATTTACAAAATAAAGTATATTTATAAGTAAGTTTATCAATTGTCTAGTACCTACCCATAGTACAAGTTTCGGCTTAGTGTGGGGCTAAATGGCGCTGTGTGGCCCAGCGTGGCATGTCTTGGGTTACTTTACTTCCTATTCCTATTCTAATTAATACTCTCTCGACCGGTTTCGGACACAATGACCGATCTCCAAGGGGACCAAGCCAAGTACGCAGCAGATGTTAAAGTTAAAGGGTGCGCAAACACTAGTGTACTCTGGTCCATCACTTTCATAATCCGATTGGACAGTTATCCCAATCTGTAAGTATGTTTGATCGCGCATCACGCGACAACTACTGCATGGAATTGAATGCGGTTTTCTCAAATGCATTGGTAGATGTCTAAATTAAAATTTAGGCATGTTTAATGGAAGTTCGCTATTTTTGAAACCCGATATCCTCGCGTGCGACGCCGCTGGCACAGCTAGTCGTCACATATTTTACGACACAACAGACCTTTAACTAAATTGTTTATAAGCTCCATTTGCTTTATAGCTTCTAACTTTACCTTATATCTATGCCGGCATATATAAAATACATCACGTAACTTAACATTATAATCTTACGTAGCACATAAGCCCTTTGATATGGTGATAATTTCTGATAAGCCGAGTTACTGAAAGCTTGTGAATAAAGCATTAGAGCATTTTGTAGGGGTTTGCTTAAATAATGTTGTCTGGGCGTTGCTTGTTAACGAACATTTACATTTATAGTAGGGAATAGGGCTCGTTTGGGGTATCAAGGCGGGTATTTCGTGTACTTAGGTATTTTCATCATCGTTGGTTCACTTTGGTTCATTTTGTTTTTTTTTTATGATAGCGGGGGCAAACGGGCCTGAAAGTCACCTGATGGTAAGTGATCACTTCAGCCAATAGACACTGCAACACCAGGGGAGTCACAGGTGCGTTGCCGGTCCTTGAAAAATCTATAGCCTCGCTTTTTGAAGGTCCCTAAGTCATATCCACGGGGAAAAAAGACCAAAGACCAGTTAGTTGCACGAGCCAGAAAATTGCGCGCAAAACGCACCATGGAAGACCTCCAACTAACAAAATGATAAGGTTGAAATCTAGAAGTGGTAGGTCTAGGGATGTAAGGGAGCGGCCTATCATCTTTTCGCTCCAAGCCAACCTCACCTGCCCGTGGTGCATCCTGCCGAATAACAAGCGTGGCGCTGGCAACCGACTGGTGGCGGTATAACCATCACAATTGAAGGCGTAGCTAAATACTAAAGACCGGTGACGGGCAGCAGCGTCACCGGAGCAAGAAGCTACGCCCTGCGATCGCCAACCCGCCTGCCCAGCGTGGCGATTATGGGTATATCCTCCAGATGTTTGCTCTAAGTGGCGACCAACTGGAGAGGCCTATGTCCAGCAGTGGACTGTAATAGGCTGATGATGATGACTAGAAGTGGTGCGAGATGTACGAGTACGATGATGAAAAATAGCAGCCGGTACCAGATCAAACAATTGTTCCGAACACTCGCCGTGATATAAATAAAACGTGATTTAAAAAAAAAGAAGAGGGTATATTATGATATTAGGTATTTTGTTTCACTAGAAATAAATAATGACACCATATTATGCGGAATTGTATTCCTAATAACACTCATTATTTATTTACTGTAGAGTGTATTTTCAGATCATAACAGCACAGAAATGAGTGTATTTATTGTCAAAAGATAGGTGGTGTACAGATGGACTCAGAAATATATGTCTTTAATAGGCTAGTTTTTTTTATTGACTTTCGATATGGATGCATCACCCAATTAGTGACGTCATGTGCTGTTCTGTACGCTCAGTGATAGAACTACGGATTAAGTTTCAATCATTCTTTCTGGTTACTATCAAAGAAAATAATATTTCTGGTAACTATAAAACAACCTTTATCTCAACCTCGGTGGCTCAATTGGTAGTGACCCCTGCCTTCTGAACCAAGAGTCGTGGGTTCGATTCCCACCCGGGACAAACATTCGTGTGATGAACACTTGTGTTTGTTCCGTGTCTGGGTGTTAATATTTGTATTTAAGTATTTATTTGTGGTACCTTCGTTGTTCTGATACCCATAACACAAGTGCTCAAGCTACTTACTTTGGGATCGGAGCAATGTATGTGATGTTGTCCAAAAAAAAAAATTATTTAAAAAAAAAAAAAAACCTTTAAAATGACCCACCCTATTTGGAGTAGTTCAATATCCAACTCTTGATTATCTCAAAGAAAGCCCCGGCGAGATCAAACACGTAACTAATCCAGCTCAGCTGAAACCCATCTACCTTTGTTCACAACCCATTTACCTCGAGGACGGTGGTAGGACCTTCCACGGGAATGTAAATTACGGGGATTATGGTACGGCCCGTAATGCCGCCGCGTGAATATATTATGAGATAAAGGTCCATTTAGTACGGATATATCTGCGGTGGTCACATTGCGTCAGAGGAGACCGACGACTAATATTAGGTGGCTGGTACACTCGGCGACAATAGCCTTCTCCTTTTACATTATGTATTCTGAAGACGTTTTAGTTTGCGCTTTATGCTTAGCGAAACGGCACCTTACTCGATAATGGTTGTTTTGCCGCAGATATTGAACCTCGAGAGTCATCATCATCCTAGCCTTATTCCCGATTGTCTCAGGGTCGGCTTCCCAAACTGAGAGATTTGGCGAGGGCTAAGCTTTTAGATAATATTGAACCTCGAGAGTAAAATAATAAAATAATTTTTAATCCAGTAGGTATGGGTTTACACTTGACTGCAATTCCTTCGCCTGATGGTAAGCGATATCGCAGTCTACGATGGAGCGCGCACACAGTAAAAGCCGGTGAACTGAGGCCTTGAATATAGGAATATTATAAACCTCGAGGATTAAGGAGCCTGGCAAAAAGCTCTATGGTTTGGCCGTTTGTACGATGAAGTAGTAGGAGTCTTTGATACTTGCATCATATAACGGTGCCTATTCGCCGTATCACTGCTCGTCCGATGATAAAAAGGGGCGGGAGGAATCATGTTAAATAATTTCCTCACACCCTCCCCAAAATGTAACCGTTAGGATATTCGGTATTCGGAAAAGCTACTTTCCGATCCGACGGTGTGACTTGGCAGTTACGCATCGCAAAGTAAGATCTATTGAAAAATTAATTTACTAGATACCTATTCTTTATTACACATCAAACAGCTGACCTTAAACCAGGCACAAAGATGTACCTTACTTAGGTACGCATCCTACTAATATTATAAACGCGAAAGTTTGTTTGGATAGATGGATGGATGTTTGTTCCACTTTCACGTAAAAACTACTGAACGGATTTCAATGAAACTTTACAGGAATATAGTTTTTACTTCAGATTAACACATAGGCTATGTTTTATACGAATATCACGCGGGCAGAGCCGCGGGCAGCAGCTAGTATTTTTATAAGCAAATGTTCTCATGGTTGTCCTATTATCTAAAGTAAGGTACTAAGTATTTTTTTGTAAGTACTTCTGAGCGAGTATACGGTCTCGTGGGGTGCTATTTAGCCAGTGAGCACGTTAGGTCATGGACGAGATGCTAACAACGGCGGTGCAGCTGATCGATACCCATTGAGCTCTCCACCATCCCGTGGGAACACTATTCATCTATTGTAAACAAGATTCTGGAGTTGGACAAACAAGTCTATTTAAGGTTCGGTCATGGTTTAACAATAATACTCAGCTGACTGATTTTCGGCCAAATCGGCGGATATCCAATCAATCAATTAACAGCCTTGGTCCGTCCACTGCTGAACGTAGGCCTCCTTTAATTCACGCCACATTTCTAGGCTTTTTTTATGGAATAGGGGGGCAGACGTGTCAGGAGTTACAACTGTGCTGCCGGCTTTTAAGAAAGTGGTGGCTCTTTTCGTGAAGATTTGGGGGTCGTATCAGTTTAGTTGCGGGGCAGAAAATTGCGACAGAAGCGCACTGTAGTGGACTGCCAAGTATCGAGGTGGTATGGATGGAAAGTTTGACTAGCTGTCTTTATGTCACGATATCCTAGGACGAGCTAACTATGCAGGCGATATTAAAGTGCACAAGTATGTGATCAAACACGAGTCCCCTACGTAGCTTGGAACGCTGCTGTTGCGACGCACGCTCTGTTGCGAATTATTTTCCACTGCCTCATAGGCTCGAAAGCTTATGGGACTCGAATGGTGTAATCGCGAACAACTGGAGAGGCCTATGTCCAGCAGTGGATTGCGTTAAGCTGTTGAATAATGTTAGTTGTTCTCTAAGTAAGGAATGGCTCCCTCACAGCACCTAACTAAGTATAGCACAATACCGTTGAGGGAGCAGAGGGTTGGTAACTTGTTACCCATTTTATTGTCGAGTTTGATACGATTTCAATAGAATTGAAAGAAAATGCCAATGCTATGTAAGATACCCCAATAGTCCATTAAATAATTTATTCATTAGGAAATGGAACTTCTTTTCAACAAACGAATGCACATAATGGCCGATTATTTCATTAGTGCCTTCATTTGTTTGCTTCAAATGGTTCTATGAACGAGAATCACTTTAATTAAACCGTATCAAAAGTTAGCTGGATAGTTGCACCGTAAACGAACTGTTTGAATAATAAATTTAATGAGATACAACGGTGGTCGGATTGTAGTGTAGTTCACAAGTTATCCGCTTATTGCGATAACAATATAAGTTTATGCAACCACCAGCTTTAGCTTACATGAATGTTACTTTTACTGTAGTAGTCATCTAATAAAGCACTTATATATCTAGGTCTATTACTCTCCTTGTTGGCAGTTGGAATGCGTGGTAAATATGTAGTTATATTGAATTTTTTGCTTTTAAACTTGGTTTCGTCTATTTAGATTTTTGGCCCTTCTTTTTTGTGTAAATAAAAATGACCAAATCAACTTTCTGTCTTGTTAATTTCTACCTTACGGCTATCTGGAAAAGGTCGCTCATAGAGATAAGACCGACGAACGACCGAAGTAATAATTAATTACATACTTTTTGGTACTAAGTAATTTTTTACCTGTTTACCAATTTAAAAAGATTAAATTTTATAGAAATGGGATATACCATGTTGAGAACTATATCAGCCACCGGTGACCGACAAAAGCTAAATTTTCTATTGTGTCTATTTTCTAGGCACTCAAAGTATTAAATTATAAAAAAATCTGTCAATTCATCACATTATTCATTCATAAATATTGTCTCGATAAATAAAACACCTGGAAAAATAAATTGCACTAATCACCGCAGCTTTATTTACTCGTGTTTTCACTTTCAATAGCCTCATTTACATTTGTTGAATGCTCGTTCCCATAATAGCGTTCTGTTATTTGCATAAACACATTACTGCATAATCTGATCTAAGTACTAAGTTTGTAAACGACTTTAGCAGATAATTGCGCGTCTACAAAGTTACAATGCTCTGTCCGACCGCAGCGGGGCTAAGACGGTGAAATCAACTTGGCTTAGTCAACTTGAGCGTGCTGTTAAATCTTAATTCGCTGCAAACTCTTACTAGGGTTACCAGTTTGAAAGTCTTAAACAATAATAAGGGATGTACGGGAGCGACCTATCACCTTTTGCTCCAAGCCATCCTCACCTGCCCGTGGTGCATCCTGCCGAACAACAAACGAGGCTCTGGCAAACCGACTGGTGGCGATAAAACCATCACGATAGAAGGCGTAGCTAAATACCACAGGCCGTTGACGGGCAGCAGCGTCACCGGAGCAAGAAGCTACGCCCTGCGATCGCCAACCCGCCTGCCCGGCGTGGCGATTATGGGTATATCTTCCAGAAGTTTGCTTTAGGTGGCGAACAAATGGAGAGGCCTATGTCCAGCAGTGGACTACAATAAGGCTGATGATGATGATGATGAAATTAAAGATCGGAACATAGGTATTTCGAACATCTCAAACAATATGAGATGACATTTATTAAGTCTCACGTCTCCCCAGAAATAACACTATTTGTAACTGTATATTTAATTTTTAAACTTTCCATAACAATGAAGAATAAAATTATTTAACGCATGACATGTTTTATAGAGTACCTTCACGTACATAAGAAGTATCCTCGTTGATAAAAAATTTAATAGCACTAACTATGAACAGTAAACAAGTCTTTTTTGATTTCTTCCTCTCTTATATTAAGAAGCTACGAGTTGGCATTTGTGCCCACCCCCGGCCCTCGTTTGTCCTGTCAAAAGTGATTGGACTCTCTCGATTCGAATAAGAAAGTGTTGTTTTTACTATTTTCCTAGCATTTTTTATGTTTTTTATTCTCTAAAAGAAAATAAGGATCTTCCATTTGTGTAACCACAAAATAACTGCCCAAATGCTCGTATCGTTCACGAGTTTTGGACTTGGCAATACTTTAACATTTTTATTTTTAACGGTTTTAACTAACTTGACCCGTTTATTTGAGTAGTCTTGTAGGATTGATTTGGTACAGAACCATTTGTAATCATTATTATTTATTGTTAATCAAGATGGCCGCCGATAAAAAATGGAGGACTTAAGCTTTTACAAAAACCTCTTTAATTGATACCCGATCAAATGAAAGGACTAAATTAAGACAATACCTACTGTTGAAATGAAAACTAAAAACTTGAATAAGTAAAAAATCGTAGGTTAATCTAAAATTTTAATCGTATCCGAGTTGCGAGGTTTTGGGCTGGTTCTACTTGAGACAGAGTATCATTGACTCGAAAAGAAGAAGATCTAAAATTTGTAAAATAATTGTACAGGTTGTAGAACCAACTTATGCTTCCTCGTCAATCTAAAGCATTGATAAGATTCTAAAAACTATTTTACTTACTATTTTATTTATTTGTGAAGTGGAATAGTTAGATTCATAAGTAACAGGGGCGTATGAATTTCATTCTGGTTTATGCAGTGTGGCAATAGTACGCCAAGGAGGGACTTTGTTTACAAACGCGAACAGCTGACGCCTTGTGCGTTAACGGGAGGGTTTATCCGACGATGAACAATAAACAGGGGATGTCAAAATTAGTAGAGCGCTGTTACACACTATGGTTTACTTTACGAAATAATTTTCAGATAGGAGATATCGTGTGAATGCGCTGGAATCCTACTTGATACTAATACTATGAATGTGAATGTTTGGATGGATGTTTGCTACTTATTCACGCGAAAAATACTAAACGAATTAAAATGAAACTTTACAGTAATATAGACAGTGGCGTAACTATACCATACGAAGCCCGTGGCAAATTTATCGGATTTATAATGTGTAATAATAAACGTTGGGAGTTTTAGATTCTCCCCCCCCCCCCCCTTGGCCCCTTACGGCTGGGGTTCCGTGGCATTTTGTTGACATGCCACCCTGTAGCCACTGAATATAGATCATACATCAGATTAATACATAGGCTGTAATTATACGCCAATAGATTTTCACTTTTTACTTTCTATTCTCATTACATTATCTTTTAGCTTAAGTCTGCATAATTTAAGAAACGTGCTCAGTAATAATCTCTCAGTCATATAACTCAGTTTAAAACAAGTTGATTGGTGTGCATTGTCCAGCTCATTTATTTCACTGTTCCGTGCGACACGACGGAAACTTTCCGTGACCAATCGGAAGCGAACATTTGTTACTAGTTAGAGGTTGGAATCAAGTTACGTTGCTAAGTAAACTGAAGCTTGATGTTAAACCGTGCTATGTGAAGATCTATTTTGTTGACAAATCTCTTTGGGATTGATATGGCCGGATTGTGGTTGGTGTTTGTATTGCATCCACCACAGAAATAAATCAAAGGTAGAACGACCATCATGTCACGCCACGTATTTTTAAACAAATCATAGCCCACCCGTTATGATTTGTTACACACACTGAAGCGTTCGAGTTTGACAAAGATACACGGGCATCGCTCAAATTCAATTATATTGCCCGATTTCTTTAGAAAATATGTGGAAAGTAAAGTAAGTTAAAATATTCAGAACGTGTATTGGATGTAAAAATAAACTTTTTCCAATCAGATTTCAAAATTACTTCATTACACAGCTTTTTGCGTCGTCTAATATTGCTTAGTACCTACTCTATTACTGAATTTAGGTATTCCTTGTACGGAGAGGAATAAATTATAGCAAAATACCGGTAGGTGTTGCTTTTACGAGAGAGTAAGCAAGTTCACTCAGGGGTCACTAATAACACCACAGCGGGGATTTAATATTAAATGTATAATGTTAATTACCCAATAGAGTTCACGGTTACGACATTCGATCAATATGTTTCCTACATAATGAATCTAAATACTTTTCTCGCTGTTGTAACTTTTTTAACTCTTTATTATCCTTTTTAGTACAACTACCGTTTTAAAAGTTCCGTAGATTACGCCCGGAATTGTAACAGTTTCCTCATGCCTTTGTTTGTTCTCCACTTAAGTTCCAAGCTAAAACGACGTAGAATTCGTAACCCCATACTATGCGTAACCCGACTTATCGGTCGATTTATCTAATTAGCGACCCGCCCTCGCTACACTTCGGGTATTTCATTATACTTGAACAATCGTCTTGAAACTATTATAAAAAAAGCATAAAAATCCGATAAGTACTTTTGAAGATTTAAG